>PVHT021183699.1:10149451-10217944 GCA_004024745.2 Catagonus wagneri
GGGGGGGGGAGGGGGGGGGAGGGAGTGGGGATAACTACTGCTTTAATGATGGAATAGCAAGGAGCTCCAACTGTAATGCACGGGGAACTATATCTAATTACATGTGACAAATCCATATAGGTACATGTAATCGGGTCACCACATGGTGCAGTTGGAAAATCTGACAGAAATCTGTAAACCAGCTATAATGCAAAAATAAAAAAAAAAAAATGGATGGAGACAATAAAAAAAAATGGACATTTACTAAACGTACCTAAAACAAAGTCTGGAAGGGGCTATCAGAATAACACTCAAGTAGCTTATTTTTCCAGCAGAGGTAACATTTAAGGATACTAATGTCACACAGGCAATGTCATGCACCTGGCAAAGTTTTTTGCATTCACTGCCCATTTTATTTATTTATTTATTTATTTATTTATTCATTCATTCATTCATTCATTTATTTTCAGTTTTATTTTTTATTTTTTTATTTTTCCACTATAGTTGGTTTCACTGTCCATTTTAATGAAGTAATCTTGAGAAGGACAAATAACACTTTTACATTTGAGCAAATTGAGTTTCTGAGGTCAACATATTACTCAAGATACACTAGCTAAGGGAGATCCCGTTGTGGTTCAGCAGACCTGACATAGTGCTGTGAGGATGCTAGTTTGATCCCTAGCCTCGCTCGTGGGTTAAGGAACCGGCATTGCTGCAAGCTACGGCATAGGTCACAGATGCAGCTCAGATCCTGAGTTGCTGTGGCTCTGGCATAGGCCTCAGCTGCCACTCAAAGTCAGACTTCCATAAACTGCAGCTGTGGCCTTAAAAAAAAAAAAAGGGACAACAGCTAGGAAGTCACAGTCAAAATCTGAATGCATGCTTCAGACTTTTCCTCTACAAATTGGCAATAGTTAGAATATTCTGGATCATTCATAATTTTGACCAGCTAAGGACATCGCTTAGTGTACAGATTAATGTCATGGATTTTTGGAGACTCTAATCCCTCCTGTATTAGCTGTATGCATGTCCTAGGGGAACTTGTGCTCTCTGACACTTTTCTCATCTAGTGTAATGGTGTGCTTGGGCTGCCATAACAAAGGACCATAGACTGGATGGCTCAAACGACAGAAATACTTTCACTCCCAGTTCTATAGTCTAAGAGTCCAAGATCAAGGTGTTGGTAGGGTTGGGGAGGTCTGGGCTGCAGTGGGGTGGGAGAGGTGGAGGGGGAAGTGACAATGGTGGTGTTACATCAGCTGGTTAGGGCAGGCTGCCTTGAGGAGTATATCCCATCTAGTTATGGAGACCAGATACTATCGCATTTTCTTATTTTACAGAGTATTTGCAACTTGTGTTTGTGAGACATAAACACTGAGACAGTGTTTTGCATTTTTATTGGATAGGAAAAATCAAGTGGAAAAGATCTGAATCCATTAACATCAACCCATCATAAATGAAAACTCAGGGCTTGGAACTGGAGCCTTTGGGTTACAAAATCGCTGTTCTTTTCTTAAATTCCCTCTCCTCACTCTACTCCAGTGTCAGGAACAAACAGGCCTATGTGGATATTGACCCTGCTGGGGAATAACCCCTTCAGTTCCCCACCCCCCACTGCAAAATCAGATTCAAAGACAGGTGAGGTGAGTTACAGCTGAGCATTTATTTGTTTGCTGGAACAATCTAATAAGTCTTCTGCCAACTGCATTATATTTGTCACTTAAGTTGAATGAGGTGAAAAGAGAAAAACAGATGCTGGAGGAAACAATCCAAAATACTACTAAACAATTCCTTTTTATACATGTTGGTCTATGCCATAAATCGTAATTTCTGCCTGTGACCAATGCCTTCAAAGTCAAAATAACCATTGCCTTGCAGGAAAATAATGAGGTCCTAAATTGCAGAAAGTCCCAGATTCCCAGAGTTCTATTCCTTTGTAATTTTTTTGCCTTTTTATTCATCTCTTTAGTGCTGCGCTTAAACATTTGGTCCTTAAGTATTTTGATGAGTACCTCCATTTATTCTTCTAACATAAAAGGATGATCCAGTGTAGAAGACAGCTGGGTTCCCTGGTAGAATCTGGGTCTGATTAAGACCATGTTATGATCCCGCATTGCTGTGGCTGTGGCGAAGGCCGGCAGCTACAGCTTCTGTTAGACCCCTAGCCTGGGAACCTCCACATGCCACGGGTGCGGCCTTAGATAAGGCAAAAAGGCAAAAGAAAAAAAAGACCATGCTATGAAATTCAAGTTGGGCAAGTTAAAACTTGTTGGATTCCCCGCATACCAAATCAAGGAGACAAATCACTATTTGCCAAATACGGCCCTGGGGGAAGAGCCATGGGATAAAAAAAAAAAATGGTATTCTTAGTCTTCTAAGGAGTCCAGACAACAGGGTGGGAGCAGACTTTTAAATATTAAAATTCTCCAAATATCCTTTTAGGGCTCATTTTGAAAACAGCTCTGGTCACACAGTATCCTGCTGTTTGGCCACTTTTTTTTTTTTAACGCTCCCCATCTCCAAATTCATTCCAGTGGTAGCTGCCCATTGGCAGAGGAGGGCCTGTGATTATCTCACTGTATATAATTCATTTCACAGCATAACGTGCTTGTGTAAGTATTGCCACAGCCCAAAGAGAAACTGCCCACATGAGCATTTCAGGGTCATACAACCTGCCCCACTAGGTCTAATCGTTCAGAAGATCCTACACTGTGGATGCTACCTGGATGCTCCCCAAATGTCTTGAGAGGGAGCTGCTAACACCTCTCTTTGAGAAACAACATCAGCACCAGGTGAGCAGTGACCACAACCCTCTCCTGCTTTGCTACCTGGTGCAGGGTCCCTCGACAGCAGCACCAGAGATGCCAAGAAACTCATTTGAAATGCACACTTTTGTTCCTGCCATCCACCCTCCACCCCCACCCCCCACCCCAGCCCTGCTGCATCGGAACCTGCATTATCATGTAGCTTATTTTTTCCAGCAGAGGTAACATTTCAGAATACTAATGTCACACTGGCAGTGTCATGCACATGGCAAAGTCTTTTTGCATTCACTGTCCATTTTAATTCTTGAAGTAATCTTGAGAAGGACATAAAACACTTTTACATTTGAGCAAATTGAGTTTCTGAGATAACGTAGCACATTAAAGTTTGAGGATGGATGGAAGCCTAGAATGCCAGAATTCTTCTCCAGTATTTTCTGGGTTGTCACTGTCAAGGCTGGTTTTTATAAACTCTGGATTTCTGTCTACAACATGGCATTTATCATTTTCTCCCTGATAATCAGTTTTCACCTACCTGTCTCACTCATGCTCCATCATTACTAAGGAACCTCTATGTCTAAGCCCTGGTATTTGCCCTTGTCTTTGACTTTGCACCTTTAGGTGGCTCGTAGATGATCAAGACAATATGAAATGAGTGCAAATCATCACTTGTCCACATTCATCCTGGATTGGGAACAACCATTGTCCAGCCTTCCCAGCATCCCTTCCCACTTCTTGGCACCCCAGCCCCTCCAGTTTTCCTTTGGGAAAGCACTTTGCTCCAATCACAGGCTACATGTTTCAAAGGTCCCAAACAGCCCACTCCCAGACAGCCCCGTGAGAGCCTCCATCGCCCTAGCCTCCATGATCAGGAAGCATGTGGGTTTCAAGCCAGGGCAGTATCAGCCGCAGACACTTGCTGGAAGGGGTGGTGGGGGAGGGGAGTTCTCTTTCCTCTATGGTTGCTAAGCTGGTAAAATGGAAACCTGGAGCTGCCAATGGCTGTCTTTGCAGCGTCCTAGAAAAAATTCGACTGAAAATGAAGCCAACCCAAAGAAGAATAGAGCCCTGAGATGGAGGAAGTTTCCAGAGACGATTGCTTGAGCCTCCACAGACTTGCATTCCCTCCCCAGGCAAGGAGCAGGCACGATAGTGTTGCCAGGACTTACCTAGGGTTCCCCAGAGAAGGTCATCCTATGGTTAGAGGCATGCCTGAGATGGCCATTCATTCTTCCGCCTTTCCTGTGAGTGGCTGTGCCTGTTTGTTCTTTGGTTTTAAAAAGGAAGAGCCACCCGTTGGCCAGCAACATAATCATCCCTCCCAAGGTCTTTAGCCTCTTTGCCCAAAACCCTTCTCCATCTACTCCATCTTAGTCAGAGATGTTGCAATTTGACAAGTTACCTAGATAGCACGTCCGTCAATGTGCTATAAGCAAGCTCTGGAAGCCCCACGGGGGCTGGCCTCTTGCTGCTTCATCTCCTTAAACACCCCATGCATGAAGCATCACCCCAAGTTTACACACAGGGCATCTGTCATAGAGTTCTCTCTGGCCAGAGGAGGTCTCAAGTGTCCCTGCAACTAGCCGGAACTGTGGTCCTACACCAAGCCTGCAATACCCACTAAAGACCATGTTAGGTTCAACAAAATATTCAGACTCACCACCAGGGGTCATACTTGGCACCCATATATGAGGTTAGAGGACAAAACCCAGAGTTTACCAATAGGACCGCTTCAGGTGTTTTATTTTCTGTGGTGGTCCTTGGAGCCACCTAACAGGAGATAAGACCCACATTGAGCAAGTACAGGACCCATCCTGCCCTAAAATCTGCTAACCCATTGGATTCATAGTTTCTGAGATCCCTACAAGGTGTATGCCCAGAGTCACAGCTAAGAGTCACAGCTCTTCCGGGAGCCCAAAGCATAGCTTCTCTGTCAAGTATCTATAGTTCCTTTAGGGCCTTTCCAGGCCAGACCCAGTGTGCCAGTCAAAGGTCATGTTCAGCACAAGCAATCCTGCCTAGAAACATAGTTGACATTCTGTCATTGTCAAGGTACCAGGGCAACTGAGCCAGAGAGTTCACCAAAGGTCAAATTCTCATTCAAAAAAGGGTAAGAGTTTTGTTAACCATTTATCCAAAAAGTGAACAGAGATGGGAAATAGTCTAAGAAAATGTAGAGGACTTCTTAAAGAGAACCGTGGTACCCCATAGTTCAATGGCTATACTGGCAAAGGGATTATATGGAAAACAAATGCAAGCATAACCAGTTCCCTCCTAGGAAAATAGGATCGTTTCAGGGATAGGACCAGGGTCTTCTAGGTGGGGCACCACATGTGGGCTGCTCCCCTGTTGAAATATGGGTAGAATTTTCTCTGTCTCTAACCACTGGATGTGCTTATCCAAAGAAAAAGGATAATCAGGTATTTTACACCAATTTATCAGTCGTCATTGTAAAGGCTGAACTGAGGCCCAGAGAAGGTTTTTTCTTTTTTTTTCTGAAAAAATCATGAGAATTGGTGTAAGAGGATGTCACTAATTCTGGTATCTGTGCCAGTTGGACCCAGATTGGTATAGTGAAGATTGACCTCCACACATACAGTGCAATAGCCAGGAATCCCTTATTGTCTTCCTGCTGTGTGTGTGCATGCACACAGATGCATGCACACACATGCATACACACACACACATACACGCAAAGAGTGAGAAGAAACCTACCACTATCTCAACTCTCCCAGTATAGCAAGAAACCAAGAACAGTGTATATTTAGCTTTCTTGGAAACTTAGTGGTATTAAGGGCTGTCATTTAGTTATAAAATTGTGGTAACCTAGCAGAGAATCTGAATTCCCTAGCATATCATACATATCATTGTATGAAGTACTGTCAGCACAACAAGCACATTTTGGCACAAGCACCATAACCATCAAAAGCGCAAGTACATCATTATCAAAAGCCATAAATATTAGCTATGTTGCTATAATTACCTCTAAATTCCAACATCATTGAGCCTCCAATACCTAGAACTACAAGGCCACTATTATCTAAAACCACAGTTAATATAACCCAAAGCCACAAAACTATCACTATCTAAAACTATAGAGTCACTGTCATCCAGAATTAGTGTGTCCTATAGCATACAAATTAGCTTTTGTCCCAATAATGCTGGGGAACAAACCAACTCAAAATTAAGTGACTTTACGATCTTGAGAAAAAAGAACAAAGGTGAAGATATCACACTTCCTGCTTTGAACGTACACTGCAAAGCCACAGTGATCAAAAGTGTGGTACTGCCATAAAAGGTAGACACATAGGCCAATGGACCATAATAAGAAGCCCAGAATTAAATCCTGGCATATAGAATCAACTAATATTTGACAAAGAAGTCAAGAACATCCAACAGGGTAAGGATAGTCTCTTCAACAAATGGGACTAGGAAAACTGGAGAAACATGCAGTACATAGACATCAGACCTATGCCTCATACCACTCACAAAAACTAGCTCCAAATGGATCATAAGACTCCTGGAAGAAAACACAGGGAAAAAGCTCCCTGATATTGGTCTTGGCAATGACTTTTAGGGCATGAGGACAAAAGCAGAAATCAACACACGGCACTACATCAAACTCAAAAGCTTCTGCACAGTAAAAGAAACAGTTAACAAGATGAAACAGCAGCCTTCACAATGATAGAGAAATTTTGCAAACCATATACAGAATAAGGGTTTAATAGCCAAAAATATATCAAAAACTCATACAACTTAACAAAAAAAAAATTGATGTAGAAATGGGCAGAAGAACTAAATAGACATTTCTCCAGAAAGGATATAAAAATGATCAACAAGCACATGGAAAAACTTACTCATGGAGGTGCAAATCTAAACCACAGTGTGCTGTCACCTCACACCTATCCGAATGGCGATCATAGGAGTTCCCATCATGGCTCAGGGGTAATGAACCCGACTAGTATCCATGAGGACTTGGGTTCTATCCCTGGCCTCACTTAGTGGGTTAAGGATATGGTGTTGCCGTAAGCTCTGGTATAGGCTGAAGACGCGGCTAGGATTCCTCGTTGCTGTTGTTGTGGTGTAGTTCAGAAGCTGTAGCTCCAATGCAACCCCTAGCCTGGGAACCTCCACATGCTTTGGGTGCGGCCCTAAAAAGACAAAAAAAGGAGGAAAAAAAAGAATGGCTATCATCAAGAAGACAGACAACTGTTGGCAAGGGTGTGGGAAAGGGAACCCCTATACACTGTTGGTGGGAATAAAAATTAACACTATCACTATGGAAAATATCATTGAGTTTTCTCAAAAAGTTAAAAATAGATCCAGCAATTCCACTTCTGGGTATATACCCAAAGGAAATGAAGAAACAGGATGATGAACTACATACACACTCATGTTCATCACAGCATTATCCACAGTAGCCAAGATATGGAAACAACCTCAATCCCCATCAGTCCATGAGTGGATAAAAAATGGCAAATATACACACAGTGAAATGCCATTCAACCATAAGAAAGGAGGATCCTGCCATTTGCAACAATGTGAACAGACCTTAAACAAATTGTGCCAAAAATATATGTCAAAGAAAGACAAGTACTGTATGACATCACTTATAATGGAATCTCAAAAAGTTAAACCTAAAAAAAGATTAGAAAGTGAAATGGTGATTACCAGGGAATGGGAAATGGGGGAACGAGAGGGGTGGTGTTTCAGGGTAGAAACTTGTAACAAGGAGAAAATAAGCCCTGTAGATCTAATGTGCAGAATAATGAATAGAGACAATAAGATTGTGCTACAGGAGTTCCTGTTGTGGCTCAGTGGTTAACGGATCTGACTAAGAACCATGAGTTTGCGGGTTCGATCCCTGGCCTTGCTCAGTGGGTTAAGGATCCGGCGTTGCCGTGAGCTGTGGTGTAGGTTGTAGACGCGGCTCGGATCCCGTGTTGCTGTGGCTGTGGCGAAGGCTGGCGGCTACAGCTCCTGTTAGACCCCTAGCCTGGGAACCTCCACATGCTGCGGGTGCGGCCCTAGATAAGGCAAAAAAAAAAAAAGATTGTGCTACAATGATGTAGTGTGAAAAGTTCCCTGGTGGCACAGCATCCAGCGTTGTCACTGCTGTGGCTTGGGTCATTGATGTGGCATGGGTTTGATCCTTGGCCCAAGAACGTCTGCATGAAGTGGATGCAGCCAAAAAAATGATGTAATGTGGTAAGTATTACTTCAATGGCTATCATCTAATGTAATATGTAAATGTACCAAAGTCACATGCTATACAACTTAAATTTACAAAATGTCCAACTTATCAAAATTTCAAAACATTAAGTGGCTTTGAAGAGAAATGACTTAATATTGCTCATGATTCTACAGATCATCCGGGGAGTTCTTTGGTCTGGCCCAGGCCTGGCTGATTTTAGCCAGACTTGTTCACTTGCTGCAGTCATTTGGTAGGTTAGTTAGGAACCGGCTGGGCTGGGATGGCCTCAGCTGGGATGACCCAGCAGTGCTATAGATGATCTGTCACTTTCCTGCAGTGGAATTGCTGGATCTGTTTTTAAGGCTTGTTCATGTGCAAGGAAAATGGATGCCAGTGGGAGCAGAAACGTCCATGACCTTTGGAGGTCTAGGCTAAGAACGGATGTATTGTCCTTTTAGCGACTTTCTGCTGCCCAAACCAAGCAATACGATGATCCCAGATTCAAAGAGGGGGAAATAGATTCTCTTTCCTTTTTTTTTTTTTTTGGTTTTTAGGGCCGCACTCGCGGCATAGGGAGGTTCCCAGGCTAGGGGTCGAATCGGAGCTACAGCTGCCCATCTACGCCATAGACATAGCAACACCAGATCCAAGCCTCATCTGTGACCTACACCACAGTTCACGGCAACGCCGGATCTTTAACCCACTGAGTGAGGCCAGGGATCGAACTTGCAACCTCATAGCTCCTAGTTGGACCTCTCTGCAATGACTTGAGCCACTGCAGTCAGATTCTTAACCGCTGTGCCACAGCAGGAACTCCTCCAAGAGCATTTTTAAATGCTATGTCTTGACACAGGGATCCCTGAGAGTAATAAACAAAATATATGCAAGCATTAACTTCTTTTATTGTTCTGTAAATTTTAAAATATGTCAGCGTGGTTTGGGGAATGGCCATTCTAACAGATAGTATGTCAGCTTCCTTTCTGGAAAGGATCAAATATATTTCTTTGGGGAATCTTCAATGAGTCCATTTATAGAAAGCAAATTTTTCTTTTCCTGGTAAATAAGTGTACTGCTTAGGAAAAGTTTCTTTGGAAGATGGAGAAAATGAGCAAGATTGAATAATTAACTGATCATTCCTGGAAGAATCAAAAACTATTTATAAAACCCAGATATAAGGTGAAATATATATATATGTATATATATTTATGTATATATATTTTTTCTTTTTAGGGTCACACAGTGGCATACGGAGATTCCCAGCCTAGGGGTCTAATCGGAGCCTCAGCTGCTGCCTATGCCACAGGCACAGCAATACCAGATCTGAGCCGCATCCATGACCTACACAGCAACGCCGGATCCCGAACCCACTGAGCAAGGCCAGGGATCAAACCCACATTCTCATGAGTACTAGTTGGTTTCATTGCTGTTGCACCACCACGGGAACTCCAAGGTGAAATATATTACATCTAGTGACATAATACAGTTGGCAGAAACTCAAGCTTAGTGAGTTTTAGGATGTGGTTTTAGCAGAGCCAGGAATTTTCTGGGAGCATTCACATGAACATGAGCTCTGTCTTAAGGGAGCCTGCTTTGCCTAGCTCTAAGGTAGGCTCCTGGAGGGAGAGAGGAAGGTACCAGGGCTTTCTCGGAGGCCTGTGAACAGAACAAACAGCTCCAAACAAGCTGCATATCCTTCTGCATCTGACAGAAGAGGTCACCAAGAGCCATTTCTCTCAGCACCTCCAAACCTGATGCTGGTGACATACAAGAGGGAAGTACCACTGATGGGGCCGAGGATGCTGTTCCTCAGAAACAAGCTCGTGTCCTCACAGGTCAAATGATACTGGTAGAAGCAAAAGATGTCAGTATATTTTGCATGATTTTAATTTTTTCTCTCCAGCAAGGCTGCTAGTGATTTATCCTGGGAAGGTGGAGGAGAGGAGGCATGGTGTGGCGTTTGCTGCCTCTTCCTGGGGGAAGTAGATACAGCATGTGGATAGTTGGAGAATCGCCCAGTGCACCTCGAAACCATGAGTAAAGATCAGTAGGGGAAGAGGCTAATGTTTAAGCACTGTTTCCACAGCTGTGATTTCAGGGCCACCCTGGCCCAGTCATGTTCTGTAAATTCCAGCTATTAAACCTCATACAGGAATCCCCATTGTGGCTCAGTGGGTTAAGGACCTGAGGTTGTCTCTGTGAGGATGTGGGTTCAATCCCTGGCCTCACTCAGTGGATTAAGCATCCAGCGTTGCCATGAGCTGTGGCATAGGTCCCAGATCCAGCTCAATCCAGCACTGCTGTGGATGTGGTATAGGCCATAGCTGCAGCTCTGATTTGACCCCTAGCCTGAGAACTTATATGTCGTGAGTGCGGCCGTAAAAAGAAAGAAGAAAAGAAAAGAAAAAATACCTCATTCATTCAACCAATATTTATTGCATATATTCTTTGTACCAGGAATTGTGCTAGGCATGGTGCCTACCACAGGGACAAAATAGACAAGGTTCCTGCCCTGATATATATTAAAAAATAGAGGTCAGGTAATAAATGGGGAGCATACAGGACCAGGAGAATGACAGCTTGTGATAAATGCTAAGAAGGGATGAACAGACACAGAAAGGGAGGAGGGCCGGCAGGACAACCCTCTTTCAGTAAGTGTCAGGAAAAAAAGCTCTAGAAGGTGACCTTGAAGCTGAAGTCCAAGGACAAGAAGGAGGCAGGCATGCAAAGAGCGGCAGTAAGAGAAGAAACCAGAAGTCCCTAAGGGGGAAAAAGAAGCCATTCTAGAACCTGTCAGAGGCACATGTGACTACAGCATCAGGCCTCTGGGGAGAGAGGCGAGGCATAAAATGAAATCAGAAAAGGACGTGGGAACTGAATAAAGCAGGGCCTTGCAGGCCAAGGTAAAGACAGCGTAGTTACTTCAAAAGTGCAAAGCTTTAAGCCAGAGGGTGGCATGATCTCATTTTCATTTTTGAAAGTTCCATCTGATTGCCGTGTGAAGAGTAGATGGTGCCTGTACTCTCCTGGTTATTTAAATATTCAGATATATACCAGCATATCAGTGCAAACACCCCTAGAGTGATATTAATTTAGGCAAAAGACCCACAATTCACCTTGCCTCCATTTAAGAACAAATACCGTCTTAATGCATTGCCAAAAGCAGCGAGAGCCACACTTAATCATTTGTGTTAATTTTCAGTTTGATGCTTGGGCTCCTCCTTGTGGCTGTCTGCCTGGGAGCTCCTTGGCAATGCCAGCGTCACACAGTGACTAGCGACCAGCAATACTTTTTTTTTCAAACTTACCTTTGTTAATAAAATGTATAAAGCCTAAAATATAGGTTTGAAATGTAATTAGTACATTTGAAAAAAATAAGTTTATACAGATACACACTACTGTATATAAAAGATAAATAACAAGGACCTACTGTATAGCACAAGGAACTATATTCAACATCTTTAATAAGCTATCACTGTGCTGTATACTCAAAACTAAGACATTGTAAATCAGCTGTACTTCACTTTAAAAAATAAGCTTATAGGAATTCCTTTTGTGGTGCAATGGGATAGTTGGCCTCTCTGCAGTGCTAGGACATAGGTTCGATCCCCAGCCCGGCACAGTGGGTTAAATAATTCAGTGTTTCTACAGCTGTGATGTGGGTTGCAACTGCAGCTCGGATCTGATCCCTGGCTGGGGAACTCCATATGCCTCGGGGTGGCCAAAAAAGGGAAAAAAAAAGCTTATAATCGGCTATTACCAATTAGTGCTTATATATATACATATATATATGAACTGCATGGTATATGGTATCACATGGTTACATTGTCACCAAAACGTTCTTGGAACAACAATATGGTACAAATTACAGTAAGAAATAAGGTATTTGCCTCCCCTCAGAAATAACTTTATCAAATAACAGAATGCCTTGAACAAATCCGAAGCCATAGAACAAAAGGAATAAATCATAACGTTTCATCCTCAGAGTAAAAAATAAATAAATAAATAAAGTGGGGCATATTTATCCACCACGGAAGATGTGAAAATAAATAATCATTTTCTCCATTCATCACCACATACAGCTGATGACTGACAACTTGAATTGGAGAGAATCCCAATCAGTTGGACATTAGGGACTTTCTAAACGTTGAATTAGAATTAGAGTTTCAGAAAATTGCTCTCAGAAGGCACATCCCTTCCAAAAAAAAAATACATGTATATCATTTTCAACCCATTGTGATGTGTAGAAAGCTCTCATGCCATGAGCCACCCCACGCAGCTGTGAGCCAGCGGGAGGAGAGGAAGAACTCTGCCCAGGAGAACCGAGATGTCTTACTTGAGGATGGAGTTAAACTTGTACAACTTTATTCTCTGTGTCTTTTTTCTTAGCTCTATTTATTATTCCTAATGTATTTCTGGTGTGTTTAGAATTTCCTAGTAGAGACACTTGGGCTGGTGTATAATGAAAAATGCTATGAACTCTATGGGGCCAGTCAGTCCGCGGGTAAGCATGGTAATGGCATGAGCCGGTGCACAGGTAGGAACATTGTGATGGAGCTTATTTGAAACCTAAAAATGTCTTCAAAGCTTGATGACTATTCAAAGTAGAAAACCACACGTTCAACTTCCACCAACATCACACTCCTTACACATGGCTGACACAGCCCATTGGACCGCCCTGAGTGTGATTCCTGCAGAAAATCATACTTAATGACAGAGACCGGCTTTGAAATAGCAATAAGGCAGAAAACTGCCACAGAATTCTCTTCCTGGTCACAGCTCAGAGGGTGGGAGTAACAGAAAGAAATTTATAAGTGCCTGCAGTTTCTTGCAAATGAGTAACCATAATATTGGAAATGCCGATTAGCACCTCACGATGCGATATTGCTTTATGATGTATGAAATGGGAAACATTTCAGTCATTTTGCTGTTTCTGTCAAAAGAGTAATAGCTCACTAAAATCTGGAAATCGATTTGGTGTAGAGTTAGTTTACATAACAAATTCATAAAGTGCGAAAACGTTTGCCACAAAAATAAAATAAAACCAGAGAACACGGAAATACTAGAGTAAAAAATGAATGTGTTATATCTGAAATGCATGATAATTTAAATTTATTGAACATATGAATTAAGATACAAATGGCTGCAGATGACTTGACCAAAAAATGGATTTTAAATCCTCCAAATAAGGATGTATAAAAGGATATAGTGAATTCCTGTTGTGGCTCACCGAGTTAAGAAACCAACATAGTGTCTGTGAGGACGCAGTTTCATCCCTGGCCTTAACTCAGTGAGTTAAGGATTGGGCATTGACGCTTAGGTGGCAGATGTGGCTCAGATCCCGTGTTGCTGTGGCTGTGGTGTAGGCCAGCAGCTGCAGCCCTGATTCGATCCCTAGCCTGGGAACTTCCATATGCCACAGGTGCAGCTGTAAAAAGAAAGAGAAAAAGGATATAAATGTTCTAAAGGCAGTGGAAAATATAGTATCACGTGTAGAGTGTTGTAAACATGATCCCAACATAGTTTAGGGGCTAAGTCAGAGCGCTTCCAGTGTCAATGACAGGAACTCAGCTCAAACTAGTGCAACTAGTTTTTTTTTTTTTCATAAATATAAGGATACAAGAATGAAAAGTGCTACAGAGAATCGAAAGTTGTTCTTTCTCTCTTGCTTCTCTCTTTTCTGCTCTGCTATCCTGACCTCTTCTTCTATGTAGCATGGTTCAGGGTTGGAAGGATATAGCTACAGACATTCCTGGTCTTGGGGACCCAGAGAACAGATAGCATTTTTCTGTCATAATGTCCTATACTGAAGCTACAGAAAAGACTCCACAGTGCCAGTTAGGAGCACTTACCCCTGCACCAATCCTCAAAGCCTGGGTGATAGGGTGTTAGAGTGGCCAGTCCTGGCTCCTATGTAGCCCAGCTGGGGGTGACGGAAGAGCAAGAGGCAGGGGACAGGAAGCTGTGACCTGGAGCCGTTCTACACACAGACACTCAAAGGAAGGTGCTGTTGCCAGAAGAAGGAGGTAGAGGGGAGAAGAGTAGTTAAGCCAAAAGAAAAAGAGAGAGAGAGGGAAAAGAAGAAGAGAAGGAGAAGGAGGAGAAGGAGAAGAAGAAGAAGAAGGAGAAGGAGAAGGAGAAGGAGAAGAAGAAGAAGAAGAAGCAGAAGCAGAAGCAGAGGGAGAAGAAGAAGGAGAAGAAGAAGGAGAAGGAGAAGAAAGAGAAATGTGTCCATTGCATCTGCAGTGCCATTGGGTGAATTGATCACCAGCTGTAGAAAACTGGTTATAATGTATAGAAGAAAAGTGTAGGAGGAACTATAGGAAGGCAAAATTACCTCAGATAGACAAAGAACTTTCTAACAATTTGAGGACATCAAATATGCCATAGGTTACACCTCATAGGGTAGTGAAGCTGCTACAGAGGCATGCAGTCCTCCGCTGGAAGACAATTAGGCTGAGATGTTGCGACGGAAATACAAGTTTCAGATGATGAGACCAAACAACAGTAAGGTGTAAGGTGAACCAAACAATAATAACTTTAAACAGTGATGATCCTGCAAATTATATGTTGATGAGGATGAGATTTACACTCAAGGACATTGTTGGCTATTAGGCTTTTTGTTTCCTGGAGCCCATTTTCTAGTGGAAGTCACCAATCAGTGGTCTGTAAGCTATACCAGGCCCATCATGTATTTTTTCTTTCTTTTTTTTTTTTTTTGCTTACATCTCTTTTTTTTTTTAAGTTGAGGTATATTTGATTTACAATGTCGTGTTAATTTCAGGTGTACAGCAAAGTGAATCAGTTATATATAAATATGCATCCATTCTTTTTCAGATTCTTTTCCTGTATAGGTTATTACAGAACATCAAGTAGATTTTTCTGTGCTATACTGTAGATCCCTGTTAGTTATCTCTTTTATATATAGTAGTGTGTATATGTTAATCCCAACCTCCTAACTTATCCCCCCCCCCGCCTTTTCTCTTTGGTAGTCGTAAGTTTGATTTTGAAATCTGTAAGTCTATTTCTGTTTTCTGAATAAGTTCTTTAGTGTCATTTTTATTAGATTCAACATATTAATGATCTCGTATGATATTTGTCTTTCTCTGTCTGACTTACTTCGCTTAGTATGATCATCTCTAGGTCCATCCATGTTGCTGCAAATGGCATTATTTTATTCTGCTATGGCTGTGTAATATTCCACTGTATATATGTACCACATCCTCTTTATGCATTCCTCTGTCAATGGACATTCAGCCATGTCTTGGCTTTTGTACATAGTACTGCAGTGCATACTGGAGCGGATGTACCTCTCTGAATTATTGTGTTCTCTAGAAAATCTTTGTGTAAGCCAAAGGGAACACTACTCTTCACTCAGACTCTATCAGATGGATCTAGACTCCATCTACCACAATCACACACTTTCAACAATTACTGCAAAATAACAGTAATAATAAAGAACAATAATAAGAAATAAAGTAATGTGTGTTCTCTCTGTGCTAGCTGGGCGTTGTGTTAGGACTGTGATAGCCTGTATTAATCCGTATAAACAAGGCTTTGATTGCAGTAACAAATAATTCCCAATCCCAATGGCCTAAAACAGAAAAGTTCATTTCTTAAACAAACATATTTTCTATCTAATAGAGATCAGTAGGCTGTTCTAATTTATCTGGTTGCTCAAGTATCTGGACTGACCAAGGCTCTACCATACTGTGTTTTCTTTTTTGGTCTTCTCAGAAACTTACTAAATATTTTTTCTACTTGATTCCCCAAAAGTTTCTGGACTAAGATCTCTACCCGTAATTCTTTGTGAAGCATTTTTTTCAGAAAATATTGTTTTCTAGCCTATTTCCTGGAACAAAAAGTTTAGTATAATATGATCTTCTTTTCCAGGTATAGCCGATGACAATATTGCCAAACACTCTGCCGCTATACAACATGAATTACCATTCTCCTGACCTTTAACATCATTATCCTTACTGCCTTTTGCCCAACCATTAAGCAAATACTAAATATTTTATGTTTTTATTGTGATAGCATCCTACTTCCTGTAAGACTCACAGGCTTTATAACAGCCTAAGCTTGTGTTGCCATTCAAATCCTCTGTTTCTTGACATTACAAAAGCTTATTTCTCATTTATGCTACCTATCTAATTCATAGTAGCCAGGACTCTGCTCCACACAGTCACTCAGGAACCCAGGCTCACAGATGTTCTACAAACTTGTAGCTATGCCACCTGTAGTTTGCTACCTTCTCAGTTGCCACTGCAGGGGAAGAAAGAGGTTAGCAAATGACTCATCAGCTTTTTAATGCCGCACTTCAGAAGGGACCCACAGTACTTTCATATTTTGTTGTCTAGAAACAGTCACATGATCCACCTAACTACAAGGGTTGCTGGGAAATGTATGAGAACAGATAGAAAGTTTGATGAGCATCAGTCTCTCTGCCTCATTATCCCTTTTGATGCCTACCAAAATTCTCTGAGGTAGTTATTATTATTCCCACTCTACAGATAAAGAAACTGAGATTTAAAGAAGTTGAAAGAATTGTCCAAGGACAGAGTGAGCAAGTGGAAGATGCAGGACTGAGATTCCCAAATGATAGAACTAGGCAGAGGAACTGCAACCAGAACATACTAGCTACATCTTTTAGATACATCTAAACGTATTCACATTTACCAAAAATTCATGATTCATCACGCAGATGTCCAAACATCTCCACTGTAGCGTGATTTTACACAACTTATGACTTCAGTCTCACGAAGTTTATGAATTTGAGAATAAGAAAATATCCCCTGAACCTCAGTTTATTTTTCTGTGATTAAAGAAAGTGGACTAGTTGTGCCCAAAGCTTGACCACCTCAAGATACTTGTGATTCAATACCAAGGCCCATTTGAAATTGATTTAAAACTCAGACATCAGTCTTCCAACAGTGCTGCTTCTTCACCCACAGAATTGTGATGGCCAGAGTGACACAGAGAGAGAGGGGTGACCGATGTCAGCGATGCTTCTTTGTATTCATTAGAAAGCTCTGAAATGTTTTTTTTTTCTTCTTCTCTTCTGGGGTTAGAACCTTGATATTACTTCCAAGTGAGATCCCCTAGATAAGAAAAGTTAAATTTCCAGTGTTTCAACCCATTTTAAAATTGAGCATTAGAAAAGCTTTCAAAGAGTTTTTTCTCCCAAGGAAAATTAATTTTGTGTAGTAGAAGAGGACCACACAAGCAGTCCGCCAACAACCCCTTGAAAAATGAGTATAGGGCAAGGGTCAGAAAACTAAGGCCCACCTGCCAAATTCAGGCTCACCCATTCATTTGCATATTTTCAGTGCCCGCATTTCATCACCTGCCCCCCCAGGAGGTCTTCCATCCATCAACTCAGAGTAAGTTGTGTAAGACATAGAAGTTCATGATTATGGATACCACATTGGCACCAAGAGTAGACTTATCAAGGCCACTTCTGAATCCTACTAAACTCTACTACGTTTAGCTCATGCACCACTTCTGAGTCAGTCTAAGCCACCTACTGGATTATTATAAAACCTCCAACTCAGACACCCAGTTTACAGTCTTTTCTCCACAAGGCAGCCAGGATAACTCCTCTACAATGTAAGCAAGAGTCTTTCCTCTACTAGAAAATAACCTCCAGGACAGGTCTGTTTGGCCACTTCTGTGTCCACAGTGCCTGCAACAGTGACTATCACAGAGCAGGTGCATAGGTATTTCTTTAATAAGTGCACACGTGTTACTTAAGTCCTTAGTGCAATACCAGATTCGTAGCAGACTTTGTGGTACAGCAGGAATTACAACATGGCAAATCAACTATATTACAATAAAACTTTAAAAAATGGAAAAAAGAAGTTAAAAATCCCCCAAAATACCTGATTCATAGTAGATATTAAATAAATTGAAGCTATTCTTCTTTTTTTTTCTTTTTGGGGCCACACCTGAGGCATATGGAAGTTCCCAGGCTAGGGGGTCGAATTGGAGCTGCAACTGCCAACCTACACCAGAGCCACAGCAACACAGGAGTCAAGCTGCATCTGTGACCTACACAGCAGCTTGTGGCAACACCGAATCCTTAATCCTTAACCCACCGAGAGAGGCCAGGGATCAAACCTGCATCCTCAGATAGACAGTGTCAGGTCCTTAATCCGCTGAGCCACAATGGTAATTCCTGAAGCTAGTCTTATGTATTAGGATTATTAGTGCATTCTGACTGAAGATCCCCGTCCCTTCTGGGGAGAGGTGCATGTTCTCATCTGAAGATCTGCCTTCAAAAACAAAGGGAAAGATGGACCATTCTCAATGTACACCTTATAAGAGGAAAGATTCTAAAAGGGGAGACTAAACTGGGCAGCTGGCCATGACTAGACCATTAACCTCACAAATACAGTATTATTAAGCCTGGGTAAAATAGAATTTGCTGTCCAATACGGTAGCTATGAACTTCATATAGCTATTTAAATTTGTTAATTAAAAGTAAATAAAATTTAAACTCAGCTCTTCTGATTATTTCACGAGCTCGGTAGCTGCCACATGTGGCTGGTGGCTAGCATATTAGACAGAGTAGATCTAGAACTTCCATTAAAAGTTTTATTAGACCACACAGAACTAGAGTTGCACAAACGTGCTTCTGTGGGAATATTGTGTTCTGACTGGATTTCCCTCGTGGGGACCACAGAGCCAAGCCATCTCCTGTGTTCAAGGGACAGTTTCCCTTGAATATTACCATTGTTGCTCATCCTGAAAGGGGCAACTTGGAAAAGGAAAGGAGGATGTGGGATATTAGTTCAAGAATTTAGGAGTTCCCGTCGTGGCTCAGCGGTTAATGAATCCAACTAGGAACCTTGAGGTTGCGGGTTCGATCACTGGACTTGCTCAGTGGGTTAAGGATCCGGCATTGCCGTGAGCTGCGGTGTAGATCACAGACGTGACTTGGATCCTGCATTGCTGTGGCTCTGGTGTAGGCCGCCAGCTGTAGCTCTGATTAGACCCCAGCCTGGGAATCTCCATATGCTGCGGGTACAGCCCTAAAATAACAAAAAACAAAAACAAAGCAAACAAAAAATTTAGGGAGTTCCCTGGTGGCTCAGCAGGTTAACAGTCTTAGCAGTTGTCACTGCTATAAGATACTCATTGAGGACACCTAATACTTGATGGACAATTCACCTACAGAACCTAGGATCCTATATAAATAGGAAAAGCAAAAGCCAGAGGAACCCCACTGATTTTTTTTTTTTCTTTTTAGGGCGGCACCTGTAGCATATGGAGGTTCCCAGGCCAGGGATTCAGAGCTGCAGCTGACAGCCACAGCCACAGCCGCAGCCACAGCAACACTGGATCCTTAACCCACTGAGTGAGGCCAGGGATCGAACACACATCCTCATAGATCCTAGTCAGGTTCTTTATTGCTGATCCATAACAGGAATTCTCCATTGATTCTTAATATATTTTCACTTGCAAGCACAAGCTGGAGAAATCTGGACAAAAACTAGGAACATGCTTATACTTAAGAATGGTTTGACAAAAGAGGGCAACCAAAGAGGAAACGCACAGGGACTCTAAAAGATGGAACTAAAGCACCACTTATCACCACCACCATTCTGGATGGCTGCAGACTGCAAACTAGACGAGCTATTTTGTTCTGTTGAGATAAGGAAACAAGTAGTCCTTTTCACGCCAACTCTTGAAGCCAGTCTTGAGTTTTCCACAAAGAATTGCAAGCATGATAATCTTCGAAATGCCAGCCACAAAAGGTCACAGAAATGCAAGACTCCCGGGTAAAACGAAGGAAAGGACCTCACATTTGGAGTTGGCTTTTCAGCCCCACATACACTCCCCCCACCATTAAAAAGAAAACAAACCACACAGAATGCATTTGCAAGCACTTGACCAGTCTGAACAATCAGAGGGAATTTGAGCCAAAAGGAAGAAAAGGAACCGCTCTCCACAAAGGATAAATATCCACCCCGTAATTTATGGAGAATGCAAGTCATCCAAGCAGCAGTCTATGGCACTGACTGTCATTTCATCTAATTAAATGGCGATACAAGCCTCAGAATTCCATGTCTCCTGCCAGCTGACCCTATTCCCACGACCTTCCTTTCTATTCCACAGAGTCAGAGGAACACGATACTTGAGAAAGAGGCTGCATTTTAACCTAGAGGAAAATATGAATTTGTACATGAAGGGGGTTAGGTGGGGAGGGCTTTCTCCTTGATTAGTTTGTGCCAAAGAAGCCTCTGTGATGGCTGTGCCTGAGAGACCTAGGCAGGCTTAGTTTTAAAAAAATAAAAATCAGGAGTTCCCGCTGTGGCTCAGTGGGCTAAGCACCCGAATCTTCATGAGGATGAGGGTTCATTCCCCAGCCTTGCTCAGGGAGTTAAGGATCCAGCACTGTCGTGAGCTGTGGTATAAGTCACAGATGCGGCTTAGATTCTGCAATGCTGTGGCTGTGGTAGAGGCTGGCAGCTGCAGTTCTGATTCAGCTCCTAGCCTGGGAACTTCCATATGCCATAGGTGTTGACTTAAAAAGCAAAAATAAAAATAAAAAAATAAATTAAAAAAAAATCCGAGGGCAGTCAACATCATCGATTTGTTATTGTCATGCAGCTAAATTTTGCATACAATGTGTGTCACTGTTGATGCTGTTTTTAAAAAAAAATTCCAGAGTCCAGCATTCCCTGTATATGTTTTTGCTATAAAATCTTGACTCTTGAGCAATGTTGACTATCCTGAGATTTCTCTGGAAGCTAGAGTTGTGACCCTAAGGATAGGTTAATTAGGTCTTGGGGGATATGAAGGTAAAACTTTTTTCTCTTTTTTTCATTTTTTAAACACTTTCTTAATTCTTAAAATACATTTCCTTTTTAAAACTCTAAAAAAAATTTTTTAATAGTATAGTTAATTTGCAATGCGTTAGTTTTAAGTATACGGCCCAGTGATTCAGTTATACATATATATATTTTTTTTTCAGATTCTTTTCCCATATAGATAACTAGAAAATATTGACTAGAGGTCCCTGTGCTATACAGCAGGCCCTTGTTGGTTATCTATTTTTATATAGTGGTGTATATGTTAATCCCAAACAGTGGGAAGTTTCATGCTGACTTATCTCACGTATCCATGGAGCCCCTGTCAGTGAACCTGCATCAAATCTGATCTCCTCTTCTCTTCTTTCCCCCCATAACCTCCTCCTCAGTCTATTTTTATAGCTATATCACGGGCTTTTAAAAATATTTTATTAAGTTCTATTAAATATAAAAGGGGATTTGTTTTTATTACATATATAACATAGAATATTTTCATGCACCTTCTTGGTCCAAACCTTCCCCTCAAAGGTAACCACTGTCCTGGCTTGAATCGCTGTGCATGAGTTTTGCCTGTTCATGAACTTTATATGAGTGGAATCATACAGTAAGTAGTGTGTACACTGTCATTTCCTTCATTCACTATTATGATTGCAAGATGATCATTGCACTCGTCCTTGTACTCCATCGGATTAATGCACAACAGTTTATTTGCAGGCATTCTACTGCCAAAGATCCATTCTACTACTGATGGAGCCCTCAGTCTTCTTTTTTCCTCTTCTTGCTATCCTCCCCAGATGTCAGCTCTATCCCTAAAGCAGACAGCCGGATCCTTATAGAAGCTATGAGCCATTCCAGGCTCCATGAGGTGAGTACATGAAGGAGATAAATGCAAGCCTTTGAAGTCCGGTCCTGGAGGAGATTTCAGGTCCTTTAGAGTCTTTTAAATGAAACAACCAAAAATAATCAATAACAATAAGCATATCCTTGCTAATGTTGACCCCATTAAAAGTTTATACGTTTAACTAATGGATTTTTTTCAGCATCTATTGTATTCCTAAGTAATTATTTAGGTCTTAGGAAGGAAGTATCGAGTAAGACAGTTAAGGATTTCATTCTTCTGTAGCTAACATTCAAAATATCGCACGGTGACAAAAGCTACAGAGAAAATTAAAATAGTGCAATAAAGTAGCCAGAAAAATCCTCTCTTGGAAGGTCATGGAATGACAGAGGGTTGGGGGAAATCATCATGAGGAAGCATATTCTAGGCTGCCAGGGCAACAGGCTCCTAAGAATGAACTTCACCTTCTTAAAGAATAGAAGGCAAGGTCATGAAGCAAGCATATAGTGGGCAACAAAAAGCAACAGAAGATCAGGGCAGTAAGCAGAGACTGGTTGTACATGACTTCATGGTAAAGAGTATAGATTCTATTCTAAGTGTGATGGAAGGCCATTAGAGGTTTCTAAGCAGAAGAGCACTGCATTGGCAATTGAGTGTAAAATGGCTTAAAAGGGATCAGGAGCAGAAGCAAAATACCAAAGAAGAGGCCAGTTCCCTCAGTGATAGATGAGGCAGGAAAGAAGGCAGAGTGGTGGACAGAATTCAATGTGTTTTGGAGACAGTCAATATAACGTGTTGTAGGAAAGATGCTAAACAAGTTTCTGTCTTATTACTATGTCTTGCTTAAGACTCCTTCTACATGTTAGGATGGTGGATGGGAAAGAAAATTCTGCCTCACAGGAATCACTTCCATTGGCCCATGGCATGCAGGAAGTACTCATGTACACATTCTCATTTGGATCTTACAACAAACCTATAAGGGAAGGAAGCAGACCTAGTTAGCTCAATTTTACAAGTTAAAAACTCAGGATTTAAAGATCATGATGGACTAATATGAGGATACAAATTAGTACCTTCCCATTCCAAGACTTTGTCCATCCTTTTGGCATCTGGCCTCCCACGTTGTCTTCCTAAGATATTTGCTCCAGTGATCATAATAAATCTTTACTTTCCGAGTGCTTTCTCTTTGCCAGACAATGTAGTGATTCATGCCATAAATCACCTCTTTCAAGCCTACAATGTAAGTACCATGATTGCCATTCTTACAGTTTGAGTAAACTTTCAAAGCTGTCACAGCTCCTGGGTGCTGAAACTGGAATTTCAGCCAAGGCAAACTCACTCCAAAGCCCATTTCCCCAGACATAACACTAAACTACCAGAGACAGATAAAGTAGAATCTGTTGAAAAGCCCATTTGCATAGCACAGGGAACAACATTCAATATCCTGTGATAAAACATAATGGAAAAATAGTTTGAAAAAAGTACATATATATATATATATCTGAGTCACTTTTCTGTACAGCAGAAATTAACACAACACGAAATTAACTATACTTCAACACAATTTTAAAAGTAAAAAATTAAAAAAAAATTTAAAAGCCATTTTGCCACCTCCAGTGCTAAATATCTTAAAATGATTTCAAATACCAATATCCTCAGAGATCTTTAACAACATCATGCTGAAAAATAAGTATACCCACATTCTTGACATTTTCTCCTCACCCACGGTATTCATTAAAGAATCTATTTCTCAGCTTCTCTCCTGAGCCTCTACAAAGTGTTCACAATGTGAGATCTGGTGATGTGTCCTTTTACCATTTGATCCCTAGAAACATCTATCTAAAGCCACCAGTGTAGTTAAAGATACGTCAAAGCATCAGGGCTGTCAGCAGGGATGACTTTATCATTTGTGCAGAAAATATGAAGTATCCACTATAGAGCTAGCACTTTATGATTGTGAACATTTCTTGAAGACAAATAAGTAAACAACAGACACAGTAACTCCTCCAGATGAAAGCATCTATTTGTGAAATCTCTTCCAAGATGTCTCCTATTATTTAACCAAATACACCCTTACTTTAAAAAAAAGCCCAATTTAGAAAGCTTTCTGATTAAACTTTTCTTTTGGTTTCATTAATCCTGCATCTGCTATTTAAATGCATTCTATTAAATTACATACCATTTTCCAAAAACAGACAAAAATACCACAAAAAGAGAAAATGACAGGCCAGTGCCACAGATGAAACATAGATGCAAAACTCTTCAACAAAATACTAGCAAACCGAACAATACATTAAAATGATCATACATCGTGATCAAGTGGGATTTATCCTAGAGATGCGAGGATTCATCAGTATTCACAAATCAATGAGTATGATACAATACAATGTGAAGAATAAAAATCATATGATCATCTCAATAGATGCAGAAAAAGCTTTTGACAAAATTCAACACCTATTCATGATAAAAACTTCCCAGAAGGTAGATAGAGAGGGAAACTATTTCAACATAATAAAGGTCATATATGAAAACCCATAGCTAATATCATTCCACCAAGCTTAAAACATTTCCACTAAGATCAGGAACAAGACAAGGATGTCCACTCTCACCACTTTTATTCAACATAGTTTTGGAAGTCCTAGCCACAGCAATCAGAGAAGAAAAAGAAATAAAAGGAATCTGGGAGTTCCCATCGCATCTCAGTGGTTAATGAATCCGACTAGGAACCATAAGTTTGCGGGTTCGATCCCTGGCCTTGCTCAGTGGGTTAAGGATCTGGCGTTGCTGTGAGCTGTGGTGTAGGTTGCAGACGCAGCTTGGATCCCGTGTTGCTGTGGCTGTGGTGAAGGCCAGCAGCTACAGCTCCTGTTAGACCTCTAGCCTGGGAACCTCCATATGCCACGTGTGCGGCCCTAGATAAGGCAAAAAGACAAAAAAAAAAAAAAAAGAAATAAAAGGAATCCAAATTGGAAAAGAAGAAGTAAAATTTTCACTGTTTGAAGATGGCATGATACTATACATAGAAAATCCTAAAAATGCCACCAGAAACCTACTAAAGCTTATCAATGAATTTGGTAACGATGCAGGATACAAAATTAAAACACAGAAATCTCTTGCATTCCTATACACTAACAGTGAAAGATCAGAAAGAGAGATGAAGAAAATAATCCCATTTACCATTGCATTAAAAAGAATAAAATACCTAATAATAAACCTAAGGAAGCAAAACCTAAGGATACAAATGAACTTATTTACCCTGAAAACTATAAGAAACTGATGAAGGAAATCAAAGATGACATAAACAGATGGAAAGATATACCATGCTCTTGGGTTGGAAGAATCAATGCTGTCAAAATGAGTATGCTACCCAAGGCAATCTTCAAATTCAGGGCAATCCCTATCAAATTACCAATGGCATTTTTCACGGAATTGCAAAAAAAAAAATTTATTTGTATGAAAACACAAAAGACCCTGAATAGTCAAAGCAATCTTGAAAAAGAAAAATGGAACTGGAGAAATCGGGCTTCCTGACTTCAGACTATACTACCAAGCTATAGTCATCAAAACAGTACTGTACTAGCACAAAAACAGGACTATAGATCAGTGGAATAGGATAGAAAGCCCAAAAATAAAACCACACATCTGTGGCCAACTTATCTATGACAAAGGTGGCAAGAATATACAATAAAGACAATCTCTTCAATAAGTGGTGCTGAGAAAACTGGACAACTACATGTAAAAGAATGAAATTAGAACATTCTCTAACACCATACACACAGAAAAAAAAAAACTCAAAAAAGATTAAAGGCCTAAATATAAGACCTGATATTATAAAACTCCTAGAGGAAAACAAAAGCACAACACTCTTTGACATGAATCACAGCACTATCTTTTTTGGATGCGCCTCCCAGGGTAATGAAAATAAACAAATGAGACCTAACTAAACTTAAAATCTTTTGCACAGCAAAGGAAACCATAAATGAAATGAAAAGACAATCCAAAGAATGAGAGAAAAGTCTTTGCAAACAAAGCAACTGACAAGGGATTAATCCCCAAATATAAAAACATCACATGAAGCTTTATATCAAAAACCGAATAACCCAATCAAAAAATGGTCAGAAGATTGAAATAGACATTTCTCCAAAGACAAACTGGTGGTCAAAAAGCACATGAAAAGATGCTCAACCTCACTAATTATTATAGAAATACACATCAAAACTACAGTGAAGTATCACCTCACACCAGTCAGAATGGCCATCATCAAAAAGTCTACAAACAATATATGCTGGAGAGGATGTGGAGAAAGGGGAACTGTCATACGCCGTTGGTGGGAATGTAAATTGCTACAACCACCATGGAAAACAGCATGATGTTTCCTCAGAAAACTAAAAATAGAACCACTATATGGTTTAGCAATCCTACTCCTGGGCATATATCTGGAGAAAACCATAATAAACCCTTATGTTCATTGCAGCACTATTTATAATAGCCAAGACATGGAAGCAACCTAAATGTCCATCAACAGAGGACTGGATAAAAATGTGCTGTATATACAGTGGAATATTACTCAGCCATAAGAACAAATGAAATAATGCCATTTGCAACAATGTGGGTGGACTAGAGATTAACACACTAAGTGAAGGAAGTCAGTTAGAGGAAGACAAATATATGATATCACTTATATGTGGAATCTTAAAAAATGATACAAATGAACTTATTTACAAAACAGAAACAGCCTGGAAACAAGGTGAGGAGGGAAAAATTAGGAGGCTGGGATTAACATAAATGCACTACTATATATAAAATATATAAGTAACAAGGACCTACTGTATAGTACAGGGAAATCTACTCGATGTTCTGAAATAACCTATATGGTAAAAGAATCTGAAAAAGAATAGATATATGTATTTGTGTGAAACTGTATCACTTTGCTGGACACGTGAAACTAGCACAACATTGAAAGTCAGCTATACTCCAATAAAATTTTAAAATAAGTAAATACATTATATACCATTTAGAGTTAGAAAAGATATCTAGGATTAACCTAATGGCCTCAGGTGACAGATGGAGAAGCTTAGCTCTAGAGAGTTACTTTGTTCCAGGCTATCCCAGTGAGTTAATGACAAGGCCCTGGCCTCTGACTTCCACCACATTGACTGTATTTTACCATCCCTCTTAACCTTTACCCCAGTTAAACAAACAAACAAAAAAGTCTAGAAACTCAGTCTATAGTTATCTGAATAGCCCTATATGTAATCACATATGGATCTGTATAAGCAGATTTTCACATATTTTAGAGTTGGCTAAACTCTTTCAGATTCAGTTCAACTCCCTCAGACAGAATGAATCACTCTGCCACTCTGTTCCCGGAAAGTCAAGCCCCTTACTCAACTCTGGTAGTCATCACATTGTATTCTAATTCATCTGATTAAAGTATGCCTCCTCGCCAGCGCTGTGAGCTCATCTAAGCAGAGATGGTGCCTTACTCCACATTGTGAACATCAATACCTTGCATAAAATTTGCATTTAGCAAAAGTTTCTATGATTGAACGTGTCATGGGGTCGATCAGTTATTAGAGGTCACCTTGGCCACTCCCTGAGCTCAAAGACATGGAATAGTTGACTTACTGGTGTCATACAAAAATATCTTTATATAGGGAGGTGAGGGAAGGGTAGATAGGGAGTTTGGGGGTAGCAGATGTAAACCATTACATATAGAATGGATAAACAACAAGGCCCTACTGTATAGCACGGGGAACCCTACTCAATATCCTGTGATAAACCATATGGAAATTACACACACACACACACACACACACACACACACATTCCCTTTTCTATACAGCAGAAAGTAACAACATTATAAATTAAGTATACATCAATAAAATAAATTTTTAAAAATACTTTTAAAAATGAGTCAGAAATAAAGCAGAACAAGGGAGTTCCTGTCGTGGCTCAGTGGTTAACGAATTCAACTAGGAACGATGAGGTTGTGGGTTCGATCCCTGGCATCGCTCAGTGGGTTAACGATCTGGCCAGACAGAGCTCAGATCTGGTGTTGCTGTGGCTGTGGTGTAGACCAGCAGCAACAGCTCTGATTAAAGCCCCTAGTCTGGGAACCTCCATACGCCACGGGTGTGGCCCTTAAAAAAAAAAAAAAATGCTCAGCCCATTTTCACCAAGCAAATAAGAATTCCTTACATGGTGCTGTTATCACCTTCATTACTTGGAAAAGCAGAGCTGGACTCAGAAGATCCAAGGTCCATCCCCAGCCCTGCTGTGGACCACGGAGCATCATTCTCCACTGGGCTGCTCCTGTAGAGTGGTCTTTTCCTACTTTTATCTGATTTTTTTTTTAGATTAAGAAACTCTTTATTTTTCCATCAGCTTTATTCCTACTTTCTGTTTAAGAATCTGCAAAAACAGCTTGAATTTACTCAGTGGTTCCTCTTACCTAATTCAGTGGCCTGGGAAGCAGGGGCTGGAGGCCAGTTCTCAGCAGGGAACCCTGGACAGGCACAGAGGCCACTCCCCCACCTCCACCTTTTTCAGACCCATCTGTGACCCTAGGTTCAGAAGCAATAAATTCAGGACCTGGAGCCATCCATTCACCCTGAAATTCATCCTTGGCCCAGCCTCTCAGCAACTGCCTGCTCTTCCTTCCCCATCTTTTCAGCATCTCTGTATAAGAAGAGATCACGTGCAGAATCTCCCAAGCCAGCACTCACCTCCTCAGACCTGCTGAGAGGGGTCCATTGACCTGGCCCAGAGGGTGGTGTCCCCAAAGCACAGAGGAAAGGCTGTACATGGAGCCATGACTCTGGTGAGAGGTTGGTGTGGGCCTGGGGTCAGTAACCCCCAGGAGTCAGAGCTTCCAGAAGCCTGTCTGGATGTGGTTAGTGAGATTCCATGTTCCACCAGCAATAGCAGCAGCCCCAGTGGCAGCAGGAAACCTGAGCACAGCTCGCTGGCCCAGTCTTCCTGGAGGAGAGGACCCTGACACTAGCCAGGTTTTCAACCACAGCATGAGCCACCAGCAGAAGCTTCTCCCAGGTTCTCTTCAGGTTTATGATGTGGAGGTGACAACCTTTCCCTTTGCAGATGTTCTGTCGCACTTGGAGAACTAGGTGGGGGCCCCTATGTGGGTCCCTGCTGCAAGGACGTTATGGACATCCTCCTCCCTTATTCGCTCTGGACATTGTGAAAGTTTCCCTTTACATTCCCAGTGGAACTTGTAACGACTTCGTGTGGACCCGTCTCTGGGCAAGGCCTTTCCCACTTTTAACATCCCACTTTCCATCTCACGTGCCAGATATCCATGCCTTCGGCTCTGCACCAGGGAAAACCACTTAGGGATACCCTACCCCTCAGAACTACAGCCAGAACACAGGAGAGAGTGCCGTGAGCTGGCTGCTCTGAGAAACGCTGAGGAGACTTACGAAACAAAAATAACTTTCCATTGTGACAGGTTTTCAAAGTCTATACGTTTAGAACGTCTTAGACACTGAGATGTTTTTTCAGAGCCCACTTGAAGCAATGGAAACAATGGCAAAACTGGAAACCAACATTTTTGTTATTAGATTACATGATTTCATATGAAAGATGCTAAGTAGAGAGGGGGTATGAAGATGGCTGTCTTGCCTTAAAACTATCATAATCCCCCCCCCCAACACACACACACACACTTACACCCTGCCCTGCATTTATTCAAAGGAAGAGAATTGCCCACATTCAATTGTAAGCCCAGATGGGAAGAAACTGTATTAAGTTACCAATTATCATATATAATTTAGTTGAATTCTCTTATCAAATGCCTTACAAGTGGATCCAATGCCATCCAGAATCTGGACATATCTGGATGCAGGGGGCTAAGATTAATAACCCCGGTCCCCTGGAAGAAAGGCAGGAAGTTTGCTAGGGAACCTGGAAGAGCCTGAAGAATAATATTGCCAACTGTAGTTTTTTCTGGGGCCACTTCAGTAGGAGGATCCCTGAATGGAGATCCTTCCATTATTTTCCTACCAATTCACAGCAAGAATCCAAAATACTATCACACTCATGCCTTGTTTTAGAAAAAAATTTCCCAAATTACCAAGTTATGAGGATCATCTTGGGTGTTTGTTAAAAACATGTATTTCATAGAGTCTTATCCAAAAGAGAGGCCTGAGAACTTATAAATCCTTAGGGGATTCCTACAATCAGGTAAGAAATAGTGGGTTTATGAACTATCTAATCCTAAGTCTCACTGGGTAGACTACACATAAACAAATTTCTGGACCCCGGAACTACTGAGTTAGAACATGCTGGGCCTCCCAAGTGTACCAGGTGCTGGTTATGGTCAGTGCCTTTGCTCACATTTCATAACAAAATGCCATAGACCAAGTGGCTTGAATAACAGATTTTGTTTCCCATGGTTCTGGAGGCTGGGAAATCTAATCCAAGGTGCAAGCAAGGTAGGTTTCGTTCTGGGGCCTCTTCTCTTAGATTGAAGGCAGCTGCCAACTGGCTGTGTGCACAGATAACCTCTTTGTTTTTGTGCCAGGAGAGAGAGAAAACTCTCTGGTGTCTCTTCTTAAAATGGCACTAATCCCTCACAAGGGCCCCACTCTCGTGACCTTATCTGACCCCAATTACCTCCAAAGACCCCATGTCCAAATGCCATCATGTTTCCAGATGAGAGTTTCTGAATTTGGGTGGAGGAACACAAACATTCAGTCTTAAAGAGATATTTTGAAAACGCTGGGTTAGATAAATGTTTATATGAAGCTTCTTCTAAAATTCCTAGTTTATCTGGGAAATGATAGCACATTTCAACTATTCTCAAGCATTAATTCATGAGGAAGATTTGGTTTAACCAGTGGATAATGAGGTCTCAAACAAATAGGGCATCAGGAAAGTAGATTTTAAAGTATTCAGAGGAAAGGGGGGATTCCATCTAGGAAAGTTGAGGTGGGGTGTGACAGGACTGGTTCTCAACTTTGAGGTGCATATGGATCAACTCAGGGTCTTGTGACAAGACCAGTTCTGATTCAGCAGGTCTAGGCAGGGCTGAGAATCTGCATTTCTAATGAGCTACTCCTCAGGCCACACGCTGGATAGAGTGGTGGGAGCAGGCAGTCCAGGCATCCAGGGATGTCTATGCCCAAGGGGTATAAGGCAAAAACAAGCTTTTCCACTTAAAATTTTTGCTTGGAACGAGTGACATCATCGCAGAAGCCCAGGTTCCAAAATATCATCTAGAAGAACTGAGCTTCAGAAATGCCCATCTCTGAGTTCTGTTGCTCCCAACATTTTAAAATAACTTTCAAAACGCGGTAATAATTGAATTACCATAACAGGTCAGAAATTATCTTACTTGACCATATGATTATACCAGAAGTTCACAAAATTTCTCACTTTCAAAATATCCTTAATTGACTTTGTAATGTTTTCACAGCGTCTTTAATCCCTGCCTCAAAAAACCCCAAGTAGTTAGGTCCAAACAATATGGTATGAGTGTGTGTGTGTGTGTGTGTGCACGCTAACAATTTAGTAGTCCTTTGAAAAATAATACACATAAACTGAAAGACAATATGCTTTTTTTTCTAACTGAAATAACCACAAGCACTTATTGATTGGGGTGTGCAGCTCCTGGCTCTTGCACAACTCCTTAAACTTTTGAGTCAGATTGGACATGGCCACTGTCATCCCACTTTGCATCTCATGGGGTGATTGCTATTTATCACCTCAACTGTCAAGACCCAGCTTTGCAAATACATGACACCACTGAGAGGAATAGATTACAATCACATTAGAGAAAGTGTGAACCAGATTTCCCTTTGTGGCAGAGCGGAAAAAAATCTGACTAGGAACCATGAGGTTGCAGGTTCAATCCCTGGCCTCACTCAGTGGGTTAAAGATGCAGAATTGCTGTGAGGTGTGGTGTAGGTCGCAGATGCCACTCAGATCTGGTGTTGCTGTGGCTGTGGTGTAGGCCGACAGCTGTAGCTCCTATTCGACCCCTAGCCTGGGAACCTCCATATGCCCGTGGGTGTGGCCCTAAAAAGGAAAAGGAGGGGGCAAATTATCTGGGGCTAGTACTTTACACAGTATCCAGTGAATATTGACTATCACTCTACTTCCCTCAAAACCTGAAAATTTTCTGATCCCCCCTAATATAACGTGTATCACTTTGGGAACTGCAGGATCGTACCCTTTGCAAAGGACCCATTGCAACTAAAGGCAAAGTAAGAATTCAAAAAGAAGAGAGGAATTTTTGCAAGGAAGACCTACAACCAATACCACAAAAATTTCCCTTCTCTATTAAAGAGAAATCAGTTATTCTTTGGTTTGTTAGAATGAAAGAAAGCATATCCTTCTTAATTTTTAGATTCTTCAAATAAAACATTACCATCTGGAGTTCCCACTGTGGCGCAATGAGATCAGCGGTGTCTTGATCCCCGGCCTGGCACAGTGGGTTAAAGGATCCAGCACTGCCATAGGTCTCAATTGCGGCTTGAATCTGATCCTTGGCCAGGTGGCTCCATATGCCATGGTGTGGCCCCAAAAAAGATAAAAGAGAGTTATGATCTTCTGAAGGAAAATAGTCTTCCTAATAGTTCCCCAGTAACAGCACAATCACTTTCCCAACAGAAAAAAGAGACTTAGCCTATAATTATTATTGTTCTTTTATTTTCTTTTGTTTACCTTCTATTTCCTTGACATTCAGTTTTAAATGAAACATAAGGAACAGTTTTGAACACTCAACCTTCACCCAAAAAAAGGAACCTTGATTGATTCAAAGTTTTACTTTACATACCTATGAGTTCCCAGTAGTCCTATTTCTCACTCAGAATTTGAATAATCTTTACAACTTGTATCCCCCTAAACTCAGATTTAATGACTCAGTAGGTTCAGAAAGAGAAATAACAGCTGCAGCTCATCCCACTGTGCTATTCAGTAATGACAATGTTATACCACATTAGCAATTGTGACATTAATAAAAAAAAGCCCGTAGGATTAACCAAAGACAGCTGACTTTAGTCAAATGTAGGTCAGGCTTTGTTTGCTCAGAAGCTGGTAATAAATTCCCAGGTAAGTGCTCTCGGGTGTCACACATATATGTCAGGAGCATAATTTCAGACCCACTAAATGATTCACATTTTTAAGTTTCTGTAAGCCTTTTCTGAATTATTGTTAAGCATTTAATTCCACTGCCAAACCTATAGGCTCCTTAAAATTATTAACTTAGGTGACATAACAGCCTGTTTTTCCTGAAGGTGCCACTTAAGAACACCTTGGAGGATTTTGTGTTCTCCTTCCAGACACTGAAGTTCTTACTAGAAGTGGCTCAGGGGTCACCCCTAATTTATGGCATAATTATGGGGAAAATGGTATTGATGGCTAAGCCAGCCATCTGTCATTGCAAAGTCCTCCTTGTCACAGGAAATAAGGCTATAAGCTTAACATGAATATTGCATGCTTAATCGAGTCTTTTGGTAGGCTTTATAAAAATAAGACATCGAGAACCACACAATCCTAAAATATATCTTAAAAATTTAAACACTTTGGAAACAGTATAACTATTTCATAAAGTTTAGACATACACCACCCACCATACGACCCAGCCATGGCTCTCAAGGTATTTGTCTAAGAAATGGAACCATCTGGCCACAAAAAGACCTGAAGAAAATTGTTCACAGCAGCTCTACTAATCATGGCCCGAAACTGGAAACAATCCACACCAACAGGGGAATGGCTGAAAAAACAGTGGCATATTCATATGCCCTAACACTACTCAGCTATGAAAAGGAAGAAACTGCAGATCTGGAACCATCACAGATGAATCTCTAGAACACCGTTATGTGAGAGAACATCATATATAAAAGAGTGCATGTTGTGTGGTCCCATTTATGTGAAATTCTAGGACAGTCAAAACAGGAGTTCCCTGGTGGCTCAGTAAGCTAAGGATCCAGCATTGTCACTGCTATGGCTCAGGTCACTGCTATGGCATGGATTCGATCCTTGGCCAGGGAACTTCTGCATGTCATGGGTGTGCCCCCCCCAAAAAAAACAATCTATGGTAACAAGTCAGAACAGTGGTTATGGGGTAGGGAGTGGGGCAGAATTATCTTGAAAAAGCACAAGGAAAATTTCTGGGTGATGAAAATTTCTGTATCTCATGAGGATGAGGTCATGTGCATGTATATTTTATCAGTCTCATCAAATTATATATTCAAGATTTGTACATTGTCTGTGTGTAAATTATACCTCAATAAGTAATAAAATAAAATGAAATATATTTGGGTGGTTGTAAGCACTTAAATTTTATATTTAAACTTTATTAAATAGTTAATGTAGCATTGTGTGTCTTTTAGATATATGCAAAAGAGATGTCACCTGAAACAGTTCCTAATCCAAATATTACCCATGTGAGGATCATAAACAATGTATTTACTTAATGAATTAGTTTCAATTTATTTACATTTTAATTCCTTCTACACGTCCAGGGCATAATTGAGAGTTCTGTATTTATAAAGCTTAAAAATCAGAAAAATATCATTTGGTATACAGGCAATTGAGTCCTTAAAACCAGTTGATATTAACATGGAAGAGCAGGGTTGCAAGATTAGCCAAGAACAATAAATGACACAAAAAGTATTTGAACTTCTAATACTAAGCAGAGTTCAGCTGACTATTCAGTATAAACCTTGTCTCTTCCTTCACTATAATTCAAATCCCTGTTATCTTTTTTTTAAAAATACAGTATATTCCCAACTGGCTTTCCTAATTTTACATTTCAAATCAGCATATTAATCATGAAGTTCAGCCAGAGCATTTCATGCCATACATCCCAATTACAGTCAAGGTCAGCTCCCTAGCTTGGCATTCCAAGACTGGTGTTGGTCTGACCATGGCCCACCAACCGTCTTACCTAATCTCACGGACACTCAGTCGCTGGCCTCCCATCCTTCCACAGACCTCCACACCGGGGTGGCTCAATGGCACTGGTATTCCTGCCGTAGAACCTCTGTATATGCTGCCTGTCCATCTGAATTTTATATCATTTTGTCCCCACCCACCATGAACAAATTCATCGCAGCTTTCAAAATCCACTTTAGCCATCAACTCCCTGTCAAGAAAATATCTCACTGTCTTCACCCAGGGTAATCTTTATTATAAACACTCATATCATTGCATGCCCAGTTTCCTAGCATAATCACCACTTTCTATCTTTTTTTCTTTTAGGGCCACATGTGCAGCATGTGGAAGTTCCCAGGCTAGGGTCAAATCAGAGCTGCAGCTGCCGACCTACACCACAGTCACAGCAACGCAGGATGCAAGCTGCATCTGTGACCTATGCTGCAGCTTGAGGCAACGCTGAATACTTAACCCACTGAGCAAGGCCAGGGATCAAGCCCAAGTCCTCATGGATACTAGTTGGGTTCTTAACCCACTAATCCACAATGGGAACGCCACCACTGCCTATCTTGTATCGTGGAGAAGTTTGGGCTCCAGCTCCAGAATGAAACACATAGCTTCAAAACTTATCTCCCAGCTGTCAGAACTGGGGCAAGTTTGTTATCTCTCAGTGCTTCTGTTTCTTCTGTTAAAATGAAATAAAATAAAATTAAAATATTACCTCTCTTATAAGACTGTTGTTAGCAGAAAATCAGATCATGTACATAAACAGCTTAGTGTGACACATTAAGTAGTCAGTAATATTTACATCAAAACCTGCTAGCTAAAAGAGAATACATTCTCTAAATGGATGAGCTATATTCCAAGAATTGAGAGAACTTTAAATTTTTGGAGGAAATATCAAGATATCCCAGAAGGCTGGAGGTGGGTAAATTAGGCTGCAATTTTCAAAGTTGGGCATAAGCAAGATTTTTTAAACTGCAGAGTGGTGGTGTTAATTCTAGGCAGGAAGAGCCCAGTGAAGAAACAAAACAAACAACGAAAGAAAGAAAGAAAAAAGAACGAGAGAAAGAAAGAGAGAAAAAAGGAGACATAATATAGGTACCAAAGAGAAATGAAAACACACGTCCACAATGACACACACATGAATACTCAAAACAGCTTTATTTGTCGTAATAGCTAAAAACCAGAAACAACTGTCTACACACAAGTGGAGAAAGGAAATGTGTTCTGTCCTTTCAACAAAATACCACTCGGCAATAAAAAGGAAAACAGTTCTGGGAGAGTAGCAAGGTGGATGAGCCTCTGGATGAAAGGAAGCAAACGGCAAAGTACATACTGTCTAGTTCTATATATAACACACCCCAGAAAAGGCAAGTGACCTATGGTGACAGGAAGGAGCTCAGAGGTTTCACGAGGACCAGGGATGAAAGGCATGACTGAGAAGCAGCATGAGGAGAACTTGGAAGGTGGTAGATATGTCCTGTGTCCTGATTATGGTTTCAAGGGTCTGTACACAATTCTGTCACAATGCACCAAATTATACCCTTCAAATAGGTGAAATTTATTGTACGTGAATTATACCTCAATCAAACTAACTGAAAAAAGGAAGTGACCTAAACATAAAGTGATATTTTTAAATCACTAAGAGCCCAAAAAAGGAGTGGGGCTATAAACAATGGAATATTCCTCAGCTGTAAAAAAGAACAAAATAATGCCATTTGCAGCAACGTGAGTAGACCTAGAAATTACCATACAAAGTGGGAGAAGTTAGTGAAAAACAGTTATCATATGAGATCATTAATATGTGGAACCTAATAAAAATGATACCAAAGAACTTATTCACAAAACCAGAAACAGACTCAAAGATTTTGAAATTTATGGTTACCAAAGGGGAAATATTGGGTGGAGGGATAAATTAGGAGGTTAGGATTTACATATACACACTACTATATATAAAATAGCTAAGTAACAAGGACCTACTATATAGCACAGGGAACTCTACTTGATACTGTGTAATAACCTATACAGGGGAAAAAATCTGAAAAAGAATGGATACTTACACGTATAGTGATTCACTGTGCAGCACACCTGAAATGAGCACAACATTGTGAGTTAACTATACTCCAATAAAATAAAAAATAAAAATACCAAACAAAAAAAGGAGTAGGGCTGTTTGGGACACAGCATATTTTCATTGTGAAAAGATCATATTTGCCTGACAGTTTTTCCTTCTCTGATAGGGTAACTGGGCGGCAAGACCTGGGAAATACCGTCAAAGCTAAGTCCTTGGATTTCAGCAGCATATTTGAAGAATTGTCTTCATGATACACTTTCCAATCAAATACAGTTTTGAGGGTTGGGTGCAGGAAGACTTGGGGAGCTGAGTGGTGATTCCTGTTATCACCAGTGAGTCTGGGCTGACTCTCTGATCACTTCGACCAAGAGAATGCAGGGAAAGTGGTAAGATGCAAGTTCCAGGCATAGTCTTTAAGAAGAGTAACGGATTCCATTTTCTCCCATTTAGAACCCAGCCACCTTGTTAGAAGGAATCTCAAGTAGCTCCAGGGACAGGTCCACATGCAGCAGAATGGAGGCACACACCCATTAAACCCAACTGGGCTCCCTGCCAGCACACGTAAGTGAACCACTTGGATGTAGATCCTTATTCCATCAAGCTACCCTGGCTGACACCACCATGACACTATGGAGCAAAAATGAGCTTTTCCCCACTGAGTTTTGTCAAACTGCAAAACCTTTAGCAAAAAAAATTTACTGTTGTTGTGTTGAACTGGAGTGGTTTGTTAGGGGACAAAAGAAAAATGGAACAGCATACATGGCCCCATGGGGTAGAATTAGAACCAAGATGGAGAATTAGAGCCAGTATGTGTAACTTGGAGAGACTCAGGGAGAGGCAAACTGGAACTTCCAAGATAAGAGAGAGAAATCCAGAGACAGTACCAGAACTGTGGTACTCAGCTGGCACTGGGACTGACTCCAAGGAAGTAAACCAAGAATCTAGATTAGAATGCTCAGAGGTACATGGATAGTTTAGACTCAGTTTCAAATGATATCAGTGCCCAAGCTTCCACCAGCAGTAGCAGAGTTGGGCATCACAGTAGACCCATTCAGGGGTAGAACCATTCAGATTGCAGCCATCCATTCAATGGCTGAGGACAGGTAGATTGGAGAGGACTGAAAGGTTGTCAGGGCCTCAGTTAAGGTGAGATTCAGACTGGGTAGCAATCCCAGAGGGAAAAATCAGAGAGAAGCAAAGGCATAAGACCTACCAGACATCAGCCACGGTCTTGATCCCATCCTCTGATGGGAATACAAATCTTAATGTGTTATTAGGCTAGATTTAAGATTAGCTCAGAAACAAGGCAAATGAGGAACCAAGGAGTTGGCTCAGGAATTGCAGTGAACAAACAGGTGAAGAGCAGCTCTTTAGAATCCTTAGCTGTATGTGGGTCAGACAAGAGGTTTCTGAGGGCAGCTAGTGAAAAAGATACACAAGAAAGAACTCTCTTAGTCAGAGGGGTGTATTCCTGTGATTGCAAAAGACTGAATTACCACCTGTTAGGAGATCTACAGAGAAGAGGCATTCATTGAATAAGAACTACATCAAATAACTTTTAAATTCCCATCCAACCTAAGATTTCCTGGTGTGAAAAATACACAATATGAGGGAAAACTGCTTTCAGAGAGTACATAGGTGCTCCACAAGGAAAGGGTGGGTGGATGGACAAATGCACACAAGTATGGACAGACAAATGAGAGGATGGAGATGATGGATGGATGGATGGATGGATGGATGGACGGACGGATGGACGGACAGACAGACATGTATGGACAGATAAATGGATGGATGGAAAGAGGGGTAGAGGGATGAATAGATGAACCACATATAGACAGATAAATGGGTGGATGGAGATGGATGGGTGGAAAGATAGATGGACAAATGGACACATGTATTGACAGACAAATGGATGGATGAAAGGAGGAATGAATGGTTGGATAGGCAGATGGACTACATATAGAAAGATAAATGGGTGGATGGAGATAGGGATATATGAATGGACCACATATGAATGGACAGATGAGCAGGTGAATGGATGGAGATGGTGGATGGTGGATGGGTGGATAACACAATCTGACATTTTCAGTACTCATCACCACCTGTCCACAAACACATTAGTTCTGTGTAATAAACTGGACTCCGGAGGAAAAAAACAAAATGTATTTTTGCCTCATAGAGTTTGCCATACATTTACCTTTGAATGCCCAATTATATGATATATTTTTGTGCTTCTGAAGACAATTTCCTAAGAAAATTAAATTTCATATGAAAATCTCCTTATTTGTTCTGATCACTGAATCTGAGCCGGCATCACCGTGATCCCATCTTATATGGGACTTAGTAAATCCAGGGCGTCTCTGCTCTGGGAGTCAGGAACCTCAAGCCACATTGCAAAGGAAGAAGCATGAGCAACAGAGAAGCAGTGACCTGCTAGTGTCCAAAAGTTTTTCTCTCAGTTGGCTTGGCATGACTTGTGTCTATTTTTTACCTTTTATCACACACTGTAAATGTGGGACATTTCTTCAGGCCTCCGACAGAAGAGTATATACTGTTCCCTCAATAACAGGGTTTTCCCGGGCAAAGGTCTTATTTAAATAAACTTTCAAACACCTTCATGCACAAAGAGAAGAGATGCTCTCTAAGGTAGAAGATGATGCTCTGAGTTCTAGGGAGGGCTTTGAAAGCTTTGATAACCCTGACCCAGAGACAGAAATACGTTTTACATCACAACCTAGTACACAGGATACATATAAAAAATATTTACCTATGTGCCATGAATTCTAGTATTTTCTATTTCCTATTCTATTTCACTTTTTAAGCCACTGGTCAGAACCCACCCATTTGATTTTATAACCCACAAATGCATGGAGAGTGGTGCTCTGAAAAGCACTGCTTAAGGAATAATTATCAATCAGTACTTACAGGGATCGCGGCAATGGACCAAGCCCCCAGAAAGGGTGTGATCAACAAGAGAAGCAAATCCCATCCCCTCCCCCCCAAAAAAGGCAAATAATAAAACCATTTCCTAAGAAAGAAATTAATGAGTTAATACATAATGGATGAGATTCGCTAAATGTAGAAATTAATTCAAGTCTATGTAGGGCTACCAGGATTTGAAAATACTGAAGTCTTAGAGTTCCCGTTGTGGTTAAGCAATAACGAACCCAACTTGTGTCCATGAGGACGTGGGTTTGATCTCTGGCCTTGATTGTAGATTAAGGATCCGGCATTGTGGTGAGCTGTGGTGCAGGTCGCAGACATGGCTTGGATCCTGCATTTCTGTGGCTGTGGTGTAGGCTGGCACATGCAGCTCCGATTCAACTCATAGCCTGGGAACTGCCGTATGCCTCAGGTGTGGCCCTAAAAAAAAAGAAAGAAAAGAATAGAAAAGACTGGAGTCTAATTAAGGGGTCCAGGATGAGGAGACTTGGTAGTCTTATTTTGCCTTGTCTGAAGAAATCCAGTCAATAGCAGGAACTGCCCATATTCGGGTCTCGTAAGTGGGGAGTCAAAATACAAGGATATTTTCATGGGGTCCCTTCATCCAGGGCCTCTGAGCACAAATATGCAGTCTGCTCTGGGCAGCTCGGGGACCAGAGAAGGAGAGCATCTGACTCATGGTTCAGTGACACTCATCACTTTCTCTTCATCTGGATTCTCTATACAACTTGTGATTTGAACATTTCTAACCCATACGTGTTTTCCCAAAGCGGTAAGAGCCCACTCCCCAGCTAATAATGAATTTCACGTCCACTGGCCAGTTATATTTTTCATTGTAAATGAATAGTTCGGGACCTTGGTTCCTATTTATCAATCTTGTGGGTTGGAGTATATGATTCCTTGCGCACTGAGTGAAATATCAAAGCCGTGTGAAGCAAAATCCAGAACTAGGATAGGACAGCCGTGCTGGGACAACGGCACTGGGGAAACAGCCTGCCTGGGCAGCCCGCCAGCCTCCCTCAAAACCATCCCTCTCTCAACTCCATCACTCTACCTGGAACAAGTTACTCAGAGGTTGATAAATGACAAACTAAATAAAAATGTATTGGTTTGGCGGTGAAAAGCATTGGCTTAGCATACCTCTAGCCAGCTGGAGTGAACGAATATCGTTGGGACCCTGTCAAGTTGGCTTTCCCACGCTAGGGCTGTGTGTGGGTCCACCTTGCACAAACTAAAGTCAATATTTTCAGGAGATAATGATCTGTGTGATAGGGTCTGATGGCCAAGTCATGGTGGCCCAAGTATTTCCAAGCAGCTGCTGGACCTGGTCTTCCCTTGCTCTTCAGCCTCATTCATTCATTCCATGCCTCTCATGAGTACCCAGGTTCAGGGGTCACAAAGGAAGCAGGGCTCTACCCTGAAGGAGCCCAAAGACTGACCAGAAGTGTATATAATTACAGTCAGGGTAAGGGGTAGTGATAATGCAATAGACTGTTGTGCATCAGGTAAAATCAACTCAACCTGGGGGAGGAAAGTGATAGAAGATTTCACTGGGAGATATTTGAGGTGGGCTCCAAAGTGACCTGGAGACCCAGGGTCAGGTAGTGGAGAACCGCGGGAAGGGAGAGCATGTATACTGGCCTCATCAAGGCAGCGCCCGTGAGTTTAAACTACACATTTAAAAAATTCATTTCACCGAAGTATAGTTGGATCTACAATGTTGGGATAAGTTCTGCTATACAGCCAAGTGATTGTTATACATACATACATTTATAGACATATGCATTCTTTTTCAGATTCTTTTCTACTACGGTTTATCACAGGATATTAAATAAAGTTCCCTGTACTATGCAATAGGACCTTGTAGTGATTCCATTCTATGTGAAATAGTTTGCATCTGCTAACCCCAAACTCCCAATCCTTCCTTCCCCAAAGCCCCTCCCCCTCGGCAGCCACAAGTCTGTTCTATCTGTGGGTCTGTTTTGATTTTACAGATAGATTTATCTGTATTGTGTTTTAGATTCCACATATAAGCGATAGCATATGGTATTTGTCTTTCTCTGTCAGGCTTTCTTCACTTAGTATGATAATCTCTAGGTCTATTCGTGTTGCTGCTAATAGCATTATTTCATTCTTTTTATGGCTAAGTAGTATTCGATTGCATCCACTCATCTGTCAATGGACATTTAGGTTGCTTCCATGACTTGGCTATTGCAAACAGTGCTGCAAAAAAAAAAAAAAAAAAAAAAAAAAACAACTGGGATGCACGTATCTTTTCGAATTAGAATTTTCTTTCTTTTTGAGTATATATACAGCATCGAAATTGCTGTATTTATATGGTAGTTCTATTTTTAGTTTTTTAAGGAACCTCCGTACTGTTTTTCACAGTAGTTGTACCAATTTACATTCCCAGCAATGTGAGAGCGTTCCCTTTTCTCGGCATGCCCTTCAGCATTTATTATTTTTAGACATTTTGGTGATGGCCATTCTGACTGGTATGAGGAGATATCTCTTTCTAGTTTTGATTTTCATTTCTCTAATAATTAATGACTTTGAGCATCTTCTCATGTGCCTATTGGCCATCTGTATGTCTGTCTTTTTTTGGAAAAATGTCTAGGTCTTCGCTCATTTTTTCCTCTTTTTGCTTTTTAGGGCCACACCTGTGACCCATGTAGGTTCCCAGGCTAGGAGTCAGAGCCCAATCTACCACCTCTAGGAGAGCCAGCCATGCTCAGAGGCAGGGCCAGGAGCGCAGAGCACTCCTCTAAGTGGTCACCCTCCACAGCTGCAACAGCTTTCACCCTAGTGGAGAGTAGCACGGTACCAAGAAAGGGTGTATGGGTGCCCAGTGTGGGCTGGGAGCAGGCCGGGTCAGTCACAGGAATCTGGGCAGAACCCCAGGCGGTTTTCAATCTGCCTTCCCTGCCTTGTACCTGGGAGCGAGCAAGTGTGTGCACACACTCTTCACAAGCAGAGCCTTGGTTTCTCGCAGCCCTCCTGTTTGTCCCATTGGTTCTCAAACCAGCAAAGGCGGCTCATCTTCCTAGAGTGTCGGACCCCAGGGCTGGGGTAGCTAATACGTGGCTCCAACCCCGCAGTCCCCAGGGAGGGTTCCCAAGCCTATGATACCCTCTCCTCTTCTGCATCCCCTGCAGGGCCAACCTGATGGCTTCTGCTCCTTTTCCACCCAACTCCGTGTGGGTCTTTCTTTACATCCCCGGTTGAAGAAGAACCTTTCTGCTACCCCTCAGGTTGTTCTCAGTGAGAGCTGCTCTACAGGTAGCTAATTAACCCTAATTAACATGTACATGGGGTGAGGTAAACTCAGTCTCCTCCTGCTTCACCATCGTATCTCCTCCCCTGCCACCTTCTTTAAGAAATAAACAACTTTAGGAGTTTGCTTGTGGCACAGCAGGTTAAGGATCTAGCACTGTCACTGCAGTGGCTTGGGTGGCTGCTGTGGCTTGCGCTTGATCCCTGGCCTGGGAACTTCCACATGCTGTGGGTGCAGCCTAAATAAATAAATAAACAACTTTAAATAAAGGACCTTGTTCCCTAGCATAAACATTATAGCAAATGTAGTTGCCTGTAAGAAACATTAATAGTTGTAAGGTGTCAAGTAAACATTCTTTGGATCTATTAAAGAAAACCTCTTGAGATTACAATAAAACAGCCATTCTTACCTATTTTTAGAAGACTGAACACATGTGTGTAACCTTTTGAAAAGGCGATTTGAATATATCAAGAGCCTTATATTCGTTATTTTTTTTACACTGAAAATTAACCCTAACAACAGACATTTTTCATCCCATAGTTTCTGCGGGTTAGGATTTGGGAAGCGGCTTAACTGGGTGTTTTTCAGCTCTCTCATGAAGTTGTAGTCAATGTGCTGTTCAGGGTTGCCTTTATCTCAAAGTTTGTGTGGGGATATGGGATCTGCTTCCAGAATGACTCATTTTCCTGCCTATTGGCTGGTCACCCCCACGAACATCTCCACGGGGACACTTGAGCAACCTCATGACACCTCTATTGCTTCCCCAGAGCAAGCATCTCAAGGAAAAGCAAGGAAGATGTCTCAGGTCTTTTACGACCTAGTCTCCAAAGTCACACTCATCTCTTCTGCCCTAGTCTATTCATTAGAAGTGAGTCACTAAGTTCATATCATACTCAAGAGGTGGGGAAAAAAGAACCATCTCTTGAGGGAAGGAACAAAGAAATTTTAGACATACCGTAAAACCACAAAAAGCCCTAAGGTGTTTTGGAAAGTGGTCCAAAACACACATACATGCACATACACATAGCTTTATGATATTGTTCATTGCAATGGTATTTATAAAACAAAATAATAAAAACCTTCAATATCCAACTGTTGGGAAAATGTTGAATAAAGCTCAATGTGTACATTATAAAACAATTTCAGAGAACACTTTCCAAGAATATCCTATAGCATATGCAAAGGCTTCTATTGTAACACTAGAATGGAAAAGCATTATATGAAAAAATATAAATGGAAAAATATCCAAAAGAAATAAATCAAAATGTTAAAATTGTTTGGTTTGAATATTGAGTCAAAGATGAATATTCTCCCCTCTCTATTTTTCAACATTTCCACATGATGAAGCCTCTGGCTTCCTCTTTTCCCTACTTGCTGTGTGTTATGTGTGCTCTGCATGCAGTGCTCTTTTAAAACTTGCAGGTATAATGGTTTGTTAACTTTTAGTTAGTTTCCTAACTTTTAACGGGAGAATTTCTTCTTTCCATTTTCAGGTTATCCAGTTAGTGGTTTTTAAATTACTAAACTTCAGTCTGAAAGACAAAGCAAACTAGACACTCCTGTTCATTGCTTACAGTGAGAGGAACACGGCACTGCTCTCCAGGAGGGGTCATATTCATGAGAGGCCTGGGGTGGGGGAGGCTGGGAGGAGACAAGCCAAGCACAGTGTAAGACTTGGAGGCCTGGCCTTCCTGTGCAGACAGTGGTCAGCTGATTCCCCAAGAGTGATTCCTGGACCCCGAGGCTGGATGCAAACCTCGGCCAGCACAGCTCGTATGAACTTACATTGTAGCTCTCACAGCTGTCTTCTCATAGCCACTCACCTGAGAACTTTCCAGAAAACAGAACTCCAAGGGGCCACTCTCAGGGCTGGCACACACTCTCCCCTCTCCTCCATACACTCAGCCTCCACCCACATTCCCATTACAAATGTGACAGCTGCTGTCTGTGCTCTTTCCAGGTCCCCTGGAATCCTCCTAACCAGTTCTAAGCATCCATCCCCCAGCTTCGAGTTGCTTTGCTGCTAAAGGCTTAGACCTGCAACTTTCTTCAGTGATGTTTGAGCTACTAGACTGCTCTGCTGCAAGCACAGAAAGTTGAAAGTGCTTCAGAATTCATATCTGACCCACTCACACCAAACACCCTGGTCCCCGAGAGACCAGGCCTTAGGTAATGACGATGTAAGCAGGAACATGAAAACCCTCCTCCCTGTCTCAAGCCAGGACAACCTTGAGGTGTAATTTACACTTGGAGCTTCTCTGGGGTTCAGCTGAGGCTGGAACTTAGCCTGAAAGATCACTCTGTCTCAGTGCCACTACTTCCCTGCCTTGCCTACACCCGTACTTCTGGGAGGTCTTTCTTTTTTTTTTTTTTTCTTTTCTGCTTTTGCTTTTTAGGGCTGCACCTAGGGCATATAGAAGTTCCAGGGCTAGAGGTCGAATTGGAGCTGCAGCTGCCAGCCCATGCCACAGCCATAGCCACAGCAATGCCAGATCTGAGCCATGTCTGCAACCTACACCACAGCTCATGGTTCCCTGGGATCCCAGGCCCACTGAGCGAGGCTGGGGATAGAACCCTCGTCCTCATGGATACTAGTCAGGCTCATTACCTCTGAGCCACAATGCGAACTTCCTGGGAGCTCTTTCTTGATAAACCCTTTGCACCAATTCCTCTTTTCAGGGTATGATTCTGGGGAACTGATGAAACACTCAAAGTCGGAGTTCCCACTGTGGCGCAACGGGATTGGCAGCATCTTGGGAGCTGCTGGGATGTAGGATCGATCCCCAGCCTGGCACAGTGGGTTGAGGATCCAGTGTTGCCACATCTGCAACCTAGTTCGGCTTAGTTCGCAGCTTCAGTTCAAATCTGATCCCTGGCCTGGGAACTCCATGTGCCACGGGGCAGCCAAAACAAACAAACAAAAAACAAAGTCTAAATGGGACTCAGGTGCCTGGAGACCAGGGATGTTTAAAGTCCTTCAGGAGTCCCCTTTGTGGCTCAGTGGTTAACAAATCCGACTAAGAACCATGAGGTTGTGGTTTCGATCCCTGGTCTTGCTCAGTGGGTTAAGGATCCGGTGCTGCCGTGAGCTGTTGTGTAGGTTGCAGATGCGGCTCGGATCTCGCATTGCTGTGGCTGTGGTGTAGGCCGGCGGCTACAGCTCCTGTTAGACCCCCAGCCTCGGAACCTCCATATGCCGCAGGTGCAGCTCTACATAAAAGGCAAAAAGACAAAATAAATAAACAAATAAAAAATAAAGTCCTTCAATGCAAAGCGCCTCCCACACAAAAAAGAATTTCCCTGCCCCAAGTGGTCCAAGCCCCTGACCAAGAATCCCTGGAAGAGAGAAGAAAAAAAAGTACTCATTCAGACCAGAACCAGGCAAAGTCTAAAGTTTAGATTCAGTTGAGGAGGGGGTGTCCACTGAGGACACTGAGGAGAGAGTAGCCAGAGAGACCCAGGCAGAAGACGAGGAAATGGGAAAATCAAGACACTTGTGTGTTTCAAAAAGAAGGGGTCTCGGTGGTGCTGGGGGCCAGAGCTTACATAGGCAAGTACAAAGAACTGGTCACCGAGTTGGCTCTGCAGAAGTCTCGGGTGCCCTTGACAACTGCACTTTCCAAGGGGCAGTGAGATTGGAGTCAAGTAAGGTGAAGAATGAATGGGTATAAAAGAATAGGAGAAAGTGGGTGTCCTCTGTCTTGGAGAAGTGTAGAATCATAAGAGGGTGATGGCAGAGGAATTTGGCATAAGGAAACATTTTTTAAGAGCACATTTATATGACGACAGGAATGATTCTGTGGAGAAGAAGCAGTGGATGGAAGAGGCGAGGAGAAAACAGAAAGCACATAGCTTGAGTGGGCAAGAAGAGATGGGCTTGGGAGTTCCCATAGTGGCACAGTGGTAATGAACCTGACTGGTATTCATGAGGAGGTGGATTCGATCCCTGGCCTCGCTCAGTGGGTAAAGGATCCGGCGGTGCCATGGGCTGTGGTGTAGGCCAGTAGCTACAGCTCCAGCTCAGTCCCTAGCCTGGGAACTTCCATATGCCGCAGGTAGAGCCCTAAAAAAAGACAGTGGCCCGTTCATTCCTAGAACCATGCTGTCTGTTCTCTCCAGCATCCTACCTCTGATCCCTACCTCTAGGGAGGGAAATGCACTAATTTTTCAAAATGATTCATCCTCTTCAAACAACTGATCTAAAGGCTTTTTGCTGAAGCACCCAGAAAACGCAGAGTAATAACCCCTCCCTCACATATGCAGTTCTCCCACCCCATGTGGTCTTGAATGATGAAGATCAGGGTGGGTGGGGAGGTTGACCTTGAATTTCTTTTTCATTTTTTAAAGTTTTATTGAAGTACAGTTGATTTGAAAAGTCGTGATAATTTCTGCTGTGCAACAAAGTGATTCAGTTATACATATACATACATCCATTCTTTTTCAGATTCTTTCCCCACATAGACGATCACAGAACACTGGGTAGAGTTCTCTGTGCTCTACAGCAGGTCCCCACTGGCCAGTCATTCCATATACTCAGTGTGCATGTGCCAGTCCCGAGCCCCCAGTCCATCCCTCCCCTCCTCCACCTGTCCCCTTTGGTAACCATCAATTTGCTTTCAAAGCCTGTGAGTTCCTTTCTGTTCTGCAATTAAGTTCATTTGAATCCTTGACCTTGATTTTTGAAAGGCAGGATCCTCCTCCCTTGCCTCCTCTGGCCCTCTATGACCTTTATGGAAGGGTGCTACTCAAATACTCCAAGAGAGAATTTGCAGGAAAAAAACATAGTTAGCAGACCACCTTCCATTGCTGCACCTTGGAGATCTCTCCCAACATTCACACTGAGGCCACTCTGTCCAGGCTGCTCCCAGCTACTGCCTGAGCTCTGCAGGCTACTAGGGCCAATGCAAGACTCCTGTAAGCAGCCACCTTTGCTCTGGAGCTCTCCCTCAGCCTGATCTAGACTTTCTCAGAGCTGCACTGCAACCTGAAGTTTTCTAATAGATCTTCTATCCTCTCTGCTCTCCTTTCACAGGTATCAGACCCACCATCTGGTCTAAAGTTTCCCTCTGACTGCTTCTGTGACCACTCCTCTTTATTTATTAAGAGTATTTCCTACACTAAATCTCTTGCACTGCTAATTCTGTCTTGGTCTGCTTCCCACAGGACACCAACCAACACAAAGCCCTTTTCCTTTGGATATTGGACTCATGGCCCAAAATTTAGGTCTTGTTGGTTCACCAACTTGAAGATTTTACGTATACGGCATTTCAACCAAAGACAGTATCTGTACAAATAGTAACCAAAGTTTTGTCGTTCACTAGATGGTTAATAAATTATTGTTGGTATTGACAGCTGTGCTCTTTTCATAAATGACTTTTATAACCTCCAAAGATCTGGTACCAACTCTATCTGCCTATTCCTGATTGAATAAGCATAGGTCGATAGACTGCTATCCCTGTTGTTTCCTCTTTTCCAACATAGAAATCGTAGTTCATAGTTACGAAAAGAACAGACTGGAATAATGTCATGATACAAAAAGAGGGAAGAATGCTACCCAGGCATTGTGTATCAAGAAACAGCCCAAATGTCCATCAACAGATGATTGGATTAGGAAGATATGGTATATATACACAATGGAGTACTACTCAGCCATTAAAAAGAATAAAATAATGCCATTTGCAGCAACATGGATGGAATTAGAGACCCTCATACTGAGTGAAGTAAGTCAGAAAGAGAAATACAAATGCCATACAATATCACTTGTATCTGGAATCTACTATACTGTACAAATGAACCTTTCTACAGAAAAGAAAATCACAGACTTGGAGAACAGACTTGTGGTTGCCAAGAGGGTGGGGGAGGGAGTGGGACTGTAGAGGAGTCTGGGGTTAATACATGTAGACTGTTGCCTTTGGGATGCAAAAGCAAGGAGATCCTTTTGTATAACACTGGGAACTATGTCTAATCACTTGTGATGAATCTATGTATGTATGCGTAACCGGGCCACCATGCTACACAGTTGAAAAATTGACAGAAAACTGTAAACCAGCTATAGTGAAAAAATTTTAAAATAAAATAAAATAAAATAAAATAAAAGAGGGTTCTTGGTTATAAGCTGAAGCTAACCTAAGCAGTAGAGACTTTCTCTACATGATAGAGCTTGGGATAAAGGAGGCTGACAGACCCAAGAGGAGGTGTGGGTACCAGGCGTTGGGATGTATAGAAAGAACGAGTGTGCTGAGGACCAGAAAGCTGGGAGCAGGACCCAGCAACCATTTCACAATGGGAAATGCTGAACAGGATCATACCAGCATTTTGGCCATTGCTGTAACTTACCTGCAGCCATGTCTGACATCTCTGTGTCCAACTGGTTGGGCTCAAGTCAAACAGCTTAGAGCCGGGCACACCAGGGCAAGGGAGAGAGGAAATCCAGGAAGTTCACCTTGATAGTGGTAGGACAGGCACTACTACTGCCAAGGCCAAGCCCAAAGGGGAGGAGAAATTCCTTCAAAGGAAATTAAGGGGGTGTTATGAAGGTACCAAAGGATGGAAGATAAAAAGAGGGAAAAAATAGATGAAGCGCACCGTGCTTTTCTAGATCTCATATTGCTTTTCCATTGCTCCAAAGGCATAGAAAATTTGTTCAAACAAATATCAGAGCAGTGGTTCTCAGCTTTGGTTGATGAACGAATCATCTGTGGATCTTTTATGGATCCTATTGCTCAGGTCAATACCCAAACCAATTAAGTAAGAATTTGGTGGAGGGATGGGGTGAAACCCAGGCATCAGACCTAATAAAGGTCCCTAGGTGATTCTAACATGTAGCCAAGATTGAGAACATTCTTTCTTCTAGAGGGAAGTCTAATGCATAAAACATACAAAGCTGAACTGCTCTAGCTGGGCGCGGTGATTGGCACATCTTCCATCTCCTTGGGTCCCTGAGGCAATTCTAAGGAATCCTTTTTTTTTTTTTATGGATTTTTAGGGCCATACCCACGGTATATGGAAGTTCCCAGGCTAAGAATCGAACTGGAGCTGGAGCTGCTGCCTTACTCCACAGCCACAGCTACGCAGGATCCAAGATGCATCTGTGACCTACACCGCAGCTCACGGCAATGCCAGATCCTTAACCACTGCGCCAGGAATCGAACCCACATCCTCATGGATACTAGTCGGGTTTGTTACTGCTGAGCCACAAAGGGAACTCCAGAAATCCTTTTTTAAATTTTTTTTTTAATTTTTTCTTTTTAGGATTGCACCTGCAGCATATGGAGGCTAGGGGTCGAATCGGAGCTGCAGCTGCAGGCCTGCACTGCAACCACAGCAACGTGGGACCTGAGCCACGTCTGTGACCTACACCACAGCTCACGGCAACGAGCAAGACCCACTGAACAAGACCAGGGATTGAACCTTCATCCTCATGGGTGCTCGTCAGATTCGTTTCTGCTGTGCCACGACAGGAACCCCTCCAGAGTCCTTTTATACCAGTGTTCAAGGTGAGCTACAATTATATGTTTGTTGACTCCTCTATTTTTCCCACACCCCAAATCCAACCTGTCAGCTTGGCTTAACCTTCAAAAGATAATCAGGATCCAACTACCTCTGTGCCCCGCTGCTGTCACTCTGGTCTAAACCGTCATCTCCAACCTGAGTTGTTGCAATCGCTTCCCAATGGGTCTCCCCGCTCTGCCCTTGCTCCCTGCCCCCACCCCCACCCCTGCAATCTGCTCTCAACACAGCAGTGGACATAATTCTTACATAAGTTAAGTCTGAGTGTGGTTCTCCTCTACCCAAAGCTCTGAGACAGCTCCTATTTTATTCAGTGTCAAGGCCAAAATCTTGGAGGCTCTAGACCAGGGATCAGCAAACTTTTTTTTTTTTAGAGACTGTTTCAGCCGGTTTAGGCCATATGATCTCGGTCACAACTCTTCAGCTCTGTCATGGTAGTCAGAAAGCAGCCATAGATGATGTGTAAATGAACAAGCAGCGCTGTGTGCCAGGAAAACCTGATGCACAAAAACAGGTGGGACAAGATGTGCCCATGGCCTGTGTTTGCCAATCTCTGCTGCACAAAGCAGACCCCCACCAGGGCCCGATATCCTTCTGCCCCTCTCTTGGCTCCCTCCGTTCCATCACAGTGGCCTCCACAAAGCTCCAGAAATGCTCCAGGCATCCTCGTGCCTCAGGAAATGTGTCAGTGTCCCTTCTGCCCTTGGAGTTTCCCTCCGGCTGAACCCTCACCTCCCTCAACTCTGTTCAAAACTTACCTTTTTAGGAGTTGCTGCTGCGGCGCAATGGGATTGGCGGCCTCTCTGGAGCACTGGGACATGGGTTCAATCCCACTGGCACAGTGGTAAGAATCCAGCATTGCCCTAGCGTATGCGGGTGGCCAAAAAAAGAAAAAAAGAGAGAGAAGTGAAAAAACCCTCAAATTCTCCATCAAGAAGGCCCATCACTACTGCCTTGTTTCACACAGCACCTGCCTCACCACATCTACCACCAGTGGACCCTAGATCTCCCCGACTCTTTCTTTCTCGAATTTTCTTTCCATCACACCTTTCCGTCTTATCATACCAAGTGAAGTAAGTCAGACAGAGAAAGACAAATACCATATGATGTAATTTACAAGTGGAGTCTGAAATAGGACGCAAATGAATTTACCTACAAAACAGAAAGAGACTTACAAATATAGAGAACAGACTTCGGTTGCCAAGAGTTGAGGAAGGGGTGAATTGGGAATTTGGGGTTAGCAGATGCAAACTTATTTCATATGGAATGGATAGCCAACAAAATCCTGCTACAGCACAGGGAATGGTATTCAGTATCCTGCAATGAACCATAATAGAAAGGAATATCAAAAAGAATTTTAATTTTTTTTAAAAAGAAAAGATGATCCAAGAGTTCCTGCTCTGGCACAATGGGATCAGCGGCGTCTCTATAGTGCCAGGATGCATATTCAATCCCCAGCCTGGCACAGTGGGTTAAAGGATCCTGTCTTGCCACAGTTGCAGCGTAAGTCACAGCTGTGGCTCAGATCTAATCCCTGGCCTGGGAACTCCATATGCTGTGGAGTGGCAAAAAAAAAAAAAAAAAAAATTCTAGTATATGTGAATAATGATAAAGCCAAGGTTAAAAAACCTACCACCACTGGCTTTTGTGATACATTGCTTCTGGGGTCTGTCGTCTCCACCATCACCCTTGCAGTCTAGAATGTCCTGGTGGGTCTTGGTCTTAATCCCTAATCCAGAACAGATTTCATTCACCTAAGAGCTTCTAGGACAAATTATGCAGCTCATCCTCACTAGTCTCCCCCTCCCTCTAGAGTGGCTAGAATCAGACCATCCCGTGTTGTTTATAAAACAAAACTATGGTGTATTGCTCAATTCAGTTCCCGTCCTCAGAGCAGCCAGTTTCTATGTGGGGCAACAGCCCGCTCAGCAGTGAGTGAGTGTCAGATACAGACACCTGGAAAGCCAGCTTGGTGGCCCAGGGGTAAGTTGGCATCTTAAAATTATCATGGTTATGGATCGATTTGCAATCAATTCTCTGTTCGTTAAAAACCAGACTGGTGTAACTCAATGGAACCCATACATCCAGGAGAACCAAGGGAAAAGTTAAGGAAGGGTAAGTCACACCAACGGGAAGGGAAGAGGAGGATGTGGTTTACTGAGTCGGATTTCACGGCTGACAGTCGGAAACCAGTGAAGAATTCAAAAAGAATTTTAATTTTTTTTAAAAAGAAAAGATGATCCAAGAGTTCCTGCTCTGGCACAATGGGATCAGCGGCGTGAAGACACGTTATCATCCCTTTAGGCCTATTAACGTGGGCGCTGTCTGTTTCAGGGCAAGAGACACATATCCGCTTTCAGACTGCCCAGCGCTTCCTAAATCAAGAACCTCAGTTGTTCACTCTGAAAGTCTGACCAAGCTCCTTTGAGCCTATGACAATAATCACACGGAAATAATGAACTTGACTTCCACTTTGAAATAACAAAAATAAAATGTTTCTTGGGCATAAAGGGAACAGAAACTTCCACTATTTACCCTCCTTAATTTTCTGCTTGACCCAAGGGAAGGAGAAAAATGACTCAGCTTCCTCTAAGTACTGGCCATCCCCTGTTCTCCGACTTCTTTTTATGTACATGGGAAGGGTCCTAGACTCATTCAGCAAATATTTATATAGCACACACTATGTGTTGAGTGCTTTGCGGAAACATACATAACCTACCCTTCTTATTAGATGCGTTTCTTTCAGATTTTGTTTTTGACATTTTCTCTTGCTGTGAAACCATATTTGCAACAATTCCTTAAATTTAATCTGTGTATGTCTTGGGCTTCGTGCAAATCCTTTTGTACAGTAGTTTTTCCCATCAAATACAGAAGTATTTTTAGGTCGACTAGAGTTCACCTTTGAGTCATTTTTTTCAGGGACCTTACATTGGTAAATTCTTGGCTTACATTTTCAGAGAGAGAATGAAATAGATAGACAGATAGATAGATGATAGGCTGATTTTGCTAGAATAGATGCTTGCACCATTTCTTATACCAAATCTTTACCCCCATCTATTTCCATAATCCATGCTGTTTTAAACTTTAATATTGTACTAGGATATCAGCGTGAAATATGATTTTCGCCTTATGCAAGCCACCCGATTTTCTCCCTGGATGCTTTGGAAGTATTTGATTTTTTTTAAATATAGCCAGGAAATGTCTGGGTATTTTTTTCACTACTCTAGGCAGATACTTACATTAGCCATTTCTATCCACATAATCAGGTTTCCCATAGCTTAGGAAAGTTTGTGTCTACTATACATTGGAATGTCACTCTCACCTTTTTGCTCCAGTCTCTTTTTTAAAAACCTCAATGATCTCTGCTTCATCACTACTCTCTGCTCCTAAGCTATCCATTTGTCATTAACCCTCTGTCCATTTTTTCTCCATCCTGAAGAGTGGGTTCTGGGTTTTCCTGCTTCAGGATCTCCCCCTCAGCTCCTCTGTTTTTCCTCCTTATTCATCCTAGAGGAAGGTGAGGCTTACTGTGGCTGAGTATTTCCTCCACAGACTGAAAGACTGGGTTCACTTGTTTCTTCTGACTGTCCTTGGCATCCTCCCGCCAGGTTCTGACGCAGAAGGCGGGTCGATGGCAATGTCTGTTTCCTTTTCGGCCTGAACTGGTGCAGTGGGCACCTAGGGCAATCCCAGCAGAGAAATGTCTTTGCACAGCTTCTTCCCAGCGTGGGTGGAGCCGCAGGGCCTCCAGCTTTCTGCTTCTGGTTTGTCCCCTGCCAGGCCTCCGTGCCAGGTGACAGCTGTGCCCCTGCCCACCCCGGTCTCGGCCCTGCTGCCAGCCAGCTCAGACACAAGCCCTGTGGTTTGCTGCGTGAAATCAGCTGCTTCCCAGCAGGGCTCACTCCAGCTCCGGGGACTGCAGGGTGGAAGAGAAATCCAGCTGCGCACCTACGCCACTCCTGGCCCACCCGGTCCATCTCCAGCCTGTGCCCGACAGGTCAAGGGCATTAAATTCTCCCAAGGTCTCCTCACCTGCCTCTGAGGGCAGCTCCCCCACGCCCACCCTCCCCACTGCTGCGGGCTGCCCCTCAGCTCAGGATAGTCAGACAAGCCCTGGAGATTCCCTTTGCAGCAAACGATGCTGAGCTGCAGCCATAGAACAAAATCTATTAAGTCCTGGATCCAGTCCATCAACACACCGTGTATTATCACCTAGAAACCATCACATCAGGGCGTTATTTTGCAATGGTGTTGGTCCTTGTCTTGGTCCACTTCAATATTCTCCCTCAGAACAATGACAAAACCAGAAAATTCTCTCTCTCTTTGTCAAAACAATCTTCCAAAAAGAATGGCTATATATGTATATGCATGGCCGATTCAATTTGTTGGATACCTGAAACTAACACAGCATTGTGAGTCAACTACACTCAGATAAACTTTATGTAAAAAAAAAAAACCCAAAAAGCCAAAAACTGTCTTCCTAGTTTCCTCCTAGTCTAAATGGACCTGAGGGGTCCTGCGTCAGAACTCTGGAGCCCAGGCTGCAGTGAGAGAACCTGATACACAGATTCATCTTTTTAAAAAAAAAATTGGGGGGAAATCTAGTTGATTTACAGCATTGTGTTAGTTTCAGGTGCACAGCAAAGTGATTCAGTTATACATATGCACAGATCCATTATTTTTCAGATTTTTTTCCCATATAGGCTAACACAGAATATCAAGGAGCGTCCCCTGTGCTATACAGCAGGTCCCTGTTGGTTATCTATTTTATATACAGTGGTGTGTATCTGTTAATCCCAAACTCCTAAATTATCCTTCCCCCTCCTTTCCCTTTTGGTATCCCTAAATTTGTTTTCTATGTCCCTGAGCCTGTTTCTGCCGTGTAAATAGATTAATTTGTATCATTTGTTGGATTCCACATATATGTAATCTCACGTGATATTTGTCTTTCTCTGGCTTTCTTTTTTTTCCCTTTTTTATGTTTTATTGAATTACAGTTGATTTACAATGTTGTGATAATTTCTGCTGTACAACAAAATGATTCAGTTATACATGCACATACATCCATTCTTCTTCAGATTCATTTCCCATATAGGTTATTACAGAATATTGGGTCTAGTGCCCTGTGTTCTACAGCTGGTCCCTATTGACCAATCCATTCCATAGACAATAGTCTGACTTTCTCCACTTAGTGTGATAATCTCTAAGTCCACCCATGTTGCTGCAAATGGCATTATCTGGCGTGCGCAGACACAGCCAACGCTTTGTCATAGGAATCCTCACTTTAGAGTGTGCAGAGTGCTGGCACAGAGGCTATTTCATGACCCTTCAGGAGATGCATCAAGAGAGAGGTCACCAGGGCCCCTGATGCACAGGAGGCAGGAGTAGGCCAGGTACCCACTGCAGCTCTACCCCAGCCGCGCCCTCCACCCTAGACACCCTATAATAAACTCCCGTTGTTTCAGTCTCCCTGATCCTGGCAAGCTCTCCAGGCTGCCTCCCAGTCACTCTTGCTCAGTCTTACAGCATCTCTGCTGCTGATCCTCCGCTTTGGGTCACCAGACTGGAATTGGGCACTTCAGGCATCCCTCTGCTTCCTGCCCTGCCCCCTCCACCGCCCCATGGCTGCAGCCCCGGCTCCGGGCTCACTCTGCTCCATGCCCTCAACAGCGGAGCTGGAAGCCAGCCCTGCTCCCTCCCACGCCTAGTCTGCAAACTCAGTCTGGGCCAAGCTCTGGACTCCCCAGTTATCTAGGAGAGCAAGACAAATAGAGATGAGGAAATTAGGCCCCAGAGGTGGCAGAGTATACTATAGGATCCCTCAGGCCCGGCCGCCCCGGTTGGAAATGCAACCTAGTCAGCTACTAAGAATGTGACCCTTGGACAAGTGTCTCAGCCTTTTAAAGTCTCTATTTCTCAGCTATAAAAAGGACATAATGATAATACATTTGCCTCCCAAAGGCTTTTCGCAAATATGAAATGAGATGGGTCTAAGTTAAGTGCTAAGCATAAAGCTTGGGACCTAGGAAGCTGTCATAAATATTAACTGTCATTATTACTATTATTATTAATAAGGTCAAAGAATGAATAAGTGCCAGAGCTAGGAATTGAATCTTTCTTTATCTCCTCATTTCATTTTTAATAGCACATAATTATAGAAAATTAGTATATGATGGAAGACAGAAATGGTCATGAAATAGCTTTTGACTAAACATGGAGAGGTTTGATTACATTAAGAGCTTACTAGAGGTCAGAAAAATATTACTTGCCCTAGATAAATATTACTTAGCTGTTTCTATTTTTAAAAAATTTATTGAAGTACAGTTGATTTACAACGCTGTGACTTTTCTATTTTTTTATTAGCCTTCTCTGACAGGGAGCTCTAACGGAAATATCACTACTGACAGGTAAGTCGAAACACATTTTCTTGGTCTTTGTTACTGGAAACGAATACACGTTATTAAATGCAGTGTCTTGCTAACACTCCGCTAAAAGTGTTCTGGATGGAATTGCTCTCTCGGGGGTGGGGGTGCGGGCAGCTCTGGATTCACGGCACAGTCATCTGTGCAATTAACATAAGCAATTTTGCAGTAGCTTCCTTGGTAGCTGAAGATGACCCAAAGAGGCAGTATGTTTGATGACCGTGGACATCAGGGCAAGTTCAAGCTCTTTTTGGACTTAATGGAGCAGGAATATGCTTTAGCGTGCAGAGTCCAGAGGCAGCTTTCAAAGCAGCTCACCATACACGTGTCAAGGCCCGTCAGGTCATTAATCGTGTGTGTTCCAAGGAAAGCCTATCCGGCCTTGCAGCTTCTCCCAATAACATGTCTGTAGTAGGGGTTTCATTTCATTTGATGGACAAATTGGCCAAAAACGTTTATTGCAGGCCATAATCTTTCTGGATTTGGACAGATTATCTTTCGATAGTTTGCAGCAGACTCAGCTACAGGAAAAGTGATGTGTTCTTGCTCAGATGATGCCCTTTATCTTACATTGTGCAAACTTTGAAGGCCTGCTTCCAGACTTCCTGGCAAGGAGATGAATTCTGGGGCATGCAGAGCTCTAAACGGATCCAGATTATCTCTCTGTAAAGAACATTCAGTGAGGGTTCTCGGGGTTTGCCCGAGGCGATTTGCTCTCAGTGTGCCAAGGTTCAGCTGGGTATGATTTTATTCTGCTCATTCTGACAATGACCCTGAAAAGATGTAAAATCCATGGCCAATTGAACACGTGCAAGCAAACCTCATCTAAATGAGAGAGTAACTCCTCTGGGCCAGGGGCCATCATCAGCATTTCATACCTACCAGCTCATTTGATTCTCCTTGCAGGCCTGTCCCGGGGAGAGGGGCTGGGAGAGGGGTGGTATTTTTAAGCGCTTTTTAAAGATGAGGAAGTTAAGACTCAAAAGGGTTACAGAACTTGCTCAAGATCAAACTGCCAGCAACAAGAGGAGGACTTAGCCAAATTCCCTGATTCTAGAACCGCTGCCGTTTGCTAACCAGGGCCCCGCCACATGTGCCCTCCTTTTTCTGATTCTCAGATGTGCCAGAACCATTCCCACGTTGGGATCCTTGCCAACCTTTGCCTGGGTCATAAACACTCTTCTCCTGGATGGCTTCCGGACGTCCCCCACCGCTCCGTGGACATGCTCCCTGCTTGGAGAACATAGGATGCTCAGAGCTGTCTCAGCAGGGAAAGGGAAGCGGAGGTGGTCGGCAGTCATCACCTTCCAGCAAGGCTAGAGGGCTGCTTCAGAGGACCCTCTGCCCGGCTCTGTGCATCAACAGAAGCTGGGACTGCAGGGAAACGAATAACAAGCCCTCGAGGGCAAACATTCAACATGGGTTGGCTTGGGGTCACTCGTATCCTGAAGAACCAGATGGCCTCCTTCCCCACACTCAGGTCTAAGTGTCATTTCTTCACGACCACAGACCAGTTCCTAGGAATGCGCCCATCTTCTTGCTTCCTTGTTCTCATCTAAGGAGAGAGACAGACCATATCTTCCTACTTTTTGGCCACGCCCACCGCATGCCGAAGTTCCCGGGCCAGGAATCGAACCCCCTCCACAGCAATGACAATGCCCCATCCTTAACCCACTGAGCCACCAGGGAACTCCTATCTCTTCCTACTAAGGGTAGAAAGCTTCCCAGACATTTCCAGAAAACTCCCCTGCACATCTCACTGCTTCAGATTGGATCACAAGCCTCCTGAACCAAACCCCAAAGACAGGAAAGATCCCACATGCTGATCCCCTTATACCCAGATTTGGGGACCAATTACTGGTAAGGGGTGGTGCTACTATGACTGGGCGATGCTAATCAGGGTGAAGTGCTGGAGCCAGGTGACTCAGCCTTCGCTGAGACACACAACCACTTGGGAAGTGGTTTGTTTAGGAAAGAACAAGGGGAGGTGAAATGCCAAGAGACTATCAAGCCCCCACTGCACTTACTGGGGTATTTTAAGAATTGGCATTCTTAGGTGCAAAGGCAAACAACCACACCCTCTCAGTGCCCCTACCCCGCCGCAGTCAACAGTACGCACCCTGATTTTATTTCCATCACAGCATGTATCATTATCTAACACAGACTTGTTTATTTGTTGATTTAGTCTGTTTCCTCCACTAGAAAATAAGATCCAAGAGAATAAGGATCTTGTCTGTCTCATATGCTGCTCTAGCCCACATCCATAGTAATGCCTGGAACACAGTAGATGTTAAATAATAAATCATATGTGTTTGATGAATGAATGCATGAACTAATAAATAAGCAAGTCAATGAACAATAGTAAATCAATGAATAACGAATGATGGCAAATCAATGAACAATACCAGGAGCTAAAAGAAAGGTATGCTGAGCCACTAATGAGAACTCCCTTGATCCCAGGCAGGGCTAGGAGAGAGTCAGAGGTCAGGAGAGGGTGAAAGGGAAAGGAATCCTGTTGCCCAGGTCTCCTCAGACCCCGGCCAGGGTGTGGACAAGCTGCAAGCAGTCCATCTTCTTCCTGTTGGATAGCCCTGCTGTGGGTTGCTAGATCTAAGACAGGGCAAGGCAGGAGAGGGACTCCTTTGGGAGAGGAGGTAGCTATTTAAGAGACTGAACAGCTAAGCCAAGGGATCAGTCCTGGGGGCAGTGGAAACCCCTGTCCCCGAGAGGCAAGCAAAAGCCCCACGCTTGTACCCAGACCCAACCACAGGAGTCCTCAGACCACATTGCCTCCCAAACATGCTGGACCGCATCTTGGAGACGCCAGAGAGATGCTAACAGGGCAGACCCCCTTGACCTGGACAAATGGACTTCTGTGGACACCCTGAAGCACTAACAGGTTAATTGCACCCAACAGGCCAACCACTTCGGACACACTAGCCACTCTAAACAGAGTGAGCCCATTCCAAATGTGGACATGCTGGGTGGGATCTGTCAACTGGCGAATGCACTGACCGCACTCAGCAGCAGTGGCAGCCTCCAACTCTCTGTACAGGGGAGCATGAGATGGGGAGACCCGGTTAGAAGCAGGGTCTGGGGTTGTCCTGAATTGTAGTGCGCACACTCTTGTCACATCAATGACACATAATTTGAGGAGCCAGATCTGCCACTGATTTGCTGGCCACACTGGAATCCCTGACACACCTGTCAAGACGGACTCCCCGCCCACTGTTTCACCCTGGATACAGCAGACTGCTTGTGTGAACCCAGACCTTGAAACAACGAGCCATTGCTGGCCCAGCCTCGTCGAGGATACCGCTCTCTAGATCAGATGTGAAAGCACTGGTGTCACTAGAGGAGTGGGGAGCGGAGAATGTTCTGCCTTAAAGAACAGCACCTGTGCAGCAAAGAAAAGCTGTGTAGAAGCCTGTTGGCACAGTGCTTACACTCAAGGAGGCAGATAAGCAGCCAATAGGAGTTTCTCCTTCTAGTGGATATTTTCTATTTTTTAATTTTTTATTAGTAGAAATGAAAAACATAATATGAGCCCCAACCCCAATATTGAGACTATTTATTTATTTCTTATTTTTTATGGCCGTACTCCAGACATATGGAAGTTCCCAGCCATGGCAATGCCAGATCCTTTAACCCACTGCTACAGGCTGAGACTGAATCTACGCCTCTGCGGTGACCCAAGCTGCTGCAGTCAAATTCTTAACCCACTGTGCCACAGCGGGAACTCCAAGAGTATTTAGTTTTACAAAATCTTTTTTTTAATTTTATTGAGGAATGGTTGATTTACAGTGTTGTGTTAATTTCTGCTGTACAACAAAGTGATTGTTATACATATATATATATATTCTTTTCCATACTCTTTTCCATTATGATTTATTATAGGATATTGAATATAGTCCCCTGTGCTATAAGGTAGGACCTTGTTTTCTTTTCTTTTTTCTTAACAAGCTGACTTTTTATTGAGTATAGTTGATTTCCAATATGTTAGTTTCAAATGTATAGCAAAGTGATTCAGTTATATATATATGGATGTGTGTATGCGTGTGTGTGTATATATATATATATATATATATATATATATATATATATATGGTTAAGTATGTTCTTTTTCAGATTCTTTTCACATATAGATTATAACAAAATATTGAATATATAGTTCCCTGTGCTATACAGTAGGTCCTTGTTTATTTTATATAAAGTAGTATGTATATGTTACTCCTAAACTCTTTTTTTTTTCCATTATAGCTGGTTTAGAGTTTTCTGTCAATTTTTCAACTGTACAGCGTGGTGACCCAGTTACACATACATATATAGATCCGTCACAAGTGATTAGACATAGTTCCTGGTGCTGTACAGCAGGATCTCCTTGCTGTTCCATCCCAAAGGCAATAGACCTTGTTTTCTATTTCTTTTTTATTTTTAGTTTTTGTTTTTGTTTTTTTGGCCATGCCCAAGGCATGCAGAAGTTCCTGGGCCAGGGATAAAACCCAGGCCACAGCAGTGACAACACCGAATCCTTAACCACCACTGGGCCACCAGGGAACTCCTCTATTGCCTTTTTTAAAATCAATCCATTATCCTTATATTTTGCTGAAATTTCTCCAAGATTATGGCAATAGGTTGAATAACAGGCTGAGCTTTTTTTTTTTTTTTTTTTTTCAAATGGCCATACCCAAGTCATATGGAAGATCCCAGGCCAGGGATCAAATCTGAGCCACAGCTGAGACCTACACAACGGCTGTGGCAGCGCCAGATCCTTTAACTCACTGCACTAGGCCAAGGATTGAACCAGCACCTCTGCCGCGACCTGAGCTGCTGCAGTGGGATCCTTAACCCACTGCACCACAGGGGGAACTCCCTGCTGTTTCTGTTCAGTGAGGTGTCACAGTAAAGGGCAGTCAGCTTCACCGTGGAACCTGATGAACTTTCATGTATGTATCACCATCCCCTGGATTGAAGCACGGAATATTTCTGTCACTGGAGAAGCATCCTTTATGTCCCTCCCTTGTCAATATCCCCTCTTTCAAAGGTAACCATATCTCCCACTTCTAACAGCATAGATGAATTTTGGTCCAAACATGTTTCCTTAAATTTTTTTAGGAACAAGGTACCCTGGGCTTCAGAGTGCTTCGATCTCTCCCTTTTGCTGTCTTGTCCTAAAAAGTGAATAGAATGTGTATTATGGTGACGGGAGTGGGACAGAGGGAGTGCTCCAGGCTCTGACTACTCTCGCATTTAGGTCCCAGTTCTCAACCCAGGGCTGCTCTGCCCCTTAAGGAGTTTGCAATGTCTGGGGACACTTTTTTGTTGTCGTTGTTGTTGTTAAAACCAGAGGTCAGGGTAGGGAATGCTACTAGCATCTGGTAGATAGAGAGCAAGATTCTGTGAAACATCCCACAACACAAAGAACAGACACCCACAATGAAGAAATATCCAGGCTAGGGGCAGGATGTGACTGTCTTCCTTGTAGTTTCCTCCTCTGTTGTTTGCGTCTTCTCTGTGCATCTTTTAAGGGTATGATTCCAGAAGCTGGGAGAAAGTGTCAAACACAGCCAGCCTGTTCCCCTGTTCCTAGCCCTAATGTCAATGGTGCCAAGGCTGAAAACTCCTGACTTAGAGAATGACACCCTTTAAAAATAAGGGTTGACTTAAGATCTCTTCCTATTATCGTTTAGCCTCTTTATACAGTTCAGATGTTAAAAAACAAACAAACAAACAAAAAAAAACGGGCAGGTGGTGTGTAGTCCAAGAATAAGAGTCTTAATTTATTTTCATTAATGATAATTAGTAGACATTTCATGCAAAATTTGACTGACTGTCCTCCCTTAATTTCCTCTTCTGTTGCCCGTTTGGGTGTCTCCATCTTTTTAGGGTGCCATTCTGGAAGCTGGGAGAAGGGCCAGTCTGCTACCACAATAATCCAGAGGTCCCTTTTATATTTATACATAAAACTTTCATATTAAAATACAATGAACATCGACATTATTATTTTAAATGAAATGCTTTTGTGACTATGAAATAGGGAGCAATTTCACCTAATGGGAATTCCAGGAGAGTAGACGAAACTGAACAAATTGTTTTCTTGACTGTCAACCTTAGCTTTTTCTAAGGAAAGGCTGTTAGCAAGGCCCTCTTTTAACAGTGCATTATTGATCAGGCTCCCAGGGAAATTTGCTAGCTCTGCAATGTAGGTCAGAATCACAATTTATAAGTGACCACTGATGCTTTTTCCCTCGGAAATAACAGATGCTGCAATCAAGGGCGACGCATTCTAATTTCCCCTCCTGGATCTTAAGAGCATCTCTTGAGCCTCGTTTTCATTAAGATATAAACGGTACAAGTGTGTAAGAAACACAATTAGAAAGGAAAGGCTCACAGAGCCAATGACAGTTTTGTTTTGTTTCCATTTAGTTTAATCAGATAATAAAAATGGCACAGGAACATATCCACATTCTCTCTCCACCTCTACCCCGAATAGCAAAATTCTTTATAAAATACATCTTCTTTATCAGGTATTATTGAGAAATTAAGTATTTCATGTCAGGAAGCTTTCCAGCTAAGTGAAACTTAACCTTTTAAACCAGAAAACTCATTTTTTAAAGCATGAAATCTTATCCTATCTCTGCCAATAAAAATTCTACTCATGCTTTAACGCTCCATCTCTGCCTTCAAGAGAAATTTCTCTTTTTGACCTAATCAAAAAGAATCCCTTTAACTTAGAATTCTTGCTATATTTTAATTGTTTCCATATGTTGCACCTATTCTGAGGGTCATTCCAAGGGTATGTAAATAGGACTTCCTGATGTGGCTCAGCAGTAACAAACCTGACTAATATCCATTAGATCCCTGGCCTCGCTCAGTGGGTTAAGGATCCGGCGTTGCCATGAACTGTGGTGTAGGTGGCAGACGCGACTCGGATCCCGCGTTGCTGTGGCTGTGGTGTAGGCCAGCAGCTGCAGCTCTGATTCAACCCCTAGCCTGAGAACTTCCACATGCCGCTGGTACGGTCCTAAAAAGACCAAAAAAAGAATGTGTAAATAAAATAAATGAGGTGGTTCCCTCCCATAGATAAGCTATCAAACCAACACATGATGGACAAAAATGAAGAGAGAGAGACAGGCACTTTAAAGAGGATTAAACGAGTTAATATATTTAAAGCACTTGGAACTGTGCCTGGCATTGCATGAGGCCTAGATAAATAAACATCAATGACTATGATCATTGACATTATTAGACTTAAATAACATGGATTACTCCCAGAGAATAATACTTGATTGTAGTGGAATATAATGGACCCATCAGATGGAGGGCTGTCCATCCTCAAAAGCCCAAGAAAAGAGAGGATGTTAGAGGCAAATATTGGCTGGACACAGCCCAGCAGTGTCCAGGGGAGAGGACACCTTTGCCAAGAAGGAGACACTGGTCGGACCAGGGGCAACTACATCTCATATTGCAAAGGTGGTGATTCCTATAACTAACCCCACTCTTTCTCCTCGTTCTCATTCCATGTTCATAGATCAGGAATATATCTTTTTTTTCTTTTATAAGGCCACACCTGCAGCATATGGAAGTTCCTGAGATAGAGGTGGAATCGGAGCTGCAGCTGCAGTCTACACTACAGCCATCGCAACACTGGATCCAAGCTGCATCTGTGAACTGTGCCACAGCTTGTGGCAAAGACAGATCCTTAACCCACTGAGTGAGGCCAGGGATGAAGCCCATATCCTCATGTACACTATGTTGGGTTCTTAACCCACTGAGTCACATGGGAACTCCCTTGATTAAGAATATAAATCACTTTCCCAGTTAAGAGGTTTCACAGTGTCCATGCCAAATGGACTGCCATGTGGACATATTTTCTTGAAAACTGGGCAACCTGGCATTCGGATGATAATTTGGCTTTCTGTATAGGGTATCCATGGACAGGAGCTGACAGTTGGAGGGCAGGTCTGGACTCTGGCACTTTTGTTTTTCCTGTGCATTAATAAACTGGTTTTATACTTCAAGCTCTATAAGTTCAGTTATTGTGAATCTGTTCTTGTAAAGTGAATCCACTCAGTAAGCCAACAAGTTGGGTTTCTGAGTCAGCCCTTTCGGCTGGAAAAAAATTCACAAAGTCATTCCGGAGATACAGTAACCTCTCTTCCCATTACCAAGCACCCCAAGCTATTACTTCTACAAATACAGCTGTCTTTAAGGCATTATTTTTATTGCCTTACATTACAACTATTTACATACTTGATCACATTCAATTACAGATTCAATGAGCACAGTAATCATTCATTTTTATCATCTCCCATGCTATTTAATACACAAAATGTTGATGAGAGGGTAAAGATGAATATTTTTTACAGATTCTTATAAGGCATGCTAATTGGAAAACATTTTTTAGGGAAGTATTAGGTTATATTAATTAAAATTTTCTATATGCATACCCTTTGACCAGTTTTTAACTCTTAAAGTCTATTTTAGAGAAAAACTTGCAAATGTGCATAAAGAGATGTGGATAGACTGTGGTTTAGCACTGTTCATAATCATAAAAACTTGAAACAATATAAATATTCATTAATAGAATGGATAAATAATCCATAGCACATTCTATTGAATTACAATCAGCAAATTAAAAGAATGAGAGAATTCTAACATTCTATCATGCAAAGAGCTCTAAGGCATATTGTTGGGAAAGGGAAATAAAAAGCAACACACATGTAAGTACAGTTCATGTAGACAAAAAAAAAATCATGATGTGATACCATATGTTTTCTCTGGGTACATTTACATATACGTATTTGCATAAAAAAATTTGGAGGGCACACACAGATTAATGGACAACCCTATGGAAAGGGAAGGGCACCTCCGGGTTTGAGATTATAGACTCATTTGTAATATTCTTTCTGATCTTTTTTTCTTTTTTTCTCTCTCTTTTTTTTCCCTTTTCTTTTTTAGGCCTGCAGGTGCAGCATATGGAAGTTCCCAGGCTAGGGATCAAATTGGAGCTACAGCTGCTGGCCTACACCATCCGATCCAAGTCTGCGACCTGCATCACAGCTCATGACAACACTGGATCCTTAACCCACTGATCAAGGCCATGGATGGAACCCACATCCTCATGGATACTAGTCAGGTCAGTTACCGCTGAACGACAACAGGAACTCACATGTAATATTTTAAGTTTTAACAATAAGAATGTATTCATATTTTAACTATTTGATTATAATTGAATTTTAAAAGAAAAATTACTAATACTCAACAGCACAAGAGCAGACAAATAGGTGGAGAGACGTAGATAAACTCAGGTGAAAAAAAATCTATAAAGTTGTCAATACCTGCCAAATTAACTTGAAAAGTTAAAGTACTAAAAATAAAAATCCTCGGAGTTCCCACTGTGGCACATCGGGTTAAGGACTGAACTGCAGTGGCTCAGGTCACTGCAGAGGTATGAGTTGGATCCCCAGCCCAGCACTGTGGGCTAAAGCTGTGGCATAGGTTGCAGCTGCAGCTTGGACTCAGTCCCTGGCCTGGGAACTTCCATATGCCATGGGTGCATCCAAAAAAGAAAATAAATAAATAGATAAGTAAATAAATATCCTACCTATTTTGGGGAATTTATAAAAGAATTATATGAGGAAACAAACATTTGGAAATAAATAAATGACAAATTCATAGTAAACACAAGATTTTTTTGTATGAATTTTTAAATAAATTTGGCTTTTAATTGAAATCAATGTTACCGTGAAAATTAAAAGAAGATAAAATTAATTTTTTTTTTAGTTCACCACCTACTTGTCTTTTTCTTTTTCTTTTTTTCTTTTTTTTTTTTGCCGCACTGACAGCATGCAGAAATTCCCAGGCCAGGGACTGAACTCTTGCCACAGCAGTGACAATGCCAGATCCTTAACCAAGAGGCCACCAGGGAACTCCACATCTTTTATTTTTATTGAAATTTAACATGCACATGTGAAAATCTGTAGGACATAAGTGTGCAGTTCAAAAAAAATCACAAAGTGAAGAAATCCAGGTCTGGAAGCAGGTCGCCAGCACCCACAAAACTCCTCTCCCACCCTTTCCCATCATTAGCCCCTCTTCTCCCCCAACTCAACCACCATCCCGACTTCTGACATCATAGCTGAATTTTGTCTTTTTTAAGTATTATAAAAATAGGGGTAGTACATTATGCTTTACTTCATGCCTCGTTTTATTTATTTGACATTATGCTTTAAGGAGTCCCTGCAGTGGGTTAAGAATCCAACTGCTGCAGCTTGGGTTGCTGCAAAGGTGCGAGTTCAATATCTGTCCTGGTGTAGTGGGTTAAAGGATCCGGCATTGCCACAGCTGTGGCATAGGTCAGCAGCTGCAATGCAGCCATAAATTTTTTTTTTAATTATGTTTTGAGGTGCATGCATATTGTGACTTGAACACCCCCCATTTCATTTCCAAAGCTGTAAGATGTCCCATTGTGCCGTAATGGACCACCTCTTCGTCATCCCTTGCACTGTTGATGGATCTGCCTTGTTTTCAGTTCTACGTATTCAAACTAGGCAGAGCAACACACGGTCTCAAGTACTGGGTGAAAGTATTAAGAGGTTTAACCACTTCAGGAAACAGTTTGACTTTGTCAGTGTTAAACATAGCATTCCTCATTGTCCAGCAATTTTGCTCCAGGTGTGTATTCAAAAGAATCGCATGCCCCTGCTTGCAAAATAAAGGTACAAGGAGTGTTCCTAGCGGGATTTTTCCTATTTTTATTTTCATTATCATAAACCCAGCAATTATTACCCTTGTCATATGAGTTTGAGGTAAAAGGGATATACATAATGGATATATTTATATTTAGAAACACTGCTTGAGATGCTGTGAAATGGTATTTTACACTGTGTGACATAAAACTGATCTAGAAATGAACCTAAATGTTAAACATCAGGCTGCTGGAAATAATACCTGGCGCAGGTCACCTGTCAACCCCGCCATAGTGCAGCTCACAGTCTGCACAGTTCTGGGAACTAAGATTTTATTTCATCATGAACTTGAGTATTACAGTGAGTTTTCCATTGAATAATTAGCTTCACTAATGATTTAATTGTCATCTTGAATTACTGTTAACTGAACCTGAAATCCACTTCATTAACTTTAAAAATATAAGGCCACTGCTAAATTGAATTTAAAATGTCAGTAGCTAAAATAACAAAGAAGAAAGATATTCACTCTGTGATTTTTCAAACCTCCTGCTCCATAAAAGATTATTTCAAAGACAGAAATTACTCCATATGTTATGTGGTCGAAAACAATAATTTAGGGACCATTTTTTGAGAGACATTTTTAATCAAATCACAAATTGAGCACCAAGAAAAAATTCTATGAGCCTAAAGAAATTATTTCTCACTACTTGAAATATTACAAAATGCAATGACTGTCCTTATTAAGTCAGTTAAAATGTCAAGTATATAACAAAAGCTAGTTTTACTAATATACGTTTTTTTTTTTTTGCTGGACTGCAACTTTATTTATTTATTTTTTTTTCATTATAGCTGGTTTACAGATTTCTGTCAGATTTTCCAACTGCACCATGTGGTGACCCGATTACATGTACCTATATGGATTTGTCACATGTAATTAGATATAGTTCCCCGTGCATTACAGTTGGAGCTCCTTGCTATTCCATCATTAAAGCAGTAGTTATCCCCACTCCCTCCCACCCCTCCCCCGCCCCTCCCCCGCCCCCTTGGCAACCACAAGTCTGTTCCCCAAGTTCGTGATTTTCTTTTCTGTTG
>PVHT021183699.1:10218944-10268857 GCA_004024745.2 Catagonus wagneri
TGAGCCGGCTGTTATCTCAGTGGTACTCTGAGTGTTCTCTGTGAGAGTGTAGGAATGGCTAAAGTTGACAGTGGGAGCCTAGTCTCTACGCTCTCAATTGCAGGAAGGTGGCGCTGTCCACTCCTAGTTGCCCAGCCCTGGGAAGTGGTCGCGAGCTCTAGGCAGATCTACCAGGTGCCTTAAGCATTTGGCAATAGCAGCAGCAGGAAGTATGATTTCCCCTGGGAGTGAGAGCTGCGGAAGACTAGTGTTTGATTGCAAAGTCCTCTTTGAGGTGACTGGAACCACAAACGGTACCCGTCAGAGGCTGGCTCAGCAGGCTGGCATTTGTTCCGCCCTTCCGCTGATGCTTTCTCGTCTGTTGGGGCAGGCGGCAGCGGTTGGCGCCGGCCCCGCTCCTCTGCGAAAGCTAGCTCCGTGTGGTCGCGTACTGCTCCGCCCGCCAGAGCTACCAACTCTGTGGGCTGACGCAGTCGTCTAGGTCCATGGACCGGCCCAGGGCCCCGCCACCCCCGCCGATGCTGGCTGGCGCAAGCGCCTGGGTCCACAACCTGGCACCGCGCTCCGCCCACGGGCTTCAAGGCACGGCTCCGCTCCCGCCGCGGCTGCAGCCTCCACTGGCTCCTCCCCACTTCCGCTATCTTTGGCGGGTCACCGTCACCCCGCCCTGTGCGCTAGTTCAAGTCGCTTCCTATGGTGGCCAGCCCCTCCTCCTCTCCTCTTCCCTAACAATGGAGGCTTGCCTTCCCTGCGGGACCAGACTTCCTCGGTTCCCTCAGTCCTGGTTTCGCTCTCAACAAATCATAGAATATCGCTGTTCCTTGTGCTATTCCTGCAAACGCCGTGGCCACCGACCTCTGCCCTCTCGCAGGGACTAACCTTAGGAACCTGTGTCAGCTCCCAGGCACCGCCCGGCACCTCAGGCTGTGGTGTCTGCGCTGGTATTCAGGTCTCTAACTCCGATTTTCCTGTCTCAATCCAGCTGCTGCGTTTTTCTCAGGCTTTGATGTCCCTCTAGTTCCGATGGTCGTTGATCCGCTGATCGTTCTTTAGGTTTCTTCCCAGGAAACTTCTCTTTTTCACAGCTCCCTCCCTGGAGTGCTGGTTACGGTCCTAATTGCTTTTCTCTCTCACCTTTTTTTTTTTTTCTTTACTTGTTCTACCCAGTTATTTCAAGGGTTTCTTGCAGTTTTTGGAGGTTTAAATTAATCAGCATTCAGATGATGATTTGTCCGACTTGTTTTATATTTAGATGTGTTTTTTGATGTATTTGTGGGAGAGGGTAAGCGCGACCTCTTACTCCTCCGCCATCTTGCCGCAGTCTCTAATATACGTTTAATAGCAAAATAATCAAAATTGTTTGGAGAGGGCAATTTATCACAATAAATTCATGGTATAGATTATTCTAGTTTTATGTAAGGCTTTGAAAAGTAATTGAAACATAGACTTTCCAAAAGACCCAACAATTCCACTCCTCCCCCAAAAAAAATTTCTACCCATGAGAAATGAAAATACATGTCTATAAAGAAACGTGTATGGTAAGGCCTTAAGCAGCTTTACTTATAATAAGCAAAAATGGAAATTACCCACATATCTTTCAACCGATGAATAATAAACAAAATGTAGTACCCACATACTGGAATGCTATTCAGCGACCCAAAACAATGAGGTATTGACATATATTAAAGCTTGGATGGGTCTCAGAAACATTAAGCTACATAAAAGAAACCAGCCATGACATCATATATACTATGTGAGTCCATCGTTATGAAATGTCCGAAAAAGGAAAATGTATAGAGACAAAGTAGCTTCCGTGGCTTCTGAGGGAGGACGGTGAGAAAAAGAAATCACTGCTCGTGGACACAAAGTTTGTGTGATGGAAAAGTTCTAAAATGAGAATGTGGTGATGGTTGCACAACTCGGCAAATGTACTAAAAGTCATTGAATGATTTGCTGAAACTGGGTAAAGCTTACAGTCTGTAAATTACACCTCACTAAAGCTGCTTTAAAAAATAAGATTGCATTTTGGAGTTCTCGTCGTGGCTCAGTGGTTAACGAACCCGACTAAGAACCATGAGGTTGCGGGTTTGATCCCTGGCCTTGCTCAGTGGGTTAAGGATCCGGTGTTGCCGTGAGCTGTGGTGTAGGTTGCAGACATGGCTTGGATCCCGCGTTGCTGTGGCTGTGGCGAAGGCCGGCGGCTACAGTTCCTGTTAGACCCCTAGCCTGGGAACCTCCATATGCCACACGTGTGGCCCTAGATAAGGCTAAAAGACAAAAAAATAAAAATTAAAAATTAAAAAATAAATAAAAAATAAGATTGCATTTTGGAAATGAGCCGGGATAGTGTGGGTTAGTTGCTGCTTGACATCAACGCCTGGGATGCCTTTCTGCCTGCCTTCTCAAGCGCATGAAAGCTACACTGCCTGCATTTTCATAACGTTCACCATGCAAAGCATCATAAATAAAATAAAAATGTCAACATATTGCATTAACTGATAGAACAAGGAATCAAACAGATTTGAGGAGGTTATTTATAAACTAATACGACAACAAAAATACATCTCAGGAAACAGAATGAACAGAACTGTTCGTGAGGATTGTTTTTTCATTACCTCCTCTTCAGGAGTTCCTTCTCCATTCAGGATCCAGAGCAAATTAAAAAAAAATAAAAAACAGGAGTTCCCGTCGTGGCGCAGTGGTTAACGAATCCGAATAGGAACCATGAGGTTGCGGGTTCGATCCCTGGCCTTGCTCAGTGGGTTAAGGATCTGGCGTTGCCGTGAGCTGTGGTGTAGGTTGCAGACGCGGCTCGGATCCCACGTTGCTGTGGCTGCAGCGAAGGCTGGTGGCTACAGCTCCTGTTAGACCCCTAGCCTGGGAACCTCCATATGCCACGGGTGCAGCCCTAAAATGACAAATGGAAAAAAAAACATAAAAAAAAAAAATCAAAGCATTCCCTTTGCAGCTCAGCAGGTTAAGGACCTGGCGCATTGTCTTTGTGAGGATTAGGGTTCCATCCCTGGCCTTGGCTCAGTGGGTTGGGGATCCAGCATTGCTGCAAGCTGTATCGTAGGTCACAGATGCAGTTCGGATCTGACATTGCTATAGCTGTGGTGTAGGCCCCAGCTGCAGTTCCGATTTGACCCTGAACTCAGAAACGTCCATATGCTGCCTGTACAGCCATAAAAGGGAAAAAAAAAATTCTAACTCAAATCACAGTGTTGCCCTGTTAAAAGCCTCCAGCAATAAGAACATTCTTCGCCTCACTCTTCACCCAGTCTGTAAGGCTGCCTATGTTTGTGCCTCGGTCTATTTTCTAAACTCCGTTCACATCATGTGGCTCATGCCTAACTAAACACCAGCCACACCGAGCTTTGCTCTGCTAGAAACTCCACATTTGTTCCAGCCTCAAGGCCTTTGCCCTAGCTATGCCTTAAAAGGCAAAAGCAGTAAAGCATAGAGGTTAAGTATACAGACTCTGGCCCCATATTACCAGGCTTTCTATTTAGATACTGACAGTGGGACTTTGGGCTTATTTAATTTCCTTGTGCCTTGTTTTCTCACCTGCAGAATGGGAATAAAACCTGCATATACATCACAGGGTTGTTAGAGAATTAAATGAAATACTGATTGAAAAGTGCTTAGAAGAATATTTTATATAAATCTTTTTTTTTTTTTGGAAGTTCCCTGGTGGCCAAATGATTAAGATATGGCGTTGTTACTGCTGAAGCGTGGGTTTGATCCCTGGCCCAGGATCATCTGCATGTCAGGGGTGTGCCCCCCCCCAAAAAAAAGGTTTTAGTAGTTTTAGTAGAAGCTGGCTTTTCAAAGTGGAGTATTTTCCCACCTACCCCCAAGAATGCATCTTGTATTTCCAAAGGCCCAGTGTCAGGCTGTTGTATCAGTCATCCTAACACGTGATCTCAGACAGCGATTTCAAGGGAGAGTCCAGGGCTTGACTTGCTGCTACTACAAAGCACAGCCTGAAATCGCGTCCTGGGTTCGCATCCTCTGCTTTTCCATGTTGCCGCTGATGTAGCATTTCATTTTGAGGTCATCCAGCCCTTGATTACAACTGACTTTCACCCTTGTTTACTTTCAAAGCCTCTTCAGGCTTTGGGCATACCCATCGCTCCAATAAACAGCAGCAATGCGCGTGTTCTGTAAACAGCCACAAGTGAGACCTGAAATCAGCCTGTCTTTCATCTGAACCCAGGGGCAGGAAGCCGAGGGGTCTTTGGTCTGCTGGGCTGGTTACGTAAGAACCCCTCCGGTTCAGAGCCGCAGGAATCACTCCCATTTATATCAGTGATCCTCTTTTGCCATTTTAAAGGCTTCTTTCTCATACCTATTTTCTCTTAGTTCCAGTCTCAGCGAACGGAGTAGATTCTGCAGAATCAAGCAGGTAGGTGTAAACTTTTTTAACGGCCATATATTTAGGTAGAAATCTCTTGCATTTCATTGTAGTGGGCATTTGTTTTCTGTGTTCTGAGTCGGGTTGGCCCATCTTACCTCCCATTCTGGGAGCTACCAATATTTTCAGTAAACCCCTCTTCTGGGAAATTTAGCCAGAGTCCATTTCTGTTGTTTGCAACCAAGAACCCCGAGTGATGCAACCTTTAAGACAGCGTGAATGTATATGTACGACTGGGTCACTATGCTGTACAGCAGAAATTAACACAGCACTGTAAATCGACTGTATTCTAACAAAAGAAAAAAGAAAAGAAAAAATAATTCTTTGTCTTTTAGGCTGAGAAAAATTTATCTTAGTAGTTTTTCTTTAGAATTTGATTATAACCTTTATTTATCATGTCGAAATTGACATATTCAAACTTAACCACTTCCTTCTTTATGACATATATGGACATGTGCACACACATATGTATGCGAATGTATTATAACATATATACATAAAATCATGTGTCTGTTTGTATGTAGTCACAGTTCAAAAAAGCAGCCCTTATTTAGAAGTTAAAAACACACATAGAAAAAAAAGGGTAGTTTCCGTCGTGGCTCAGTGGTTAACGAATCCAACTAGGAACCATCAGGTTGCGGGTTCGATCCCTGGCCCTGCTCAGTGGGTTAAGGATCCCGTGTTGCTGTGGCTGTGGTGAAGGCCGGCGGCTACAGCTCCTGTTAGACCCCTAGCCTGGGAACCTCCATATGACCTGGGTGCGGCCCTTGATAAGGCAAAAAGACAAAAAAAAAGAAAAAGAAAAAACGTAATAGCAATAAAAATATCTGGAGAACTTTAGATAATATGTGTACTAAAAAATATATACTTGAAAGAAAAACATTAATGAAATGCTACTGGGAGAAAAGCAATTTACAAAAGAGTATGTACAGTATGGTCCCATTTTTGAAAAGGAAGTACATGTATATACATGTCAAAAAAGACTAGACAGATACCTACCTGATTATTCACAGGGTGATATACATAAGAACAATGTGCCTGTGATACTTATTTAATTCTGTTAACATCGCCATACTTACTCTATTTTCTGCAATGAATACAGATTCCTTTTGCAATATTTAAAAAAAATGATAAATGTTATTTTAAGAAATGCGTGCTCAAGGATGAACTTACAGAATAATTAAGGGTTAGCTTGATTGAAAACTACGTGGGCAATTAATGAAATGTTATTCTGAAGGCCCGCCTTTGTAACGGTTCCTGAATCTTAATGATACCACTGGAGTTTCTCACCTATTGTTACCCAATCCTCTCAAACCAAACATGTACAAATAGGTCATGTTGTAAATCGTGACTCACAAAGATGAATCATGGAGTACAGCACATGCTACTAAAAGGCTATAGTTAAACATACTATCAAACTGCATACAAAATTACCCACGCTATTTTGAGAATCCAAGTATTTTTTTTTAAGTGATTACTACATTGGCTTGGTATTTGAGCAGCTATTTCTTCTTTATATCTTTGAAAACAGTGCATTGTAACTGCCAGCATATAGGAGAAAGAAAAATATTAATAAAGAAAACTCACAAAGTAGTAGTTAATTTAGCTAGATTTCAATTTCAAAGTAAAAATAGACAATTTCAGAAACTTTTAAATCTTGCTAGTTAGGTTCAAACTTGATCCACATTTTAAGACTATGCCATTACAAGGCATGATCATTTATTCACCTCTCAATTCCTCTTCTGTTAGAATTCTTTAGAAGCGTTAGTCTATTTTTTTCCTTTTCATTAAATATTATACATTGTGTTGGCTTTGCTTTAAAAGGTTTGAGAAAAAATGTTTAAGTGCTCTTAGAATTTATTCATCCTCCTTTAAGAGTGCTTGGAATCAAGTATCCACAACAATATAATCTGTTAAATGCTGTAGATCATTAGAACACCTACATCTCTCGGCCGTACCATTTCCTAGGGTTCAGTCCAGAATTTCTTCCTTTACATCTTGGTTTTTAAGCTCCTTCCTTCCTTCCTTCCTTCCTTCCTCTTGCTTTCTTGCCCTTTCTTTCTTTCTTTCTTTCTTTCTTTCTAGGTTTTTAGGGCTGCACCTAGAGCATATGGAGGTTCCCAGGCTAGGGGTCAAATCAGAGCTACAGCTATAGGCCTACACCACAGCCACAGCCATGCGAGATCCGAGCTACATCTGCGACCTACACCACAGCTCACAGCAACTCCAGATCCTTTACCCACTGAGCAAGGCCAGGGATCAAATCTGCAACCTCATGGTTCCTAGTCAGATTCGTTTCTGCTGTTCTGCTGTGCCATGATGGGAACTCCTTTCTTTCTTTCCTTTTTTTTTTTTTTTTTGCTTTAAATTTCTTGATCTCAGGATCTCTCATACTTTAACAATTATTTAGGGCCCCCAAAAGCTTTTTGTTCATGTGGGTAAATATTTTTCAAAATTAACCCTATTTGAAATTAAAATAGAAAATTTCAAATGTTGATTTATTCATTTATAAATAACAATAATAAACTCATTATGTTACCATAGAAGGCATGTTTTATTTAAAAAAAAAAACTTTTCCAAAATAAGCAGTGAGAAAATAGCATTGTTTTACATTTTTGCAAATCTATTGAGTGCTTGGCTTAATAGATGAAAACGGGAATGTCTCATCTGCTTCTGCATGCATTCTGTTGCGATATCACACATCATTTAGTCTCTAGAAAAACTCCACTGCATACTTATGAGCAAATGAGAGTGAAAAAGGCAGACAGCATTGTAGCAAAATTATGAAAATAGTTTTGACTTCATGGACCCTCTGAAAAGATCCCAGGGGGCCTAGTCTCCTGGGCTCCCCAAACCATCAAAGACATAAACGAATTGAGGTCATTCATGGTCGTGCAGGAGCCAAATCAGATACCTAATTCATGGTAGTGAATGTTGTCTGGGTCAAGGATTTATTTTCTGGTGGCAGTTATTTACCTTTTAAGCCACAGAAATGGATAAAGTTATCCTTGGAACTTTCATTAAGATGCAAAGAGTTTTAGCTCACCTCCCCAGTTTTTAGCTGGAATAAGAATCAAGGCAGGGAATTCAGGGAATTCCCTTTGTGGCTCAGCAGTTAACGAACCCGACTAGAAACCATGAGGATGCAGGTTCAATTCCTGGCCCTGCTCATTAGGTTAAGGACCTGGCATTGCCATGAGCTGTGGTGTAGGTCACAGGCGCAGCTCGAATTTCATGTTGCTGTGGCCGGCAGCTGTAGTTCAAATATGAGCCCTAGCCTGGAGCTTCCATATGCCATGGTGCATCCCTAAAAAGCAAAAAATAAAATAAAATAAAATAAAGTAAGTCCCGAAATAACTGAAGGATCCCAAATATGTCTAAGGAAGAAACCACTAATCCCTTCATAAATAATCCTAAAGACCGTTTCTGAGGCTACCTTCAGTTTCTCCTTAGTCTTCAAAGGAGAATGTGGATTGACATTGAACTGCTAATGATTTGGTCAGGCATCTTCTGTGTACCATACAATGCGCTAACTACTTCCTAGGTATTTTCTTATTTAATGCAAGGAGGACTCCTACATTCCTCTATTTAATCAAAACACTTTTGTGGCCATTCTTGAACGCAATAATTGTTTCAATGATCCATCATGATCAGTGATCTAAACTAGAAGATTGAAATGAAAAAGAATTGAGTACAGAAACCAAGTATGGAAGAAGCCTTTATATCTGTTTTCTAATCATAAATTACCTGATGCTCTCTCAACCTCTCTGGAAAATATACTGACTGATGCCAATGGTGTGTTGACCAAAACCAGGATATATACACATTCTGCTTAATGACAGAGATTACACCGAGTTATATTTTAACAAGTGTAAATTAAGTTTGTCTCCAAATTTTTAATTCCAGTTGGACTTACTGTAATTATGTAATTTAATTGACTATTTCTATAAGCTGATAAACACGTGGCTAAAATGAGTGGTTTATATGAAATCTCAGCTTAATGCTTTTGGAAAGTTTTGATAAAGACAAGTCCCTTAGAAATACTAGGTCAAATCAAATTTGGGGTGTAACAACTTTTAAAGGACTAGAGGAAAATGCAGGATGTTAGAAGGATTCTATTCTCAAATTTCTCCAAGAATGTCTTTGATATCTCATTCAAGAAATTGGAAGTTGTAGATGATTCATAATGGGTAAGTTTTATGCAAGGAGGATAAAATTGTACCTCAGTCAAGAAACACATATTCCAAGAGAAGAATGTTACTTTACCTTAAAAGATGGAAAACTGAGTATCCATTTACTTTATACATGTTTGTTATATATGTAACTTTTAAAAATGATTCTCAAAGCTCCCATGGTGGTGCAGCAGAAAAGTATCCAACTAGGAACCATGAGGTTGTGGATTCGATCCCTGGTCTCACTCAGTGGGTTAAGGATCTGATGTTGCTGTGGCTGTGGTGTAGGCTGGCAGGTGTAGCTCGGATTGGACCCCAGCCTGGGAGCCTCCATATGCCGTGAGTGCAGCCCTAAAAAGCAAAAAATAAAAATAAATAAATGATGATTTTCTCTAACCAGCTTTTTGAGTACTTCTTACACAATCATGACTTTTACATCCATGGAAATAGACACGTAACTTCGATTCGGAAGAGGCTTATTTATAACACAATTGGAAAATAAACAAGTCGGTCCCAGTTAAACGCTAGAATTGCTTATGGCAGTGTAAATTACAGTGTTGGGTATAAATAATGTAAAAATTCAGAAAGCAAATACCACACTGTGCTGAAGTCATCAGGAAGGCTTCGCCAAGTTACACACAAGCTACATCTTCAGGAATGATGAGGAGCAGCTCCTCTTTCTGTAATGTGTGACATAATAAGATGAATTTAGTGAGTTGCTTGTGAACATGTAGGGGTATTTCTTTATGGCGACAGCTCAGCTTCCCATATATCCCAGCCCCCACCCCCTCAAAATCTAGCAACTAACTGCATACTTTATGGTCACTGTTTATTTATTTAACCTTCGGCTTTCTCAAATTTCCGCTTTCTTGTTTCCTCTGTGAAATTTTCTCTTCCTTGCGTCTTTAATAACTTACTTTGCCAATACCAAAAGACCCCATTTTTTAAAATTTTTTAAATGTTTTATTTTTTATTAAAGTATAGCTGGTTTACGACATTGTGCCAATTTTCCTTTTGGGTTTTTTTTTTTTTTTTTGGCTTTTTAGGGCCATGCCCACGGCATATGGAGGTTCCCAGGCTAGGGGTCAAATAGGAGCTGTAGCCGCTGGCCTACACCACAGCCACAGCAACACTGGATCCTAGCCACTTCTGCAACCTACACCACAGCTCACGGCAACGCCGGATCCTTAACCTACTGAGCGAGGCCAGGGATTGAACCCACAATCTCATAGTTCCTAGACAGATTCATTTCCCCTGCACCACAATGGGAACTTCTACATTCATCATGGTCTCTCCCAGGACATTGGATGTATTTCCTTGTGCTGTACAGTAGGACTTTGTTGTTTATTCATTCTAAATGTACTAGTTTGCACCTATTAACCCCAAACTCCCAGTCCATCCCCCTGGTTAATTTGTGCCATAATTTAGATTCCAGGTATAAGTGATGTCTTATGTATTTGTTCTTCTCTTTCTGACTTACTACACTTAGTATGAGACTATCTAGTTGCACCCATGTTGCTGTAAATGGCATTATTTCATTCTTTTTTTATGGCTGAGTAGTATTCCACTGTGTATATGCACCATAACTTCTTAACCCATTCATCAATTGATGGACATTTAGGTTGTTGCCGTACCTTAACTGTTGTGAATAGTGCTGCAATGATCATAGGGTGTATGTATCTTTTTCAATGAAATTTGTGTCTGGATATATGCCCAGGAGTGGGATTGCTGGATCACATGGTAGTTTTATGTCTAGTTCTCTGAGGAATCTCCATACTAGTTTCCATAGTGGTGGTACCAATTTACATTCCTACCAACAGTACAGGAGGGCTCCCTTTCAGAAGATTCCATCTTTATTCATTCTGCAACTTGGACATCTTTTTCCTAACCTTTATTGCTTTTTTATTCCCTGATTATCAAAAGATATAAGTAGTAGAATGACTGCTCTAAACATTATGCGAAAGTAGAAAGAAAGTAAAAATCAAAACTTACTCTAGTATATTCTATTTTAACAAACATATTCCCTGAATCTACACCCCCTGAGCCTCTTGAGTTAGAAAAAAAAAAAAAAAACACTAGGTGTTACCTATTCATGTTTTCACATCCCCACCTCTCATGTTCTTCCCCTAGCTGTTCATAGAGCTGACTCTTCCCCTACTTTCAAACACCAGAGTAGTTATCATCTTCCAAGAGACACTGTGTACAGCCCACCAGCCTGTTACCCGCTCCTCTACCCTAAGTCATAGCATTCTGATATCACGCTCCTTACTTCCTGAGCACTTACCAAATAATGTCTACTTGATCGTATTCATCTATTTACTTATTAAGTGTCTGATTTTCCTCTAGCATTTTGTAAATGCTATGAGAGCAGGAAGCGTAACAGTTTTGTTCACAAATATTTATCTAGAGCCTTGCATAGTGCCTTTAATACAGCAGGTGTTCAGTAAATGTTTTTGAATGAATTAATAAATGAATAAATTCATGATTTTGCTGCTCAAAGCTAGTCACTTGTAATTCTTTAGTGAATTTTTCCTATGTCTGGGCATATACAAAAAATAGGATTGTACTCTGTGGTGCCTATTTTGTTCACCTAAAATGTCTCATAAACATCTTCCTACGGCAGACTGCAGGTCTTCACCTTCATTCCAAGGCAGCTGAGACTTCTAATACATGAATGCTAACCAATTCCTTATTTTTTGAGCGTTTGAGATGATTTTTAACTAATTCAAATATCTTAAATCTCTGCTTTTTGAATGTGAATGAAGTATTGTCTTTCTCTTTTAAGACCACTCATTCATTACATGCAGTAATTTTCTCTTTTTGCTCTATGGCATTTAAGAACTCCTGTGTTCTGTTACTTTATACTTTTGAAAAATTGTCATACATTCTACTTTTTGAATTTTTAACTGAATTTTACTGGAGTACAACTGATTTACAATGTTGTATTAGTTTCAGGGGTACCACGAAGTGAATCAGTTAAAATACGATCCAAGAAGACACCCAGATGGCCAAAAGGCACATGAAAAGGTGCTCAACGTCACTAATTATTAGAGAAATGCAAATCAAAACTACAATGAGTTATCACTTCACACCAGTCAGAATGGCCATCATCAAAAAGTCTACAAACAATAAATGCTGGGGAGGGTAGAGAGAAAAGGGAACCCTCCTGCACTGTTGGTGGGAATGTAAATTGGCGCAACTACTACGGAGGACAGTATGGAGGTTCCTTAAAAAATTAAACATGTGTTCTATTTTAGCATAACTCTTCTCTGTGTTAATCATACCTTGTATTATTTCAATTTCAGTATGGGAGGAAAACGGTCATTTTATTCTCTCAAACTACAAGACTTTTCAAACTGCAACATTTTCTACTCAAAGAGCAACATTTTTATTGGCACTTATTCCTTAGGTCTCCCTTCACTCTGTATTCACCTTACTGTATTTTAACATCAAGATTTTTTATTTTCGGGAGTTCCCTTCGTGGCTCAGTGGTTAACGAATCCGACAAAGAACCATGAGGTTGCAGGTTCGATCCCTGGCCTTGCTCAGTGGGTTAAGGATCCGGTGTTGCCATGAGCTGTGGTGTAGGTTGCAGATGCGGCTCGGATCCCGCATTGCTGTGGCTGTGGCGAAGGCCGGAGGCTACAGCTCCTGTTAGACCCCTAGCTTGGGAACCTCCATATGCTGTGGGTGTGGCTCTAGATTAAAAAAAGGCAAAAAGACAAAAAAAAAGATTTTCTATTTTCATATAATATTCCCTCTTGTCTGTCTTCTCACAAGTATGCTAAGGTGAATACCAATTTTACAGTAATTGTTCCCCTCATTATTTTGGTCATATTACTATCTTTCAAAACATAGCTAACATTTAAAAATTTTGTGCTTCGTTAATTGATACATCACCATTTAAGTCAGAATCTCCGAGTCCCAGATGCATTTTGCATGAATTATCTTAAATGTCTGATTGAACTCTTACACCTTTTCGCTCTAGGCTCTTGTTTGTGTCTCCGTTCTCTACTTCATACCTATCTTTAGGTTTTCTTATGTTACTTCTATAAATAGAAGGAGTACTGGTACTACAAAATGTAGTCTCTAAACATCCAAAGGGCAAAACCAACATTCCATGAGAGGAAAAGAAAAGTACCAAAAAAAGAGTGATGACTTATCCAGGAGATCCCCCAGGAAACAATGTACACTGTTGTGAATGTGTTTTATAGGAAAATATAACAGCAGACAGCAAGAAAAAAAAAAAATCAAGATATATGTATTCTCCTATGAAGCTTCTGCAGTGGTTAAACAGGCATGAAGATATAGACAAGTCAGTGATATTTATCAATATTGAAAGAAATGTCACCATCCTCAAGAGGAGGGAGAATTCTGGCCAGTACTGGAATGTAAACTGCTAAGCGTACAACAGAGCCAAGTGCATACCGCCCTGTTGAAAAAGGACTTGTTTAAACTAGAAAAATTGAGTCCCATCATCTACCCAAGGTTGATAGGAAAGTCACCTGGTATGAACCATAAAGATGGTAAATTCTGAGCCATACAAAGGGTAAAGCCAGAACCACTCATTTCACAGAAACTCTGTACACTAGAAAATGCTCTGAGGAGAAATAATGCCATTTGCAGCAATGGGGATGGACCTAGAGATTGTCATACTAAGTTAAGTAAGTCAGACAGAGAAAGACAAATATCTTATGATATTACTTATATCTGGAATCTACTACAAATGATACAAAAGGACTTGTTTATAGGACAGAAAGATACAGATTTCGGAATGAGTCTTGCGGTTGACAAAGGGGAAGCAGTGGGGAGGAGGGATGGACGCAGAGGGTGGGATTGGCATGTGCATATTCGTGTATGTAAAATGGAAAACAAACAGGGACCTACTGTATAACACAGGGAAATCTATTCAATATTCTGTAATGACATTTACAGGAAAAAAGAATGGGTATATGTATAATGAATTCATTTGGCTGTACGCCTGAAACTGAGGCACAGGTGGAAACAACTTTGCCAAGATCCCTCAGTTAGTAAGAGAAGAGGAAGACCTGGAATTCAGGTCTGACTCCCCCAACACCCACACTTTCCGTATTCTTCAGCCTCATCCTGAATAGTGAGATTTTGAGAACACACAGCTAGGTATTCATTCACCCACTGACAAGGGAAAGTGGGATTAATTCATTTTGTACTCATTGAATTAATTCAAAACAGTTATTACACAATCTAACTAAACTTGCAAGGAAAATATAAAATTTCTAAATGGAGTACTTTCTACATTTGAAATGCATAGGATACAGACAATAATCTGTTGTTAGCTGCTGTTTAAGTTTTACGATTTTCCTGTCTGAAACATTTAGGTATAATGCAAAAGTTCGAACCAAATTTTATTGGAAAAAGGCACAAACTTCGTGTAGGTTTTCCTGTCCCATTGATCCATTGCAGATTTTTTATTCCTATTTTTATTTTTTGTCTTTTTAAGGCAGCATATGGAGGTTCCCAGTCTAGGGGTCAGATTGGAGCTACAGCTGCCAGCCTACACCACAGCCACAGCAACCTCAGGTCCAAGCCGAATTTGTGGCCTACGGCAACGCCAGATCCTTAACTCACTGATCAAGGCCAGGGATCAAACCTGTGTCCTCATGGATACTAGTCAGATTCGTTTCCACTGAGCCACAATGGGAACTCCCATTACGGATTTTTTAAATCAGTTTTCTCTTCTACTATATCAAAATTAATCGCTCTCTTCAGGATACTTGCACTCGTGTGTATCCACGTGAAGGTAGGTGAAACTGGTGTTCACAGTACTTATAGACACAGGCCCTCATCGGGAGCCAGTTTTGTGTTAAAAGTGCTAAGCCATATCCTGCCCTGTAGAATTGCCTCTTCTTCACAATAGGAAAAACTTTAACTAGTTGAATTATTTTACCATCCACTAGAAATGCTCTAACAAAATCCCTCCCACAGTGATAACAGGAGCTGAAGCCAATTCCAGTCCTCTGAAACGGTAGCCACAATAATTTGCTATAAAAATGATTATACAAAGTTTGCTCTTATGAGATAATGCAAAAGAAAAAAAAATCATTAAAATTAAGCCATTGAAAATTTCCTACCACAACCATTCACAGAGACACCAATGACGAATGTCTTCACTCTATTTAAATTTGCAAAATTCCCTTCTCTAGATAGAACAGCTACACTATTCCCAGATAACCATTAAATTGACATTACAAGAGTAAACTATTTAAAAATTAAATAACAGCCATACTCATAGTAAAAGTGACACTTTTTTAAAAATATCAATTCCTTAATGTTTTTTATTCTACCCAAATGAAAACCAGGACTATATTTTTATATTTTATATTTATTTGAAGAACAGTTAATATGTTTAAGTAAAGGATCACAGGAAGGGAGAAATACAATAGAATATAAGAAGTAGTTGTAAAAATTATCATTTCACCTTTCTGCCAAACAAAATTAATAGTGAAAGCATATCATTTTATTTGTACATATTCAATTATGTAATAGTCAAACTTTGGCTGATGTCAACATTGTACAGTGACTCCTGGCATTAGAGACCATCATTCAGTAGTTCCCGTTGTGACGCAGTGGAAAGGAACCCAATTAGTATCCATGAGGATGCAGGTTCGATCCCTGGCCTTGCTCGGGGGTCAAAGATCAGCGTTGCTATGAGCTGTGCTGTAGTTTGGAGATATGGCTCAGATCCCGCATTGCTATGGCTGTGGCATAGGCCCTCAGTGGCAGCTCAGATTCAACCCCTAGCCTGGGAACTTCCATATGCCATGGGTACAGGCCTAAAAAGCCAAAGAAAGAAAGAAGGAAAGAAGGAAAGAGAAAGAAAGAAAGAAAGAGCGAGCAAGCATCATTCAGTTTTACAAACTGTTGTGTGTTTGTAGGCACAGCAAAGCAGGGCATGGACAGGTACCAAAATATTCTACCCACCATCGAGGTGTATACTAGAATGATTCTTAACACATTTGCACCAAAAAGTATTAAGTATACAAGACAGTCTCAAAGAAAATGCCATGAAAAAAATGAAGAGTTTGTTTCAGATGAGGAAAATCAACGAAACCATAATGAAAGACTGTGTCTGAGCCTCTGCTGAGAGTGTAGGTAGAGTTTTAAAGGCTGGAGAGAAGGACAGAGCTATGTGAGAACTGCAAACAGGAAAGGAAAAGATAGGTTACTAAGCCTTGGGTTCCAAAAGGGACAGACTTTGGGAGGCTGGCTGCAAACACAGTAAGCTTACTCTGGAGGCGTGAGAAGCTTGGAAGGTTCCATTTCTCTGTGAAACCTTTGTGCAAGAGGGACATCCTTTGACTTGTTCTCAAAGAGGTCACTACATAAAGGTCAAGATAAATGATTTGGAGAAAGGAGAGACTGGCCTGAAAGGGGAGAGGACCAAAGTCTAAAAGACTTAAACAAAGGCAATGAGCAAACATAAGCCACTTAATCTTCCCATATTTCAGGTTATCAATTCATTGAATACACAAAATACATATATTTCTAGCAGCTGTATCCTCAATTGAGACATTAACAATAAAAAGTCTATTAAACACCTCTTCAGAGAAAATAAACATATGAAAATATGCTCCATATCATACATCATCAGGGAAATGCAAATAAAACAATGAGATACCAGTACACGCATATTAGAATGCCCCAAATCTGAAATGCTGACGCCAAATCCTGATGAGTATGCTTACCAAAAGGAACTCTCATTCATTACTGGTGGGAATGTAAGATGGCACCACCACTTTAGAAAACAGTTTGGTTGTTTCTTGCAGAACTCAACATACCCTTACCATACGATTCATCAATCTAGCTCCTTGATATTTACTCAAAGGAGTTGAAACCTTATAATAACCACGTAAAACCTGTACACAGATGTTTATTGCTGCTTTATACATAATTGCCCAAACTTGGAAGCAACCAAGAAATCCTTTAGTAGGTGAATAGATAAGTAAACTGTGGTACATTCAGAAAAGGGAATAATACTCAGTTCTAAAAAAAAAAAAAAAAAATGAGGCATTCCCATTGTGGCTCAACGGTAACGAATCTAACTAGTATCCATGAGGACGCAGGTTCAATCTCTGGCCCCCCTCAGTGGGTTAAGGATCTGGCGTTGCCATGAGCTGTGGTATAGGTCACAGATGCGACTTGGACCATGTGTTGCTGTGGCTGTGGTGTAGGCTGGCAGCTGCAACTCTGATTTGACCTCTATCCTGGAAACTTCCACATGCTATAGGTGCAGCTGTAAAAAGACAAAAAGAAAAAGAAAAAAATTAAGCCATGAAAAGTCATAAAGGAAATCTAAATGCATATTCCTAAGTGAAAGAAATCTGTATGACATTTTAGAAAAGGCAAAACTTGGAGTTTCTGCTATGGCACAGTGGGTTAAGAATCTGACTGCTGTGGCTTGGTTCTCTAAGGAGGCATGGGTTCATTTGCCGGCCTGGTACAGAGGGTTAAAGATCTGGCTTTGCTGCAGCTGTGGCATAAGTCACAGCTGCAGCTTGGATTCAGTCCCTGGCATGGGAATTTCCATATGTCATGGGTGTGGCTAAAAAAAAAAAATAGAAAAGGCAAAACTATGGAGACAGTAAAAATCATGGGTTGCCTGGGGCTAGTAGGGAAGGAAAGATGACTAGGCACAGGAAAGATGAACACATAGGATTTTTGAGGTGGTAAACTACTCTGTGTGATCCTGTAATAATGGAAACATGTCATTATAAATTTTGCCAAATCCACAGAATGTTCAACACCAGTAGTGAACCATAATGTAAACTATAAACTATGGGCGATCATGATGTGAAAATGTAGGTTCATGAATCATATCCAATATCCCACTCTGGTGAGGGATGTTGGGGGAGGCTGGGCATGTATGAGGGCAGGATGTATAATGGAAATCTGTGACCTCTGCTCAATTTTGCTGTGAATCTGACACTGCTCTAAAAAATAAATTCTTTTTTAAGCCCATTAGCTAAATTCAGGGATTTAAAACAATGCATACCAAATCCAGATGCATACAGAAAAGTTGAAAAACTGCTTAGAAATTTTGTTTGGGGAATCTACACAGATTTTGTAACATTAATGCAATCATTATCAAGTTACCCATGACATTTTTCACAGAATGAGAACGAAGAAACCAAAAATGTATATGGAATCATAAAAGACCCAGAATCCTGAGCAACAAACATCAAGCAGGAGGCATAACTCTCCCAGGCTTCAGAAAATATTACAAAACTACAGTAATCAAGGCAGTATGGTAATGGTACAAAAACAGATATACGGGCCAATGGAACGGAATAGAGCACCCAGAAATAAACCCAGACACCTATGGTGAATTAATCTTTGACAACAGAGGCAAGACTATAAAATGGGAAAAATACAATCTCTTTAGCAAGTGGTGCTGGGAAAACTGGACAGCTGCATGTGAATCAATGAAACTAGAACACACCCTCACACCACACAAAAAAAATAAACTCAAAATGGCTTAAAGACTTAAATGTAGGACAAGACACCATAAAAATAGAAGAGAACGTAGGCAAAACACTCTCTGACATCAACCTTACAAATATTTTCTTAGGTCAGACTTCCAAGGCAACAGAAATAAAAGCAAAAATAAACCAATGGGACCTAATCAAACTTATAAGCTTTTGCAAAGCAAAGGAAATAATTTTAAAAAAAAAGACAACCTACAGAGTGGGAGAAAATAGTTTCAAATGATGCAACCGACAAGGGCTTAATGTTTAAAATATACAAACAACATATACAACTCAACAGGAAAAAAACCAACAACCCAATCGTAAAATGGGCAGAAGACCTAAATATACATTTCTCTAAAGAAGATATACAGATGGTCAACAGGCTCATGAAAAAATGCTCAACATCACTAATTATTAGAGAAATGTAAATCAAAACTACAATGAGGTACCACCTCACACCAGTCAGATTGGCCAGCATTAACAAGTCAACAAATATCACATGCTGGAAAGGGTGTGGAGAAAAGGGGACCCTCTGCACTGTGGAGGGAATGTAAATTGGTACAACCACTATGGAAAACAGTATGGAGGTACCTCAGAAAACTAAATATAGAACTAACATATGACACAGCAATCCCACTCCTGGATATATCCAGACAAAAATTTCATTGAAAAAGATACATGTACTCCTATGTTTATTGCAGCACTATTCACAATAGCCAAGGCATGGAAACAACTGAAATGTCCATCGATGGATGAATGGATTAGGAAGAAGTGGTACATGCATACAATGGAATACTACTCAGCCATAAAAAAGGACAAAATAATGCCACTTGCAGCAACACGGATGGAACTTGAGACTCTCATACTAAGTGAAGTAAGTCAGAAAGAGAGAGACAAATACCATGTGATATCACTTATATCTGGAATCTAATATATGGCACAGATGAACCTATCTACAGAAAAGAAACAAACTCGTGGACTTGGAGAAAAGACTTGTGGTTGCCAAGGGGGAGGGGGAGGGAGTGGGATTGGCTGGGAGTTTGGGGTTAGTAGATGCAAACTCTTCCATTTGGAGTAGATAAGCAATGAAATCCTGTTGTAAAGCACAGGGAACTGTATCTAGTCACTTATGATGGAGGATTATGTAAGAAAAGGAATATATATATATATATATATATATGTATATGTATGTGTGTGTGTGTGTGTGTCTGTGTATGTGTGTATGGTTGGGTTACACAGCAGACATTGACAGAACATTGTAAATCAACTATTGTTCCTGTTGTGGTCCAGCAGTAACAAACCCGACTAGTATCCATGAGGATGCAGGTTTAATCCCTGGCCTTACTCAGTGAGTTAAGGATCCAGCATTGCTGTGAGCTGTGGTGTAGGTGGCAAACACAGCTTGGATCTGCATTGCTATGGCTGTGGCACGGGCCGGTGGCTGTAGCTCTGATTCAACCCCTAGCCTGGGAATTTCCACATGCTAGACTCATTTTGAAAGAAAACTGGAGGTCATTTTTTAAGCTAAGTATTAAACTTACTTATATTCTCTAGAGTTAATGTTTATTATTCTTCTTATTGCAGTAAAAATTATTCCTACTTAGTGAGAGCTTTAGAAAATCTAGAGCTATTCAATCCACACACGATTTTTCATAACATTGGTGTTGCTACGCTGAACACATACGTAGGTGGAGTTTTTATTTTTAGAGATAATTAACCTGTGTATATGGATTTCTTTCTTTGTGAGGTTATTGTGGGATGGCACTAATGTTTGGTATGATTTAAAGCATAAATATTAAGGTAAACTGTGGCCTTTGAGTGAAAGCCCACTGTACATTTATGAATTAACAGTTACACTGTAAAATATGTAACTGTAAATTAATGCAAAATTGCAGGTCAGTTACCATGAGTACTAATATTATGGGGGAAGTGGAAATGCTTTGCAAAGTAGCTTGTAATGAATCTGAGTTTACATTTGCTAGTGATTTTTCAGAACTCAGCTGGGAATAATTCTCTCTCTCCTTCACTCTATCTTTTCATAGCCAGAGTAAAAACTCCACAATGGCAATGAAAATTTATTTTTAACATAAAAATTGTACAAGATGTGTGAAGAAACTTTACTGAGACGGTAAAAGACTTGGGTGAATATATATTAGCCATATATCAGGATTGGAAGGCTCAAAATTGAAAATATATCAATTCTTTACAAAATGATATGTGATTATAATACAATGCCAAATAAAATCCTAAGAAATTTTTGGAGCAGAAGTGGCTTGAAAAAAATTCCTGATTTGTTTAGAAGAATAAACATGAAAATTGAATATCCACAAATATTCTGAATAGGAAGAGTAATGAGGTGGAACTTAGTGTTCCAAACATTATAATATATGTTAAAGTTATAAAAATGAAAAAGTTTTGACAAAGGATTCAGAATAGACATAGAAATCAATGAAGCAGAACATACAAGTGATGAATGATGATAAAGGGAGACCTTTGAATCTGTGGGGAAATGGTAAGTATTCAGTAAGTGTTGTTGTGAAAAATGGAGAAAAATCTACAGTTAAAGAAAAAAAGAAAACTATGCCCTGAATTCATACTTTCATCCAGAATAAAATCCAGATAAATTAAAGGTATAAATATTAAAAGTGTAATTGTGGGAGTTCTCATTATGGAACGGTGGGTTATGAAACCAGCTAGTCCTGAGGATTCGAGTTAGACCCCTGGCCTCACTCAGTAGGTTAAAGATCCAGTGTTGCTAGGAGCTGTGGTGTAGTTCGCGGACGTGGCTCGGATCCTGCGGTGTTGCTGTGGCTCTGGCTGTGACATAGGCTGTCAGCTGAAGCTCTGATTCAACCTCTAGCCTTGCAACTTCCATATGCTGCAGATGTGGCCCTAAAAACAAAAAAAAATTTTTTTTTTAATTTTAAAAATCTAATTGTAAACAGGAAAGTCAGGGGGATATTTGAACAATCGGGTAGGGGAGGAATTTCTAAATGTGATATAACAAAGAAAAGATCGAAAAAATCTGACCACATAAAGCTATTTAACACCACATTGCCAAAATGCCAAAAATAAGATTAAATGACTACACTGAGGGTTTGGGATGGAAATGCTGTCAAATTGAGTTGTGATGATTTTTATATACCTATAATTGTAATAAAATTCATAAAAAGAAAAAAGATTAAATGACTTATTTGGAAAGAAATCATAAGATGTAAGGCAAGATACTGTGGTAAAAGTGAGATATTAGTTTCCACATCTATTAGCGAGGATCCAGGGAGAAAACAGGACACACTTAAGCAGGGTGTGTAGGGTGAGTTTACTGTCGGGTTTTTTACACAAGGGTGGGACATGCTGAGGAAGACCAGCCGGGGTCACTGAAGACCCAGGCCAATGGCAGCCCAGGCGGGAGCCACCTCCAACCCGAGGTCAAGGGCAAGGGAAGAGCAGCTCCTGGAGACCACCAGACAGGTGGCAGGGCTTTGGGAGAAGGATGCAGCCCATCCACCCTCAGCCTGGCAGAAAGTCCATGCCTTGACCTCATGCTGCTCCATCCGCCCAGTCCCTGCCAGGGCTCCACCCTTGACCCATGCAGGAGTCAGAGGGCGAGGAGCCTGCTGATGCAGAGGGGAGGGTGGAGAATGGCGGAGGGCATGCCAGGAGGTGGAAATGGAAAACTTGTCGCTGGCAAATAGGAAAAGAATGATTAATATTGGTGCTGGAGAGGGTGTGAAGAACTGGGGAGTCAAGTACATGTTTGTGGTTGTGTAAATATTTCCACACTTCTGGAGGTCAAGTGGACAATGTGGAATGTGCGGAGCCTATCACCCAGAAATTCTATTTCAAAGGATCTATGCTTCAGGAATAGATGAAGTAACAATGTGGGTATGTTGGTGTTGTGGATACTGAAGAATCCTTGCATCCCTGGGATAAATCCTACCTGATCATGGTGTATGATCTTTTTAATGAATATTTGAATGAGGTTTGCTAATATTTTGTTGAGGATTTTTTGCCTTTATGTTCATCACTGTTATTGACCCGTAATTTTCTTTGTTGTGGTATCTTTTTTGTGGCCTGGTTTTGCTATCAGAGTAGTTGTGGCTTCATGCAATGAGTTTGGGAATGTTTCTTCCTCTGCAATTTTCTGGAAAAGTTTCAGAAGAAGTGTTAACTATTCTCTGAATGTTTCTTTTTTAGTTTCAGCTTTATTGAAGTATAATTGGCTTATAATTTTTAATAAGGAAAGGTGGTTACAATAAATTATTAAATGACAAAATTCACACAGAATAATGAACATGTTTGTACAGAAAACAAATCAAAGGAATATATATCAAGAGGAAAGTGGCAAAATTATGTTTGATTTTTGTTTATTATTTTTATTTCTGGTTATATATGTTTTCCAATTTTTCAAGCAGTAAATACGAATTGTTTAGTATTTAAGCATTTTAAATCAAAAAAAGAGAGAAATTTGATTGTAAGACACTCTAACATCAGATAATTTTGGCTCTTATCAAGTTAGTTCCTACTTTTTTTTTTAATTTTATTGCAGTACAGTGGACTTAATGATCTTGTGTTAGTTTAAGAAGTTTCTTACTGAAAAGAAAAATATGTATTATTATTAACAACAACAAAAAAAACTAGATAGAGGTCTGCAGCAGGGTAAATGAAGGCCTTGTGACAAAAAGCCAGGGGAATGGAGAGCTATAAATATTTATGAGGGAATTGTATCTGGTGAGGGTAGGAGATTATTTTAATGATATAAAAAAGTACTTTGTAAAGGTGCTCCAGCCACAAAAGTGTTAAGATCACCATTCATCAAACTCATCTATTTCTCCAACTTCTAAAATACCGTGCCAACTTCACAGCATGAAACCCATTATAAACTGCAGTCCTAATTTCACATCAATATCAAAATAAGACTAAGAAAATTTGTGTCAAGTAGCATACAGTACTACTTACGTCTTATAAATAAGCTGAAGCTTCTTAAAATCCTTCAATATCAATTAGATTAACTAGTTGTTCTTAGCTGTTAGGGGAAAGCAATTTATTCCTAGAGATAATCAGAGAATTATTCCATGAAATAAAATTATGTCCCATTATTCCGGGAGCCGCATTAAAAAAACACAGTTTCTGGCTTCACATTAAAAATGACAGATAGACCAAATACATTTCTCTCACCTTCCTCCTGATAACTCACTAATGATAGTGAAAGAAAAAGACAAACACCTACCATAAGAAAACAGGAGGGACTCCTCTGGCAGACAGATTTCAAGATTCTGAGAGGTGGCAGAGGCATGGCACGATACGTACATGAAAACAAGGGTGTAAAGTTGCCTGACTTTTTGACAGAGCCCCAGGGGAGGCTCAAATTAGAAATTAATCACATCAAAAAGTGAGAGTAAGACATAAAACTGAAAACAAGAAGATGAATTGGAAGCCTGCATGGCGGCCGTCGTCAGAGATGACTTCCAATGATCTTTACCGCTTGTGTTCATTTGTTTAGTCCCTTCCCAAATAAAGAATGGGGGTTCTTGTTGGGCCTCAGCATGTTAAAAACCCTGCATAGTGTCCGAGAGGTTTCAGGTTTGGTCCCTGGTCCCACTCAGTGGGTTAAGGATCTGGCAATGCCATGAGCTATGGTGTAGGTCGCAGAAGCAGCTCGGATCCAGCCTTGCTGTGGCTGTGGTGTAGGCTGGCAGTTGCAGCTCTGAATCAATTAAGTGATTACTGAGGCTCTGTCTTGAGAGACTCCCATTCAACCCCCAGCCTGGGAACTTCCATATGCCACTGGTGCAGTCATTAAAAAGAAAGAAAAAAGAAAAAAATGGATTTATGTGGCCAGTAGAATATAGCAGAAGTGACAAGGAGTGATTTCTGAGGCTTGATCTTGAGAGGTTTTGCAGCTTCCACTTGGACTGCTCACTCAGAAGAAGCCAGCAGCCACGCCATGAGGATGCTCAAGCAGCCCTGTGCAGAAGCCATGTAGAGAGACCAGCATCAGCACCAACTTGTCAGGCATGAGTGAGCCCCCTTGGAAGTTGATCCTCCAGCCCCAGTCAAGCCTTCAGACAACATGTCGCCAATTTACAAGCAATCCCAAATCCAAACCACCAGTCAGAGCTGCTACTAAGTTTCTGACCCACAGTAACCTTCAGAGGTAATAAATGACTATTTTAAGCCATCGAGCTTTGGGGAAATTTGTTATGCACCCATAATGGCTAAAACAGTCACTATATGCATGACAAGTGCCATGACTTCACACAGGATGTTTTGCACAGGGATCTGCGTTCCCAGGCAGAAAACTGGAAACTTCTGCTTTGGACAAGATAAAGCACCTCCACATTCTCATATTTGGGGGTATTCTAGAGTCCCAGGTTTTGATGCAGTAGGTCTGAAACCAAGCAATTGAAACCTAGCTATGTAGCATTCTAAACAGCCTTTTCCAATCAAAGGATTTCAAGTGTTGGTTTTGGCCTTTGAGATCTCATTCTCTTTCAAAAATAACACATTTTTCCTAACTTAATCATGATGAGAAGCCATGTGGGAGAAGGGATATGGTTTGTGGTTTTGACTTTTATGCTCTCTTTTGGGTGTTTTTTTTTTTTCGGTCCATTTTTATTCACACAGCCTGGAGAGGCTCACCCTTAGGTAAGCTCTCAAAACAACAAACATACAGGCTATGACATTCTATGATAAAATAATATTATATGTGTAAAAAGCCCAAGAAGAAATGTTAGATACAGAAAGGGAGAAATGTTTTTAAAAGAGTTGTTGAGCTATTTTCACATCTCCGTCTTCAAGAAAGGATCTGGCACGGCTTTATACGGGGTTTACGGTAACAAACCACAAAATGTATGAATGAGAACAGTATTCCAGACAAGAGGTAATCAAACAAAGATACATGAAAGGTATTTTCATCCAGGTAAATGGTACACCCATCATGCATTTCACAACACAGGTATCATCTCTTTGGAATGTCTATCATGGGCACTGGCAGAGTCAAAATTAGGATGAGACAAGCAAGGTACCTAAGGTAAAAACTGAGGAGACATTTGTACAGACCTGAAAGGGGTGCCTCCTTAAATTTTGTGCCCTGAGCACCTGCTGACCACACGCTTGGCACAAAAGTAGAGATTTATGGTGTATGTGTTGTTAACTATCTTCTTGACTCTAGAACCAAACAACAGTTTTTCCCTCAACAGATTTTTGGAGAAAATTCTCAAACATCAGTAAGCAATTATAGAGATTGGACATTATCTTCAGGAAATCTGGCTTTCAAGTATCCATTAACAATGCATCAAATTACATCTAATTAAATCCTTTGATGACATAAGTAGAATCTCTGTACCATTTGTTCTGTGTTTTTAAACCTAAAATAACCTTTCAACAGAATGTTACCCAATGCTTTCTCATTCTAGAGAAGAACCAGAAACTCTTTGCAAATGAGCTAGCTCTCTGTGCTCTTCTGGTGTGCATCACTCTGAGTGGTAAAAAGAAATAAGAAGAAAAGAATTCTCACCCAGAAAGAAAGATGGGATGACCACTGTCCACGACGGCTTTCCTCAGCTCTTCTCAGTTCTGGGCACTGAGGTTTTCAACCTACAGCCCCAGTCCCACCAAGTCAGTGCTCCCTCGCTTGTTGTTCACGGCTGGTGGATCAAACAGTGCCCCAGCAGCACCCATGGGCATCGTCTAAGAGTTTGTTAGATAAGCAAAATCTCAGGTCTCACCCCCAGCCCTGCTGCATCATATCTGTATTTTCACAAGATCCCCCAAGTGATGTGTAGATGTGTCCACGCTGAGAGGCATTTTGGCATTTTGCAAGAATGGGAGATTTCCCAGCGCTGAGCTGAAGGAGCGAGAAGGGTGGGACAGCTGGGGCTGGAGGTGAGGAAGAGGGGCCAGTGGCTGGGAGCTTCAGCCACAGAGGAACACAGGCTGAGATGGAGGGTTAGGGTTATAAATATCCCCACTTTCAGAGTTCCCATTGTGGCTCAGCAGTAAAGAACCCAAGTAGTATCCATGAGGATGCTGATTTGATCCCCAGCCTCACTCAGTGGCTTAGGGATCTGGCATTGCCATGCTCTGTAGTGTAGGCTGCAGATGTGGCTTGGATCTCAAGTTGCTGCAGCTGTGGCATAGGCCGGCAGCTGCAGCTCCAATTTGACCACTAGCCTGGGAACTTCCATATGCCATGAGTGGGCCCCTAAAAAAAGACAAAAAAAAATCCCCACTTCCTTCTCTGCCACTTTCCAGTCTCCTACTGGTGCCTTCCACTAGCCAAAACCAACTATAAGCAAAAAGACCAGGGAACCAAGGCACAGCTTTCCAGGGCACAGCACTGCATGGGAAAGAAAGAGAAGAGATCTTGGGCAGCGGGACAGAGAACAGCCAGCACAGGGAGTAAGTTCCGGTGCCTAAGGATACTGAAAAAGATGTCAACTTGGATTTTTTCTTTTCTTTTTCCTTTCCCTTTTTTTTTTTTTTTTGGTCTTTTTAGGGCCACACCCGAGACATAAAGAAGTTCCCAAGCTAGGGGTCGAATCAGAGCTGCAGCTTCCAGCCTACACCACAGCCACAGCAACACCAGATATGAACCAGATCTGCGACCTACACCACAGCTCAAGGCAATTTTGGATCCTTAACCCACTGAGTGAGGCCAGGGATCGAACCTGTTGGGTTCGTTACCACTGAGACACGACAGGGGGAGATGAGAGGTTGCTTTGTCTCCCTAAACAAGGTAGATAATCTCTAATGAGGTTCCAAAAGAATTACTTATAAAGAACAGGTATTACGGCAAGAAGCAGAGATGAGCATTTTATTCCGTCTCTGGATGTCTGACTGGCCAGCAGGTCTGAGGATTCATGTTCCCTCTGGGATCCAAGTCCCAAGAGAAGGGACTTGAGAGAGAAGGCAGGTGGAGGGTGGGAGGAGTACCAAGTGGAAAGAAAGTCAGGACTGTCCCCGGCCTCCTCAGGTGCTTGAATTCAAGCAGACATGGAAGATGAGATGAACCCACTGTCTGCCAGCCTTAGAGATGATTTTTGCCAAGTTAAGACAGAAGAACTTTTCTTATAGAACAGCCATGGCCAGGTATTTTAGGAGGTAAAGGCGCATCCTATCAAAGAATGAGATTGGAAACCATGCTTGGTTGGAAGAGGTACCCCAACTTGACCGAGGACTACAAATGTCCCCACTACTGGGTGGAAGTCAGCCACTCTCAGAAGAGGCGAATTGAGACTTTCACCACCTCTGAGCTCAGAAAGGCTAGAAACAGCAGATCCAGCCTAGGAAGGAAGACTGCAAGCCAGTTGCCCACGCCTATGCCCGTGCAGACCCAACAGCTGGAGTCAGGCATAGATCTGGGCTTCCCCGGGGCTGGAAAGGAGACTTCTCTGAACTGCATTTAAGATGGAAGGTTTCAAATAAACATAATCATCAATATTGAAATGAAAACTTCTAACAACTGAAGGTCACAGGAAAGCGATGGAAGGGCGCTGAGATTTCATTAAGGAACCGACTCAACATTGAATCAAAAAGGGAAGTTTAAAACATCGCAGTCACAGGAAAATCTACTCCATGGTTTGTGATAATCTCTATGGGAAAAAAGAATGGATATATTGTCTGTATGACTGATTCACTTTGCTGTACACCTGAAACTAATACAGCATTGTAAGTCTGCTATGCCCCAATAAAATTAAATACAAAAAATAAAATAAAAAATAGTCATTTTAAAAAATTGAAATCATTTCAAATTTATGTGCCAATTAATTATGCTCCTCGATAATTACCTTTATATTTAAAAAGCTAAATATAGGTGTTCTCTGGTGGCTCAGAGGGTTAAGGATCCAGTGTTGTCACTGCTGTGGCATGAGTTCAGTCCCTGGCCCAGGAACTTCTGCATGCCATGGGCGCAGCCCTAAGTAAGTAAATAAATAAATAAATAAATAAATAACAAAAATGAAAGGTTAAATATATACACTTACGCATATAAAAAGAATGGGAAAGGCATTTATCAAATTGCTAATGGAAGTGAGATTATGGCAAGTGACAAGGATGAAAGATAAATTCTTTGGAGTTTGAAACATAATAAGCGTGTCTTTGCGTATTAGTTATGGAGTTATTGTAAGGAAAAAATGAAAATCTTTCTTGCACATTCTCCCTGCGGCACTGTGAGCTCCTCTAAACGTGAATAACATACTGTGAGGGTGGGAGGGGATCATACCTGCAAAGCTTTTCTTCAAAGTCCTGGCAGAAAAGATGCTCAATTAGTCTTCTCATCTTGGACTCTCATTACACTTTCATCACTAGCATCTTACATGAAATGCTACGGTCCAAATGTCATTTTATGTTTAACAATGAAAAACGCTAGAATACATACTGCAAATGCAGCTATTATCTTCATTTTCATTCCCTTTTGAAGGCTCAGTATTAAATATTTTCTTCATAAATGAAGAGCATCTTGTCGATGTTTTCAGTAGAGGTGTATTTACTCAATTCTTCCTAGGTTCCTTTTGTGGTCTAAAAAAAAAAAAATGTGTTTTCTGCCTACCGTGAACACAGCTGTGACTCAAATTTTTCCTTCATCTTCGTGGTTCTGACATGCCTTTTCCTGGATCAATCTCTCCCGAGGGCACTTTTAGTGAGACTCCCAGAAAAGCACCACATGTGTGAAGCTGAAGGTGCAGAATGTCCCAGAAAAGCTCGGCGGCTTCTCCCCGTGTTCCTGCCTCCTTTGCCGCGTGAGCTTTGTCCTGTGCCCTCTCCTGGCTCACATCCGATTACACATCTAGTTCTTTCCCTGCTGAGCTGGCGAAGCCGCTTAGGCAACTAACCCCTAGCGTTCCACTCATCGTCCATTCTAGAAGCATTTACGAGGGCTTCCTCTGTGTCCGGGCTATATGAGGGCTGGAGGATAACAACGGATAAATTACGCTCATCCTTTGCTGCTCACATACCAAGGCCATGACCTTCCTATGGCTTCTCAGTCAAGAACTGTATTCCAAGTTTGGCATCAGTACCATCCCTGTAACACTTTATAGTTTTCAAGAGTGATTACCATGATGAGCTTTACTGTTAACATTATACTAGTTGGCGCGAACACAGACAGACAGACAGACAGACACACACACACACACACACACACACACACACACACACACCCAGAAAGCTCCACTTCATTTTCTTTCACTTCTTCTGCCTGTGATAACCTCCTCTCTGGGTCGTAAAATGTTAACAGAGTCATATCGATTTTATGAGCAGTGAAAGCTGTTAACAGTAACTTTAAGGGTGTTTACTTAACATAACAACCAGACTGAACATGACTCGATCCAGTGGAGATTGTCACAACCCTGAGAATGCTGTCACAATCACGACTATTTGTTGAATGGGCTTAAGTCAGCTATGCAAGTGAACTTCTCCGGCATAATTCACACGAGTCATGAATGAGACTACAAGTTTACTCTTCTGTCCCTATCCTGCCTGTAACTTTAAACTCCCTGGAAGGACTGCAGTTGTAAGTACCTGATTTACTGTGGTTGTCCCAGCTCTTTGCTTACTTGTGCTTCTAAATAAAGTTAATACTAACGTAGCCTTTTAGATACAAGCACGTCTTTAATTAATTCCATTCATTGAAATAAAGCTTTTGAGAGAATTGTTTCTCAACACAACACGTGTTGAGAAACAATTCTCTCAAAAGCTTTATTTTTTATTTGAGAAGAAAAGAAACATGGAGTTTCCTGGTGGCTCAGCAGGTTAAGTTTAACCACTGCTGTGGCACGGGTTGGATCCCTGGCCCGGGAACTTCTGCATGCCTCAGAAAAGCAGCCAAAAAAGAGAGAAGAAAGAAACAAAATTGCAAAGAAAATGGAATATACAGGGTAAAAGAGAAGGGAAATTAATAAACCTATGGCACGTGAAACTCACCTCTGAATCTGGTTTTTGGGATCAATTAAATATTGTGTTGGGAGTTCCCATTGTGGTGCAGCAGAAACGAATCTGACTAGTAACCATGAGGCTGTGGGTTCGATCCTTGGCCTCAATCAGTGGGTTAAGGAGCCAGCATTGCCACAAGCTGTGGTGTAGGTCACAGACGAGGCTCAGGTCACAGATGTGGCTCAGATACAGAGTTGCTGTGGCTATGGCATAGGCCGGCAGCTATAGCTCTGATTCAGCCCCTAGCCTGGGAACCTCCATATGCCTTGAGTGCAACGCTAAAAAGCAAAAAACGAAAAAGAAAACTGTGTCGGTTGAAAGAATATTGTGGGTCATCTTTAGAGTCCCTCATGGGTATGAATAGTCCTTCGATATGTCAAAATCCTGGGAGATATGTTTTCTGGATTTTCTTTAACAATACATTGATTACCAAAAAACATATTCTACTAGTCTACAACCATGTTGACCTACAACTAAAACCAAAAATCTTCTATTTAGATAAGGTGGAATTAGGACAAGCAATTACGATTAGTTGGTTTAAAGCCATTGCCCCTGTTAAATCTTTAAATTCTGTTCCCTCCCTTCCCTGCTCAGCTTGAAGCTGAAGCTTTATCCCCCCAGCCCTGTTTCCTCCCTCCCTCTCAAGTCACATTCCTTGTTAGTATGAACTCACTCAACTCTTATCCCTCAAGCAACTTCTCACCAAGCTATTTCTTAGCTGTATTTCAATCCAGCCAGAACCAAATTCCAACAGAAGGAATGTGACTCCAAGCCAGAACCTTATCTTTTTATAGAACAGAGTAGAATCCACAGCTACTTGGAATGGTAAGTAGTGCATACCCAATGTCATGTGCGTGAGAGCTTAATAAGACAATTTGATGGTAAAATACCTTGGGTAAGAGAGCCACAAGGAAATTCCAGAAAAAAGGAGATGCGCCAAATTCTGCAACAAATTTAATTTAACATGCCACATTGCAACATGTAATTGATAATAGCAGTGAACCCAAAAAATAGCACAAAAGTCAATACTTAGGCACTATGCTCATGACACTCAATTACAGCCCAGAAAATACATGTCATAAAATATACCAGAAGATAAATGCGTATAAAACTGTTAGCTTCTCAGCATCTATTGCATTTATCCTAATAAGGTATTGAATAGAAGCCCTTGATCAGCGATAATCCAAATTATAAAACTAACATCCTACAAATTACACATTAGCAAACACAGACGGTCATTTCATTATTCACGTAGACAAACTGCACAAGCGACTCTTTCTTTTTTTCGTTTTTCAAGGTCTATTTTGGCTTTATTTATTTATTTTTAAATTACTCAGTGAATTTTATTACATTTATAGTTGTACAACAATCATCACAAACCAATTTTATAGAATTTCCATCCCAAATCCCAGGCACATCCCCCTACCCCCCCAACCTGTCTCCTTTGGAAACCATTAAGTTTTTCAGTCTGTGAGTCAGTATCTGTTTTGCAAAGAAGTTCATTGTGTCCTTTTTTAGATTCTCCATGTAAGTGATGGCAAAGATGTTGAGGTCTCACTGTCTGGCTAACTTCACTGAGCAGGATAATTTCTAGGTGCATCCATGTCGCTGCAACTGCCATTTTTCTTTCTTTTAATGGTGCTACTGCTTCTTTTGACCCCTATAAAAACACCCCTTTGGTTTAGAAGTATCACTTATTAATAACACTGTTGATTAATCATCTTTAAGAAGTTATAGAAAACAAGAGAAGTATCAAAAGAGCTTTTTTTTTTAATCAGATAAGAAGTGGGTTTCACAAAATCTATACAAATACTATCCAATGGAAATATTATGGCCACAATAAAAAATTTTAAGCTGACCAGGTGAAATAAACTATACGTGTGTGTGTGTGTGTGTGTGTGTGTGTGTGTGCGTGTGTGTGTGTGTGTGTATTTGTCTTTTTAGGGCTGCACCTGTGGCATATGCAGGTTCCCAGACTAGCGGTAGAATTGCAGTTGTAGCCGCTGGCCTACACCACAGCCACAGCAACACCAGATCCGAGCAACATCTGTGACCTACACCACAGCCCAAGGCAACACCAGATCATTAACCCACTGAGCGACACCAGGGATAGAACCTGCATCCTCATGGATGCTAGTTAGATCCATTTCCGCTGTGCCACGATGGGAATATTTAATTTAACTATGTTCAAAAAATTCCAAAAGAATTACCATTTCTTTATGTAATAAATGTAAAAATTATTCATAAGTCATTGTTAATCCTTTTTCCTACGTCTCCAAAATTTGACAAATATTTTTATTAAAATACAGTTTATATACAATACTATGATAGTTCAGGTGTACTGCACAATAAGTTGATATTTGTCAAAATTAAGAAAAGATCACCATGCTAAGTCTAGTAACCAGCTATTCACTTATTGCAATGTTATTGACCATATTCCTTATGCTGTATGTTACACCCCATAAGTTACCATTTTTCCTTTTTTTTTTTTTTTTTTGGCCACATAGGTAAGTTCCTGGGCAGGGATCAAACCTACACCACAGCAGCAACCAGAGCCACAGTAGTGACAGTGCCAGATCCCCAACCCACTGAGTCAACAGGGAACTCCATAAATCACTTATTATATAACTGAAGGTTCATGCCTCTTCATCTCCATCTCCTATTTCTCCCACCCTCCAACACTTACCCTTCTAGCAATGACCTGTTTGTTCTCTATGAATCTGTTTTTGTTTTGTTTTGGTGTTTAGATTCCACATCTAAGTGAGATCATGCAGTATTTGCCTCTCTCTGACTTATTTCTTTTTTTTTTATTTTACTTAATGAATTTTATTATAAATTACAGGTGTACAAAAATCATCACAACTCAATTTGATAGCATTTCCATCCCAATCTCTGACTTATTTCACTTAGCATAATACCCTCTAGATCGGTCCATGTTGCTGCAAATAACAAGATATCATTTTTAATGGCTGGGTAATATTCCATCTTGTATGTATCCCCTGTCTTCTTTATCCAATTCATCTTTTGATGGACACGTGGTTGCTTCCCAAGTGTTACAATCTTGGCTATGGTAAATAGAGATGCAGTGAACACAGGGGTGCATATATTTTTCAAATTGGTGTTTTTCTTTTCTTCTGGTAAATACCCAGAAGTGGAAACGCTAGATTATCTGGTAGTTCTATTTTTAATTTATTGTGAAACCTCCATGTTGCTTTCCATAGAGCCTGCACCAATTTACTGTATTCTTCAGCTCTGGTTCTTCTATTTCTTGCATCTTTGTCAAAGCTTGCACTGAGTTCATCCACTCTTCTTCCAAGTCCATTGAGCACCTTTGTGATCATTACCTTGAACTCTTTATCAGATAAATCGTTTGACTTCACTTTGTTTAGTTTTTTTTTTTTTTTTGAGATTTTTGTTTTGTTCCTTCTTTTGGAACATATTCTCCTGTCACCTCATTTTACCTTGTTTTCTGTGTTTATTTCTAGTAGCAGGTATCTTGGTTATGTTTCCCGACCTTCCAGAAGTAGCCCTACTTGGGAGACATTCTGTGGGGCTAAGGAGCATACTCTGTATGCTCTAGGGGGCCTTATGTGGGCTCTTTCTTTGTGATGGGCCAACTACTGTGGGCACACTGGTAGGAACATTTGCACCCCACCCCTCAACACTGGCTGTGAGGTCCTCTTTCATGCAGTGGCTGCCACCCTGATGATGGATGCGGCCACATCCCCACACAGTTTACTCTGTGGCTCTGGGAGGATCCTGGACTAGTGCTGACGTGCTGGTAGACAGGTAAGCCCCTGCGCTCATAGGCTGGTAGAAAGCCTCCAAAATGGCACTTTCCAGGGCCAGTGTCCTTTTTATAGAATGACCTCCCAGAAATGGCTGCCACCCACATGGTGTCCCAAAGAGGGAGTCTCAGCAAGTAAGTCTGACCCAAGCACCTTTCAAATTACTATCTCTGAGCTAGAACTCAGAGCATGTGAGGTTCTGCATGAGCCCTTTAAGACTGGAGTCTCTGCACAGACCTAGAGAACAGACTTGTGGTTGCCAAGGGGGAGTGGGATGGACTTGGAGTTTGGGGTTGGTAGATACAAACTATCACATTTAGAATGGATAAGCAATGAGATCCTACTGTATGACACAGGGAACTGTATCCAGTCTCTTGGAATAGAGTTTTTGGCCTTCTTTTCCATCATGGGATAGACCACGATGGAAAAGAATACAAAAAAGGATGTATACACATGTATGGCTGAATGACTTTGCTGTATAGCAGAAACTGGCACAACAGAGTAAATTAACTATAATAAAAAAAAATGTTTTTAAGAGTGGAGTCTCTGATTCCAGCAGCTTTCCTGTACACCAGCTCTGCTGGCCTTCAAAGCCAGATGTTCTGGGGGCTCATTTTCCTGTTGCAGGACCCTCAGGTTGGGGAGCCTGATGTGGAGCCTGGACTCCTAACTTCTTAGGGAGAAGCTCTGCACTCATGATTATCTTCCCATTTGTAGGTCTTGTACCCATGGCATCTTGACTACGTTGCATCTCATCTCCTCCTTTGTGTTTCCTTCTTTATATCTTTAGTTATGGAAAATCTTTTCTCCTATTCTCTGGGTCACTCTCATCAAGAGAAACTCTGTAAATAGTTGTAACTGTGGTGTGTCCGTCGGAGGAGGTGAGCTCAGGGTCTTCCTACTCTTCCATCTTGCCCCACCCCTGCCGCCAACAAGTATCTTAAACTTACACAATTTTTTTTTTTTTTTTAACGGCTGCACCCTTGGCATATGGAAGTTCCCAGGCCAGGGGTCACACCAGAGCTGCAACTGCAGGCTTACACCGCAGACACAGTAACACCAGATCTGAGCCACATCTGTGACCTACACAGCAGCTTGCGGCAACACGAGATCCTTAACCCACTGAGTGAGGCCAGAGTTGAAACCCACATCTTCACAAACACTATGTTTGGTTCTTAATCCACTGAGCCACAATAGGAATTCCAAAGTTACACAATGTCTTAATTAGGAGCAGCCACATTTTGAGTGCTCTATAGCCACATTTCGCTCTTGGCTAATATTGGATTGTGCAGCTGCTGACCTATAAGCTAACCCTAGCACAATTCTAAAACAGAGAGTATCTTGGCAAAGCCTGAAACAAAAGCTTCTGCACTACTCCTTCATTAAAGGTACCATACCAAGAAATAGAAATGAGGCAGAGGGGGAAATGCAGCAGAGAAGGAAGGCCACTCAGTCAGCCATGGTTTGGAAACAATGGCAATCGTCTCTTCCATCTGGTAAAGTCATCTTCTGAGACTAGCTCAGCTAGGCCTCAGGGGAGCAAGGAAGAATTTACCAGCTAGCTTCCATGTCATCGTGGCCTAAGTTGACCTCACAGAACATGAAGTCACCCACACTCTCAGGTGCCAGTTCAGATTCCACAGCAGCTCACACCTTAGAGGCCGTAAGGAAAGCCCAGAGCAGCAAGCAAGTCATGCACAGCTGAGACAGGAAGCGGGGCATTGTTGGGCATGTGAAGCTCGTTGCCATAGCAGCTGGGAAAATAAATGGCTGAGGGCCTCGGGGACAGGAGGGGTAGAGAGGATGTGAGGTGGTTGCATATGAAATGTCTGATGCAACCAAGAGAAGAATGCACAGATGACTAAGAGTTACCGCTGGTATACCCAGACTGAGTCACGTCAAACGAAATTCACATTATGCTTTGTTTAAAGCACCCGAAGGGTAGACCGTGTTATGACTTGCCTAACTACCATTGTCCATCTAATCTTCAGATCTGAAGTAGCTTAAAAGTCCTTCGTACAAGCCAAGCTTCGCCTGCCTCAAATTTCTCTATGGAAAGAATGTCAAGGCCACCAAACCGATCACGCCACATACAGAGACCTCTTCCCTGATGCTCTCCTGATCCTAGGACCCAGTTCTAGTGGGTAGACTTCTGCATTGTTGCTTAGTTCTGACCCTTTTTTCCTCATTTTCTTCCTCTTTCCCATGGAGCTGGAGACCAGAGTCTACCAGGGTCCAATGGCCAGAGGCTAGGATTATTCTACCTGCCTCCTTTCCTTCATTTGTTTGTATTAATAAGTGTTTGCTTCCCAAGGCACTGACTTACCTAGAAGCCAGATGACCTGTCTTCTTGGGTCTTCACATGGAAGTGCTTCCCTGGCATGCTGTTATCACTGGCATGCTGGTCTCCACAAACTGCCTCCCCAGCGTTACTGGCCTTCCCACAACATCTACAGTTTAAGGCATCCCCCAACTCCACTCTCTCCACCTCCTGAGCGTTCATTCTACTGTAAAAGGATATCTGTTCTCCCAAGTGCAAGGATCTGCTGTCTTTGGTTGTTCCTAGTCAGGGCCTTCTGCTCCCCATTCTGTAATTTGCACACTGCTTCCTCTGGACTGACACAGCCCTGGACTAGGTTCTGAGTAGAAGCACTTTTGTGCAAGTCACAACCTGCCCGACTTCATCTTTGCCTTGACTTTTGCTGCCTGGAAGACATTTCCTCCACACGCTTCCAAAGACTGTCTTCTCATCCTTCCAGTCTTTGCTTGAACGTTCTCCCTCAGAGAAACCCTCTCTGGCCGCTTAGTCTAATGTAGACCCTTATTACCATCTCTCACCACCCTCAAAGCACTTGTCATGATTTATATATTGTACACCCATTTGCTTATTTACTTATCTGTCTTCTATTTCCATCTTTAAGGTCTATGCGAGCCAAAATTACCAGTGTATATCCAGCCCCCCTCATAGTTCCAAAATAAACTCAAAATTTTATTGAATGAAAGAATGAATGACTGATCTATCTGTCTAGCGATCAAGCTCTTTATATTAAAAATCAAAGAGTTTCCATTGCAGCTCAGTGGGTTAAGAACTGGACATTGTCTCGTGATGATGCAGTTTTTAGCCCTGGCCTTGCTCAGTGGGTTAGGGATCTGGCATTGCCACAAGCTTTGGTATAGTTTGCAGATGCAGCTAGGATCCAGTGTTGCCATGGCTTAGGCAGATGCAGCTCCCTAGCCTAGGAAATTCCATATGCCACGGGTACAGCCCTAAAGAGAAAAATAAGGAAAGAAATAAAAGTCAAAACAAACAAAAAACGTAGTTCCCTGGTGGCACAGCAGGTTAAGGATCTGGCATTGTCACTGCAGCAGCTTGGGTCACTGCTGTGTCGTGAGTTTGATCCCTGGCCCTGGAACTTCCCCATGCTCTGGGTCCAGCCATGCAGCCAAAACCAAAACAACAACAACAAAAAAAAAAAATCAAGAGAATAACAGAGACTAGGGATCAGGATCTCATAGGAGTCAGGCAGGTAATATAGTATGTAAACCAGTGGTTTGGGGACAAACTGCAAAAAAAAAAAAAAAGTCCATAATCCCTAAAGACATTCAATCTCAAATTTGGTATGTTTTCTACTGGCCCAATAGAGTTTACCCTGGTCTCAGTCCATTGCCTCTACCAGCACTGCTGGACTTCCTTTAACTCATGCAAGCTTAATGGTCAACTCTGGACCAAGAATTCAGAATGCATGGATGGCGATATTAATTCCCTTATAATAGCGTAATTGGCAAATTAATATGGAATTTTACTCCCAGGACTTTGCATATGCTATTCTTTCAATTCCTTTCACAACTCTCTTCCCCACCTTCACTTTATAAACTCCTGTTCGCCTTTCCTCAAGGAGCCTTTCATGACTATGCCCTGCCTTCTCCCTAGCCTGTCTGTTCCCACCGTGTCCAGCACTCCTGGTTACCTGTTTGTCTCCCTCTGAGACTCCCCTCAAGGGAAGGGCTGGAACCTGTGCGCAGCTCTATCCTTGGTGCCCAGCACAGCTCTTGGCATAAAGTAGAATTCAAAATATTTGGGGAATGAACAAATAACTCCACCGTAGGTATTCCTCGCCGGTTGAACAACACTCCTTCGGAAGCTAAGGAATGAATGTAGATACAAAACAAAGTCCCTAACGCTTCAACACAGGCTCCATCCTAGTCAATTTCCTTTATGAATGATTCTGCCAACGATGAGCTTCACTCTGATGTGTGAAGCATGCAAAGCTGGGCGGAAGAGCCAGTGTGCTGGGAAACGGCCAAAGGAGAGGAGATAAGACGGTGGCTGTGGTGAGTGTAGGTTGAGGCTGTGGTTTTGTAAACCAGGTTTGAATATTTTTGTGACTGCTGGTGCAAAGGATGGGGAGGAGGGTGGGGGAGGAGGCGTGGTTCAAGGCAGGAATGTGCATCCGTTTATTGGATTCACTTACTGCTGGGTTTACAAGCCCAAAGCTGGAGCAATTCCAGTTGTTTCACTTTTGTTTTGCCAGAGAGCCTATTTTTAAAGTAGCATTGCTGACAGAATCCTATAAATTAATCTATGTACCTTTCTCACCCAAGTTCTCAGTTTATAACACAGTTAGAACTCAGCTTCCTCTCTTCCTCATCATATGCATATAAATAGAGCTGGTTCATTCTCCCTCTTAAATAAATGGGCTGATATTTGCTTTATTCTTTAATTTGATATCAGGGTGGCTAAATGTTTGGGTTAAGGCTTAGGAGAGTGGAGCTGATATAAATGGGGCCAAGAAACCCATACATTGTAGATGATGGTCAAACTTCTAATGCAGTCCTAAATCTACCCAATGGAAACCTTCAGGCCACTGGTCTTCCATAACTTCTTGTCTCATGAACTCTTCTCTCCAGGAGTCATAACTGTTAGAAACTAGTACAATCCCCATTGATGCTAACCTTAGAAACTGATAGAATTTGGAATGCTCTCTGTGTGTAGTCTTCTTTGATTCTCCCAACCACCACTGAGGTGGGTGCTTCCTGCAGACCATGGAGTTACCCTGTATAACCACACACTCACATTGTCCATTCTCCAAAGAGTGGAGAGGGGCTGGAAATGGAGTTAATGATAGATCATGTCTACATGATGAACATCCATAAAAATCCCTAAGGTGTGGGGTTCAGAGAGCATCCAGGCTGGTGAACACACCAATGTGCTGGGAGGGTGGTGCACCCCAACTTCAGAGAGACAGAAACTCCTGCACTCAGGACACTTCCAGTCCTCATTGCAAGTACCTCTTTATCCGGTTGTTCATCTGTATCCTTTATCCTACCCTTTACTACATAATAAACTGATTAATGGGTTTCCCTGATTTCTGTCAGCTCTTCTAGCAAAGTATTCAATCCAAGGAGGAGGGTCTTAGGACCTTCTGATTTGGATCCCAATCAGACAGAAGTTGTGGGTAACCAGGAGACTTACAACTTACTACTGGCTTTCGAAATGAGGTGGTCTTGTGAGATTAGACCTTTACCTATGGGGTTGCACTAACTCTGGTTAGTGTAAGAATTTAATTGAATTGTAGGACCTCTAGCTGAGGTCACAGAGAATTATGTGTGGGGGGAACACATCTGATGTCAGAAGTATTATGTGATTATGTGTATGAGTCAAGCAAGACACATCGGAGAGATTTTTCTGTATATTCTGCAATAATACTTGCCTTCTAATACTAACAGCCTTGTTTAATCTTCTCCTCTTGGGTGTGGGATAAACTTACTGATGCAGTTCTAGCATGTAGACTACAGCAGAAGTGATGGAAGATAGTATGAGAAAAGGAATGCATATATATGTATGACTGGGTCATTCTGCTGTACAGCAGAAATTGACACAACACTTTAAATCAACTATACTCTAATTTTAAAAAGTGTGAAAAAAAAGGTGATGAGATATCACTTTCAAGATTAGGATATAAGAAGGCTACAGCTTTCACTATGCATTCTATCTTCTCCCTCTCTCTTGGGTCTTGCCATGAGTTATGGACTGAATTATGCCCTTCCCCAAAATCATATGTTGAAGCCCTAACTCCCCATGTGATCATATTTGTAGATAGGCCTTAAGAGAGATCTTTAAGGTCAAATGAACTCATAAGGGCTGGTGTTCTTATAAGAAGAAAAAGAAACACCAAAAATCTCTCTCTTTCTCTCTCCTCTCTCTCTGTCTCTGATGCACTCTCTCTCTGTTCCTCTACACATGTACACAGAGGGGAGACTCAGTAAGAAGGATGCTTTGTACAAGCAAAAAAAGGAATTCTCACCAGGAACCAAAATCGCTGGCTCCTTGGTTTTGAACTTCTAGCCTCCAGAACTGTGAAAACATAAATATTTCTTGTTTAGGCCGTCCAGTCCGTGGAATTTTGTTATGGCAGCCTGAGAAGGCCAACACCCTTGTCATGAGGTCTTCAGTTACCAGACCGTGAGGTCTTCAGTCAAACCAAGGCTTTTCAGCAACCCCTGGTGAGTCTGGAAGCAGATCCCCCTTGACCCAACCTTCAGATGAGACCACAGCCCTGACTGACATATTGACACCCCATGAGATGACACACAACTAGGTCATAATAAAAAGGTACGATAATAAATATTGTTGTTATAAGCTACTAAGTTTTGATGGTATTTTGTTATGCCATAATAAATAGCTAATACATAGAAGCAATATGCATTTCAAGACACTAAGTAGGTACAGTCAGTTCCAAATACATGGCCATTTAAAAAAAAAAGGCAGATCAGTGAATGGAGAATTCAAGTGTGACACCATGGAAAATACAGAAAGGGGGCAAAAGCCAGGGACAGACACCTGGCGTGGCCAATGGGAGACCATGTTTGTAAATACCAAAGACGTTTCAGCCTGGGCCCATCATCTAACGCCATCAAGTTGTACATTAAGTTACAACATACGAATTTGGGTGGAGGACACACACATTTGGTCTATAGCAGCCAACAAAGAATGTGTTATCATGCAAATTATAACTGGGGGCAGTTATTACTGGGAAACAGGATAGAACATGCGTCTCAGAGTTATCCCACCCAGGTGTATTTTTCCACGAACTCTTGTCCATCATCGGTGGAGAAGGGGGAAGGCATTAATTCCCAGCACCTGCTGCCTATAAAGACATACAGATGAAAGTAATGAGAAGTTAGCTGGTGTGCCTGGCCATTGCAAATTCTAAGGAGCTGGGAATCAGATGCTGAGAACATCTGCTACATGTAGGCCCCCTGAAGGAGCCTGTAATTATTTAGGTAGCAGCTAGATATAGTCTAAATGGAATCATCGAAAATTATTGTTGTGTTGGAGTTCCCATCGTGGCTCAGTGGTTAACAAATCCAACTAGGAACCATGAGGTTGTGAGTTCGATCCCTGGCCTTGCTCAGTGGGTTAAGGATCCAGCGTTGCCGTGAGCTGTGGTGTAGGTCGCAGACACAGCTCGGATCCCGCATTGCTGTGGCTGTGGCGAAGGCCGGCGGCTACAGCTCCTGTTAGACCCCTAGCCTGGGAACCTCCATATGCTGCGGGTGCGGCCCTAGAAAAGGCAAAAAGACAAAAAAAAGAAAAGGAAAATTATTGTTGTGAAAACCTATCATAATCAAGAAGACTGATATGCTTTTTTAAGAAATGTGAAGAACAGTGTTTGAATTCAGAAGAACTCAGTCTCACTCTTGTTTTAAATCTTGATTTGGGTCAGAGAGCTTTGGAAAGTTACTTTTCATCTCCATGCTTTAGTTTTCTTACCTGTGAAACGGACACCATAAGTCCTTCTGTATTTGGCAGTGGTAAGGTCAAGTGTGTGAAACAGCAAGCACAGAGACAGATAATCACTTTCTTTAAAATTTTTCAGCTTGCAGTGATAACTTAGTGATGGCAACTTGGCCTATGCAAGTGATTGCTCAAACAATAATGGTGGTAACAAGTAAAAATCAGTATTAGTGTGTGTTATAGACTGAAGGCTTTTGTCCCCTCCAAATTCACAGGTTAAATCCTAACCCCCAGATTGACTGTTTGGAGATAGGGACTTTGGGATGTGGTTAGGGCATGACGATGGGACCCTAATAAAAGAGACCCCAAAGACTTTCCCTGGTGGCCTAGTTGTTAAAGATCCAGCTTTGTCACTACCGTGGCTTGGGTCACTGCTGTGACTCAGGTTTGATCCCTGGCTCAGGAACTTCCACATGCCACAGGTGCAGTCAATAATAATAATAATAAAATAAAAGAGATCCCAAAGAGCTTCTTCCTTCCTTTGCCATGTGAGGACACAGCGAAAAGCCAGCTGTCTATAAACCAGGAAGAAGGCTTTCACCAGACACCATATCTACAGGCACCTTGACCTGTAGGATAAAAAGCTCAACCATCCCAATCAGTACTGAAATAATCTACAAATGTTAAAATAACATTAAAAAACGAATGCTGTTTTCAGGTATCGGCATCCAAAATTTTTCTGTTCTTTCAAACCTGCTTTCTTTATATAGCTTTCTTTATTAAAGCTGTTATGTGAGAAAGACATATGCGGTCAAAACGGTGAAAAGTCATCTAAATAAGTTGTCATCATTAGGTAAAAATGAACTTGGAATCTTAAAAAGCAAAATGATGGAGAAAACGGAGAAATAGCTCTCCGAAATTGTGATTTTCAATTGTAAAACCACATTGGCGCACACAAAGTGTATCGTTACATGAATGAGTGGTTGGAAGCGTCTATTTTTAGGAGTCTGCATCTGCAAAACTCAGAGCTAGAGACAAAACTTAAACTCATGAAAGATTGGCAAACAAGGTAAGCAGGCCTAATTAGTCAAAAATAAACAAAATCCAAATATGTGAGAAGTGAACAGAAACATTGTACAATCTTATAAGTATCCCAGAGTTCATAAACAGCTCAAAAACCCTGATAATCTCTGGTAAATAGATACACATATTTAAGATCATATTAAAACTGACAACACAAGGAGTTCCCATCATGGTGCAGCAGAAATGAATCCAACTAGTAACCATGAGGTTGTGGGTTTGATCCCTGGCCTCGCTCAGTGGGTTAAGGATCCGGCATTGCTGTGAGCTGTTGTGTAGGTTACAGACGTGGCTCAGATCTGACGTTGCTGTGGCTGTGGTGTAAGCTGGCAGCTGTAGCTCTGATTAGACCCCTAGCCTGAGAACCTCCATATGCTGCAGATGTGGTCCTAAAAAACAAAAACAAAAAAAATTAAAAAAAAAATGACAACACAGAATTACCAATATGTGACCAACTTATCTGATTGAAAATATTTTTTGACCAATTTTTTTTGTTTCAGTCAATTCCCCTGTAGCCTGTACAATCTGATACATGATAGATGGAGAAATGTTAGTTCCCCTCTATTTATCAGTATGTCTACAATATTATTAATGGAAAAAAATGCTAACAAAGACTTTTGAGACCTAATTCCAAGCCCCAACCATGGCCAAATAGGGACTATCAGTAAAAGCCTAGTTATGGGAAATCAGAGGGGAGGGATGCTGTAAAGTACTTTGGGGTCATTAACAGAAGAAAATACCAAAGAGACAGAGACAGAGACTGGACCCTGAGACAGAGTCAGTCCATGCATGCAATTGGAAAGTGGTCCAATAGCCTTGGTTGTATCCCAAATAGTAAGGTCTAGGAAGTCCAGAAGCAGTGCTTGGAACAAGCAGGCAAAACGGAATGGCCCAGAAGCTGAATCTGTCAATTCAAAGTCTCTCTTACCAATTCCTTTTACTAAACCAGATTAAAAGGCAGAGATGAAAACTTACGTAATCAGCAAAGGCTGGACAAATTCCCCTCAAAAAGCTTCTGATATCTAGCCCAGGTAGAACGCTGCAATGGAAAAGGACCACTCAGAAACAGCACGTCTCAGTGGAAATATGTCCTTAGAAATCCTCAATTCCTTTCACGAGGATTTCGTATTCATCAGATTTTGATTATTAATTTTTCCCAAAGATCTTATTAAGAATGAAAGGCATTGACCATGAACATAAGCATTCTGGTTTTGATTTTTTGTTTTGTTTTATTTGTTTTTTAGGGCCACACCTGTGGCATATGGAAGTTCCCAGGCTAGGGGGTCAAATCAGAGCTGCAGCTGCCAGTCTACACCACAGCCTCAGCAACATGGGCTCCAAGCTGTGTCTGCAACCTACACCACAGCTCACGTCAACACTGGATCCTTAACCCACTGAGCAAGGCCAGGGGTTTAACCCATATCCTCATGGGTACTAGTCAGATTCACTACCGCTGAGCCACAGTGGGAACTCCCTGGTTGTGACATTTTGATATCCAAAACTGTGCATTACACCATGCATTCCAGCTTCCTACAGGCAGGGGAATTAGGTCATTGGGAATCCACATTTAAAGACTAAGACACCAGTCACCATGAGCCTCTTCCCCCAAGGCTCAGACCGGGGCTCACCCTGAGACAGCTGGCCAGCCTCACATTCCTATGAATCTATTCTATGCATGAATGTCAATGGTTACCGCCTGACTCTCAGAATTCATTAACCAAATTCTTTTCACATGGCTAGAGGCAATTCAATTAGTGGAGTTGGTAAGCATCTTTGAGATCCATGATTAATTGTTGACTGTCTTGATCTTGTTGGCCCCTCAGTTGCTGGGGTGGGGACCTGCCTTTGTTAGGCAGTTGGGCCATAGCTCTACCCTAGATAGCACCTGCGCCCTTTATTTGGGAAAGCCCATTGCCAAAGTCTTTTTGAGAGATAGCAAAAAGAAGATGCCGTGGATGTGGCTCGATGTTTCTCTTGGCCAGAGTGAATTGATTTGGAAAACTTTCATCTAGATTTAGAGAAGGTCTCTTCTTTCATAAAACCTAAACAATGACCTTATCCCAGGAGCTTCATGCCATCAGATTAGAACCTGTGGAAGAGCTGCAAGAGTGTGCCCAGCCCTCAGACTCACCGCTTGGATGACTCAGACTACATCTGCTGGATGGGTCCACAGTTCCAGGAGAGTGAGGCACAAGCCAGGCAGCCAAGTGGCTGGTTGTATCTGCTTTGGGTGGTGACGAGGAAAAGTTTTTAAACAAAATGTATGATTTGTGAGCAAAGTATTCGTAGATCGTGGTCTTGACTATCTTGGTATAAATGAATAATCAAGAATGTATAAATGTATATATATATGTATATATATATATATATGTATACACACACACACGCACACACATAAGATCTTCAGGACCAGATCTTATTTTATTTTGATCTTGTTTTTTGGGGGGTGCTGCATCCCCAACATATGGAAATTCCCAGGCTAGGGGTCGAATTGGAACTTAGCTGCCAGCCTACACTGCAACCATAACAACTTGGATCCGAGCTGAGTCTGCGACCTAAACCACAGCTCAAGGCAACGCTAGATCCTTAACCCACTGAGGGAGGCCAGGGCTTAAACCCATATCCTTATGGTTGGGTTTGTTACCGCTGAGCCACGATGGGAACTCCTAGCAACCTGTTTTAAAATAAGATCACAACACCATGCCATATGCCCAAGGCACGTCTTCTCACACCCCATAACTTGGGAATCTGGCAGATACTTTTAAGCCCAGATGCACCTCCTTGGATCCCTGAGACATTGAGGGAGTCACAAATCCCTCTGAGCCTCAGGATTTCTTGAGATATTAAGATCAATTTAACAAGTGGCTACTGAGTCATTCTTTTAAGTGTAGGAATACAGAAATGAAAAAGAAAAAAAAAGAGATGCAAACTTCGGCCTTTATGAGGATTAGATTTTTCTGCACCTCAAGATTGTTTAGAAGAGTAGATAACAAAACACATGTAATGTTATTAGCACTTAGTAATGTTAGATCGTCCAGCTAACCCCCACACTCTGTTTCACACATAAGTGCTGTGGATCAAGGAAGATAAAACATAGTGTGTCGTTTCTTAACTCTGTGTAGAAATCAAAAGAACCCACCTGACCGAGGCAATATTTTTTTCAACCTTCAGATTCTGGCATATTAGCGAGTTATAAAATCAGTTCAGTTGGTTAAGGCTAGCTGTTTCTTAAATTAAAAAATGGAATAAAGTGGTATGGAAATGTGGTGAGCTTAAGTACGGATTCCTGAAGCTTTTGTTCCAGTTGTGTGTGTGTGTGTGTGTGTGCATTCATTGGATCAGGATATAAAATGCAGGTCACAGTCAAAGCATTTTGAAACCCATTGATCTGTATATACTCATAATAAAGGGAAAAAATAAAGCAAAATAAAATAAAGGATGGACTTTCCTGGTGAGTTAAGGATTGGCATTGTCACTGCTGTGGCTCGGGTTGGAACCCTGGCCCAAGAACTTCCACATGTCATGGAAATGATCAAAAAAATTAATTTAAAAAAAAGGAAAGAAATTTTCTTTCTGCTTTTGTTATTATCCCCACATACCCAACTAACTAATTTATTACCTGGTATTTACAATGATGACTACTACAAAAATACATATCAAGATAAATTGATTTTTTTTAATGAAAACTGTTACATAAAATAGAAAATTGTTCTGTAAAACATTTTGAAAATCATTTCCTATAGTCCTATGGATTATATTTATTTCCCAGACTGTTCAACCCAGAAGTGGAATAAACAGAGAGGGGACAGGTAAGGGGTGTACTTCCTCTTTCTAAACACACTTTCCAAAAGTGACACCTTCTCAATAATTTCTAAATTAATTCATTTACATGATGGTGTCGAAACAGAGAAAGACAAATACCATGTGATATCACTTATGTGTGGAACCTTAAAAATAATACAAATGAACTTATTTACAAAACAGAAACAAGTCTACAGACAGAACAAACTTATGGCTACCAAAGCAGAAATGCGGAGGGATAAATTAGGAGTTTGGGATTAACATATACAGAGTATACACAATGCTATGTACAAAATAGGTAACCAACAAGGTCCTACTGTATAGCACAGGGGACTACACTCAATATTTTGCAATAACTTATAAGGAACAAGAATCTGAAAAAGAATAGATACAGATAAATGTATAATTGAATCACTCTCCTGTACACCTGAAACTAACGCAAAATTGTAAATCAACTATACCACCATAAAAAATAAAAATAAAGAATAAAAAAATAAAACCATCAAAAAAAATTAAATTGACATGTGAAAGCAAGGTTGTATGGCAGGAAAAGAAAGTAGGCAAGGAGTTCCCATCGTGGCTCTGCGGAAAGGAATCTGACTAGCATCCATGAAGATGCAGGTCCGATACCTGGCCTCATTCAGTGGGTTAAGGATCTGGCTTTGCCATGAGCTGTTGCACAGGTTGCAGACTCGGCTTGGATCCTGCATTGCTGTGGCTGTGTCGTAGGCCAGCAGCTGCAGCTCTGATTTGACCCCTAGACTGGGAACCTCCATATGCTGCAAGTGCAGTCCTAAAAAGACAGACAGACAGAAAGAAAGAAAGAAGAAAGAAAGAGAGGGAGTGTGGGAACAAGGAGTCAAAATTAGCACAAATGAAATTCACTGTAAAAGCTGTAAAGACAAAATGGCAAATATGAAAAAGAGAGATGTAAACTAACTAGTTCTAATCCAAAAAGACATTTTTTTAAAATAAAGAATAATGTTTCCCTGAATCATGGCCAAGACAAAGCTGATGAGAGTGCCAATGACTCAACAAATGCCTGTGATTATAGTAGAAAATACCTTTATTTTTTCCTTCTGAGTCAATGCTGGACTACATTTCCCAGCACCCTCTGTAGAGATCCTGAGAGACAGCAGTGAGTGATGGCTTGAAGCAAGATCTTAATTTTCTGTTCAAGAACTGAACCTGGGCAGCCTGGTTGAAAAGCAGGAATCCCAGTCACTAGACTAACTAGAGGCTAGAAGCAGAATTACCCTGATTTTTGCCCCCTGTTGAAAGCAAGCATGTTTCAAGGAGGCAAAGACTATGGAAATAGGTAAAAAATTTGCTGTTAGAACCGCAGAACAACCTGAGAGAGAGCACACAGAAAAGCAGTTTATTTTAGTCAACAGCAAACAAGTGATATGCACCCTAAAGAGGAATGCGGGTGCGGGCGTCCCCCTGAGTGAGGAGCGCACCAGAGAGGTGATTTAAATCACTTATCTAGGGCAGCTCTTTCGTCTTCCTTTAGCCAGTTTTCTTGTTTTAATCTTCACACCTGACTGAACACAGGACCCTCTCCGATATGCATGTGCATCTTTTGGCAAAGATGGATTCCAGAGCAAAGGGTGCTGGGATGGTATCAAGACTTATTATGGCCTGGCACCCCTTTCCTTTCAGACTCGTGGGCGGTGGGTCTCACTGTGCCTGTGAGGAATGTCTCCTTGACCCCAGTAGTAACTGAATGGTCATCTTCCTTGGGTAGAAAATGAAACAAGACCTAAAAAGACACAGACTCCTTCTTATCTAACAGGCCCATGTAACGGATGAGTTCCCAAAAACAAAGATAGCCCCAAGGCCACAGACGACATGGCTCAACAAAACGACCTCTGTCTGTTAAAAAAAAAACCAAGCATTCCCCCGTGGTGGGGGAGCCGGAGTCGCGCCTGCTCAGAGCTCCCAACCACTCTGTTGGTCAACAAAGTCCGCTTGCAATCTCATAGCTTCAGCCTCTGCCTCCTTCTTCCCCGCCCTTCTATCAGTCTTATCTCTCTGTTCCAGCAGAGCTCAGCTCCTTCAGCTGACTTTTTCCTTGAGGTGTCAAAGAGAAGCAAGGCCCAGTTTACTTGGCCTAACAAGTCCCAGTGGTTCTCAGCCCAGGGGACCCTCTGCCCACATCAGTACTGTGGGCCATGGGTCTGAGTTCTGACCACTCAGCTCTGGATGAAAGTGATAAACCTCACTTTGGATCTGGCCCACAGAAACCACTCATGTACAACTCCACACTTTTTCTGGGTTCCTGAAGAACTGCACAGAGTAAAAGCAAAGTGGGGAAAAAAAAATGTGATTACCAATGAATAGCAAAATTATGAGCAACCTTTTTCCACTTCTCATCAATTTCCTGTACTTCTCAAAATTTGGATGCTATACAAACATCATAAAATATTTCTATTTTATGACAGAGTAAATAAAGTATATGTATAATATATATTTTATATATATAATAGTTTTTTAAGTATTTATAGGCATACCTTGCTTTATTGCACTTCACAGATATAGTTTTTTTTTTTTAACAAATTGCAGCTCTGTGACAACCCTGCATCACTTAAGTCTAGTGGCACCATTTTTCTAATAGTATTTGCTCACTTTGTGTCTCTATGCCATATTTTGATAATTCTCACAATATATCAAACTTTTTCATTATTATTATATTTATTTGTTATAATGATCTGTGATCATTGTTTTTTGTTTGAATTGTCTTGTTTTATTGAAGTATAGTTGATTTACAATCTCGTATTAGGTCCAGGTATACAGCAAAGTGATTCAGTGATACATATTTTTTTCTGATCCTTTTTTTTAATTTTTTTTCTTTTTTTCCATTATTTAATGAATTTTATTACAATTATAGGTGCACAAAAATCATCACAACCCAATTTGATAGCATTTCCATCCCAAACTCTCAGTGCATCCCCCCCCCAGATTGCCTTCTTTGGAAACCATAGGTTTTCCAGAGTCTGTGAGTCATTATCTGTTCTGCAAAGAAGTTCATTGTGTCCTTTTTTTAGTTTCCACATGTAAGCGGTAGCATTGGATGTTGGTGTTTAATTGTCTGACTGGTTTCACTTCGCATGATAATTTCTAAGTCCATCCATGTTGCTATAAATGTTGGTATTTCATTCCTTTTAATGGCTGAGTAATATTCCATTGTGTGTATGCACCATATCTTCCCTATTCACTCCTCTGTCGATGGGCATTTAGGTTGTTTCTGTGATGTGGCTATTGTATAGAGTGCTGCGATGAACACTGGAGTACAGGTGTCTTTTCGGGTCATGGTTTCTGCTGGATAGATGCCCAGGAGTGGGATTGCTGGATCAAATGGTAATTCTATTTTGAGTTTTCTGAGGAATCTCCATACTGTTTTCCACAGTGGCTGCACCAATTTGCATTCCTACCAGCGGTGTAATAGGGATCCTTTTTCTCCACACCCTCTCCAGC
>PVHT021183699.1:10269857-10288322 GCA_004024745.2 Catagonus wagneri
ATGAACACTGGAGTACAGGTGTCTTTTCGGGTCATGGTTTCTGCTGGATAGATGCCCAGGAGTGGGATTGCTGGATCAAATGGTAATTCTATTTTGAGTTTTCTGAGGAATCTCCATACTGTTTTCCACAGTGGCTGCACCAATTTGCATTCCTACCAGCGGTGTAATAGGGATCCTTTTTCTCCACACCCTCTCCAGCACTTATTGTTTGTAGACTTTTTGATGATGGCCATTCTGGCTGGTGTAAGGTGGTACTTCAGAGTGGTTTTGATTTGCATTTCTCTAATAATTAGTGATGTTGAACGTCTTTTCATGTGTCTTTTGGCCATCTGTATGTCTTCTTTGGAGAATTGCCTTTTTAGATCTTCTGCCCATTTTTTGACAGGGTTGTTTGTTTTTTTGGTATTGAGTTGTAGGAGGTGTTTATAAAATTTGGAGATTAATCCCTTGTCAGTCGATTCATTTGCAAATATTTTCTCCCATTCTGTGTGTTGTCTCTTCGTTTTGTTTAAGGTTTCCTTAGCTGTGCAGAAACTTTGAAGTTTAATGAAGTCCCATTTGTTTATTTCTCTTTTCATTGTCCTTACTCTGACACATGGATCTGAGAAGATGTTGCTGTCATTTATGTCAGAGAGTGTTTGGCCTATGTTTTCCTCTAAGAGTTTGATAGTATCTGGTCTTATATCTAGATCTTTAATCCATTTTGAGTTTATTTTTGTGCATGGTGTTAGGAAGTGTTCTAGTTTCATTTTTTTACAAGTGGCTGTCCAGATTTCCCAGCACCACTTATTGAAGAGGCTGTCTTTTCTCCAATGTATATTCTTGCCTCCTTTGTCATAGATGAGTTGACTATAGATGCGTGGGTTTAATTCTGGGCTTTCTATCCTGTGCCACTGATGTATACTTCTGTCTTTTTGCCAGTACCGTATGGTTTTGATGACTGTAGCTTTGTAGTAGAGTCTGAAGTCAGGGAGCCTGATTCCTCCAGCTCCATTTTTCTTTTTCAGGATGTCTCTGGTTATTCTGGGGTTTTTTGTGCTTCCAAAAAACTTTAAAATATTTTGTTCTAGTTCTGTGAAAAATGTCATTGGTAATTTGACAGGGGCTGCATTGAATCTGTAGATTGCCTTGGGTAGTATAGTCCCTTTTCTATTATAGTTTATTCTAAGATATTGAATATAGTGCCCTGTACAATACAGTAGGTCCTTGTTGTTTATCTATTTTATAGATAGTAATATGTATCCACTAATCCCAAATGCCTAATTTATCCCTCCTTCCTTTCCCATTTCTAACCACAAATTTGTTTTCTCTATATGTCCATTTCTGGTTTATACATAGATTCATTTGTCTCAGATTTTAGATTCCACATATGTGGCATCACATATAATCTTTTTTAAAGTAAGTTATCCCCCTTCCTTTGATAACTCCAGATGGCATGGATTTTGCTGTCCTTGTCCACTAGAATATCCCTAGCATCCAGGACAGGGCCAGAAACACTGTCAACATTTCATAAACATAGTCTGAAAGAATGAATACTTTCTGGCATCCTCAACTTTTTGCCTATTTTTCAATGCTCCTCTTAAAATGAAACAATTTCAAATATTTTCTTTAAATATTTTCTTTAAATAAAAATATTTAAATATTTTCTTTAAATATTTTCTTTAAATAAAAATATTTAAATATTTTATTTAAATGATTAAGACAAAACCAAACTACTTCATTTATCCTCTTCACGGTGCAAAGCATCTTGTGACTATTGTGTTTCTTGCCACATGTCTAAGACTGTATTTATACAAACATTGCCCAAGTTTGCACTTGATAGTTTTTGGTTTTGCTTTTATAAGAAACCGCACACTGCTGGCTCATACTGATCTTATAATCAACTAAATCTTCAAGTCCTTTTACATAATTTGCTATCCAGCCTGATTACCCTCATTCTACACTTGTACAATTGATTTTTTTAACCTCAAAATACTAGACTTTAAATAGATCTTTGTTAACCTTATTTGCTTTGGTCCATTATTGGAGCCTACTGAGATGCTCTTAAATCCCTAATTCTGCAATCTTGTATATTACCCATCTCTCCACACATGACTTCTGTAACTATATTAATTTCTAAGTCTCTGAAGTTAAGGATAAAACTATTAAATAGATAAGAAGCAAAAGAAGAATTTTGCTGAAAACTGTTTAAAGTCTCATACAGGCCTCAACACTCTTGGGACAAGTATATTTGGATATTAGATTTGAAAGAAATCTTCAAACTCATCCAGTCAAACTTCTAAGACTTACCCTATGCTCCACAGCCTATTGGTTATTCAGCACTTTCAAACTTTAAAGACATGTTCATTATTTCCTTTACGTCCTATTCACTACACATTTTTGAGAAAAGTTCTTTCATATAGAACCAACTCCACTCTATCTCTGAAGAGAGAAGTCCTATTTACGTACATGTGACAGCAATCCCCTGACCTCAGCTGATTAGAATAAAGAGAGACAATAACAGAGTAGGAATACATCTAGAAACCAGGATTGACTGATTTAATGAATACTACTATGTACCAGGTACTGTGCTAGGCCCTTACAATATATTAATGATCAAAATAGACAAAGATTTCTGTTCTTATGGAATTTACAGCAGGAGGAAGAAGTATATACTAAATATAATATACACATATTCTATTCTATTCTATTCTATTCTATTCTATTCTATTCTATTCTATTCTATTCTAATAGAAAAGTGATACGTCCTATGGAAAAGAGAAAATGTAGAGTGGGATAAAGGGTATTGAAGTGAGGAATAAAATTTTAAATAGATTGGCTAGGGCCTCATTAAGAGGGTGACATTTTAGTAGTTCCTGCTGTGGCTCAGTGGTTAACGAATCCGACTAGGAACCATAAGTTTGCGGGTTTGATCCCTGGCCTCACTCAGTGGGTTAAGGATCCGGCCTTGCTGTGAGCTGTGGTGTAGGTTGCAGACGTGGCTGGGATCCCGTGGCATAGGCTGGCGGCTACAGCTCTTGTTAGACCACTGGCCTGGGAACCTCCATATGCCACAGGTATGGCCCTAGAAAAGACAAAAAAAAAAAAAAGAAGAAGGAAGGAAAGAAAGAAAGAGAGAGAAGAGGGTGACATTTCAGCAGAGACTTGGAGGTGAGAGAATGAGCCGTGCAAATTTCTGGGAAAGGGGCATTTGTGCAGAGGAAACAAGTAGTGCAAAAACATAAGAACAGATGGCAAATGGCATGTTCAAGGAACAAAATAATCAAGGTGGCTGCAGCAGAGTGGATGATGTGGAGAAAAGATTAGGAGATGAGATCAGAGATGCAATGTGAGTCAAAATAAGGATTTTAATTCATACACTGAATGAAAGGAAAATCTATTGCCTGGTTTTTGAACAGAAGAGTGACATGATCTATTATATTTTAAGAGAATTACTTTGGCTGCTATGTCTAAAGTAGAAAAGTAAGATCTGTTAGGATGTTACTGTGTCAACCTAAGTAAGAGATGGTGACTTGGACCAGGGTAGTAGCAGTGAGAAATGGGAGTGATAAATGCATTTATTTTGAAGGTCAATAGTATTTGCTGATGGAATGCCTATGGTTATGGAAAAAAAAAGAGAGTAGTCATGCCATGGTTTTTGGCCTGAAATACTAGACAGTCAAAATTTCTGCCGTCAACTGTGACAGGAAAAGTAGGAGATGAAGAAGGAAGCTGCGTTGGGGGTGGGAGATCAGAAGTTCAGTTTTGAACAGGTTGGAAATACAATGCTGGAGTTTGGGAAAGAGATTCAGGCTAGAGATATATTAAAAGCTGTGGGCATATAGATAGTTTTAAAAGCCATGAAATGCAATGAGCTCAAAAAGGATGAAAGCAGATCAGAGAATTGAGCCGTGGGCACTGCAGTAATAAAAAGTTAGAGAGAAGGAGGAAAACCCAAAGAAGGCATTTAAAATAAGGCATTCGGTAAGACAGCAAATGTAGATGTCTGTTAGCCAAATGAACAAAGTGTTAGAAAGAGAAGGGAGCATTCAACCAGGTCAAATGATACTCTTAGATCAAGTAAAACAGAGGCAGATTTTACAATTAGATGTTGCCATGCAGAGGTCATGGCTTATCTAAAAAGAGTGCTTTCAATGAGGAGAGGTAGGATCAATATAGAGTAGTAGGAAGACCCTGAGCTCACCTTCCCCCACAAACACATCAAAACTATAAGTACATATAGAGCAACTCAGAATGACCTGAAAACTAGCAGAACAGCTCTTCTACAACTGAGGTTGTAAAGAAAGAACCACATGGTAGGAGTGAAGCAAAAGCAATCTAGTTGGGACCCACAATAATTCTGGATAACCCAGAGAAAGCATGAGATATCACATGTTCAAAGATCCTTCCTAAGGAGTGAAGGGTTCAAGCCACATATCGGGCACAACAGCCCTGGGGTAAAACAGTTGGGAAGGGACCCTCCTTGGGTGAACTAAAAATGAGAGGGTCTTACCAGAGGGTTATAGGAAACTGAGCCTCTGTCCTTGAAAGGCTCATGCACAGACTTGCTTGCTCCCAGTCCCACTACAGAGGCAACAGATTGAAAACCGCCTGGTGTTCTGGCTGGCCTTCTTGGATTGTTCCAGTGTACCCCCCGGCCAGCACTGGGCTCCAGCTCTCTGGGTCCCAGACCCACTCCCCAACAGGGCAGCAATTGCCATCAAGCCAGAGAAAATCCCCAGCTTGCACCAAGTTCCAGTGTTAGCCCCTTAGACTCCAGCCCCACATCCCACCAAGGCAGCAGCCACCAACATACCATGGGAGAGGCTACCTATGCTCACTTAGATCCAGCTCTTCCTCCAAAACCACTAGGAACACTTAGACTGCAAAGGGATGCTCCTACCCAGGGACACACCTCCAAGACCACGATAGGTAACTGTTTTGCCTAATTTCATAGAGACAAACAGAGACAGTCAAACAAAACGAGAAGACTGAGGAATATTTTCTGAATGAAAGAACAATACAAAAATCCCAGGGGTGGGGGGAGAACCTAGTAAAATAGAAAGGCTAACTTACCTGAAAAAGAGTTCAAAGCAATGGTCATAAAATGCTTGCTGAATTCGGGGGAAGAAAATGGAAGAACACAGTGAGAACTCCAACAAAGAACTAGAAAACATAAAAAGAACAAGTAAGAGCTGAAGAATACAATAACTGACATTAAAAATACACTAGAAGGAATTAAAAGCAGATTAGGTGATACAAATAATGTATAAACAACCTAGATTGATAGTAGAAATCATCCATTCAGAACAACAAAAATAAAAAATACTTTTATGAGGATAGTTTATGGCACCTCTGGGACAACATCAAGCATCCTACCACTCACTTCATAGGAATCACAGAAGAATAAAACGGGTCAGAAAATGTATTTGATGAAATTATGGCTCAAAACTCCCAAAACCTGAGGAAAGAAACAGATGTCCAGGTCCAGGAAGCACAGACAGTCCCAAGCAGATGAAACCAAAGAGACCCATGCCAAGATATATCATAAGTAAACTGGCAAAAGTTAAAGATAGAATTTTAAAGGCAGCAAGAGGAAAACAAACAGTCACATATTAGGGAATCCCCAGCAGGCTATCAGCTAACTTTTCAACAGAAACTTTACAAGCCAGAAAGGAGTGATATACTTAAAGTACTGAAGGGAAAAAGCATATAGCCAAGAATACTCTACCCAGCAAGGTTATCATTCAGAATTGAAGGAGAGATAGAGTTTTCCAAACAAGCAAAAACAAAAAGTTCATCAACATTAAACCAACATTTCAAAATGTGTTAAAAGGTCTTCTTTAACAAAAAAAAAAAAGGCTATAAAAAGGAATAAGAAAATATATGAAGACAAAAATCCTATTGGTAAAGATAAATATTGGGAAATGCAATGGATCAACCACTTAAATAAGACAGTACAGGAGTTCCCATTGTGGCTCAGTGGGTTAAGAACCCAACACAGGAGTTCCTGTTGTGGCTCAGTGGAAACGAATCTGACTAGTATCCATGAGGATGCAGGTTTAATCCCTGGCCTCATTCAGTGGATTAAGGATCTGGTGTTACTGCAACCTATGGCATAGGCCTATAGCTGCAGCTCCAATTCGACAGCTAGCTCAGGAACTTCCATATGGTGCAGGTGCAGCCATAAAAGGGGGTGGGGGGAAGAAAGCACAAGATTAAAAGACAAAAATTGTAAAATAAAATATAATTAAATAAACAGTTAAGGGATAGACATAAATATATAAAATATAAGATCAAAGCATAAAATGGGGGAAGGGAGTAAAAATAATGTAGTGCTTGAACCTAAATGACTGTCAGCTTCAAACAAGCAAATAAATTTATAGTTCAATATATATGAAACTCATGGTAACCACAAAGCAAAAACCTCTGATAGATATGCAAAACACAAAAAGAAACTCAAACACAATACTAAAGAAAATCATCAAACAAGGGAAGAGTCTAAAAGAAGAAGAAAACAGAGAAGAACTACAGAAACAGAAAACAAGTAACGAAATAGCAATAAGTATATACCTATTGATACATTTACATCACTTTAAATGTAAATGAACTAAAACCTCCAATCAAAAGGCATACAGCAGCTAAATAGATTTCTTTTAAAAAAAAAGGAGTCATCTATATGCAACCCACAAAAGACTGAATTAACAACACATTAAAAAAAGATTATACACCATGTTAAGTACCATGATCAAGTGGGATTTATTCCAGGGATAGAAGGATGGTTTAATGTCCACCAATCAATCAATGAGAGACATCACATTAACGAAACAAAGGATAAAAATTCCATTATCATCACAACAAATGCGGAAAAAGCATTTGACAGAACTCTACATCCATTCATTATAAAAACTCTCAATAAAGTCAGTATAGAGGTAACATATCTCAATATAATAAAGGCCATTTATCACAAACTCACAACTAACATCATACTCAATGGTGAAAAGCTGAAAGCTTTTCCTCTACGATCAAGAACAAGATAAGGATGGGTCCTCTAGCTGTTTTTATTCAGTATAGTTTTGAAAGTCCTAGCACAACACTGAGGCAAGAAAAAGAAATAAATGGAATACAAATTGGAAGAGAAGTAAAATTGTCACTGTTTGCAGATGACATGATGCAACATATAGAAAACCTTAAAGACTCTACCAAAAAAACTATTAGAACAAATAAATGAGTTCGGTAAAATTTTAAGATACAGCAGTTGTGGTTCAGCAGATTAAGAGCTCGACATATCATCCATGAGGATGTGGGTTCTATCCCTGACCTCGCTCAGTAGATTAAGGATCCGGTGTTGCCATGAGCTACAGATGTGCTTGGAACTGGCTTTGCTGTTTCTGTGGCATAGGCTGGCAGCTGCAGCTCCAATTCAGTCCCTAACCTTGGACTTACACCATAGGTGTGGACTTATTAAAAAAAAAAAATCTGTCTTCAGCTTTTTAAATCTCCATTTTCCCCTTTTGGAAAATGGTATGACTGACCATGTCCTAGCTCTCTCAGAGTCTTCCAAGATTACCAATCAAGATTAAACCACCCATATGAAAATTCTTCAGTACCCTGGAGAAATGTACTTGAACCTATGACAACTTCCTTTTAAATGCTTAAGTCCCCTCTTATTACTCATCATTTGTCCTAGGCATCAATTCTCTCTTAATCATATTTCCTTTGCCTCTTCTGGTTGTGGAATCATTATGATTGATGCTCTAAAAGTTGAAAATCATGGACATGGAAAACAGACTCGTGGTTGCCAAGAAGGAGGGGCTGGGAATTTGGGTTAATAGATGCAAACTATTGCCTTTGGAATGGATTAGCAATGGGATCCTGCTGTACAGCACTGGGAACTATGTCTGGTCACGTGATGGAGCATGATAATGTGAGAAAAAAGAATGTATATATGTATGTGTGACTGAGTCACCTTGCCATACAGTAGAAAATTGACAGAACACTAAACCAGCTATAATGGAAAAAATAAAAATCATTATTAAAAAACAAGTTGAAATCGGGAGTTCCCATTGTGGCACAGCAGAAACAAATCCCACTAGTTTCCATGAGGATGTGGGTTCAATCCCTGGCTTCTCTCAGTGGGTTGAGGATCCTGCATTACTGTGGCTGTGGTGTGGGGATCCAGTCCGATCCCTAGCCTGGGAACTTCCACATGCTGCTGGTGTGGCCCTAAAAAGCAAAAAAAAAAAAAAAAAAATTGAAATCGAGCTTCTTACGGGGAGGGGAGATCGTAGGTCCCTGCCATCATGTTCTGTCCCTTCACTTACAGGCAGTCTACGATGAAACTGCCACATCCTTTATCAATTTTGGGCATACCCTTGCTCCCAATCACCTCTCCCTATTGATCAGGATATAGCTGTTTCTTCTGTTGTTTTCTTTACCCTATGGAAAAATAAAATCAGCAGAATCAAGAATTTGTGAAAGATCTCAAAATCAAACTTATGGTTGCCAAGGGGAAAACATGGGAGTGAAGGATAAATTAGGAGTTTGGGATTAACATATACACACTAGTATATATAAAGTAGATAAGTAACAAGGATCCACTGTACAGCACAGGGAACTCTACTCAATATTCTGTAATAACCTATATGGGAAAATAATCTAAAACAAGAACGGATATATGTATAATTGATTCACTTTGCTGTACACTTGAAACTAATACAACATTGTAAGTCAACCATACTCCAATAAAAAAGTTTTTTGGTCGGCACCTGCAGCAGGCAGAAATTCCCAGGCAGTGACAACAGCTAATCCTTAACCTCCAGGGCATCAGGGAACTCCAACTCCAATAAAATGTTTTTAAGAAGAGAATTTATGAAAATTTCCAAGTGGCAGAAAAAATATCCAGGAGCTATTTAAATAAGTAGCCTCTCATTTTGTTCCAGTTTCTTATTTCTTTTTCACCTTTTTTTGCTTTTGGGGGCCACACCCATGGCATATGGAGGTTCCCAGGCTAGGGGTCGAATTGGAGCTACAGCTGCCGGCCTATGCCACAGCCACAGCAACGCAGCCACGTCTGTGACCTACACCACAGCTCACAGCAATGCCATATCCTTAACCCACTGAGCAAGGCCAGGGATCGAACCCGCAACCTCATGGTTCCTAGTCAGATTCATTTCTGCTACACCATGACAGGAACTCCTTAAACTTGACCTTTTTAATCTTCCTTTCTCCCTTTTAATCTCTGCGAGATGTTGATTATTAGAACTAATTCTTCCCCTTAAAATTTTTATCCAATCCATCTACTTCTTGGAAAGATCTTTTATTTCTCCAAGCACCAACCTGGTTGAAGGCACAATCACTAAACACAAGTCTGGATTATGGCACTCATCTTCTTCCCAGGGTTTCTCAAGCCATCTGCGATGAAGGGAGAATTTTTCTTTTTGCTGTTGTCTTGTTTAATTTTGTGTTTCATTTCCAATCCATTATGAACTAATGCTTTTGTAACTTTCAATAAAAATGAATTACTAGGAAAACAGTCGTGCACTTAGGCCTTGAAACAATGGCGAATTTGCTCTTTGAGTTTCTAAACGCTTCCTCTCCTTTTCTATGTCATGCATGAGTAACAGAAGAGCAGTCTTAGAATTGCAATTTTGAGAAACACCATTCTAACAGATAGCATCACTTCCATGCTCTACTCCATTCTTTCTAGTAAAAAAAAAAAATTCTAGAATGACCTTTTAAAATGTAAATTAGATTGTGTCTGCCCACAGCTTATAAAATAGCTGAAGGAGGGAGAAGGTTAAGAACCAGACAACCTGGATTTAAATCTCTGCTTACCACTTACTGAAGTTCATGACCCTGGACAAGCCAAATCATTTCTATATGCCCCATGTTCCTTATTTAAAAATTGAGATGGTAATAACATTAACTTCATTGGCTTGCTATCAGTATGAAATATGTTAATTTTTGTGTAATGCCTTGAACAAGATCTAAGGCATAGTACGTGTATACGCTGCTTCTACTGTTACTTCTTATTGTTAGCATGACTGACAGCATCCTGCCTTTATAAATGTATCATTGTTATTTTTTTAGGTTTTTTCAAGGTTTTTTTTTTAATTTTTATTTTTTGGCTGTCCCTGTGGCATGCAGAAGTTCCTGGGCCAGGGAATGAACCAGAGCCACACACACACACACACACACACACACACACACACACATATATATATATATATATTAGGATAAATATATATATACACATAGGAGATTAGATAATATCCCTGGTATATGTGAGAATTGATTTTAGATATATCTAAAATCTATAGATAGATAGATAGAGATATAGATATATCTAAAATCAATTGTCACACATACCAGGGATATTATAAAGGTACCCACTACTTTGCAATCAGATATTCAAACACTTACTTTATATTTTTCTCAGGATTTCTAAATTCAAACATTTACTTTATATTTTTCTGTAATATTCAAACACTTACTTTATATTTCAAACACTTACTTTATATTATTCTCAGGATTTCCTGTAATATTCAAACACTTACTTTGTATTTTTCTCAGGATTTCTAAATACGTATGTACTCTGGATCATTTTGCCGAACGGCGGCAGATTTTGGTCTTTTTTTTCCTGCAAGGATATAGGGAAATGGTTAGAGTAGTGGTTTCTGAGGCCCCTGCAGGTGACTTCTCTGGGTGAATGCAGACCTGGGTGACGGCGACAGCAGGGCATTGTTAATTAGGCAGCTCACCACTTCTTGAAATGTTATTGTGGATCAACTTTCTACTGCAATGGATTTCCCTACTTCAAAAGTTTTAGGCTCTCACTGCAAATATTATTCCCAAATATCAAATTCATGACCATTTGAGAAAGCATTTTGAAGTTTGAACTGAGGTGGAAGCTAATGATGGAATGAGTCCATATGGACCTGTGATTTTTTTTAAACCAAGAAATAGCCTGTTACTCTATTCCTGGCTTTATACCTTGTGAAAATAATGGCATTTTACCACTACCTTGCCTTTTAATGTGGAGGGATGGGGTCGGGTTAGAGTTAGGCTATTGCAGTTAATATCCCTCACTTTTATAATTCACTGATCTATATGAAATAGATGTTGCAATAGGTTTTAAATGTAGATTTCAAACATTTTTCTCAGTTTGGCTTTTGGCCATGACTGAGGTTCAAGGGATTTCTGTTTGCTTTGTAAACTATACAAAAATTCCAACTTGAAGGTCACCACCGGGCTAGTGGCATAACAAATATATTGCAACTTATCAAACAATCTATAGCTAAAAGACAAACAATTTACCTTCCCTCTGAAAGGGCAGGTCAATTCTACCCCTCCAGTCTACAAAGCAAGAGGGGAAAGGAGGCTGGCTTCAAAAGCCCACCTGTGAATGTGCATTAAATCTGGAAGCAGCTGGTGACACTACAAGAAAATCCCCTCACACCCCACCTCCGCCCAAAAACATCTGAGGATTAAAGCATCACAATCTTTTAGCCTGGCAAAAAAAAAATCTGATTGATTCTGCCGATCAGTCTCTGACAGTAAGTGACTTTCCTTGAGGTATTTTTTTATTGGTAGTTTTGTTTGTTTGTTTGTTTGTTTTTCAGAGAGAATAGAATCATAATTCTTTAGGCCAACACAAACATGAAAATATATTTAATACCAAAACTCACAGAGTTGAATGTTATACTTAGTCTAAAGCCAGGTCATGATATTAAGTAAATTGTGAATGCTCTGTTTTCTCAATTACCTTTCTTTTCTTTATTTTTTTAACTTGAAATATTGACCCACCACTCTAGGCTAGTTCTAGGTGCACAACATAGCGATCTGATATTTCTAAACGTTCCAAGTGATCACCACAGTAAGTCTAGTTACCATCTGTCACTACACAAATTTATTACAATATTATTGACTAGATCCCCCATGGTGTATATTTCATCTCTGTGATTCATTTGTTTTATAACTGGAATTGGGTTGCTCTTAATCTCCCTCACCTAGTCACTCATCCCTGTGCCCTCCTACAGTGACATGTGTGTTCTCTATAAGTACAAGTCCATTTTTGTTGTTACAGTTGTTCGTTTGTTATGTTTCTTATATTCCACATTTAAGTGAAATCATATGGTATTTTTCTCTGTCCGTTTGATTTATTTCACTTCATTTAATACCCTCTAGGTCCATCCACGTTGTCCCAAATGGCAAGATTTCCTTCTTTTCTATGGCTGGATAGTATTTCATTGTTTATATATACCATATCTTCTTTATTCATTCTTCCATTAACATGTAGGTTGCTTCCATATCTTGGCTATTGTAATATGCTGCAATAAATATATGGGTATATATAACTATTCAAATAGTGTTTTTGTTTTCCTCCAATAATACCCAGAAGTGAAATTGATGGATCATATGTTATTTCTATTTTCTAATTTTTGAGGGACCTCCATATTGTTTTCCATAGTGACTGCATCAATTTACAATTCCACCAAGAGTTCACAGGGGTTACCTTATCCCCATGTCCTCACCAACACTTATTGGTTGTCTTTTTAATGATATCCATTCTGACAAATACATATTCTTGCTTTCTTTGTCATAGATTAGTTGACCATATAAGTGTGGGTTTATTTCTGTGTTCTCTATTCGGTTGTATTGACCTATGTCTCTATTTTTGTGCCACTACCATACTGTTTTGATTACCATCCCTTTGAAGTATTGTTTGAAATTGGGGAACATGATACCTCCAGCTTTGTTGTTCTTTTTCAAGACTGTTTTGGCTATACAGTGCCTTTTGTATTTCCATACAAATTTTAGAATTATTTGTTCTAGTTCTGTAAAAATGCCATTGATATTTTGATAGGGATTGTGCTGACTCTGTAGATCACCTTAAGGAGTATGGTCATTTTAAAAATATTATTTCTTCCAATCCATGAGCACAAAAACATCTCCTTTTTTGTGTGTCCTCTTCAATTTCTTTCATCATTGGGCATAGTTTTCTAAGTACAAGATTCTTAATTCCTTGGCTAGATTTATTCCTTGGAATTTTATTCTTTTTGATACAATTGTAAATGGGATTTTTTTCTTAACTTCTTTTTCTGATAGGTCATTGTTAATGTACAGAAATCAACAGGTTTCTGTATATTAATTTTGTATCCTGCAACTTACTGAATTCATTTATTAATTCCAATAGCTTTTTTTGGTAAAGTCTTCCAGGTTTTCTATATTAGTATCATGTCATCTGAAATGGTGACAGTTTTAGTTCTTCCCTTCTGATCTGGATTCCATTTATTTATTTTTCTTGTCTGATTGCTGTACTAGGACTTCCAATATTACACTGAATAAGAGTGGCCAGAATGGGCATCCTTGTCTTGTTCTTGATCCTAGAGGCAATGCTTTTATTTATTTTTTACTTTCATTTAAAAAAAATTTTTTTATTATAGTTGATTTACAATGTTTCCGCTGTATAGCAGAGTGACCCAGTTATGGATATATATACATTATTTTTCTCACATTATCCTCCATCATGTTCCACCTCAAGTGATTGGATATAGTTTCCTGTACTATACAGCAGAGCCTAATTTCTTATCCACTGCAAATGCAGTAGTTTGCATCCACTAACCCCAAACTCCCAGTCCATCCCACTCCCTTCCCCTCCCCCTCTCTCTCAGCAACCACATGTATGTTCTCCATGTCCATGAGTTTGTTTCTTTTCTGTAGATAGGTCCATTTGTGCCATATATTAGATTCCAGATATTGTATGGTATTTGATTTCTCTTATGATTTATTTCACTTAGTATGAGAGTCTCTAGTTCCATCCATGTTGCTGCAAATACCAAGAGGCAACGCTTTTAGATTTTCATTTTTAAGTATGTTAGCTGTGGGTTTGTCATAAGCAGCCTTTATTATGTTGAGATCTACTCCGTTTACACCTACTTTGTTGAGAGATTTTTTTTTTAACAAGAATGGGTATTGAATTTTGTTAAAAGCTATTTCTGCATCTATTGAGATTATCGTGGGATTTTTATCTTTTGTTTTGTTAATATGGAGTATCACATTGATTCACTGATGAATACTGAATCATCCTTGCGTCCTTGGGAGAAAACTCACTTGATCAAGTTGTGTAATCCTTTCAATGTATTATAAATTCAGTTTGCTTTCTATCTTGCTGAGGATTTTTACATCTATGTTCGTCAATGTTATTGGCCTGTAATTTTCTTTTTTTGAGTGTGATATCTTTGGTTTGGATATCAAGATCATGCTGGCCTCATGAAATGAGTTCAGAAGCATTCCTCTTCAATTTTTTTGTAACACTTTCACAAGGATAGGTGTTAACTCTTCTCTAGATATTTGATAGAATTTACCTGTGAATCTGTCTGTTCCTGAACTTTTGTTTGTTGGGAGTTTTTTGCTTAGCAATTCATTTTCACTACTGATAATCATATTTCTGTCCGTATTTTCTATTTCAGTCTTGGGAGATTGTACATTTCTAGGAATTTATCCATTTCTTCTTCTTTCTGTTCCGCTTGGGTGATTTCCCAGTGCGGGACCCCTAGGCGGGACCTCTCACTTCTGGAAGAGAACATCTGCAGTTGTATTACCCAAGCAGAGCAAAACTGCAGTCTTCCAGTTTGCTGATTCATACTTCTGTATCATCTAATCCATTACTGATTCCTTATGATATATTTTTTATTAATTTATTATATCTTTCAGCTCTGTTTGGTTCATCCTTATGTTTGCTAAAATCCTCACAGTGTTTATCCATTCTTCTCCCAAATTCATAGAGCACCTTTATGGCCACTACCTTGAACTCTTTTTTCGGTAGATTGCTTAACCCTACTTTGCTTTATTCTTCTTCTGGGGTTTTAGCTTGTTCCTTTACCTGAAACACATTCCTCAGTCACCTCCTTTTGCCTAATTATCTGTTTTGTCTCCATTTATTAGATATTTCATTAACATTTTCTGATCTTGGAGAAGCAGCCTTATTTATGAGACATCTAAAGGGGTAAAAGCACAATCCTTTCTGGTCACCAGAAATAGATGTTCTAGGTGTGGCCTCATGTTGTGGCCAACAGACCATTCTGATGTGGGGGAGCCAACTACTGTGGACACATTGGTAGGTTGGGCTGACCCTCAGCCCAGTTTTCTGTCAAGTCTTCCTCTTGCGGAGGCTGCTAGTCCACTTACAGGTAAGGCTGAGTTCCAGGGCAGCTGCTGCAAGGAACTGGGGACCTGGGCTGGTGGAATGGGGCTAGATCCTGGGCCCAGCAGTAATAGGCTAGGTGGAGGACTCGAAAATGGACTTGCTACACCAGTATCCTCGGGGTAGGATGAACTCCCAAGAATGGCTGCCACCAGCATCTGTGTCCCTAGGGGAAATCCCAGTTACATCTTGCCTCTCTAAGATCAATGAGTATGACCCAGGGATCCTTTCAAATTACTTCCTCTGCATTGGGACTTTGAGTGCATGCAATTTTTATGTGAGCCCTTTGAGAATGGAGTCTCTATTTTCTACAGCCCTCTAGCTCTCCTGTATGTATGCAAGCTCTGTTGGCCGTCAAAGCTAGATGTTCTGGAGCTTGTCTTCCCAGTGCACGACCCTCAGGCTGGGGAATCCCAACATGAAACTTGAACCTCTCACTTTTGGAGAAGAAAATCTGCAATGGCATTATCCTCCCATTCATGTGTCACTTACCTAAAGGTGGGGGTTTGGACTGCACTATGTCTCTGCCCCTTTTACCTGTCTGAATGTAGTTCCTTCATTATATCTTTGTGAAACTGTGGAAGATATTTTCCACCAGTCTTTTGGTTTTTCTCATTAATAGCTTCTCTGTGAATAGTTGTAATTTTGGTGCCTAAGTTTCTATCATCTTGGTCACACTTCTCTTCTCTGAGTTTGGATGCCTATGTAAGCTGAGTGTAACAACATGCAAGAGCTCTCCATCAGAGTTCCCTGGTAGCTCAGTAAGGATCCATCATTGTCATTGCAGTGACTGTGGTAGCTACTTTGGCCTGGGTTCAATTCCTGGCCTGGGAACTTGCACAGCCAAAGAAAACCAAAAAAAAAAAAAAAAAACCAAACTAACAAAAAATGAAAAACCTCTACATATAACTCTTCCATAAAACATTGTGAAGCTTGTATCATCTATCTTGCCTCCTCTAAACATTATTTTGAGATGAATAAGGAAATTATGGGAGAGTTATATAGCTAGTAATGGAATTTACATATTTTTAAGGATAAACTCTGTCAGGAAAAAAAAATGTTTGCAATGGAAGTTTCCCCTTCACAAATAAAAAACATAAGGTTGAGGAGATTGGATTAAGATGGCGGAATAGAAGGAATGCAGCTCAACTTCTCTCCCAAATAACAGCAAAAATACAACCAAATGCCGAGCAACCTCCAACCAAATGGACTGCAAACTTCCAAAAAAGATACTCTGCTCCAGAAGACACAGCGGAGACCACATCAAGAGGTAGGAGGGGGGATTACGCAGTAGAAGCAATCCCATACCTCCCGGGTGGGAAACCCCACGGACTGGAAAGTAACTGCATCACAGAGACTCAGCTACAGGACTGAGAGTTCTGAGCCTCACGACAAATTCCCACGCCTGGGGATCGGGCACAGGGAGAAAGAGCCCCCGGAGCATCTGGCATTGAAGGCCAACGGGGCTTGTGTGCAGGAGCTCCACAGGACTGGGGGAAACAGAGACCCCATCCTTGAAAGGCACACACAAACTTTCACGTGCACTGGGTCCCAGGGCAAAGCAGTCTCCAGAGGAATCTGGGTGGAACCTGGAGGATCTCCTGGGAAAACAGGGGTGACTGTGCCTTGTTGTGGGGGAAGGGCATTGGAGGTGAAGCTCTCGGGGACATTCAGCAGCCTGCATTTCTCTGGAGGTGGCCATTTCTGGGAAAACCTGGTCCTCACCATCAGCGCTGAGAAGCCCCAGGCCAAACAACAATTCAGGTGGGATCTCAGCCCCACCCATCAGTAAACAGGCTGCCTAAAGACCCCTCAGGCACACAGCCAGCCCCTAATCTCATCCAGAGACAACGCTCCATCCATCAGAGGGAGAGGAATCAACCCCACCTACCAGTGAGCAGGTATCACTCCCTCCCATCAGGAAGCCTACAGCAAGCTTCCTCCATACCAGATTTAGCCACAGGGGAGGCAAACACCTGAACTAAGAGAGGCTACAACTCTGTTGTGGACACAAAGGTCACCACACCAAAAACCTACAAAAATGAAAAGACAGAAAACTCTAACTCAGATAAGGGAGAAAGAGAAAAGCCCAGAAAAACAGCTCAGTGATGAGGAGATTATCAGCCTCCCAGAAAGGGACTTTAGACTGTTGATGCTGAAGATGATGCAAGGCATTGGAAATAGACTGGAGGCAAAGATTGATCATTTACAGGAAACACTGAGCAGAGAAATACAAGCTGTAAAATTAAACAAGAAGAGATGCAAAATACAGTAACTGAAATAAAAAATTCCTTAGAAGCAGCCAACAGTAGAATACAGGAGGCAGAAGAACGAATCAGTGAGGTGGAGGACAGATTACTGGAAATCACTAATGCAGAAGAGAAAAGAGATAAAAGATTGAAAGGAAATGAGCAGAGTCTCAGAGAACTCTGGGATACTGTTAAACACACCATCATCCGTATTATAGGGGTGCCAGAGCGAGAAGAGAGATAGAAGGGGACAGAAAAAATATTCGAGGAGATTATAGCTGAAAACTTTCCTAATATGGGAAAGGAACCACTCAGTCAAATCCAGGAAGCGCAACGAGTACCATATAAAATAAACCCAAGGAGGAACACCCCGAGACACATATTAATCAAAATGACCAAAATTAAAGAAAAAGAGAAAATTTTGAAAGCAGCTAGGGGAAAGAAACAAATGACATACACGGGAACCCCATTAAGGTTATCAGCAGATTTTTCAGCTGAAACCCTATAGGCCCGAAGGGTGTGGCATGATATACTAAATGTGATGAAAGGGAAAAACTTCCAACCAAGATTACTTTATCCAGCAAGGCTCTCATTCAGAGTTGAAGGAGAAATCAAAACCTTTACCGATAAGCAAAAATTAAGAGATTTCTGCAACACTAAACCAGCTTTACAACAAATCCTAAAGGAACTTCTCTAGGCAGAAAAGAAAAGGCCACAACCAGAATCAAAAACACCACAAATGACAAGGCTCACCAGTAAAGGCATATATACAGTAAAGATACTAAATCATTCATGCACAATTATGCTACCCAAAACAGTAATCATGAGACGAGAGCACAAATGCAGGTCACTGGAGACGCACGTGCAATTAAGAAACCAACAACTTAATACAATCTCAGTTACATATAGACTCCTATATCAAAACCTCAGGGTAATCGCAAACCAAAAATCTACAACTGATACACAAGCAAATAAGAAAAATCAACTCAAATACAACATTAAAGATAGCCATCTTGTGAGAGGAGACAA
>PVHT021183699.1:10293055-10323651 GCA_004024745.2 Catagonus wagneri
AAAAAAAAAAAAAAAAAAAAAAACCTATGTGAGAAAAGACTGATTCACTTTGCTGCACACCTGAAACCAATACAACATTGTAAGTCAACTATACCTCAGTAAAATTAAATTTTAAAAAGTAATAAAGGAGCAGCATTGTCTTTTTAAAAACTGTCATTTTATGCTGCTAAATTTGGGGGTGGTTTGTTGTGCAGCAATAGAACACATGGCATCTGCAAAGCTTGACTTGAGCCAAAATGTCAACCCAGACAAGTGTCACACAAAGAAGTGTGTGCAACCACATGCTCTCCTGCTTTGTTTATTTTTATTAGCGTGTAGCAAACCACTGGGGTAAACACCTCTCCAGTAACAGCAGTCTGGAAGACAGGAGTATTAAAACATCAGGCAGAGATACAATCGAATTATTATCAAGCAATTGCAACATAAAAAGAGTAGGCGCTGACAGCATCTCAGAACCTATTACTTTGCTGTGCAATTGCAACGTAACAAAAGCACCAGTCAGAGATGTCATCACAAAGACAAGTGAAATCAATACTGTCTCTAAAATACATTACAACCCACTTTTAAATAAATATGTAAAATCTGCTTTAAATTGATTCTAGCTCAGTGGGAAGCAAACTGCTGGAACAATTTTTACATACAAAGCCCAGCAAAAAGAACAGGAAAGAACCACCCGGGACATCGCAGCTTGGGGTGAGGAGATGTCCTTCCACTAAAACTCACTCTGCGACATGCTGTCCTTTACAGGCAATGGCAGATTTCACTTTATGGATCTCAAAAGCTCTGCTCTGGGAGAGAAAAACCAACATGCTCAAACTACAATAGCTAGAAAGTTACAAAAAAGTTTTTTTGTTTTAAATTTAAAATGCCATGTTCTTTTATGTCATTTCAGTTGCCTAAGAAATCTGGTCAGAGGGAGCAATGAAAAGTGTTAAGTTTCTTGGTGGTTGTTTTGCTTAGGTTTGTTCATCTGTTTGGTTGGTTGATGGGTTAGTTGATTTTGGAACCAGGTACTATTTTAGTTTATATGCACACAATATAGGTTTACTGGCATCTCTGTACAGAGTACAATTCAAGGCACTGGCACCATAGAGATGAAAGATATGAAGGTCATAACCCTTGCCCTCCAAGAGTTTACATGTCAGTAAAGGAGATAAATGTGTATCTGAAAGTAACTGTTGTGGGGGGTTCCCACTGTGGCTAGGTGGAAACTAATCTGACTAGCATCCATGAGGATGCAGCAGGATTCCCAACATAGTGTCCATGAGGATGTAGGTCTGATCGCTGGCCTCACTCAGTGAATTAAGGATCCAGTATTGCTACAAGCTGTGGCATAAGTCATAGATATGGCTTGGGTCTGGTGTTGCTGTGGCTTTGGTGTAGGCCTCAGCTGCAGCTCCAATTTGAGCCCTAGCCTGGGAACTTCCATACGCTACAGGTGTGATCATAAAAAGAAAAAAATAATAACCTATACAGGAAAAGAATCTGAAAAAGAATGGACATATGTATATGTATAACTGGCTTACATTGCTATATACCTGAATCTAACACAACATTGTAAGTCAACTGTAATCCAAAAATTTCTCAGAAAAAACTCGTTGGTAAACACAGTTTTAATTTGATTTAAAAGATTTAATTTAACTAAATTGTCCAAATCATTTTTTTTCTTAGTGCTGCACATGAGGTTTATGGATATTCCCAGGCTAGGGGTCAAATCGGAACTATAGCTGCCCACCTACACCACAGCCACATCAACACCTGAACCAAGCCACATCTGCAACCTACACTACAGCTCACGGCAACACCGGATCCTTAACCCATTAAGGGAGACCAGGGATCGAACCTGCATCCTCATGAATATTAGCCGGATTTGTTACCACTGAGCCACAATGGGAACTCCTCCAAATCATATTTTAAATCCATGACTATAACTTCACCCCCATTTTCATCCTTCTTTCCAAGATGGCAGCCTCCTTAGAAAAAATAAGTGTGGCTTACACGTTTTTTAAATCCTTCACCATGTGCTTCAGGTCTGTTGCTACGTAAATATGCATGGAATTAATGAGTGCAGAGGCTCTGATGTAAAACCTTCTACTACAGGACAGCTGGTTTGGTGTCCCAGGTACCTGTTTCAGTGGTATACATTGCTCTTGTTCTCGTCTTCTCACTTTTAAAAGCTATCTACGCAGTTTTAGTAAAACTCAAAGTGTTCCCTTCAGAGTTTTGTATTTTGAGCTTTGTCATGAACTGTGCAATAAGAGATGTGGTCCCCTGGACAAGAAAGCAGTCCTCCTGCATGTACTGGAAATACAGAGATGACCATGTGTTTCACTTACTAAAGACAGGAGTCTTGGTGTCATCATCTTACTTTCAACTAGAAAGTGGTCCCAGCATCATGGAGTCTACCATCTACCAGCTTTGCAAGGGCCTCCGAAATGTTTGAGCTCTGATGAAAGACTGATTCACTCTACGATATGAAAAGAAACCTGCAAAATGGAAGTGAAAACTGCTTAATTAAACCCCTTCAAAGCATAAACTTAAATCACCCAGATGATTGCACCTCAGTGTTTACATCATTGCACAGAAGTTACACTTATGTGGGCTATGATCCTTTTCATGTATGTTAGCACAGGGGTGACCATTGGGACGCAAAGGGGACAGTTCATAGCCTCCAGCCTTTGTTCTGTCCACCTCTGTTTTTTCCTAACAAGGCTTTGGTTTTGTCCAGATCCTCAGCCCCTCCCCAGGCAGCTGGGTGCCTCAGGGAAAACTGACCCACGTTCTAGAAATAAACCGTGTGGTCTAATGGTGATATCACTCCCTTTGGCAGTGGTTGGTTCAGAAATTGGCATAAAGTCAATTCTGACCAGTGAGATAGGAAAAGAATTCTGCTGAGGGAGCGGTGTTCTTGGCGAAAGTTTCGCCTCCTCTGAAAGAGAGGCCGTCCCTTACGCCTGAAATGTTTCCGTCTGAACATGATGGCTGAAACTCCTCCAGCCATTCTGCTGAAACCTGAGGAAAAAGCAACACTGAGGAAGGCACAGTGAAGAGATGGAAGGTCCCTGAGTCCTTGACAGCACAGTCAAGCGGCTGAATCCTCCTGGGCTACTTGAACTTCCTGCCACGTAAGAAAAAAATGTCTCTTCTCCTTAATCCGGTTTCACTCACTGTATCCTCACTGCCTTCGAGGTACCCTGTCAGCTGAACCAAAGGGAAGACTTTCCCTTCCTGCTTCTCTGTTATCATCTGCTTCTGTCACATTCAGAGAATGACAAAATGCCTTTCTGTCACTGGCTGTCAGTCACTCGGCACAACCGGCACAGTAACCACATTACACGGGTTCCCAGTCAGTTGGTGGTACCCGTTTGAATAAAAGATATTCTTTCCCATATCAGTGCAACACATTCACTCTTGACAGTGGCTAAATTCAGCCTTGTGTCTGGGTTCAGTAAATTGTTGCCCATTGGATATAATCTGAGGACCACTGGGAAGCTGCATGGACAAAAGTATCTCCACTAGATTTCTACCATCAAAGTCAAGGCCGTGAAACACACAGACCAAGCTATCTGTAGCTCCTACCTAAGTAATCATTTGTGAGCCCACCTGGAATTTTGACCTACAGAACCGTGTGATAATAAATTGTGTTCTTATAAGCCATGAAATTGGTGTTAATTTGTTCACGGCATTGGCAAAGAACTAGGATGTAATATAAACCATGCAAAGTTTATTTATTTATTTATTTATTTATTTATTTATTTATTTATTTGGTCTTTTTGCCTTATCTAGGGCTGCACCTGCGGTATATGGAGGTTCCCAGGCTAGGGGTCTAACAGGAGCTGTAGCCGCCGGCCTTCACCACAGCCACAGCAACGCGGGATCCGAGCCGCATCTGCGACCTACACCACAGCTCACAGCAACGCCGGATCCTTAACCCACTGAGCAAGGCCAGGGATCGAACCCTCAACCTCATGGTTCTTAGTCAGACTCGTTAACCACTGAGCCACGACGGGAACTCCCATGCAAACTTTTTTAAAACACGCAAAACTGATAATATATGCTAGGGGTCAACAAACCACTGCTCATGGACTAAATCAAGTCCATGACCTGTTTTTTTACAGCCCGCGAGCTAAGGATGGCTTTCCCATTTTTAAAGGCTTGTAAAAATTAAAAAAGAAGAATATATGACAAAGATTCTGTGTGGTCCCCTCAAACCGAAAATGTTTACCGTCTGCCCATTTACAGAAAAAAGAGCCCCTGTGTAATACTATTTATTAACGTGTTGATGTATAGGGACAAGTATTGGTAATAGCTCAGGATCCACACTGTGCTGGCTCTTCGCAGCATTTGCCCTCTCGGGTCTGTTCCACAGCACCTTCCCTGCCCTGGGAGGCTGGGCAGTAGACACCACAGTGCCTCTTATTCCTGGCTGGGTGTGGACAGCAGAGTACCAGCAAGGGGTCAGAGGGCAGGAGGAAGGCGAGACTAGGATGTACACTCACCTCTTTGTCCTGAGCGCTGCTTCAGGCAGGTATGTCCCTCCACCAAAGGTCACAGCTCCTTTTAAGATCACTGGCCTACGCAGCTCTCTCCTCCAGAACCCAGGACCTGCTCCTCCTTCACCTGTTTAGCCCAGGGTGTCAGCACCCTGACATCCTCTGTGATTTCTCACATTCTGCCCACCTTGAGTGTGACCCCGACTGATAACCGTGTATGTCACCTCTGGGTGAGCACCGGAAAGGAAAGAGATGAGAAACAGAAACTTCCACTTGATCTGTAGCTCTTTCATTCATATGGGCCCGAAGCAAACGTAACAAATTCTTCATGGTGACTGATTCTAGATGGCAAAAACAGACACACCTTTTTTTATATATATATTTATTCCGTGGCATGTCGAAGTTTCCGGGCCAGGCATCAAGCCCGTGCCACAGCAGTAACCAGAGCCACAGCAGTGACAACACTGGATCCTTTACCTGCTGAGCCACCAGGGAACTCTTATATAACTTAATATCTTAAAATTAAGCAACTTTGGAGTTCCCGTCGTGGCTCAGTGGTTAACGAATCTGACTAGGAACGATGAGGTTGCGGGTTCGATCCCTGGCCTTGCTCAGTGGGTTAAGGATCCGGCGTTGCCGTGAGCTGTGGTGTAGGTTGCAGACGCGGCTCGGATCCCACATTGCTGTGGCTGTGGCGAAGGCCGGCGGCTACAGCTCCTGTTAGACCCCTAGCCTGGGAACCTCCATATGCTGTGGGTGCAGCCCTAAATAAAAGCAAAAAGACAAAAAAAAAAATTAAGCAACTTTACAGACACAGAAAACAAATTTATGGTTACATAAGGAGAAAGTGAGGGGAGGGATAAATTAAGAGTTCGGGATTAGCAGATACACACAACTATCTATAAAATAAACCACTACTGTATATAAAAACGATAAACAACAAGGACATACTGTGTAGCACAGTGAATTGTGTCAATAACTTTTAATAACCTGTAATGGAAAAGAACTGGGGAAACATTGGAAAAAAAAATCACTTTGCTGTACACCTGAAACTATCACAATATTGCAAATCAACAATACTTCGATTTTAAAAGATCAAGCCACTTTACCAGCCACACTATTATTTTGTATTAAGACAGTCAAAAATCACCTATCTAAATTAAAATCGTGTATTCTGCCTGATAGACCCCAGGCTTACCTATGGACAGGTGTCTCTCCTAACCAGTAACTTCATCATGACTCCCAGCACCAAGATCCCCACTGCCCATTCTGCCCATCATCACCCAAGACACAAAGCCACAGAAGCAACTCAGCCTAGCACCGACTCAGCACCAGGACAGTCAGCACTTCCCCCCGACAAGCAGTTCTGGCGGCTCTCCTCCCCTGGACCTCCCCAGCAGCTCTCAGTGCTGTTTGGGGAATGAAGTCATAAACCTTCCCTGCCAGTACTTATAAAATGTTCTGGCTTTATGGGACAGCATCTCCTGCTGCTTTGGGCGCAAGTCCAGTTTAAGCAAAGAAGCTGGAAGGACAGCAAAAAAACAATCTTATAACCAATGTACTAAGGACAAGGGAAAAGAAAAATTGGCTTCATGGTGAAAAAAAAAAAAAAAACTCACCTTCAGAGCAAATGCAAAAAACAGGACTATTTGTTTGGATCTGTCTAGATGAGGTTATAGACGTGAAATTCTTTTTTCTTTTTTTTTCTTTTTAGTATTGCACCTGTGGCACATGGAAGTGCCCGGGCTAGTGGTTAAATGGAAGCTGCAGCTGCTGGCCTACACCACAACCACAGCAATGTGGGATCCAAGACAAATCTGCAACCTACACCGCAGCTTGTGGCAAAACAGGATCCTTAACCCACTGAGCGAGGCCAGGGATCAAACCCGCACCTTCATGGATACTAGTTGGGTTCTTAACCCACTGAGCCACAATAGGAACTCCTAGAGGTAAAATTCTTGAGTTTGTCATGAAAGCTTTACACAACTTAGAAGACACTTCCCCCAAACAAAGACACTTCCTCCAACAAAAGGTTTTGCCACCACTCCATCCAGTGCTATGAATTAAGTGATCATCTTTGCGCAGTCACGTCTTACCCTGGGTAATCTATCCCCACTGTCGGAATTCCAACTTCTAGGGAAGTGCCTTTTGTGAGTTGTGGACGCTTGGTGGTTTTACTTGTACTGCATTTTTTACCAGCTGTGACAAGGTTTTTAATCTTTATACAAGAGAAACCAAACCTTGTGTAAGAACAACCTGTCAGGAATACTTACAAGCTTTGCAGTTAACGCTCTCTCGAGTGTGATTTAATCAGAAAGGTGCTGCTGACAATGTGCAATAGAACATTGTAAAAGCTACAGGTTAACACCTCTGAGAGCGCCAAATAAGACTCCATAAAGGGTATCACAGGGAAATGAAAAATGATGATTATTTAGCATTTATTAATCCTAGGCACTGTATTAAGCTCTAAAGGACACAGCATAGACTGAAGTAGATTGCCTCTAACATTCCGTGCTTTCCTTAATAAACATGAAAGGGACTCTTACAAGGTTCTGCCTATGTAAGAATATGAAATAGGAAGACCTTGACTCCATGGATCTCAACAAAAACAATATCAAAAATAAAAGCCAAAAGGATTTCTGAGCCTTGTGTCCTTCATCCAGAATATGCTTCCATTTACAGCACAATCTTGGGCAGCTGGATCAGGGGTCATCAAGCTGCAGACTGTGGGTGTGCCCTCGTCTTCTGTAAATAAAGTTTTGTTGGAATGCAGCTATATCCACATGTTTACATATTGTCTATAGCTGCTTTGACCCAACCGCAGAGATGAGTACTTGTGACAGAGACCATATGGCCAGCAGAGCCAGAAACATTGACTATCTGGTCCTTTCCAGAAAAGGTCACCTGACCCCTGATCCAGACTGGCCTAGAGAAAACATGAACCAGACTTATGAGAGTCTCAGTAGACTTAATTATTAATGTATGTATTCATGCAAGATAAAATTCAGTTTAATTTATTAGTGCATTAAATGTGGGGAAAATATCTATTCTTTTGCATTGAAACGGAATATACCTACCATGGTGAAGGCTAACACATCCTCCCTTGGGAGCAAAGGCACTCTGCCCTGATGGAACTATAGGAGATTCCTGCGGGGAAAACAAACTAGTTTCCCTCCCTAAATGTTTTGAAAAGGCTAAAGATCGAGATGGCTCAGTGGAGCTGAAGCTGAATGGATAGTTAATGTAAGTAAGATTTTACAAGATTTCATTCCATATAGGATAATGGCTCATGGTTTACTATCTAGAATTGTTTCAAAGATTTGAAAACTATTTGCAGCATGTCAGTATTTATTGGTTTTTCAAAGCCCATGAGCTCTCAGAGAAAACCGCTCGCAATCCACTTCCTAATTCTGTGGTTATAGTACATTTGAGCCACATACTCAACAGCGTGATAAAATCAAATGGCGTTAGTGTATTCAGAGACCACAGATGGCTTTCTTAATATGAAAGTAAACAGTGTTTGAAAAGTTCTAGCCTGAACGATTGCTTTTTAAGTCCTCTTCGAAGAATCACTTTTAGAGTTCCAATAAATGTGGGCACTGTAAAACTAATCTGTCCTTCGAGTAAACCAAAAAAGGTACCTAAATTTCACAGATGCACAGAAAGAACGGAAGTAGCAGTTTTCCAGCACAGAGATTGTACTTCAAATAGATATTATATTTTGTTCAACAAGAATTGAGCACTATGACTTAATCTTACCTGCTTAACATCCAAGATCTGTTTTGGATTTTCGGCAGATGACATATCCTCTCCCATGGCAACTATATAATAACATCATATAATTTGAAGAGAGAAAAAAATTCAAAACCTTTCAGACACAATGAAACTATTTTATTTTGTAAGAGCTTTTTTTTTTTATTCTACAACAATTTTAAAGAATCTATTTGAACAATTTATCTCTTTCACCACCTGTAACTCAGAACAAAAACAGGTCTTTCACAAAGAAATATGAGGAAAATATCCAGCCTTATTCAGAGAACTGATAATGAGTACTCTTAAGCAAAATCAAAACTGGAGCTAAACAGGTCAGGATTTGAGTCTGAGCCTTGGCCATGTTAACTAACCAGATGAATGACCTTGACAAGCTCCTTTCTGCTCTGGGTTTTGTTCTCCTCATCTATAAAAGCAGGTAATCTAAATCAACCTCCCAGAGTAGTTTCAGCCCTAAATACAAGGATGATTAAGGCTTGGCATCTGTTGTAGTTCTAAACAGTATTACTCGAACCTTCTTCCAACCTTGTTCCTATGCCTGACAGAATGCCAGAGAAAAAGAATCGCAGTAAGTCCAACACGAATTTGATTTTCCGCTTCTAATTTGAAAGGAGTCACCAAGATATTGTCAGACCAATAAATATCGTGAGCACGTCTTTACCCCTCTTCCAGCCCTTCCTACAAGACTCGACACAAGTTCATTCTCAGTTTATCTAGCTATATTATTTGATTTTTTATTATAGTTGATTTACAATGTTCTCTCAATGTCTGCTGTACAGCAAAGGGATCCAGTTATACATTTATATACAATCTTTTTGTCACATTATCCTCCATAGTTCCCTCACAAGTGATTAGATAAGGTTCCTTGTGCTATAGAGCAGGATCTCACTGCTTATCCTCTCCAAATGCAAAAGGTTGCATCTGCTAACCCCAAACTTTTAGAGGCAGTTTATCTAACTATATTATTTTAAAGAGTAGAAGTGAAGAATGATTTTTAAATAGAAGAATTTAGGACTGCCTGGATTCAACACATCAATATATTGTAGAAATAACGTTACCTAAAGTGTTAACGCCCAGGCAGCTCTGTAACCTGCCCTGGACAAGGGATATGGAGTTGCTAGAGCTTTCAGATTTTGCAGATGTAAGGAAAACATGGTCCTGCTTTGGAGAGCTGTTTGGCTGTTTCTTATAAAATCAAGCAAACACATAACCATCCTATGATTTAGACAGGACATGTCTATTAGGATCACAGTGTTTCACAAAAATGGAATAGAACCATAAACCCTTCCAGTAAAAAGCCTATTGGAAGGGTTCAGAAGTAATATAAAGTATCAAAAAATGAGGATGGTGTCGCAAACTTAGATATGCAGATTCTTTAAAAAGAACACAGTAAGCACACAATCTGTTAAGACAATAATTAGGAAGAATTAAGAATGTGAGAAAATGGACTTATAAATTAAATTTCTTGAATGACCAGGTTGGGAAACTTAGTGAGGATGACTTAAGACATTCAACATTTTCTGATATCAGTAAGGAGTAGCCAAGCAAAAAGAAAACAATTAAACAGACTATCTTTTCTTTAGACCCTCCAGGAGGCAAGGGGTCCCAGAGAGGAGCGGATGGTATAAGAAATGATTAAAAGCAACCAAGCACAAACTGCTTAATGACGATTTTCTAGGAATTATTTTTTACTTTACCTCAGAGCATGAAAGGAAACAAATAGTGATATCCATGAGCAATAATTCCCTACTTTTCAGTCTTCTTATGCGAAATAATAAATCTGGGGAGAGAGATGCTTCAGTAAAGTAAGAAGAGGAATTTGCTTGACAGTTTCTCAGGCCCACCACCAACAGCAATGCAACGTGAAAAAAAATTAAACATTCCAATGTTTTAAGCCCAAGGTACCCATTTTACATGAAATAAGCACCAACTTTTTTACCCAGTTTACAAAGCCTATCACAATCTGGCTTTTGTTCACTTCTTGGCCTCGCCCTCATGCCACTCCCCTCTTTACCCACCGTACCAGTCCAGGGACTCCTTCTGTGTGGTCCAGCCTCCAGGTTTTTGCACCAGCCTTCCCCTGTGCCTTCCCCCATCCACCATCCAACATGATGTTTTTATCTTCTAGCTCTCAGCTTAAAGGTCTTCTCCCTGGAGTAGACTTCTGTGATCACTCACTCCAAACAAATCCTCCACCTACATAAGAGGAAGCCTTAACATATTTGCTATTTTTTAATGTTTGTTTTTATTTTGTTTGGGTAGGTTCTGATTTTTTGCTTATTTTCTCTCTACACCAGCTAGAATTTAAGCTGCATGCATTATCTGTTTTGTGCCTGACACTGTTAAAGAAAAAAAATGATTCTGACGTTACTTAAGGAAGACTTTTATTCAGGCAAGGGGGACTTTTTACTTAAGGAGTATTGCCAGAGAGAGGGATGGAGCTTTATTCCAAATAGAGCAAAGACAGCTGGGGATTTAGAGCCAGTGAGCATGTCAAAGGTGGGAGATAGTAAATGGAAAATTGCCAAGAGGAGATATCAGTGGTAGGGAGATTCTTGCTAAAAACTGACCTAACAGGACTCCTGTTGAAGGCAGGCCAGGCTGATCATGTCAAGAGTGTGAGGAATGACCTAGAATGACTCTTTGCTATGAGTGTGTTGGACAGACCAAACCATGGTCTGTGATTGAGACCTAGTCAGGAAGAGGGCTTCGAAGAACCTAACTGAAGTTTGGTCAAAGAGAGGTTTTGCCAGAACATAGTAGGCTCTCAAAAATTATTAAATGAATGAATGAATTCTCTTCCTCAAAAAGATTTGCTATTTAAATTTTTGAATCGCTTTACTTTTCCATTTCACCTCACTACCATAAACTCTGGTAATAATAGGGATAAAGAAGGACAGAAAGCCAAAGAAGAAACTCTTTACTCCCTCGCAAAGTGAATAGAGTACAACTTCACAATTAAGGGTAAGTTTGTTCACTTATTTACCCTTCAAATATTTATTGAGAGCTTACTGTTATGCAATGGTTACTCTTCGAGGCCTGGACAAATTGAAAAGACAGCCCTTGATAAATACATGAATAGAGTGGGGTATGAAAAAAGGAGTGGTTGAGATGGGTGAAGGGCAGCAAGGACCCCTCTTGGCAATGGGGCTGGCAGAAGAATGACTCAGGAGGAGAAAAGCAATGAGAACTTCCCAAATGAAATGCCCTGTGACATGCCTTCTGCCAGAAATCTTGCCTATCTTTCACAAAATTCCAAACCCCAGGATATGCCTGATGTGATTCCATTTCCTGGGGAGATCAGCAAAGGGGACAGTTTGGGTCAAAAATTTCTGCAGGGCTTAGCCTCAGCCAAGCAAAAGGACAGCTCCCCTTCGGGTTATGTTAATAAATTGGAAATGCATGATTATAAGTAAGAAAAACATGTAGTTCGACTACTCTAGGACTGATGTCAAAGGGAGAAAAATGGCATAGATACCCGTGAGGCAATCATCATTACTCCTGATGTATTGAGAGGGATGGGGAGGAAATGTGCCCCCCACATGAATGCACTGCTGCCCCCAAAGGAAGATCATGTGCATTGCAACCTCAATGGCTCTTGCAAGAGTACATGCCAACACAGGAACAAGCTAAAGCTAAGGGGCTTGCTGGCAGTGCTGCTCTTCTGAGCATGCTCCCAGCATCACCTGCATCCCCAGCAGGATGGAAGATTAACTACCAAACTGAAAATAATGTCCGATAATATCTGCGTGTTTTAAATTTTTAATTTAACCAAGATCTGAGCCTATCATATTTCCCAATGAATAGCAAAAAAAAAAATTCCTAATTTTTATATTTTATTGGAGGAATATCATAACCCAAGCTAATTATATGATCCCAAACAATAAAAGCAAAAAGGCTGATAAAGAGAAGACTAGATCAATCTAAGAGAGATGATATGTAGTATCAACGATTTCCAACACATGTTCATTGAAAAATTTTGCTAATTGGAAGCATTGTTTCTTCCATGCGAAAGCAACTAATAAGAAGTTGATGACAGCGGAATCAGGCACCGGAACTCCACAAGGAAATTATAGATGTAATAGATACCTCTGGGTGCATACAAGACTTTTAAATCTAAATTGAATCTTTATTTAGAAATCAATTTATGTGGGTAGACTCTTTGCCCAAGGGTATTTGTTTTCTTTTTATGAATGTTTCAAGCTAGCAGTTTTTTTTTCCTCAGGGTTATAAATGCTTCCGACTAAATAAAATATGAGGATAGATTTGTGTAATAAATATGTCTCTGACATTATGTACTATTTGTCCAGTGAAATGTGCAGACTTTATCTAAAATACTTATTTAACTATCACACTATTTTATAAAATTGTCTATGAAAAAACTTATTTCCCCCTATGCCCTCCAAAGGAGCTAAAATACTGAGACTTTAATGTATCCCAGACATTTTGAGGTCAGTCTGATCACCCTCCTTCTAAATAAGGTAAAGGCTACTCAGATTTATCTGATATCTATTACCCACAGCAAAATATTACATTATTTTAAAGACAAAGACAGGAGTTCCCTTCGTGTCTCAGTGGTTAACGAATCCGACTAAGAACCATGAGGTTGCGGGTTCGATCCCTGGCCTTGCTCAGTGGGTTAAGGATCAGGCGTTGCCGTGAGCTGTGGTGTAGGTCGCAGACGCGGCTCGGATCCCGCGTTGCTGTGGCTGTGGCGAAGGCCGGCGGCTACAGCTCCTGTTAGACCCCTAGCCTGGGAACCTCCATATGCCGCGAGTGCGGCTCTACATAAAGGCGAAAAGACAAAAAAAAAAAAGTAAAGACAAAGACAGACATCTCTCCCTAAAACTTTACCAATTGCTCCTTTTAAAACTCTATTTCTAGGGAGGGAGTGGGATGGACCGGCAGTTTGGGGTTGGTAGATGCAAACCATTACATCGAAAATGGTTAAGCAATGAGTTCCTATTGTAGAGCACAGGGAACTGCATCCAGTCCCTTGGGACAGAACATGATGGAAGATACTATGAGAAAAAGAATGTCTATATATTCATGACTGGGTCACTTTGTTGTACAGCAGAAACTGGCACAGCACTGTAAATCAACCATACTTCAAAAAAAAAAAAAAAACCACATTTCTAGATCCTAAAAAAAAAATGGGGCCATAATTTCGGCAGAATCAGCTCTAGACAAAGGCTTGCGGGGGCAGGGAGATGGAGATAGGAGTTGTTTCCTGAGTCAGATAGAACAAGGATGGAGGATCTGCCCCAGCCTGGGGTGGGCACTGAGGCTGATGGTCAGCAGTCCACACTACAGATTTCTGAAAAAGAGTGAATTTGAGGCAGTTGACACGGTTACTCAAGGAGTCTGCTTAGCACTTTCATTTATCAGTGGCTCAGGAAAGTCAACTGGTGACAGTCTTAGGAAACTCTATGGCCCATGTGGCTTGGGAAAATTTCCAGCTAACAGCAGTGAGTATGGAGAGCCGATGATCAGTAGAAATAGATTTGTCAGCGAGATTTAGGGCAAGGTTAAATCACAATAAACTTATGTTAGAATCCTAGGAAGAAACACAAGCACATGGACTCGACAAGGTTAAAGCGGGGAGACTTGGCCCACGTTATGTTTGGGTGAACATAAATTACACCACCGCTCCACTGTATCTAGCCACTGGCAGGACAGGTTCCTAACTGTAATCCCTGCCTTGATGGAATTAAACCTTCTGATTGCACAGGATTATTCAACTGTGGTGACTCTTGCATTCCCTGAGATGGTACAACAGGTAAACTTTACAAAATAAAATGAGGAAAAACTCAATTGTGTGAGGGAAAAATAACATGGAAGTTACCAATGCAATAAGGTAATTATAAAACAATGAATTTCTTACCGTAATCACCACAGACTTGAAGTGCAATGCACAGTCCCACTACCCTAAATGTCAAGGTTTAGAAACAGCTTTTAAGGCCCAGGTTCTCTTGATCATTGAGTTTCATATTGAAGGTTCTCTTTTCTAGTAAAAGCTCCTGCTGAGCTTGAGAATTTCTTAATTACATTTTTAAGTTTTCTGCTATCGTGGCAGAATGCTACAGAAAGTAATTATAAAGCTAATGAAAAGAATGAAAAACTTTTTTTTTATTTTCCCCAAAGTGTACAAGAATGCAAAGCTCTAAACACAGAAGTAAATGATTCCTCTGCATTGTCTGAGCAAATTAAAATGCCATCTTTCCTGCACGAAGAAAATGTAGAGTGAAAATAGAGTACAACCAAGTAAAGAAGATAGAGATGGAAAATTTTGGATTAAAATCACTGTGGGATTAATTAAAAGCTAACATTTGACAAATCTAAGTAATTTCAAAAATCATTTGTTTTTTATGATTAACACTACAGCAAATATTTGTGATAGAAATTTTGGAAAACAGAGAAAATCCCAAAAAGCATAAAACACCCAAAAATTCAACATTGAAATTTACACAAAATTAAAATCAGAGCACACATTCTTTCATCCTTTTTTCTAGTCATATGTAAGCATTCTTAAAATTGGGGAATCATAGTATACTCAACAGTTTTATAAACTGCATTTTCTTTAAACATAGATTGTGAAATTTTCATGTCATTGAAGTCTTTTACAGAATTATTTTTATCAATTACAGAGTATTTTATTACAAGAAGATACGATATTTTACTGATTCCCTATAGTTGGCTATGTAGTTTGTTTCCAATTTTTTCTTATTATGTACAATATGTTAATAAATTTTCTTTTACATTTATCTTAGTGACCAAAATTTAAGGAAAATAGTCACGGTTGTAGCACCGCTATGTTAAAAGATACACAAGTTTAAACCTTTTGCCACATGCTGCCAGATTGCTCTCCAAAATGATCGTGCCAACTTATACCTGCCCTCCCCCTCTTTGACATAAATTGAGAGTTTATTCCTGATGTCACTGATATTACTTGGCTTTATTACTTCAAATTATTGCTAAATTAATAAAATGAAAATAGTATCCATTTGTATTTTCACTTTTCCAACTACCATTCATGCTATTTATTCACGTGTTGGTCATAAAATTTCTTGTTTTGCAATTGCCTGCCCATTTTTCTACTTGGCTGCTCAATTTTTCCTTACCTAAGGACATTTCCTCATAGATTATTAAGCTTTTTAAAATAACATAACACAGAAGTTTTTATCCAGCTTATCACCTGCGTTTTAATTATCTTTCTGAAGATCTTGACATACAGATTTTTTTCATTTTTAGAGCTAAGCCATCAATATTTTCTGATATTTTACTTTGTTTATATGCGTAGATGGTTTTTCCCATTCCCAAGATCATATAAATATTTTACTCGCATCGTCTTTTGTTTTATCATGAGTTTTAATTTTTTGGCCATTCTCGTGGGTGTAGAAGTTCCCAGAGCCAGGGACTGAACACCTGCCACAGCAGTGAACACCTGCTGCAGTGACAAGGCTGGATCCTTAACCTGCTGTGCCACAAGGGAACTCCTCATGAGTTTAATTTTTTATACTTAGTCCAAAGTCCACCTGGAATTTATGTTGGCAACACAGGATCTTAACTTTATTCCTCTCCATATAACTAAACACTTGACCAAACTACTATTTCTGTGTTTTTGAATTCCAATGTTCAGTGCTCACATTGAAGCAATTTACAGGGCTAGCATGTTTGAAAGGTATAAGTGGTGTAAGTTTCATTGAAAATATGAAAGCAGAAGTCATTTGAAAAGCGAAGTTAACACAATGGAAATAAGCAAATTAAATTCCATTCAGCAAAGACTTACTGAGTAAAGTTGTTTTACCAGACACTGTCCTAAATGCTTTAGGATAGTCTCAAATCCCACTTGGAACACCTGTTAAAAGCAAGATTCCTGAACCCCACCCCAAGACGTACTGAACTTGAATTACAGAAGAGGCATCGAGCTTGTTTGTTTTTTAATAGGCATCTAAACCATTCTTTTCCGTGCTAGGAAACCATAGATCTAGCCAGGCAAAGTTTAGGAAACACTTGCTATAGGAGACTCCAAAATCAGTGGGATATTTCCAGTGGCCTCATCAATTGTCCTGCGGAGTCCTGGTCCCTGAGACATGCACCAGGCCTCCAAGACCTAGAGAATGGAAAGTCTCAGCCTGCATATGGGCCTGAGATGACAGGCCAGTGGCAGCTCCCTAGAGGGCTTAGGGATAGGATCTGGTGACAAGAAAGGGCAATTGGAGTCTGTCTTACAACTTTATTGCATAGAGAACTCACTCTTTGTACATAACTGGAAGTTTAAGTGGCCTGGCTTTGGGAAGCTAATGGAAACCACAGAGAGGCTAAAGCCATCCTAAGCTATCAATTGGCACCCTCACTGCTAGAGGAGTTGGGCCTGTCCCTAAAAATAAATTCAGACAAAAACAGTCAGATTCTCTGCTTTTCTGGGGAAAAAAAAGAAAAGGAAAGGAGGGGAAAAAATCAAGCTCTCCCCTGGGACAGTTCTGAAAAGAAACAGGAAGATGCAAGTGAATGCAGTAGCTTGAGAATGTCACGGGGACTTTGTTTAGGCTGGGAGAACTGATCGGAGCATGCATGGAGAAGTGGCGTGAGGGAGAACAAGAGTGGGAAGCTGTGAAAGAGAGAAAACACATATGGGGTCCAGAAGAGGGACCGGGAAAAGAATCTAGAGGCAGCAGTGTCAGGAGCAGAAGCAGGGATGGGGGCGGTGGGGGGGGAGGGTTGGCAAAAGAGAGGAGGGTGGAAGTCTGGGTGTGGTCCCGCTGCTCAGACCCTTCTCCGCAGGAAGGCTGGCTGGCTGTTTTCTGTGCATCACCTGAGCTAATTCCACTAAGAAAGGAAGAGTGTTAGCAACCTTAGACCAATGAGGGATGCCTAGAGATTCCCTCCGGGCATAGGCCTGCTGGGCAGTGTGCCTCGGGTGGATCCTATTATCCGACTGACTACCGAGCTGTAACCTTCCCCTAACCAGATTGACTGACCAGTCTCATGCTCATCCCAGCTCCTCCAAAAGAGTACACATCTGCCTACTCTTTCTCTGCCTCTGCTAGGAAACCGTAGATCTAGCCAGGCAAGGGGCTAGAGCTCAGCTCCTCTGAGCAGGGCCGGTAATTGCTTTCAGGTGCTCTGCACTTGAGGGCCAATGAACTTGACTGGGGAGAAAGAGAATGAACCTCGTCTTCTGGGCACTTCACTGCTCGACCATTGGGCAGCACCCTTGAGAAGACCTTTAGGTCTGAGCGGTGCTTCCCAGAGGGATCTACTGAGATCAGAAGCATCACCATCTCCTAGGAAGTTGTTAGAAATGAACACGCTTGACCCTTAGCCCGGACCTACCAAACCAGGGATTCTGCAGGTAGGGCATCTCGACACAGTATTGACAAGGCTGACTTTTGAGACCTGCTGTCCTCTAAGAAGGCCAGGTTGATGCCAAGTCCTCCTCTCTCTGACCCCTCCCTTGCAGATGTCCTCACGTCTCCAGTCCATCTCTCACCTCAGGTTCTCTGTGGGGGAAACCGCAGCATCGTTGAAATCCAACTCTGCAACCACAGCAACTCATCCTCCTGAAAATATGTGGATTCTTAATCTATGCTTCCCATAGATTTTGTTGTCCATTCCCTCTCTCACTCTCTCAAGCATATGTTTTTTTTTTACTCTATCATGCTTCAAATCTCCAGCATTTCATCACCCCCTCACCCTCACTCTCAATGACTTTGCTGCTTCTTTCTTAGAAAAACAGAAGCCATCCAAAGAGAATTTCTGAAGCTCCCCCACTACATCTAGTTGCCCTGTTGCATCTGTTTCTGAATATTCTGCATTCTCTCCCATTACTGTAGAGGATCTACTGGTGTTTTTACTGACGGTGATCCCACCATATGCTTTTCACCTCCTCGAGTTCACTGCTCCAAACTCTTTTCCTTTCTATCCTATAGCATCTGCTTTTCCATCTCCTGGGTTTTTCCCAGTAGCATTCCAGCACTCCCATTTTTTGAAATTTTATTGAAGTAGAGTTGATTGACAATGTTGAGTTGATTTCTGGTGTGCAGTGAAGTGATTCAGCTATATATACAGAATCTGAAGAAGATGTATATCTTCTTTTTCAGATTCTTTTCCCTTATAGATTATTACAAGATATTGAATATAGTTCCCTCTGCTATACAGTCCTTGTTGTTTTTCTATAAATTATGTACAGTAGTGAGTATCTGTTAATCTCAAACTCCTAATTTATCCCTCCTCCCCTCCTTTCCCTTTTGGTAATTTTAAGTTTTTTTTTCTATGCCTTTGAGTCCATTTCTGTTTTGAAGATAAGTTCATTTGTGTCATATTTTAGATTCGACATATAAGCGATGTCACATGGTATTTGTCTTTGTCTGACTTGCTTCACTTAATACAATAATCTCTAGGTCTGCAGTTCCTGCTGTGGTGCAGCAGGTTAAGGATCTGGCCTTGCCCCAGCTGTGGTGTAGGTCACAGCTGTAGCTAAGTTTCAATCCCTGGCCCAGGAACTTCCACATTCTGTGGATGCGGACATAAAATTTAAAATAACAAAACAAAACATCTAGGTCCATCCATGTAGCTGCAAATGGCATTATTTTGTTCTTTTTATGGCTGAGTAATATTCCACTGTATGTATTTACCAAATCTTCATTATCCATTCCTCTGTTGATGGACACTTAGGTTTCTTCCATGTCTTGGCTATTGTAAATAGCATCACACTTCCATTAAAAAAAAAAAAAAAAAAGACATGTCCTTACTTACCCTTCTAGCAACTGCTAAGTTTCTTGCCTTCTCTTCACAGCTAAACCCCTTGTCAGACTGATCTACACACACTCTGTCCAATTCTTCTCCTTCCGTTTTCTCTTGAACCCACTCCAACCATGCTCTTACCCTGACCAGTCTATTAAAACTGTTGTGGTCAAGTTGCCTAGCCTCAGCCCTGTCTTACCTGCACCCAGTGGATCACTCTTTCCTCATCACAGCACTTTCTTCACTTGGCTGTAGAACATTTTCGCTCTTGGTTTTCACCCTTCCTCACACGTCACTTCTTTTTCATCTCTGTTACTAGTTGCACCCGGGACTCAGTCCATGGCCTGGCCAATAGATTCATCCGTGGCCATGCATCAAATTCCACTGCCTCAAAGGCAGGTCTCTGCTTCCCACACCCACTGTGACCCTTGATTACTGAGTGCAGGCAACCACTCTCAGTAGATTCCACATCAAAGTGGCTCCTACAGACTCAGTTCTGCCTGACAGGTTTGTCTTCCCCTGGTTCTCTACTGGCCTAACCTGCTGAGGCCCCAAAGTGCCTGGAGGATACTTCACCCACTGAACGGTAAGTCAAGAGAAGAAAACCTTGGAAGTCTAAAGTAAAGTTGTTGGCTAACTGTCAGAAGGCCCAGGAAGATAAGAAAAGGCCACTTACTTTGGCTTCTGTAATATACACACAAGTTGTCACGTTTTCGTAATATACAGACAAATTGGCACGAGGCGCTGCCAGAACCCACTCTCTCTTCTTCCCCATTTCTGGTCACAGAGAGTTTTCTGCCCTCTGCTTACTCCCCGTCAGATTTGACAACTGTTCCCCCGTCTCTGACTCTACCTTTGTTCCAGACCTGGGGTTCAGTTTCCCTGCTCTCCGCCCCATAGAAATGAATCTGATCCTTTCTGACCCCCTCCCCCACGTCCTGACTGCATAGTCAGAAGGTATGTGGTATATACTCTTGGAGAAAAACCCACTGCAAGATATTTGAAAGAGGAAGTACATAGGAAGGTAAGTAAACAGAGAATCCATTCAAAGCCAAGGAGACTCAAAAGAATGTTTAAGCTAGGATTGGGGGTGCTTGTTGAAAGCTGGAAGAGAAGGAGAGAGAAAAATGAAGATGCTCAAAGGGGACATAAATATGACACTCAAATCTCCTAAAAGATGGAAGGTGAAAGACTGTCTTCTTCTGAAACTTTAGGGAAGAATAAAGTAGCTGACATTAATTATTTTTTTGAGCCACACACAATCCCAAGAGGATTAATTGACTCTACTAATCCTCATACTAATTACATGAGGTAGTTTCTGTTGATTATCTATCTAACAGATGAGGAAAGTGAGGCCCAGAAATATATAGCAACTCACCCCAAGTCAGAGAGTTAGCAAGCAACAGTGCCAGAGTTTGGGCCTAGGCAGTCTGTCCACATTGTGCTCTCAACTGCTCCACGATGCTGTCCATGAAAGGACAGACGGAGATAGACTGATGGCAGGTCCTCATCTTCATGAGGGAACTTGCTCTGAATAGTCTCAATTCTTTTTCTATAAAGAAGAGGTAAGAAGTCCTAAAGAAGTGTTGTTCCATAGAAATCAAATGTGAGCCATCAATGCAAACCATGTATATGACTTTAGACTTTCTAGTCACCACACTATAAAAAAGAGGAGTTCCCTGGTGGCTCGGTGGTTTAAGGATCCAGCATTGTCACTGCTGTGGCTGTGGTTACTGGTGGGACACAGGTTCTGTCCCTGGCCCAGTAACTTCCACATGGCACAGACACAGTCAGAAAAAATTATTTAAATTAAGCTCAATATATCAAAAACATTATCATTAAAATAGTTTAATCAATATTACAATATCTTTAACAACAGTATATCAATTGCTGAGATATTTTACATTCCTTTTTTCATACTAAGTCTTTGAAATTTGCTGTGTATTTTTAACTCACAGCACTTGTTAATTTGGACCAGACACATTTCGAGTACCCAAGAGCCACACGGGGCTAGTGGCCACCATACTGATCAGTGCAGGCCCACAGAGCCATTGGCACAAGGAGAGTAAAATAATTGAGGATGTGGATGGAGATTAAGTATTTAAGGAGAGGAGTTCCCGTCGTGGCGCAGCAGTTAACGAATCGGACTAGGAACCATGAGGTTGCAGGTTCAATCGCTGACCTTGCTCAGTTGGTTAACAATCCGGCATTGCCGTGAGCTGTGGTGTAGGTCGCAGACGCGGCTCGGATCCCGCGTGGCTGTGGCTGTGGCGAAGGCCGGCGGCTACAGCTCCTGTTAGACCCCTAGCCTGGGAACCTCCATATGCCGCAGGTGTGGCCCTAAAATGACAAAAGGTAAAAAAAAAAGTATTTAAGGAGAGGAGTTCCCATTGTGGCAGAGCAGAAACAAACTCGACTAGTGTCCATGAGGATACGGGTTCGATCACTGGCCTCGCACAGTGGGTCAAGGATCTGGTGTTGCCGTGAACTGTGGTGTAGGTCACAGAAGTGGCTGTGGCTGTGGTGTAGGCTTCCAGCTGTAGCTCTGACTAGACCCTCCCTAGCCTGGGAACTTCCATATGCTGCAGGTTCGACTCTAAAAAGCCCAAAAAAGAGAGAGAGAGAGAGGACAATCTAGAATACCTATGGTTTGGGATCTATCTTGAGTAGCTGATGAAAAACAAATAATAAGACAGGCCAGCGGAAGCAGGTCTGTATCAAAATAAGGCAGCATAGATCCATATGCGTGTGTACCTTTGTGTGAGAACACACCCTGGGTACAGAGTCAGCATTCATCAGTGGTTGACCACCAAGTGGCACAATTTGACATCAATAATCACTTAACATTTCCTCCACAAAATGCCTTAGTCTGTCTCTAATAGAATACAGTGATTGTTTTAATTAATTGAATTAATTGAGGTCAAGTTTTTGAATTTGGAGTTCCCGTTGTGGCTCAGCGGAAACAAATCCAACTAGGAACCACAAGGTTGCGGGTTCGATCCCTGGCCTCGCTCAGTGGGTTAAGGATCCAGCGTTGCCATGAGCTGTGGTGTAGTCTGCAGACGCAGCTCAGATCCCGCATTGCTGTGGCTGTGGGGTAGGCTGGCGGTTAGACAAAAAAAAAATTTTTTTTGAATTAATTCCAGGTTGTCTCTCTTCCATCCACCCCTTGTCTGATTTCCAGTCCTGCTGTTCCCAGTTCTCCAGTATGTACAGTCTAAGGCCTATGACTCCTCTTTCCTCATTTCAGACACGCACAGCAAACTCACTGACCTTGGACTCTGTGGCACCACTTTTGTGCCGTTTCCACACCCTCATTCTTCGTCAGCCAGTTTTATTAACGAAACCACATGCTATGGAACAACACCAGAAATCATCCCATCCCACTCATACCTGCTACTCAGCATGGTGTCCTTCTTCTCTCTCTCTCTCTCTCTTTTTTTTTTTTTAGGGTCGCATCAACAGTATATGGAGGTTCCCAGGCTAGGGGTCAGATCAGAGCTGCAGCCATCGGCCTACACCACAGCCACAGCAACGCAGGATCCAAGCCGCATCTGCAAACTACACCACAGCTCACTGCAACACCAGATCCTCAACCCACTGAGCAAGGTCAGGGTTTGAACCCAGGTCCTCGTGGCTACTAGCCGCATTCGCTAACACTGAGCCACTTCAGGAACTACTCCTTTTTATTTAGTGCTCTCCCTTTATTTAAAGTTTGCCATCCCTTTAGTAGTGACTGTTCATTAAGGAGCAAGGATCCAGAGAACTGTTTAAATGCCATTTAGATTAAGAATTACAGAGCCGCTTGCCTGCAGGCCAGATTGGAAGATAGGAGCTAGAAAAAGAAAGCAAAATGACTGAGGAAATGTATCTCTATAAATATATTTTAAAACTACGTAGCAATATAATAGCTATGAAATTGAATCTTCTTCCCTAGGCTAAGTAGGTAACACACTATCAGAGGCCTTGGCAGGCAGAATAGTCCCCTTTTCCAAGTTGGAATATATCACCCTTTGATCAAAAAACGTAAGATCCTTTCATTTTTCCCGCTACAGTCAGTGTTTCAATTTCAAAGGCCACTTGCTGTTTCTGATCTGTTATCAGTCAGGCAGATTCAGCACACAGCCAGCCACTTTAGTATAAGCTGCTGTCTCCTTTATCACAAAGGCAGACTTAAAGATCCAGTTCTGCTAAAAATGTGCAACTCAAGACCAAAAGGTGGAAATGGGGGCAGAGGAAAGCCGACTTCACGATGGGAAGTTGCACATCTATTGAGAGCAGTCGTGATGTCAAATGTAGGTGAAATATGACAAGTTGTCTATGTAGCTGGACAGATCCCTTTGTTCTGAGCTACTTTCAGTCTTGAGATCAGAATTGCCAAAATCAAAACGCCAGGAGTTTGTTGGGTGGGTATAAATATGACCCTGAGACCAGAAAGGAAGGTCCATTCATATACTCAAGTACTTACTACATGCCAGACACTATGCTATTTTTAAAAATACAGCAAACCTGACAGTCACCTGTGATGAGGAACAGGAGGCCCAGAGAAGTTACACACTTACCCGGAGATGTGCTCTGAAGTGGAGAAGCCATTACTCAAACCCCTGGCTCTCCAACCCCAAAGCCTGGGCTTTTTTCTTCTCTTTTTCAAAAAAAAAAATCTGTTTCTCCTGCAGCACACTGCCTCCACAGAAACAGAGAGAGGCTTGGGTGTGTTGGGCTGTGGACTGGTTTAGCCAGAAGGACGAGCCTGACCACACAAACATTTGTTTCCATTTTGTCCGTTCTGTGTACATCATTATCGTGCCTCCCTCACAAAAATGTTTGGTCAAATAAATACAAGATACATGGAAACATTTCTGTCTCATTTCCACAACATAAATCATATTTGCCAAAGGTTGTTACATTTGCTAAATTGGTGGTTCACCAGTCTTAAACTACGGGTTCACTCACACGATTCATGTCATTGGGACCACAATGTAATGTGCTCCATCTGATTTTTTTTCAGGGCCGCTTTATATCACTCGTTCATATCATTCACTCAACAGTGTTATTCAACAAAAGACAATTGGGCAAAGGCAAACGACAGCTGGGAGGGAATGACTACTGGAACCGAACCAAACATGAGCTATCTTCAGTCCAATAATAAATGTAATTTGCAAAATAGTTTTGGGGAATGCCTTTTTTTTTCTTTCTTTTTTTTTTTGGCCACAGCATGCAGTGGCTTGATGTGTGATCTCAGTTCCAGTGATCAAACGTGGGCCACGGCAATGAAAGTACCGAATCCTAACCTCTACCCAACTAGTTCAGCTGCAGATTTATTTACTTCCCTCTGTTTCCTTTTTTGTGACAAAATACATTTTAATGAGTTTTTTTTCTAAATTATGAAAGTAATAAACTGTAGAAATATATACTCACTAGATTCTCTATGTTAACTTTGGTGTGGAGTCTTTCAAACTTTCCCTGTAGTCTATGCAGCTCTTTATAAGAAAAATGTCACTATTTTTGATAAAAATAATAGACTGCACACTTTATTCCACAATTTGTATTGTGTCACTTAAAAAGAAATCATTCACATCCCTCCAGATCAGTACATTTAGAACGCACTTTATTCTTTCAAGTAGTCATATCATTTTCCATTATACCTACATCCAAGTATCTTTGTTTCTCGAGAGATGAAAATTTAGGATGTTCCCAAATGTGGGGGTGTTTTTGCTGTTATTACAATAAATACTATGACAGTGGAGTTCCTTGTGTGCGTATCCCTATTGTACAAGCACTTCTTTCACAACAAGATATAATTGTGAAACAGAGCAATAAATTCTGGGCCTATGCACATTTTCTTTTTATTCATAATATTAAGAGACAGACCTGAAGTGTACAGTTCGATCAGTTTTGACAAATCCGTATACCGCCCCTGGAAATAACACCTCCGTCAAGATAGAGAACTTTTCCATCATCTCAGAAAATTGTTACTTGTTTTATAATTTCCCACCAAGAAATCAGAAAGGTTGACCCTTTTTGTGTTTGGCTTCTTTTGTTCAATGTAATAGCTATGACTTCATTCCATTTTATCATATGGATGTGCCGTAATATTAATTTACTTCTAATCATGAGTATTCCAGAATATATTTAACTATTTGTTCTTCCACTGATGAAAATCTAAATTGTTTTCAGCACTATTTTAATTGCAATAGATGACATTCCAATGAACTTTCCGGCACTCCTCTCTTTTATGTACTGGTCTTTAAACATTTTGAAAAACTGAGCTACAGTTCATTTACAATGTTGTGTTAGTTTCAGGTTGTACTGGGACTTCTTTCATCACAGGATGTAGCTCCCATAATGGGATAAGGAATTTTGTCATTCTTTCATTTTTTTGTTCTTTTTTGGCTGCTCCCACAGCATGCGGAAGTTCCTGGGCCAAGGATTGAACCCACGACACAGCAGCAACCTGAGCTGCGGCAGTGACAACACCAGATCCTTAACTCACTGAACCACCAGGGAACTTGAAAATTCTTTAAATGTTTGTGTTAGATCTGTCACATCAGCTTTACCGTAGGTGATGATTTACAGACACTTCTACTAGCACACTTCCCCACACCAGTGTCAATCTGAGAAGCTTTGGCAATCAGGGTACTGACCCCCAGTGTTAAAAACTCATTCGTGGAGCTGCAACAACTAAAATAAAAAAATACTCACACTGAACACAAACTTTGTGTTGAGCACTTTGCTGGGCCCTGGTGATAAAAAGTTAAACAAAGCCGGATCCTCATCCTTGAGTGGTTGACAAATCAATAAGAAAAGCCATGTGATTTACATAAGAAGGAAAGTTTTTACATGGTGCAGCAGGGGGACAATTTGGGAACATCCAACTGGGAGGTGCGATAAAACCTGTTTGATGGAGTTCCCATCATGGCTCAATGGTTAACGAATCTGACTAGGAACCATGAGGTTGCAGGTTCGATCCCTGGCCTTGCTCAGTGGGTTCAGGATCTGGAGTTGCCGTGAGCTGTGGTGTAGGTGACAGACGCGGCTCGGATCTGACGTTGCTGTCGGCTGCGGTGTAGGCCGGCGGCTACAGCTCCAATTTGACCCCTAGCCTGGGAACCTCCATATGCTGTTGATGCGGCCCTAAAAAGCAAAAAAAAAAAAAAAAAAAAAAAAACCGTTGCATGAAGAAGAGGGAAAGAGATCCTGGTGCCACGGGACTGGCGGTCTCTTAGGAACGCTGGGACACAGGCCCCCCAGCCCGGCACAGTGGGTTAAGGATCTAGTATTGCTGCATGTGTGGCTTAGGTTGCAACTGCAGCTCAGATTTGATCCCTGGCCTGGGAACTCCATATGCTGAAAAGGAAAAAAAAAAAAAAAAAGAGAGAGAGGGAAATAGTATTCCAGGCAGATAGGAAAAGCCACCTAGAAATAAGACAGTGGACTGCCCATATTAAAGGAGATTCCACGGCAATTACATGCAAGGAGGGACCACAGAGAACAATCAAACATGTGCTATAAAAACTGGCAAAACTGGAATAAGGTGTGTAGATTACATAACACTATTTTATTGACGTTAAGTTTCTTGAGTTTGATGACTGTCCTATATTTGTGTAAGTGAATGCCTTTGTTCTTAGGAAATACACACTTGGTAATAAAAGGGCATGATGACTATGATTTACTCTCAAATGGTTTAGAAAACAAATAATATTATGTAGACAGGTAGATAAGATGATAAATAATAAATGATAGGTAGATAGATGAGATAGACAATAAATAAGTAAATGATAGAAAATAGATTAGTAGATAGATAATTGGAAGAAAGATGAAGCAAATGTGAAAAAAATGTTAACACCTGGCAAATCTAGGTGAAGAATATATCAGGATATTTTTGGTACTGGTCTTACAATTTTTCTCTAAGTTTGAAATGATTTCAAAATAAGTTTTTGTATTAATATTCGAAATATAAGAATGCCTTCATCGACCTTCGGTTGGTTCTCTATGACTAGCAGGATTGACACAAAATAGAAAACAGTGAGCTCTGAGGGAGGCAAATCAGGGCAAATTCTTGAAGGAGCTTGTTCTTGCTGAGAAATTGTCATTTCATCCTGAAAGCCATGCTGGGGAAAGGAGTGCCAAAAGGCAATGGGAATTTTCAAAAGACTTTAGCAGCTTAGAGGAGCTGAACTTGACCTGAGGGGCAAGGGACCAGCTGGGAGGTCGCCACGATTCATCAGATAAGTGATGGAGGCAGTGGCTGAGAGATGGAGAAAAGACACAGCGGCCGAGTATGTTAAGATGCTGCATGACCTAGAAAGTGGAGGATGTGGGAGGATTCTGGCTTGGGAAGCTGGTTAGATGGTGATGCAAGTCACCAAAATAGAAAGCAGAGGTAGAGCAGGAAGCTTGGGAAGAGAGAGGAGGGGTTCTGGGCTAATGGTGATGAGTTTGAAGCACACCTGGAAAATTCAAGGGGTGACCTGTAGAGCTAGCTCAGAGAAATACCAACTTGAACGTCATCGCATGTGGATGGTTTGGGCTCTATTAAAGGACTGGTTCTTAAAACTTTTTGCCTATTTCACCACTACCACATTAACATCTTCAGAAAGCATCCTATTTTCAAAAGGATGTTAAAAGAGGGGAGTTGGGAGTTCCCGCCGTGGCTCAGTGGTTAACAAGCCCAACTAGGATCCTCGAGGATCCCTGGCCTCGCTCATGGTCAAGGATCCAGCATTGTCGTGAGCTGTGGTGTAGGTCACAGACGCGGCTCAGATCCCACTTTGCTGTTGCTGTGGCTGTGGCGTAGGCTGGCAGCTACAGACCCCTAGCCTGGGAACCTCCATATGCTGCGGGTACAGCTTTAAAGAGACAAAAAAAAAAAAAAGGTGGAAAGTTGTACCCTACAATATCTGGAATGCCTTCTTCTAAGTACCTGTGGAAAGAGACCCATGTTAAAAAAAAAAAAAAAGTATAAACAGCTGCTCTAGACTGAAAGATTATGTGTTCCGCTCTAGAGATATTTCCATTAAATGCAGCAGTGGTGAGCTGTTATGCAAAATGTGGTCATGGCTCACTGCACCTTTGGAACCAGAAGAGTACAGAGCTCTGACAAAGGGGATAGATCTGACCCAACCCCACTGTTCCCCTTAGCTCAGTCAGGGGCTTCAAGACATAAGAAAGCATGCAGACACAGCCCCCCTACACTATAACGCCCCCCCACCCCGCCCCGCCACAACCCGCAGCAACAATGTTTCCTGAAGCTTCCTGAGTTCTCCGATGAAAATGGGGAGGGAGAGTGGGAACCTGGGAACTTGTTAGAAATGCAAAATCTTGGGCCCCACACCCCATCTATGAAATCAGGAATCAGAGGTGGGCCCAGCAATCTGTGGGTTAACAGGCCCCCAGGTGATTCTGATGCACAGCGAAGGGGGAGAACCACTGTCATAGACTTAAAGTGAGGAAAATGAGCCTAATATCATATCAATCCAAGGAGTGGCCCCATTCCCAAATTTGGAAACGATGAGCTTCTTAAGATGCCTTTTAATTTTTTTTAAAAGTCTCTGTAGACCCAGTGTGGCATGAATCAATTCAATAAACATTTACTGGGTCCTAAGTGAGTCTGGCTGTTAATTAGTAGGAAGGAAGGAAGGAAGGAAGGAAGGAGGGAAGGGAGGGAGGGAGGGAGGGAAGGGAGTTTGGTAGACAAAATCTGTGATTCAGAGCTGTCCCAGACTTTTAAACCTGCATATTTTCCTCTCATTCTCCAAAGAGGCAATAACCACATGGACCATGAACAAAAATGAGCCAAGATTCTGTGGGTAGTAAAGGAAACGGAAAATGGGGAAAAAAAGAAGTTAATTTTTTGGGTTTTTTGATTTATTTTTTTAAGTATAGTTTACTTACAATGTTGTGCCAATTTCTGCTGTACAGCAAAATGACCCCGTCACACATATGTATACATTCTTTTTCATATTATTTTTTCATCATGTTCTAGCGCATGAGATTGGATAATTTCCCTTTGCTGTACAGTAAGACCTCATTGCTTATCCGTTCTAAATGCAGTTTTCATCCACAAACCCCAAACTCCCCGTCCACTCTACTTCCTCTCCCCTCCCCCTTGGCAACCACAAGTCTGTTCTCTATGTCTGTGAGTCTGTTTCTGTTTTATAGATAGGTTCATTTGCGCCATATTTTAGATTCCACATTTAAGTGATATCATATGGTATTTGTATTAATCTTTCTGAGTTCAGTTAGTGTGATAATCTCTGGATCCATCCATGTAGCTTCAAATTTCATTCTTTTCTATGGCTGAGTAGTATTCCATTGTATATATGTACCACATCTTTATCCTTTCATTTGTGGATGGACATTTAAGTTATTCCCAAATCTTGCCTATTGTGAATAGTGCTGCAATGAACATGGGGGTGCATGTATCCCTTTGAATCAGTGGACAATTCTTGACTGAGTGATCAAAATTAACACCACAATCATGGAGCAGATTGACACTGTGGGTCTCTGGGTGACAGAGGTATCTGATATTGCTTATGCAATATTCCATCCAAGAATGCATAACCTGAATCTAATCACTAGGAAACATGAGGCGAACCCCAAATGAGGAACTTCTGTCACAAAAGGCAAAGAAAGGCTATGAAAATGTTGCAGACTAAAGGGGATTAAAGAGACATGACAGCAAGATGGAAGACCTTATCCTGGACTGGATCCTGGACTGGAAGCCAGGTTGAGGAATGAGAAGGGGAGCTAAAAAGGACATAACTGGGTCCGCAGACAAGATGAGAATATGGATGATATACACTCTGTGTATTTGAGCTTTACTCATTTGGATATTACTTTGTATTTCCTTTGTCAGATATAATAATAGATGATCTTAGATATAGTTGCATGAAAATTTTTTGGAAAATTTCAGATGATGGATTGGTAAAGCTAAGCATAGTTTCTTTTTTTTTTAATTAAATGATTTTTACTTTTTCCATTATATTTGGTTTACAGTGTTCTGTCAGTTTTTTTTTTTCTCTTAATGGATTTTATTTCAATTATAGGTGTACATAAATCATCACAAGTCAATTTTACAGATTTTGTATCCCAAACCCCCAGTGCATCCCCCCACCCCCCAGATTGTCTTATTTGAAAAACCAAGGTTTTCCAAAGTCTGTGAGTCACTGTCTGTTCTGTAAAAAGGTTCATTGTGTCTTTTTAGTTTCCACATGAAAGCGGTAGCATTGGGTGTTGCTGTCTAATTGTCTGACTGGTTTCACTTCCCATAATAATTTCTAAGTCCATCCATGTTGCTACAAATGTTGGTAATTCGTTCCTTTTAATGGCTGAGTAACATTCCATTGTGTGTATGTACCATATCTTCCCTATCCACTCTTCTGTGGATGGGCATTTAGGTTGTTTCCATGACCTGGCTATTGCATAGAGTGCTGCGATGAACACTGGAGTACAGGTGTCTTTTCGGGTCATGGTTTCTGCTGGATAGATGCCCAGGAGTGGGATTGCTGGATCAAATGGTAATTCTATTTTGAGTTTTCTGAGGAATCTCCATACTGTTTTCCACAGTGGCTGCACCAATTTGCA
>PVHT021183699.1:10329186-10353474 GCA_004024745.2 Catagonus wagneri
AGCATCAACAGTCTAAAGTCTCTTTCTGGGAGGCTGATAATCTCCTCATCACTGAGCTGTTTTTCTGGGCTTTTCTCTTTCTCCCTTATCTGAGTTAGAGTTTTCTGTCTTTTCATTTTTGTAGGTTTTTGGTGCGGTGACCTTTGTGTGGACAATAGAGTTGTAGCCTCTCTTAGTTCAGGTGTTTGCCTCCCCTGTGACTAAAGTTGGTATGGAGGGTGCTTGCTGTAGGCTTCCTGATGGGAGAGAGTGATACCTGCTCACTGGTAGGTGGGGTTGATTCCTCTCCCTCTGATGGATGGAGCGTTGTCTCTGGATGAGATTAGGGGCTGGCTGTGTGCCTGAGGGGTCTTTAGGCAGCCTGTTTACTGATGGGTGGGGCTGAGATCCCACCTGTATTGTTGTTTGGCCTGGGGCTTCTCAGCGCTGATGGGGGGGACCAGGTTTTCCCAGAAATGGCCACCTCCAGAGAAATGCAGGCTGCTTCACCTCCAATGCCCTTCCCCCACAACAAGGCACAGTCACCCCTGTTTTCCCAGGAGATCCTCCAGGAATTGCAGTCAGGTTCCACCCGGATTCCTCTGGAGACTGCTTTGCCCTGGGACCCAGTGTACGTGAAAGTCTGTGTGTGCCTTTCAAGAATGGGGTCTCTGTTTCCCCCAGTCCTGTGGAGCTCCTCCACACAAGTCCTGCTGGCCTTCAATGCCAGATGCTCCGGGGGCTCTTTCTCCCTGTGCCCGATCCCCAGGCGTGGGGATTTGACGTGAGGCTCAGAACTCTCAGTCCTGTAGCTGAGTCTCTGTGATGCAGTTACTTTCCAGTCCGTGGGGCTTCCCACCCTGGAGGTATGGGCTTGCTTCTATCACGTAATCGCCCCTCCTACCTCTTGATGTGGTCTCCGCTGTGTCTTCTGGAGCAGAGTATCTTTTTTGGAAGTTTACAGTCCATTTGGTTGAAGGTTGCTCAGCATTTGGTTGTATTTTTGCTGTTATTTGGGAGAGAAGTTGAGCTCCATTCCTTCTATTCCACCACCTTAATCCAATCCCTATAAGGCCATTTGCTCATAATAGTTTTAATACAATAGCTTACAAAATCTATATAACCAATAGAGTGGATTATCTTTAATAAACAGTGATGACTTAACCATGTGCCATTGATAAGCTGGGTATATACCTGAGAGTCTCTTAGAGACCTGCTTAGTGATCAGAAAAATATTGGAATGCCAAATCAACCGCCTTTATGGATTTGAAATAAATATTTTAGTTACAATACTCTTAAAATTATATTACACTTCTTTTTGACAATTCAAAATGATGTCTTGAGACCTTACGGTAGTATCTTTTTAATCTCACATTTTTAGTGCTTACCTTAACTTAGATGTTAATGTTGAGATTTCAGAAGGCAAGAGAAGACAGAATTAAGTATTTCATGCCCTGTAAAACCTTAGCATCCTTTGGTTCGCATGAAGATACAGAGGCTGGCATCAGAACATTTTTATTTCAATATTTGCTTCCTCAGAACGAATGTAAACAGCACATGACCTATTGCTTTCTCAGTGTTCACATAGCTTATACTTGCCCGCCAGCTAAGCCTTTTCTCAAGGAGCTGAAGTTAGATTCCAGAGGGATTCCAGGTGTTGGCTTGCATATCTCACACCCAGGCCTTGTTTTTCTGCTTTTGTTTTGTTTTAAAGGAACCAAATTTGTTCTATGTCTGAGATACTGTTACTTCAAAAGACTCCCGTTAACATACTATAGCAAGAAAGTGTAACTGACTTACTCATGAATTCTCCACTGCTTATAGTTCAAATCAAATGAGCAAACTCTTTGCTTGCTTACTTAATAGGCTAAGTCGAAATAGACATTAGTGCCTCTTAGTGAAGGAAATCGTATTTGTTTATAAAAGTATTTTGTAGTTCTACCCTGCATTTCACACGTATGGGTTTTATAGAAATACACTTCTGATTAAGACATGAATTAACTTCTCATAACTGCCTGCAGAAACGAAAGGGAATTTCATAATTCATCAGTTTTCTCTGGTAGACCTCAAATCACGTCCTTGCAGTCACAATGTACTCGGCTCTGTGAGCCTGTAGTGATTCCAGTGCTGGAAGGGAGAAGAGGCAGAACTGAAAGTGTGAAGGGAAGTAAAAGAATAAAGGAAAAGAGAGGGGAAAAGTAAAGAGGGAAAAAGAGAAGAGGAAACAGTGGAGGAAGGAGAACTAGAAGGCCAGTGGGAAAGAAGACAGAATAGATGTTAAGGAAAGAAGATAGAGTGAAATATTCAGGAAAAGAAAGAAAAGGAGAATGAGGCAGAAAAAGAAAACTGGGAGATTTTAAACATCCTCTCTCTGCTGGAGGGTTATTGAGAAGATCCCGAACTGGAACCACCTCATTTAAATGGGAGTCTGAGATCCGTAAGCAGATCCATAAGCATAACCTAGCCCATTGCTTCTGCTGGTTTAATACAAATTCGTTTTACATAAGCTAGAACTTAACTTGCGTGATCGTATTCCCTCTTACTTGTACACAACGTGAGCAGTTGTTTTAGAGATGGGTGTTAGAGAAGATGACTGGGCTGAACGGAGGTTCTGCCACACGCCTGGAATGGGTAAGAATTGCCCACTATTAATAAAGCAGTTTTCTTCCAGTTGTCACTGTATGCCATTCTTTGAAGCGTTCCCTGCAGAATATTTTTTAAACAAGCTCAGACAGAACTTGTCAGGGTATCATATAACTGCTATTGAACTGTTTTGAGCTTTGAATCAGGCATGTATCCTTTGTACAAAAAAGAAAAACAATCTGTCATAAAAGCACATGAAAGCTGACAAGACTTTCTCTAATAGCTATATCCTGGGAATACATATTTATGAAGGTTTTTAAACACTAGCTTGGAAAACACATACTACATTCTCAGACTGTTTAAAACATGAACCCTTGACCTTAACAAGCACGACAACTTACTTTGCAGCGAAACCTGTGGTTTTCTGACCGCCAAGCAGACTACAATGTCTTGCATTAGAGAAAGAACATATGTTTGTATTTCCTTTCAGTATTTTAATTTATGATTAAGTATGGACATTATTCAAAATAACTGTCTCAATTTGTCTTAATGTTTATATAATTTCCTTTCGGTATTTTAATTTATGGGTAGATATAGACATTAGTTAAAATAACTGTCTCAGTGTGTCTTCATGTTTATAAAATTTTCCATACTGTATCAATTATTCTCTAATGTTCTGTCACTACACAATAAAATCGATGGGGTTATTTAAAGGCAATAATAGAGCAAAAAGTCAAGTGAAGAGATCATTTTCCCTCTCATTGAAAATTTATTTTCCCTTTTAAATCTTACAATTACCCCACACAATTCTTTAAGTGGAAATCTATTCTTGTTTCAAAAATACAGAACTTGCCACAGAGTGATATATGACTGTTCTTAGGACACAAAATTTTACATGAGAACAGGTGATGCCTATAGTTAGACTTACAGAAGCCCCTAGAATAAATGATACCTTGGCTTTAATTTATGACAGTTTATTTCAGAATTCTCAGTATGAACACATGAAGACTTCTAGAAAAATACTCCACTGGAGTTCCCGTCGTGGCACAGTGGAAACGAATCCAACTAGGAACCATGAGGATGCAGGTTCAATCCCTGGCTTGGCTCAGTGGATTAAGGATCCAGCGTTGCCGTGGGCTCTGGTGTAGGTCACAGATGTGGCTCAGATCTGGTGTTGTTGTGGCTGTGGCATAGGCCGGCAGCTGTAGCTCCAATTCGACACCTAGCCTGGGAACCTCCATATGCCACAGGTGCAGCCCTAAAAAGACAAAAACAAAACAAAACAAAAAAAACTCCACTGTGTTATACCTTTATTATGAGGCAATATAATTCCAAGGGTGCTTTTCATATCATAGTCAACCATAAAAGCTACCACTGTCCTTGTTTATTTGCTTAGATTTCATAATTACATCTCCTAGTATTCTTTCTTTGACTGCCAAACAATACTACTTGTCTTTTGGAATTCCTGGTGGTACAGCAGGTTAAGGATCTGGCATTGTCACTGCTGTGGCTCAGGTCACTGCTATGGCACTGGTTCAGTCCCTGGCCTGGGAATTTATGCATGGGCAAAATATATAATATATATTGTATACATATATATATAATATATATTGTATACATATATATATAATATATATGTTATCTGTTTTTTTTTTTTTTTTTTGCTTTTTTAGGGCTACACCCGTGGCATATGGAGGTTCCCAGGCTATGGGTCAAATTGGAGCTACAGCTACTGACCTACACCACGGTCACAGCAACGCCGGATCCTTAACCCACTGAGCAAGGCCAGGGATGCTAGTCCTCATGTATGCTAGTCAGATTCGTTTCCACTGAGCCATGACAGGAAGTCCTATATTATCTGCCTTTTAAACAGAGTCATCTGCTAATTGAAGATTCATTGTAATTCATGAGCTTCTAATTCCTGTACTTAAGACACAAAGATACTATTTTCTTTCATCTCTACTTGTGACATTTATCTCAAATGAGAGCTGAATACCAAGATTAGCTTAACAATTAAGACCAGGAGTTCCCCTCATAGCTCAGCAGCACCAAACCTGACTAGTAGCCATGAGGACAAAGGTTCGATCCCAGGCCTTGCTCAGTGGGTTAAGGATCCAGTGTTGCTGTGAGCTGTGGTGTAGATTGCAGACATGGCTTGGATCCCAGGTTGCTGTGGCTGTGGCATAGGCCAGCAGCTGCAGCTCCAATTCGACTCCTAGCCTGGGAACTTCCATATGCCATTGGTGTGGCCCTTAAAGAAAAAAAAAAATTAAGACCAGAGTCAAATGCATTAGAACATAAAAGCATAGATTAGGAACTAGAATTTTTGTTTGTTTGTTTGTTTGTTTGTTTGATCTTTAGGGCTACACCTGTGGCATATGGAAATTCCCAGGCTAGGAGGCAAGTCAGAGCTGCAGCTGCCAGCCTACACCACATTGGGATCTGAGCTTCATCTGCAACCTTCACTGCAGCTTAGGGACATACCAGATCCTTAACCCACTGAGTGAGGCCAGGGATCGAACCCACATCTTCATGCATACTAGTTGGGTTCTTAACCTGCTGAGCCGCAGTGGGAACTCCCAGGAACTACAGAATTTTTGAGCTCATGAAGATTTTAAAGATAATGGGCCCAACATTTTAGAAGAAACTGAGGTCCAAGGATGCAAAAAGACCTTCCAAGTCTTGCAAAGCTAGTTGAGAGTGTGAAGCTGCCATGAGAATAAGTAAAAAGGAGGCTAGGTATACTTGATAAGTGCATGAGAAAAGGTAGGACAATAGACAAATTTGGCAACGTAGGTAACTAGATGGTATTCACGGTCTTCCCCTGGGAGCAGCGTGGTGCCTGGACCACTGCCCAGAAGATACCCACTAATACATTGTTAGCAGTAACGCTCTGCAATGGTTGCTCCTTCACCACAAGCCAGAGCCAACAGGCACTTTGAACATATATGGTCTCTTGTGTAACTCCATAAGCATCATCATCTACATGGAACTACTACAGTTCTAAATTTTTTTATGAACAGAAAATCCTAGGCTTTAATCAATTGCATGGAGAAAATATTTTCAGTGATGAAGTCTATTCCCTGGTGTTGTTTTTTTTTTTTTTTTGGTTTTGTTTTGTTTTTTTCAGTGAGTCAGGAAGCAGAATGGGAAGGAAGGACGCATCAGGGACAGCACAACCTCTATGACTCAGGCGAATAGGGAAAAGCCTCTGGCCCTCGAAGTGAAAATCCCCTTCTATTTTAAGCAACACTCTCTCACTTTAACAAATCTCTCAGATGAGTAATTAGGGTTGGAGCATATTCTCCTGGGACATCCACTTTCCAGAGACTAAGCCTTTGAGGCTTCGATAAAAAGGAGGAAATAAACTCTGACAGCTGTGGAATGAAGTTCTATTTCCAAACGCCCTGGGTGATCTGTTCTCAGGAGTCCACGGAGCCCAGATGACCACGGCCAGCAGCAAAATCTCAACTTTGTGAAGGGAAAAAAGTCTCCATCATGAGTTCTCAGGTCCCAGGGTTTCCCATGGCCTTGACGTTTTGTGTCTCGGGGGTGGAGGAGTAACTGTGTCAGTGCTTTGGAAACTTTGTCAGCTTTCAGGGTGAAATCGCAACGTTACACTTTAAGTCAGGCTGGGTAGAGACATTTATGAGTGGCTGCTGTTTTATTGCTCACCCATTTAAAATGCAAATGATAGTCCCCCAAATTACCAAAGTTACACTGCAGATGTTCTTATTATTCATACGCTGCTTTTATTCGGGGCGGGGGGGTGGGGGTTGAAGCTACGCTTATCGTCTCCTACATGCCTCTGAATTTATTCTCCCACATAACCCTCCTTATGAAAACTCCTACTTGTTTCTTAAATAACATTGTTGTATATATTTAAAGAGTTGGAATTTAAAAAATAAACTCTCAATTTCCCAAGGAAGAAGGAAAACAGATCGTCATTTCCATATCCCAAAAGTCAATTATAGAGAAACAAACTAACAATAACACGAAGTGGCAGACAACCTATTTATGAAGCTCCGTGAATCACTCCGTGGAAACCAAGTGGCCCAGTTTTTGTGACAAGCAAGCTAGGAAAGGTCTCGGGTAGGACCCTATGGAGAGGAATTAAATTTCTTTGATTAGCGCCCAACTCCTTGACGTGTGATGGCTTGCTTCAGTCTTGTCTCAAACGTAGGGAACACACATACATACACACACACACACACAACACACACACATACCCACACAACACACACTCGCTCATATGTAATTAGTTCTTATTTGGGGGGGGGGATAGTGCATTGTTGTAACCACGATGAGTTTGAGTATCTTCTAGAACATTTTTTAATTGAAGTATAGTTGATTTTACACTGTCTCAGGTGTACAGCCAAAGGGTTCAGTTATTTGTGTGTGTGTGTTTATTTTGTTTATTTGTTTAAAGTTGTGTTGAAGAGTAGTCAACTTACAATGTTGTGATCATTTCTGCCATACAACAGTGATTCAGGCATGTGTATAAACACATCTCATCTTTTTCAGATTCATTTCCCATATAGATTATCCTATGTATGTGTGTTTTCTTTTTTGCACTCTCTTCCATTTTAGGTCATTGCAAGAGATTGCGTAGAGTTCCCTGTGCTACACAGTAGGTCCTTGTTGATTATTTTCTATGCAGTAGAGAAGAACACTTTTATTTAAGGTGGAGAGAATTGGAAGGGTAAGTCTGAACTTGAGAGGTTAGGGATAAGAGATAAGTAGAACAAATTTGTAGTAAAATTGTTTATTCGGTGACTATAACTTTTTCTGACAACTACCAGCTATGGACAAAGACAGGTGGTCCTAAGGGGGTCAGGCGGGAGCTTATGAATGGACAGACACTGAAGCTGAGGTGCTCAAAGTCTAGCATATATCTGAATCACCTGGACGGCTTGTTCAAACACGTGGCTGGGTCCCACCCTGCAATTTCTGAAGTAGGTCTGGGATGTCAGGGCTCGAGAATTTGCATTTTTAACAAGCTCCCTGGTGATGCTGATGCTACTGATTCAGGGAACACACTTTGGGTGGCACTGGTCCAGAGAACCAAGAGCAGAGCTGCAAGCCTTGATAAGCATCCAGACTAGACTTAAAAGGGTGAAGAAAATTAATAGGTACCTACTGTGTGCCAGGAGTTTCACAGTCATGACTTAATCTCATGAGTTCAACACCCCTAAGAAGTAGGTGTTATCCAATTTTAAGAAGAAAGTGTTGGAGTTCCTGTTGTTGCTCAGTGGAAACGAATCCAACTAGTATCCATGAGGATGCAGGCTCGATCCCGGCTTCGCTCAGTGGGTCCAGGATCTGGGGTTGTCCTGAGCTGCAGTGTAGGTCGCAGACACAGCTCAGATACTGATTGCTATGGCTGTAGCATAGGCCGGCAGCTGTAGCTCCGATTCGACCCCTAGCCTGGGAATCTCCATATGCTGTGGGTGTGGCCCTAAAAACCAAAAAAAAAAAAAAAAAAAAAAGCAGAAGTAGGTGTTATCGTCCAATTTTTCAGATAAATAAATTGTGACTTGGAGAGATAAGGAGCCTACCCAAAGCCACACGCCTAAGGCAGCAGTAACACTGGTATTCGGATTCAGATCTGCCACACTCCAAAGCCCACATCTTTTCCAAATGTGTCACGCTCTCTTTGCAAGTAAAGTCAGGAGGGTCATAGGAGGCTTGTTGGATAAGAAGGACCTTATCAAACAAGGAAGTTCCCAGTGAGGACATAAGTACAGCTGGATGGTAACAACCCCTGAATCTGTCTTTCCAGACCAGACTTATTTCCTGAAACCCAGCGTTCAGCCGCCTACCGGACTTTGCTAACTTCCTCCTCAGCTGATCTAAACTGAAATGTGATGATTCCCCTCAAAGATGCCTCCCCCTCCCCAGTTTTCCTCTTCTCAGGCTGATGGCCACCATCTCCTTGCAGATGCTCCTTCTCCCTCTGCTCCTTCTCACGCTCGCTCCACGTCCAATCTGGGTTTTTCAATTAAGCCCAGCCCCGTCTCCCCGCCTCCACCGCCCCCACCGTGGTTTTTGCGGCCATCCTTGCTGCTCTGGACCCGATTTTCAATCGTGCAGCCAGAGTAAGCGTTTTCAAATCTGAATCTGATTTTGCCCCTTTCTGCTGGAAATGCGTCTGTAATTCTTCGCTTGACCCAGAGTAAAGCCAGGTTCTGATGTCATCCTGGTCCCCTTGCCTCCGTCGTCTCCCGTAGCCTCTCTCCCTCCTGCTATCACCCGCTTTCCTCTCTCCCGCCAGCCCAGTGACCACTCCGCCTGGCACCTTGTTACCCGGAAGACTTGGCACTGGCTCTTCCCTTTCCTGGGAAATATCCCCAGGTCTCCTGGCTGGCTCGCTCCCTCCTTTGCTCAATTTCATTTTCTCAATGTATCTATTTCATCGCCACCACTCTTATTCCAGCAATCTTGATCTTCCTAACTCTATTTTTTTCTGCTCCTTTCTTCCCCCCATTTTTTCCTCATTACCCTTCTAAAACAAAACACTATATAACTTACCCATATGTTGTGTTTATTATTTACTCTGTGTATCCCCATACACACTAGAATGTAAGTTAGGGGAGAACAAGAATCTTTGTGGCGGGTTTTGGTTTTTTAAAAAAATTTTTTTCCTTTTTTTTTTTAGGGCTGCACCCACAGCATATGGAGATACCAAGGCTAGGGGTCAAACTGGAGCTGCAGGTGCAGGCCGCAGCCACCTGGGATCTGAGCCATGTCTGTGACCTACATCTCAGCTCATGGCAAAGCCAGATTCTTAACCCACTGAGCAAGACCAGGGATGGAACCTGCATCCTCATGGATGCTAGTCAGATTCGTTTCCACTGCACTACAATGGGAACTCTAGTTTTTAAAAAAATTTTTTATTAAAGTATAGTTGATCTATAATGTTGCATTTGTTTCTGCTGTACAGCAAAGTGATTCAGTTATACAATTTTTCACATTCTTTTCCATTATGGTTTATTACAGGATATTGAAGAGTTCCCTGTGCTATACAGTAGGTGTTATTTTATGTATGATAGTGTGTATATGTTAATCCCAAACTCATAAATTATTCCTTCCCCTCACCTTCCCCCTTTGATAACCATAGTTTTCTATGTCCATGAGTCTGTTTTGTTTAGTAAATAAGTTCACTTGTATCATATTTTAGATTGCCACATGCAAGTGATTTCATATAGTTTTTGTCTTTCTTTTTCTGACTTTATTTAGGATAATAATCTCTAGGTCCATCAACATTGTTGCAAATGGCATTATATCATTCTTTTTTATGGCTGAGTAGTATCCCATCATATATATGCACCATAACTTCTTTAATCACTCCTCTGTCAAGGGACATTTAGACTGATTCTGTATCTTGGCTATTGTAAATAGTGCTGCTATGCATATTGAGTAAAATAGACTCTTTGAATTTTGTTCACTGATATATCTGTGAAGGGCCTAAAAGGTTGCTTACCACATAGTAAGTGGTCAATAAATATTTGCAGAATGAGTGAGGAGAAAGGTAAGTGCAAGGGAAACAAAAATTGTAAGAGAGGCAAAGTAAGAACAATGATGTCAATGAGAACTGTTTCAGAATTGGAGCTTTTGTTGATAGTATGGGTCCTGGTGATGAGGCCATTGAAGGCACGGCTGTGGGTAAGGCCTGTGCAAGGGAAATGGAGAGGGTGGATGGGCTGGAAGAGGGGCAAATAGAAAACTAAAGAATTGCAACAGAGGAGCTTTTCTTACCACCATCCTCAGAAAACAAATAAGAGAGTAAGGGAAAACTGGAAAATTATTTTCCTTTTTGAAAGTGTTTAAAGTTTCATAGTTACCTGTAAAATATGTATCACATCTCAAGTTAATGTTTCTTTTCCTTAAAGATGGCTACATTGGACCAGCTTCTGTCCTAAGAGTTCCTGTCATTTTCCACAGTTGGGCTCCTGCACTGTTTCTGAACCAGAAAGATATGCAGGAGAGGTACTTCATGAGGAGCAGCAGAAAAAGAGGCTCCATCCACTTTAAGCAGAATTCCATGGTTTGGGAATGCAGAATGCTTTGGACAGGCAGTAATAGAAAAACCAAGATTTCCCTTAAACAAGAGAAGAAAAGGAAATCTATTGGCTTTTGGAACATAAAAGTCCAGTTGTATGGGTTTCAGGTCTGGCTTGATCTAGGCACACACACAATTAAGAATCTGATTTTCTCTATCAGTAGGTTCTGCTTTCCTCTGGCTTGGCATCATTTTCAGCCAGGCATTGCTAAGACAGGGCCTGCAGCATTTCTAGGTTTACATTTTCTCATATAAGCTACCCCATCAGAAAGAGCCTCTTTGACGGTCACTCCAAGATAAATCCCAAGCTTGTCTCTCCTTGGCTTGACTTGTGTTCTCCGCTAAACAAATGACCATGGCCAGGGGATTCAATCCTCTCATTTTCTATTCCTAGGTCTTACACATGTTTACTTGTGGGGTCCAAACATGGATCAGACCCCACATGAAATGATTGTAGAGAAGAATGTTTCCTCAAAAGAAAAACTTGGGCTCTTCTTTCAGAAAATGGAAAAAGGATGCTGACTAGGCTGCAAAAGCCTAGTGGTGTCTCTTCAGGCTTTTATAGGAGAGGACCTAGCTGCTTATATAACAATATTCTTAGGAATATGCAAGAGGTAAAGGCCAAAAACCATTTCTCTTAATTTAGAAAATCCGTATTTTTACAAAATTGCAAGAGTAAGTTATTTTCAGTCACTGCCATGGTTGAAGACAAGTTTCTTAAAAAAAAAAAAAAAAAAACTAGACACTGCTGAGTCCCATGTTACTACATAGTAAGTGGTCAATAAATATTTGCAGATGTCTGATATTGCCTTAGCGGATGTCTGATATTGCCCAGATTTACTGCTTGATACCAGGTAAGTATAGACAGAGCCAAAATGTGCCATCAGGGTTGCCATGTTCCTGTCTTCTCCACCACCCTGAGCCTTTTCTTTTGATCCACCAAATGGTATCATCTTGAACCACCTGTCCTGGTCCCAGGCTCCTGCGGCTGCCTGTCATCCTGCGTAGTTCTATCTTCCAAAAGCCTCGTCCCTTCCTGTTGACAACTGCAGTCACGAAAAGTCTATGAAATGCTCTAGAAGGATTGGAACCTTCACATCCTACCTGGGAAATCTAGAAATCTCAGAAATGCCATTCATCAATCTGGCCCTGCCCACACATCTGGAATCCAACAAGAAAACCCACAAGCACCAGCTCAGTATTTTTCCCCCTTGAATTGGGCAAGCCATTGTGATCTTCTGGGGCAAGGAACCTCAGTGCTAAAAGTAAAAGTGGCGATTGTCTACTGTGGTATTGTATTTTCTTAAGAAGAAGAAAAAAAGAGAGACTTGCAGACAAGTGGGAAAGCCCAGACGGCTCTCCCCAGTGTCACGGAGAAAGCCCACTTTGCGATGACTCAGAACAGCAGCAGGAACAATGGGGGTGGGGGGAAGGGGAGGAAACATTGCTCCCAAAACTGGTCTCCTGCCTTGTGTTACCCTAAAGCCTTGTTTTATTCCTTCATGTCTCCATATATTTTCGGCAAATGTTTATTTAGTGCCTATCGTTTAGTGCCAGGTACAAGGTAGGTTTTAAGTGAAAAAGACTCTGTCCTTCCTCCCAGACACTCAGTCAAACGTAGACAGACACATGCCTATGGAGTGTGTGCAATACACGATGACGGGTCAGCCAGGGACCCAGAGACTAATGGGGATGGAGAGGTTCCTACCCCTGCTTGGGCAGTGGGCGGACAGTGGGGGTGAGGTCTCAGAGGAAATTCCCTGGAGGAGATTAAAGTGAGCTGAGTCTTTTTACAAAAATATTGTATTAAAGTTTAGTTGATTTACAACGGTTTGCCAGTTTCCCTTGTAAAGCAAAGTGACTCAGTTATTTATATACATTCTTTTTGGTATTATTTTCTATCATGGTCTGTCTCAGGAGACTGGGTATAGTTCCCTGTGCTATACAGTAGGAAGTTGTCTATCCATTCTAACTGTAATAGCCTGCATCTATTAACCCCAAACACCCAGTCCATCCCACTCCGTTCCCCACTCCTCACTGGCAACCAAAAGTCTGTTCTACATGTGTGCGAGTCTGTTTCTGTTTTGTCCATTGATTCATGTGTGCCATATTTTAGATTCCACGTATAAGTGATATCATACACTATTTGTCTTTCTCTATCTAACTGACTTCACTTAGTATGATAACCTCTGATTGCATCCATGTTGCTGCAAATGGAGTTATTTCATTCTTTTTTATGGCTGAGCGGTATTCTATTGTGTATGAGGTCCTTTCTTTTCTTTCTTTCTTTTTTTTTTTTTTTTTTGTCTTTTTAGGGCTGCACCTGTGGCATCAGTAAGTTCCCAGGCCAGGGGTCAAATTGGAGCTGTAGCTGCCAGCCTACACCAGCCACAGCAATACCAGATCTGATCTGCACCTACACTGCAGCTCACAGCAATGCCAGATCCTTACCCCACTGAGCAAGGCCAGGGGTCGAACCTGCATCCTCATGAATACTAGTTGTGTTCGTTACCACTGAGCCACATGAGAACTCCTACACCACAGCTTCTTAATCCATTCATCTGTTGATGAACATTTAGGTTATTCTGGCAACTGTGTGGAGGATAGTTTTGAGTCAAAGGGAAATTAGATGAAAGATTGAGAATGGTGGCAGGGAGAGAAAGGAATAAATATATGTAAGAAATATTTAGGAGATAAATCAGAATAACTTGAGGATTCATTGGATGTACAGGATGAAGAGTAAAAGCAGAGACCAGAATCTGCTGACCGGCAGGTGATTTTAGAAGGTGGGGGGCTGGGTAGAGCAAAGAGAAAGCAGAATTGGAGCAATCTACACTCTTTAGGCTGCTAGGATGAAAGTGCTTCCTGTAGACTCATGGGTGCAATGGAAGGTAAGCATGTTCAAGCCATCTTGACGGGACCTGCCTGGGAAAGTAACCCGTGGGGAAAGGACACCACATTGGGAGTTGGAGACTAGGGGACAGACTGCTAAAGGGGAGCGCAGAGAGGGGTAGACCCAGAAGTCAGGAATGAAATGTATCACCCCCTTGGCTCCTCCAAAGAACATACAAATATCCCGTGGAAGAGCCACACAGCGGTAACTGAGATAGAACAGCAGCAACACCACTGACAAGAGGCTTTTGCTTCTCTGAGACAGGCCGAGAAAGAGGGAGGAATCCTTCTGACACTGTAGGGCCTCTGAATGTGAGATTGCTGTCTGGATAACTCAACGGAATCTTCCAGCACTCCAAAGGGAATTATCATTGCCTAAATGAGATGTTATACATAGCTGAAAGTGACTAGAATGGAGTCCACTCAAGATCTTGTCTAACAGTGAGAGGGTAGTTGTGTGTCCTTGCTATGGCCTGAACATTTGTGTTGCCTGCTTCCCCAGATTCATAGGTCACAACCTGTATGCTCAATGTGATGCTATGAGGAGGTGAAGCCTTTGGGAAGTGCTTAAGTTAAAGGAGCCCTCATGAATGGGATTAGTGCCCTTGTAGAAGAAACCCCATGAAGCTCCCTAGCCCCTTCCAGTCGGGAAGGACACAGTGAGAAGGCACCAGCTATGAATCAGGAAGAGAGCCCCTGCCAGAAAACCCAACCATGCCAGCACTAGGAGCTTGGACTTTGCAGCCTCCAGAACTGTAAAGAATAAATGTTTGCTGTTGATAAGCCACCCACTGTGTTATTCTCTTATAGCTGCCTCAATGGACTGAGGTGGTCATCGTTGAGAATATGTCTAGCAAAAAATAAAACCAATCCTTCATTGTCTCGTTCCAGCAGGTTCATCTCATTCTTAAAAACAGTTGCACCAGTAGCACAAAAGGGAAGGACCATCCTTCAGGAGAAGAGATGAATATCTGTGTCATTTGGTCATTTTGAGGATGAGAGTTTACTTTGGCTGACGCTGTCAGATCTAGCTGGACATTGTCGTTTTTTCTATCTCCTAGGGTGACTGGCTGAAGCCTGGGAGCAGAAGTGGATTCAGTTCTCTTCCTTTCTGGTGTTGCTTGTGTTTGCATTGAGTTGAGTCTCAAGTTTCTTTGTAGGAATCTGACTGATGTACTTGTTCACCCTGTAAAGTTGGTTTAACTGTAATAATTTACAAGTGGCAGTATCAAGCCAGCTGCAACACATCAATCACATGCTCTGAAACGTTCAAATAAGCAAAGGTGCCAAGGCAAGCCCTTCCCCCGAAACACACGTAGTGGGGCTCCTGCTCTTGCCTAAAGACCCCCGCCCCAGAGACTGTAGGTAACACATAACCATTCATGTGCACCAAAGGCACCGGTGTCACTGTGTATTCGTCACTGGCAAAGCTTAATTTTAGGCAAAAGAAAATGGGATGCTCTAACATTTTCCCTTCTGCGGATTCATCGCTCACTCTGCCCTGGGAGTGTGCCGGTGCCTGGAGACCCCTGCTCCCACCATCCTCCGCTCTGCAGACGTGTCCTGCCCTCCGAAGGGGCTCACTGCTTTCTCTTCTCTGCCCTCTGCCCCTTGCGGGTCCGGCTATCTCTCCTTAGCCTTCCGAAGCCCCTTGAGGTTCCTGGGTAGCCCACGCTGCATGGCAGCTCTCCCGATCCGATGACTCTTCCGAGGCAGTGGGAGTGTGGGGTGGGAGAGGAAAGTCTCCGTGACTCAGCTGTGAGTCATCCTTCCAAAGGGTCGCTCAAGGAAGTCGTGACCAGAGAGCAAGGAGGACCCCTGAGGGAGCGTCCCTGCCCGCCAAAGCCTCAGCCTTGAAGGAGGCCCGCTGAGGCCAGAGGAGGAGCTGAGTCTCGCCCCAGTTCTAGGAAGGGATGATCATTTCCTTACTGGCTTTTTGTTTGTTTGTCTTTTTAAGGGCCGCACCCATGGCAGATGAAGGTTCCCAGACTAGGGGTCTAACCAGAGCTGCAGCTGCCAGCCTATGCCACAGTCACAGCAACTCCGGATCCCCAACCCACTGAGTGGGGCCAGGGATTGAAACTGCCTCATGGATACTAGTGTCCTCGTGGATACTAGTCAGATTTATTTCTGCTGAGTTACAACGGGAACTCCCCCGTTACTGTTTTTTATTAAGCAAGCAACAAGGGTTCTGGTTAGGTTGAAATTGCAGGCGGTTGAGCAGTGGCAGCAAGATCTTCTCTCCACCTGATTTCAACCCTGTTCCCATAAAAGTTTCTGGACTCTTTTCTACGTGTTGAGTCTTCTTGACACCCTGAGCTCTCATCTTCCTCATGGATTCTCCCTTTGGATCCTGGCACTTTGCTAATTCCCTAAGGTTAGCTCACATGATTCTCCTTCTCTATGGAAAAAAAAAAAAATCCATCATTTTTCTAAAAATTCCTAAGCTACCTTTATGCTGGAATTCTTGGTCATTCTTTATGTGCCCCAGCTTCCTTTCAAAGCCCACCAACCCTGCTCCCCCATTTTTGAGGACATTTTTGTAGTTCTCACAGGGAAATGTATCTTTTATGCTGGGTCTAGATATGCACCAGTCTGTCTTTTTCCATGGAAGTACAGTATTTTGGACTGTATCACACACACTTAGGATTTTTTTGTTTGCTTGCTATAGTTCTTTCATACTTTCTTGTGCACACATGTAAAATAAAGAATTGTGGAGCAGTAAAAACAAGCAGTGGAAGACTAAAAAATAAAAATACATGAAATCACACCGTCAATGATAGAATGCATTATTGAGTTACTTTTACAAGTCGAAAAGGGATAAGAAGAGAAGAGATAATGTGTAATTTTGGCAAATGTTATCACACTACCGCATGCAAAATGTTGTATGAATTCTTTTGTTTGTTTGTTTGTTTGTTTGTTTGCCTTTTCTAGGGCCACACTCGCAGCATATGGAGGTTCCCAGGCTCGGGGTCTAACAGGAGCTGTAGCCACCAGCCTATGCCACAATCACAGCAACACGGGATCCGAGCTGCATCTGTGACCTACACCACAGCCCACGGCAACACCAGATCCTTAACCCATTTAGAGATGCCAGGGATCGAACCTGCAACCTCATAGTTCCTAGTCAGATTCGTTAACCACTGAGCCACAACGGGAACTCCAAATTCTGATCTATTTTTCCCTAAAAACAAATTTAGGTAACAAATGCTATTTCTAAATGTTAGCAACAACATAGATATGAAATGACACTCTATGGGGATATATATCCCCACAAAATATATATTTATGTGTGTGTCCGTGTGTGTGTGTGTGTGTGTGTGTGTGTGTGTGTGTGTGTGTGTATTCTCTATTTAGTTGTACCTTTAATATATGTCCTCTATTTAGCAATATATTTACTATATAGGGATAATTTATATAGAATATGTGTCCAGAAACTATATTCTGTATGTAGTTGTGTAAAGAAGATATATTCTTTACTCAGCTGTAGAAAAATCTACCAGTCTAACCCATCGTTCTCACAATCCTTGCTTGCCAATGTGTCCCCCACCCACCCCTGACACAAACACCTCCTGAAATAATTGTCACTGACTGTATTTAAGTAAGAAGTTTCATGCAACATTCAGTCCACTCAGGTTGGTAGAATTTCCTAGTTAGACAAAATATTTTTCCTATTGATGGTCATAAAATTTTCTGTATATGTGTCGAGTGAACAGCTACATCATTGTCCTCCCTGGTGCGATAACTAAACCATGCATTACTTTTAAATTTGAAAGTTCGTTCTTTCATATATAAACTAAAAAATTGAGTATGAGAACCCAAGTTACCAGATCTATCTATGCACTGCAATTTCTTTCCAGAATAGTAATTTCAGCAATATTCTTTAGTGCAGTCAATTCTGCTTTCATCAGTTTCTTTTTCTGAAAACAATCTAAAGAATTAGAGCTTGAAAATATTACTTAGGGAGTTCCTATCGTGGCTCAGTGGTTAACAAATCTGACTAGGAACCATGAGGTTGCAGGTTCAATCCCTGGCCTTGCTCAGTGGGTTAAGGATCCAGCGTTGCCGTGACCTGTGGTGTAGGTCGCAGATGCGGCTCGGATCCCGCGTGGCTGTGGCTGTGGCGAAGGCCGGCGGCTACAGCTCCTGTTAGACCCCTAGCCTGGGAACCTCCATATGCCACAGGTGCGGCCTTAGAAGAGGCAAAAAGACAAAAAAAGAAATAAAAATTTTAAAAATAAGTAAATAAATAAAAATATTACTTAGATTATTTTAACCATAGAAACTGCGTGAATAACAAAAATTCTTTCAGAGACAGGAAAGGCTATACCACCTGAGTTTTCAGAACGCTTTTCTTCTTCATACAATTTTTCACTAGTCAAATAAAATGACTGCAGACTCACTGTGCTTTCAACCCCCTCAGACCGTTTAAAAGGAGCATATAGTGTGTGCTGTTGGTGCCTCACAGGATCAGCCCGAAGCTCTCGTCCCCAGCTGGGACCACACCCGTGTTACTTCCTTTCCTTACCCAGTCCTGCTTCCCTGCTGCCATTCTTCTGGGAACACTCCTCCAATAAATTATCCAAACAAGAACCCCATCCCAGGCTTTACTGATTTAAGACAAATCCTAAGCAAGAAATTTCTCAAACAGTGCCATTAGTGTCTGGGTGACTTGCATTAAACCTCAGAAACATACTTGCCCTGCTTAGTAGTGTTTTTTTTGCATTCATTTTATAATCCTGCCAAATTACTTTTTTTGAGAAAAAATATATATGTGTGTGTGTGTGTGTGTGTGTGTGTGTGTGTGTGTGTGTATATATATGCATATATATATATGTATAAAACATTATATGAGTTTCAGGTGTAGACGTCATGATTTGATATTTGTGTATTTTGTGAAATGATCTCCACAATATCTAGTTGGTTTCCATCGCTGTACATAGTTACAAGATTTTTTTCTTATGTTGAAAACCTTTAAAATCTACTCTTTTCACAACTTTTGAATATGCAACAGAGCATTATTAGTTGTAGTCACCAAGCTATACATCACACTCCCATAACTTGCTCAGTATTTATATGTAGCATATACAGTTTAATAGCTATAGTATTATTTAATCTTTCTAGTATTATTTAACATCTAAGACATCAGAGAACCCTAATGCAGCAATGACCTTCTGGAGAAACCTCTTACTGCCATTTGCAGCAACATGAGTAGACATAGAGAATATTATGCTTAGTGAAATAAGTCAGAGAAGGAAAAATACTGTATGATGTCACTTATATGTAGAATCTAAAAAATAAAACACGTGAATGTATAGAACAAAATAGAAATTGCACCAGAGATACAGAAAACAAACTAGTGGTTATCAGTACGGAGAGGAGTTGGGGTGGGGGGAGCAAATTAGAGATTAAGAGATAGAAACTGCTATGCACAAAATAGATGAGCAGCAAAGATACATTGTACAGCACAGAGAATTATGGCCATTATCTTGCAATAGCTTAGTAGAATATAATCTGTAAAAACACTGAATCACTATGCTATACACCTGAAAGTAATATAATACTGTAAATCAACTATATTTCGATATAAAAAAATTAAGTAGCAAAGCTTTCACTCATATATTTAGAAGTGGGCAAGGTAGGAAGGATGTGCCAATGAAAAATATTCTGCTTTGAATAGCAATTAGACTGTATACAAGAGCAAGCCTTCAGTTGCCAAAAGAAGATCAAAAATACATCTCTGCAAAATTTTTAGAAAACAGTAGTGGTTTCCTAGGCTCTTCTTCAGTAGCTCCTAGCTGTATGCTGGCTGTATAGAACATTTAAAAGTAGTTATGGTGTCTGGCCAAGCCGGAGAAAACAGGAGGATAATTAATCACCTCAACCTGGACTGGATTCTCAATGTTGTTTTAATGGCTCAGCCTTCCTCTGAGCTACCAAATCCTTTTACAGAAGGGAAGAAATATGTATAGCCAACTCTCAATTTTCAGCGTTAACGGAAGGACTATTCATTCCACAAATATTTATTGAGTTCTTGCTATGCTCTGAACATAGTGCTTTGTTAGGTACCCTGCAGAAGCCAGAGGGATAGATAGATTGATAGGACACTAAGCACAGGACCAAACCACTGCCCTTGGCTCTGACATGTCATGCCTAAGGGCACCCCAACCCATGTCCACCTGCAAATGGGTGGACCTTCTCTGAGTTCCCCCCTCCTCCTTTCTCCATGCTATTTCCTATCACACATTACATTTTTATCTATTTTATCCTCTCTCTGCTAAATTAGAGAGAAATACTGCTCCATAAAAAGGTGTGAGGCAGCCGGAACTCCTGCTTATACTTTCACTGTAGTCTTCCTCACCTTGAAACCCCCATCCCTTCCTTTTATGCTTTCTGGGGACAAGGGAATAAATAGAAAGTAAGCTCTTTGGGCCAAGGTGACATCGGGGAAGGTCTAGAAATGATAAAATGTGCTACAGCCTAGATTCAGTGAATAGCACCCGTCTGCAAGAAAGCCACGTGCTTCTTTTAACATTCTTGAACTTGTTAACGGTCAAAGCTGGATAACGACCCCTTATATTTACTTAGTGTTATAGAGTTTACAAAATTCTTTCACCTACATTGCCTTATTAAATTTTCACAACAATCTTGTGAAGCTAACCTGCTACATCACAGGACACCGAGGTTCAGAAAGGTTGTCCAAAATCCCCTTGTAAGCAAGGGCTTGAACAAAGAAAGTCTTTCAGCACCGAGCCTTTCAGCTATTCCAGTATCATCTCCCTTAAGCTTGTGAGAACCCTGGATTCCTTTAGGTGTCTTTCTCTACCATTCTCCTCCCACTCCTCAACTTCAGTCCCTACTTAAACTAGCAATACCATTGTCACCACTGTCCTGCATAAAAGCTTGTCTTTGGAATGATATAAACACCCCACTCTCTGCATCACCCAGTTCTTGAGAAATTAGACGGATAACCTATGAACTATCACTGTAGGTACAGTAATTGCATTAACTACCTTCCTTTTTCTCTCCACTTGGCAGGTAATGATGCTGCAAGACACAGTATTTTATTGAACAAAATGGCCTGTTGCAGAATTGAGATACAGAAAACTGATGCAAAGCACATCTTTCATCATACACTGTGATGAAACGGTGTTTGGGGAGTTGCCCTTGTGGTGCAGCAGAAATGAACCCAACTAGTATCCATGAGGTTGCTGGTTCAATCCCTGGCCTTGCTCAGTGGGTTGGGGATCCAGCATTGCCGTGAGCTGTGGTGTGAGTTGCAGACTCGGCTCAGATCCTGCATTGCTGTGGCTCCGATTCAACCCTTAGCCTAAGAATTTCCATATGCCACAGGTGTGGCCCTAAAAAGACAGAAAAAAAGTTTGTGTCTCTGAGTGGGTGCCTTATTTTGGCATCTCTTCCGTGACTTAACTATTTCTTTTCCCATGTGAATAATGAAGAGGAGGGATATTAATGTTTTCAACATGGATCAGACATTAGAATGACCTGGACATGTTTTTTAGGACAGTAACTTAACGTATTCATTCATACACAGTCTTCCATATTAATTACATCAATAATCTTATGTATTATGCACTGATGACCAGTGTCTAGATCTTTCACTGTTGATTACCTGAATGATCCTGAGACACGGTCTACACCCCAGCCATTGAGAATGTCTACCTCAGATGACGGCTGAAGTTCACCCCAGGACTTCCGTTCTGCAAGTGTGTAACGTGCAATTAATTGTAGATTGCTTCTACTGCTACTCCTTGTTCTCCTCTCTCTGAGAGGGCAGGAATGGTGTTAACCAGATGTTCAGAGGACGTGCAAATATTCTCACTACCTTTGCCAGCCCGTTCCTTTAGGAGCTGCACACTTGGTCAGAAATACTTGTACCCCCCATGCAAAGGGCACAGGTTAGTACCTTCAGAATTACAAAGAGATCAGGAGGTCACTGGATTTCTTCAGTTCTGTGATTCCACTCCCAGAGATTATAGATCACAGGCAATACTTTTTTTTTTTTTTTTTTTTGCTTTTTAGGGCCTAAACTACAGCATATGGAAGTTCCCAGGCTAGGCATCAAAGTGGAGCTGCAGCTGCTGGTCTATACCACAGCCACGATCAGGGTATGAGCTGCATCTGAGACTTACACCATAGCTCACAACAATGCCGGATCCTTGAGCCACTGGGCGAGGTCAGGGATCAAACCCTCATCCTCCTGGATACTAGTCGGGTTTGTTACCACTGAGCCACCGTGGGAACTCCAGAAATCCTTTTTTTTTTTTTAATTTTAAAAAATTTTTTTCTTTTTTGGGCCACATCCGCAGCACATAGAGGTTCCCAGGTGCTAGTCGGGCTCGTTACTGCTGAGCCACAACAGGAACTTCCTAGATTAATATCTTAAACTCACTCCCAGAGCTGGCTTTTCTTGCATAAAGTATCCATGAAGACAACACAGAAGCATGAGGTTGAGGGGCCAAGTCAACAAGCCAGAGGGCACTCTGGTTATCCGACTACTGAGACACAAGAAACACATTTATTGGCAGCTAGGGACAAATTTATTCAAATCCTGCCTCTCTTCCTTACTATGTGACTCACACAACTTACCTCTTGTGCCTTGGGTTCATTGCCTCTAAAATGGGATAACAGGAGTTCCCACTGTGGCTCAGGGAGTTAAGAGCACAGTATCCAGGAGGATGTGGGTTCCATCCTTGACCTCTATCAGTGGGTTAAGGATCTGACATTGCCACAAGCTGCAGTGTAGGTCGCAGGTGCAGCTCGCATCTGGTGTTGCTGTGGCTGTGGTGTAGGCCTGCAGCTGAAGCTTCGGTTCAGCTCCTAGCCAGGGAACTTCCACATGCCTCAGGTGCAACCATAAAAAGAAAAAACAATGGGGATAATAGTAACAATCTCACTGAGTTAATCTGAAGACTAAATAAATGTAATACATATAAAATCCTTGAAACCGCATTTTGCACTTATATTTCTAACCACTATTACTATTGAGAGTCAACAATGTTAACTGTGCGGTGATTTAAAATCAAATCAATAATAGGAGGGATTGATACAGATTGACCACCACTTGTGGATTTCAGAAAAATTCAACTAATGTTTTAAAGACTCCAAAGTTGGAGTTCTCATTGTGGCTCAGCAGTAACAAACCCGACCAGTATCCATGAGGATGCGGGTTTGATCCCTGGCCTTGATCAGTGGGTTAAGGATCTGGCATGGCCATGAACTGTGGTGTAGGTCGCAGAGGCGGCTCGGATCCTGTGTTGTTCTGGCTGTGGCATAGGTCGGCAGCTGTAGCTTCTATTCGACCCCTAACCTGGGAACATCCATGTGCCACAGGTGCGGCCCTAAAAAAAAAAAAGAAAAGAAAAGAAAATTTTCGGTTATCACATAATTGTAGGCAGCACTGTCCAGTGCTATAACCACCTGCTCTGTGCAGCTATTTAAATTAATTAAAATTAACATTCAGTTCTCCAGTTGCACTAGTTACATTTCAAGGGGCTAATAGCCACATGTGGACATAACAGACGTAGAAAAGTTCTATTGGACAGTGGTGAAAATTTATTATCTCTATGTACATAAACTCAAGAGAGAAGAATGGCCATAGGAGGTCAAAAAAAATCAGTTAAATTGGGGAAAACCAATCAATAGCTGGTATGTCCCCTTGATCAATCGCACTCTCATTCTTGCCACCAAATCTCTATTCTCACATTTCATTTTTCCCTTTTTTGGCTTCCTCTTCCATCTCAACAGTAGCAATGAAACTCATTTAATAAATATCAATAAAATATCACAGATCTAATTTTCACTGTTATCAAGAACACTTTCTTTATAACTTATTTTCTTCTAGGGCTTCGCAGCAAAGGAGATTATGTCTTTCTTTTTATTAATACTGTGTCATAGCTGACAGAACACTGGGTATAATCCTCCTCCTCTTCTGCAGCTCTAGCACAGCTAGTCACAACAGATCACTTAATGAACATTTTTTTATTTAGTCCTATTTGTTCATAGGTTACAAAGCCCAACATGAGGTGGTGAAAGGGGAAGAGGATCCCTCATATGTGTGTATGTATGAGTGTGTTTGTGTATGTGTGTGTGTGTGTTTGTATGAGTGTGTGTGTTTGTGTGTGTTATGAATGTGTATATGTGTGAGTGTGTGCCGAGTGTGTGCATGTGGGAGGGTTGTGTGTGTGCTTGTGTGTTTACGCAGTGTTCATCTCTAAGTATATCTTCTGTCATTAATTGCAGTTGACTGGAACTTCCCTGGGCCTTAGTATAAATATGTTAATGGCATATTAATTGGCCAATGGCAATTCGCAGGGAAGGACATGTGCAGCCAAGCTTCTCGGCAGTTGGGGAAATGAGTGTGCAGGTCCCCAAGGAGAGATCTGAGCAGCATCTTCTCTGAGACTGGAACTTCCTAAAGTTCTCCCATTAAGCTGCTCTTCTCTTGGGGATCTGCTCCAAAAGGAAATGTACATTAGTACATGATGGAAACTTTCTTCTTCCAACTTACAGAAGCTTATCCTAAGAGCACTGTCGTTCTGCGTCTTGACCACCAGAATAGTCCTATTTTGATCTTGGCGAGAGCACAAATAAAGACAAGTGTAATTTCCTGAGGATGGGTTTGATCCCTTGGCTTGCTCAGTGGGTTGGGGATCTGGTGTTGGCATGGCTATTGCATAGGCAGGCAGCTGCAGCTGGGACCTAATTCCTGGTGTGGGAACTTCCATCTGCTGCAAGTGTGGCCCTAAAAA
>PVHT021183699.1:10365805-10410160 GCA_004024745.2 Catagonus wagneri
GCAGGCTTGTCCGTTCCTCATGAGGTCTGTTTGATATGAGGGGTCTCTTTGCCATTTGGGGGGCCGCTACCCGTCCCCACCGGCCTAACAGTAAACACTTAGTATTACCAGCCTTTTCATTGTTAACCATTTGGATAGAGTACTATCTCCTGGTGATTTTATTTTGCATTTCTCTGATGACTAATGATGATGAGCATTTTTCATGTGCTTTTTATTCCCATTTCTATAGTTTCTTTCTTGAAATATCTGGTAAAATCTTTTGACCATTTAAAATAGGTTATGCGGGAGTTCCCTTCGTGGCTCGGTAGTTAACGATTCCGACTAAGAACCATGAGGTTTCCGGTTCGATCCCTGGCCTTGCTCAGTGGGTTAAGGATCTGGCGTTGCCGTGAGCTGTGGTGTAGTTTGCAGACGCAGCTCGGATCCTGCGTTGCTGTGGCTGTGGCGAAGGCCGGTGGCTTCAGCTCCTGTTAGACCCCTAGCCTGGGAACCTCCATATGCCACGGGTGCGATTCTACATAAAAGACAAAAATAAAATAAAATAAAATAGGTTATGTGGAGTTCCCATGGTGGCTCAGTAGATTAAGAACCTGACATGGTGTCTGTGAGGATGCGGGTTTGATCCCTGGCATTACTCAGTGGGTTGAGGATCTGGCATTGCCACAAGCTGCAGCATAGGTAACAGATGCGGCTAGGATCTTGCATTGCTGTGGTGTTATCTGTCTTATTACACACACACACACACACACACACTCACACTCTTTCTGATACTAAGCTCAAGGGTTCAATTCCGACGGTAAGTATCAGGCTTAGTGGTAAAGGGTGGAGTCTTTTCGTATATGAGAGATGGGATTTTTCCCCATAAAAGCTGCAAAGTACTGGAACCTAGTATTAGCCGTGTCTTGCTTTGTTTTGGTACAGCACAGAGATCAGATGGGCAGACTGGAGCCCTGCATCCTGGGTTCACACGTGAGCTCCACCATTTACTAAATGCATGACATTGCTTAAGATGCCCAATCAAACTGTAGCTCAGTTTTCTCTGCTATAAAATGGTGTAATGCTGGTCTCACAGCACGCTGTACTCTTTAAGTGAGGCTATTTAAAGCACTTTGAACAGCCCAAATACAGAGTCAGCCCTCCGTAAATGCTGGCTGTTATCAGGATGAAGAATCTGAGTTTCATTCATTAAAAGTACTCACCCATACAAAATCTGTAAAATTGACTTGTGATGATTTATGCACACCTATAACTGAAATAAAATCCATTAAGAGAAAAAATAAATAAATAAATAAATAAATAAAAAGAAAGTGCTATGTCCAAAAAAAAAAAAAAAGTACTCACCCAACCACATTCTTTCCAGAATCCTTATCTATACAGCTTCATCTCTGTCCTTCAGTCCTCTACTCTATTTCTACAACTGTTTCCTAGATAAGCAGTCTCTGGAGATTTATTTTCCTTTTGCCCTGGGGGGATCTGCAAAAGCACTGAGGGAGAAGGAGGTAGTGTGAAGGCAGGTTTTACCTCATTGGGTTTAAATTTTATATCAGTGTATATCCATTTGTGCCTTGGAAGTCTAATTCTTTCTACAATATTTCAACAGAGACCTGAGATAATTAAGTTCAAGAGAGGGAAGAGAAACTAGACTCTTCCCAGCAGGAGGCTGGCAGTAACATTTGACAATCAGATTCTTTTATTTCGGGGCAGAAAATTAGTTGCCTCTGAGACTAAAAGAGGAAGTGAAACCTTAACAGCTTTCGGCTTTGAACTTCAGGAAGCCCTAAACATTCCTGAAGGCACATATTAAATGACAAAAAAGAAACAATTAAGATGTATTAGATTCATCGAAAAAAGACAAAAACCACATGATCATCTCAATAGATGCAGAAAAAGCATTTGGAAAAAACCCAACATTCATTCATAATAAAAACTCGGAAACTAAGAATAGAACTTCCTCAGCCTGATGAAGGGCATCTATTAAAAACCCACAGCTAGAGTCACACTTAATGCTAAAATCCTGAGTGCTTTCCTTCTCAGAGCACAAACAAGGCAAGGATGTCTGCTTTTGCCAATTTTATTTAACCTTGCACTGAAGTTTCTATAGCTCATGCAATAAAAATTTCTTTTTAAATTAGGGACATCCAGATTGGGAAAAAAAGAAAGAAAATTATCTTTATTCGCAGATGATGTAATCCTATGTGAAAATCTAAAGAAATACCCCCATATTTTACCAGAACTCATAAAGAACTTTAAACAAGATTACCAGAGCAATGAACAAAAATTAGTAATATCTCTATATCCTAGCAATGATCCAGCAGAAATTGAAATGAAGAAAACAATTACTTTACGATAACAGCGAAAAAAGTAAAATATTTAGGAACAAATTTACTAAAGAAATGCAAGACTGGAGTTCCCTTTGTGGCTCAGTGGTTAACAAATCCGACTAAGAACGATCCCTGGCCTTGCTCAGTGGGTTAAGGATCCGGTGTTGCCGTGAGCTGTGGTGTAAGTTGCAGACGCGGCTCGGATCCCGCAGTTGCTGTGGCTGTGGCGAAGGCCGGCAGCACCAGCTCCGATTAGACCCCTAGCCTGGGAACCTCCGTATGCCGCAGATGCGGCTCTAGATAAAGGCAAAAAGACAAAAAAAAAGAAAAAAGAAATGCAAGACTTACATGCTAAAAAATATAAAACATCATCAAAAGAAATTAAAGGAGGCCTCGACAAATGGAAAGAAATTCATGTTCAGAGATTGGAAAGCTAAATACTGTCTGGTCAAGTTGGCTTTTCTCCTTGTGTTGCTCTGAAAATTCAGTTCAATCCTGGTCAAAATCCCACCAGAGAGGCTGGAAAACTGAAGAGACCTGTTAGCTTGGACAAGGGTGCAGATGGAAGTCCCAGACTGATCTCTTCTTCCACGTCCTGGCTCTGTCTGAAAACTTGAGGGGACTCATGGGTGTGTGTGTGACTGTGTGTGTGTGTGTGTGTGTGCGTGCGCGTGTGTGTGTGCCAGCCCACAGAACCTCCAACCTTTTCTCTCCTCACCCCATCACCTATGGTTCCCCCTTAATCACCCTTTCAACCTCTAGGGCTGCGCACACTAAAAACAAAGTCCTCTTTTTGGAGCACAGACCCAGGGCAAAAGACCAAGCAGTTGCTAAGAAAAAGCTCTTTCTGACCCATTTGTTGGGGAATTGCACAGCTGTTTACACAGAGGTGTGTCTAGAAGCAGAGACCTGAGTTCTAGCTGGGCACTGACCCCTCAGAAGGGAGCCAGAGGTGGCCTCTAAAGCAATGCTTCTCAAACTCTAATAAGCAAGCAGATCACCTCAGATCTTGTTAAAATGACGATTTGGTAGGTCTAAGGTATGGGCTGACGGTCTGCCTTTCTGATGAGCTTCTGGGTGCTGGTCTGGGGACCACACTTTGAGTAGCAAAGCTGTAAAGCAGTGGCTTGAATCAGGGCACCACTGGGCTGACTGTAGGGGCAGAACTCCTGTGGAAGAGCAGTGACAGCCAGTGGAGGGAGTGAAGGGTTGTTGAGAACCACCTAGCCCTCATCACCTACACCTACAACGGGACAAGTTGGTTGTGACTGACGGTGAGCCAGTGATCAGTGGTTGTGGTACTGCTTCTTGAGTTCATAGTTTACTGGGCAAGTTAGATACAAATAAATAACTACAAGACAGTTAAGGAACAGTAACTTTAAGGGGAACAATAGACAAATATATGAGGCACATCAGTGACACAGCAGAGGTGAGCAATATCTGAGCAGAGCTTTGAGAGATGAACTGAGTTTCACAGAGAACAGAGAGGAAAAGGGGACATGAGGCAAAGGGAATGATGTATCTGGGGCAGACTGTATTTTCCAAAGAAGGCAGCAGCCATATTCTCTAGTCCCATCAAGAAATTTCCGCTCCCCTATCAAGAGGTGAAGTTTAATTTCCTTCTCTGTGAATGTGGGTAGAGTTATGATGGCTTCCATGAATACAATGTAAAGAAACAACACTAATGTGACTTTCAAGATTGGATTAGAAAAGGGTCTGTAACTTGTGTCTGGTTTTCTTGGGCTGCTTGCTTTTGGTACCAAGCCATCATGCTATGAGGAAGCCAAGAAGCCCATGGAAAGTTTTGGTGAGGAAGAACTGAGGTCCACACCCGGGAATCCTGCTGAGCTCCCAGCACCAACACCACTTGCCAGCCATGTGAATGAGCCATAACAAAAGCAACTCTTCCAGCCTTCAGTCAGACTTTTCCAGGTGACACTGTGGAGCAGAGATAAGCCAGTCCACCAAGCCCTGGCCAAACTGCAAATTTGTGAGCAAAAGAAATAATCGCCCCGGTTTACCAACTTCTGCAGCGATTTGTCCCACAGCAAAAAAATTCAGGAATAAAAATATGTAAAGGTAAAGAAGTGTGTTCTGTGATAACCCATTTGGGGAAAGAATCTGAAAAAGAATGGATATGTGTCTGTGTATTAACCGAATCACTTCGTTGTACATCAGAAATTAACACAATGTTGTAAATCAACTGTACTCCAATAAAACTTTAAAAGATGGGGAAAAAGTGTGAAACAGCCTGGTGTTTGAAAACATGACACCAATCCGGGCATGTTCATATACAGCTCAGCTATTAGAAATAAAAACATAAAAACATGGGAAATGTTGGGAACGTTGAATTTGTGACGTGGAGGGAAAAGCTTTTGTCAACAAAGCATTAATAGTGTAAGTGTAATGAAGTTGTACTGTCACTACGCTTGGCTTAATTATTCGTGGCTCTGCCAGAAAATGTTCTAGATGTACACGTAAAGAAATTTCTACAACAAAGTTTTCTTGCTGGAAAAAAAAGCAAATTCTTATTGAAGAGAAAATAATAATGGTCTGCTATTATGTGTACTCTGTAGATGAAGCCCAGGTTGACAATTTTCAAGAAATCTCAATTTATAGTTTTTACCACCAAAATGGAAACATGATATAATTTCAAAAGCAAATTAATGGAGTTCCCGTCGTGGCTCAGTGGTTAACGAATCCGACTAGGAACCATGAGGTTGTGGGTTCGATCCCTGGCCTTGCTCAGTGGGTTAAGGATCCGGCGTTGCTGTGAGCTGTGGTGTAGGTTGCAGACACGGCTCGGATCCTGCGTTGCTGTGGCTGTGGTGTAGGCCAGAGGCTACAACTCTGATTTGACCCCTAGCCTGAGAACCTCCATACGCCGCGGGTGCAGCCCTAGATAAGGCAAAAAGACAACAACAACAAAAAAGGCAAATTAACAACCCACCTGAATTGCTCAGTGGGAGTTATATCTCCACATTCTTAGGATAAAAGTACACAACTCTGACCTGCCTTTAGTCCCTTTGTTTTCCTTCCTAAATAGTCATCTCTGAGAGAATCAACCAGGAGTTTCTGAAAGAGGTAAAATTTATGACTCTTCTTTAATGCTGACAACCTTATTTTCTATAGTCCTGAGGAGTGCTGGTTGCATGCTAATTGGAGAAAGATTTAGAATGTACTGAATTGGTATGTCAGGATGGTTTCCCATTTCCCAAGCTGTGGGTCCCCCGCCCCCAATTTTTAAAAAATTCTTTTGACCCTAATCTAGCATTTAGTTAAAAAAGCAATATTTTCAAGCATCATGGGAACTTAAATTTAGGAGTTTGGAATCAGAGAATCCTAGGATGGCCATGGCAGGTGACAAGTAGCTTCCTTCTGCTCTCAGCTAAGCCGACTCCTCCGGGAATACTGTGTTCAGTTCCTGACAGTACGTTTTAATAGAAACAGCGAATTAGGGTGCGTTTGGAAGAAAGTGACTTAAATGGTCAAGGAACACAAACCCACATCACATGAGGGACCAATGAAGAAAAGGAAAGTGCTTTCTTGGGGAGGAGACAATTCATGGGGCATGTTAGCCCTTTTTAAATAATGAAAGAGTTTTTTTTCTTTTTGGCTTGTGGAAGTTCCAAGGGATGGAAATCGAACCCGTGTCACAACAGTGACAACGCTGGATCCTTAACCCGCTGAGCCACCAGGGAGCAGTTTTTTTGGATGAAAGAGCTTTCTTGCAGAAGAGCTGTTAGCATAACTCTTTAGTTTCAAAAGCACCATGAGAAAAGGATTGGGAAGCAATGTAGGCGCGAAGAAAGTCAAAACTCTCCAAAGATGGAATTCACTATCAGGGGAGGTAGGAGGTCCCATCTCTGGAGACCATCAAGCAAATTATCTTGAAAGAATTCAAAATAAGTTAGTGGCTGGATTGGATAGCCTACCAAATCCTTTCCATTATTGCCAAGAGCTTTGAGCAGTTTCAGAATCCGTCATCCCATCACCTCGGGTGTTATCAGATGTGCTCCCACTTGTGCTCCTAGGACAGTCCATGTCCATTCTTCCTCCTTCTGGATCCTGTCAGTGGAGGCATTTCCTGAAGTCTCCAAAGTCTATGCAACCCCATAGAGGGAGCTTGCTGGCTATCACGGATGGCATCATATAGCTCTGTGCCACGCCTCCGTGGACAAGAATGGCACCACTGGGCCGAGCCACCGTGCTGTTGGTCCCCTTTCACTGATAACGCCCCCAACAAGGCAACCCCTGACCTCATTCCCCTTGGTGTCCCACTGTGCAATGGTTGTCAAGCCAGGATCGCGTAATGTCGGAGATTTTATGGGCAAATAGCTGTTACTATTTTCTTCCCTTTGGACTTGACTAAAAGTCTACAGGGGCTGAGTTGGAATAATCAGATAAGCAATGGGTTTTGTGTCTTGAAAATTGCCTTTATCCAGAGTGATGTGCTTTTTGTCCTTAAGCAACCTTCTGAGGCTCCAATCTCCTTTTTTCCTGAGGGTCAGGTCTTCTTAGGACACTCCTTGGCCCCTCATTTAAATATCCCTGCTTCCCCCAAGGGCCTGTTTTACCACCTGCACATACCTGCCATTCTGAATCCTAGGTGACACAGCTTAGACTCAGGCTATGGCTTTTTCTTCTTCCCTTTGCCCCGTCTGTCCCTAACCTATATGATTTTATGACTGAGGGGTGAGAAGAGAGAATGAGGAAAATAAAGATAATACACAAAAACCTATTTCATGGAAGAGGGAGGGAAAAAGACTATATGATGTGAATAGCTTAATTAAAAATCTTAAGCGAAATTCAAAAAATTGGGGAGTTCCCACTGTGGCTTAGTGGTAAGGAATCCAACTAGTATCCACGAGGATGCAGGTTTGATCCCTGGCTTTGCTCGGTGGAATAAGGATCTGGCGTTTCCACAAGCTCTGGTGTAGGTTGCAGACTCGGCTCAGATCTGGTGTTGCTGTGGCTGTGGCATAGGCCGGCAGCTACAGCTCTGATTCGACTCCTACCTAGAAACTTCCATACGCCCATATGCTGTGAGTGCAGTCCTAAAAAGACCAAAAAAAAAAAAAATCAGTATGATATCTATACTAGTAAATAGTGGGACTGAAAGAAGTACTCATGTAATTTATCAATTTCTTTTTTTTTCAGTCTTTTTGCCTTATATAGGGCTGCACCCACAGCATATGGAGGTTCCCAGGCTAGGGGTCTAACAGGAGCTGTAGCTGCCGGCCTTCACCACAGCCATAGCAACGTGGGATCCCATCCGCGTCTTCAACCTACATCACAGCTCATGGCAACGCCTGATCCCTAACCCACTGAGCAAGGCCAGGGATCAAACCCGCAAGCTCATGGTTCCCAGTCAGATTCGTTAACCACTGAGCCACGACGGGAACTCCTAATTTATCAATTTCAATGTGACTGGTCATCCTTCATGAGATTTCACTGATGAAAATCTAGTATGACTATCAGGGGTAAAAATATCCAGCAGCTTGCTGATAGTATTTGCAGGATAGTTTTATTACTCATTCAATGCTAATTATAAATTTTGAGAGTCAGACTGAGAATAAATTGTAGCCAGGACATGGAAACAACTTTAATATCCATTGACAGATGAAGGAATAAAGAGGATGTGATATATTTATGCAATGGAATACTACTCAGCCGTAAAAAAGAATGAAATTATGCCATTTACCACAAAATGGTTGGACCTAGAGATTCTCATCCTAGGTGAAGTAAGTCAGAGAAAGCCAAATATTATATCATACCACTTATATGTGGAATCTAAAATATGACCAAATGAACTTATCTGTGAAACAGAAGCAGACTGAGAGACGTAAAGAATAGATTTGTGGTTGCCAAGGGAGAGGGAAGGGGAGGAGGGATGGACTGGGAGTTTGGGATTATCAGATGCAAACTGTATATATATAGGATGCATAAACAACAAGGTCCTACTGTATAGCATAGGGAACTATATTCAATATCCTGTGATAAAGCTAATGGAAAAGAATATGAAAAAGAATATATATCTGTATAACCGAATCGCTTTACTGTACAGCAGAAATTAACACATTGTAAATCAACTATACAGCAATAAAATAAATTTTGAAAAGAATTAATTGTATATACACTTTATAAAGATATTTACACACACCATGTGTCTCAACTGATACGCTCTAGCTCGGGAGTTAAAATGCAGCATGTTGTGAGCGTCCTTGGAAAAGTTCAGCTGAGGATAGAGAATGGAGAGAGTTGAATGTCTGCCCTTCACTCTGAACAAGCAGAGAGAGAACTCTGTTTAGCTCTTTCATCTGGACCTTCCCTACATGTGTATAACTCCTTAATTTTGGAACATATCGGGGGGGAAAAGAAGCCAACTCTTTGCTTATATATTGTCAGGGCATCCTCCAGTGGACCCCTTTCTCTTACCTTTAAAAGAGAGAAATGATAGGAGTTAATAAGAAAGCGAATACTCTACTCGCTCTAACTTTCAACCACCAAAGATCTTGGGCATTTGTTGAGATTCAGTCTAGTGAAAGCTGGAATCCAGCATGGGATTGAACATATCAAAAATTAAGCAAATTCAAATAGAAGAACTGGGGCAAGATATCAGCTATGACCAAAAGCACAAAGTTTAGGAGTTCCTCTGTGACTCAGTGGGTTAAGGATCCAGCTCTGTCACTGTGGCTCGGGTTACTGCTGTGGTGTGGGTTCCATCCCTGACCTAGGAACTTCCGTCTGCCATGAGTGTGGCAAAAAAAAACGAAAAAAAAGAAAAAAGCACAAAATTTATAAGCAAGGTGGAGATGGTGAGCAATAGCATGAGTGGAGGAGGTTATCCAAGTAAACAAGTCCAAGGCAGATGGACAAACAAAAGTCTAGTGTCCACCTCTATGCACGAATGAGGAGTTTTGATGACAAAGAGGCAAGGAGACTATGTAGATATGGAGATGCAAGTCTCGGATCATTCTTCACGCAAGAACTAGCCTATTTGAGGTGGGGCGTTAACTGACAGCTTCCAGCTGGAAGCGCCTTCATGACCCACGTTACCTTTTTAACCAAGAACACGCTCTTCCTGGGCAGTCTTGGCAAAGAACTAAGCGTGATGGAAGGATCTGAACACTTGTGCCACTTTAGTGACAGCCTTTGCCCTGGAGCTTTTTGTTAGGCTGGATGAGAGTTCCTCAGAGCTGCACTGCAGTCTGAAGTTCTTTCCACCCAGTCCTCCTTCCTTCCTCTCTCCTTGCACAGGTGTCAAACCTGCTTTGCAGCCTGAAGGATTTCCCTGCCTACTTCGCTCCCTTTCCCTTTGTTTATACATAAATAAACCTGTTGCACTACTATCTCCATCTTGATGTCTGCTTCCTTTAAGACTCTACTGATACAGGGAGCAGTGTGTGTGTGTGTGTTTGTGTCTGCATGCGCGTGCGTGCACACGTGCTCACACAACAGTGTTCTAGGACACAACCTGAACAGGGCCAGGCTGGTGAGACAAATCAGCAACTGGGGGCCTTGGCTTCTCTGATGTTGGTACCCTTTTTACTGACCCTAGTTTGAATATTAACCCCAGAAAGCCCAAATAATTGTTGACCCACAGAGTCAATAGAAAAATATAACAGAATAGATAGCAAGTGAAAGAGAACAGAAGAATCTTCATTCTCCATTCACAAAAATTATGCCCTCCTGTGAATATTTGAATGTACTGAAAACTACTGAATTATACATTTTAAATTGGGGAATGGTGTACTTGGTGAATTATCTCTTGATAAAGCTGTTTTTTTTTTTTTTTTGTCTTTTTGCCTTTATGTAGAGCCACACCCGCGGCATATGGAGGTTCCCAGGCTAGGGGTCTAACAGGAGCTGGTAGCTGCCGGCCTTCATCACAGCCACAGCCACGCGGGATCTGAGCCGCGTCTGCGACCTACACCACAGCTCACGGCAACGCCGGATCCTTAACCCACTAAGCAATGCCAGGGATCGAACCCGCAACCTCATGGTTCTTAATCGGATTCGTTAACCACTGAGCCACGAAAGGAACTCCGTTGATAAAGCTGTTATTTAAAAAAGTGTGCAGGGAGTTCCCTTCGTGGCTCAGTGGTTAATGAATCCGACTAAGAACCATGAGGTTGCGGGTTCGATTCCTGGCCTTGCTCAGTGGGTTAAGGATCCAGCGTTGCCGTGAGCTATGGTGTAGGTCGCAGACATGGCTCGGATCCCGCGTGGCTGTGGCTGTGATGAAGGCCGGCAGCTACCAGCTCCTGTTAGACCCCTAGCCTGGGAACCTCCATATGCCGCGGGTGCGGCTCTACATAAAGGCAAAAAGACAAATAAATAAATAAATAAATGTGCATTTCCAAGCATAGAAGTGAGCACTAAGATGACTGCAGAGACCAAAAAAAGTATCAAGATAAAGACAGCAAATAGTATCTTCATTTTGGCCACATATAAGGAGATTTCATAATTTTTCTTATTGGAATCGGCAGAGAGAGCCAGAAGGCTCATAAAGCTCTGAAAAACATTCATTAATATACTTTTTGAATTTATAAGAAATACTAAAGAGCTTACGTAGTCTTTGAAATGCTTGTTGAAATGAAAGACAGAGAGCAATTATACCTACCTCCCAACTTTCCAAATTTGAAGAAACGGCAGTTGAAAAGCATGTATATCATTGATTTGAGCAGCCCTTTCCATGAGCCTATTCTTCATCCTAAAGTGTAAACACAGAAACGCATAAGCCTGGTCTCTGCCCTTGAGTACTTGCAGCTGCATAGGGACTTTTAAACACTATAGGTTGCAGTGAGACATGCTGCTGTGACAGAAAGACTGCAAGAAAAAGGAGCAGATTCAAGTGAGGTAATAGCCCCAATGCTGGAGGGTCACATGACTTCCCATTTACTAAACCACTAGGAAGACCAGAAGCTCACACTTGTATGACCCTTGTTTTGTTTCCAACTCTATTTAAGTTGCTAACATACATTAGCCCATTTAATCTTTTCTCTTACCCTGCATAAGTATTAGCTGTTAAAATAAGCTCCATCAGTAGATAAGGAATCTGTCAGTAAGAAGCTAAGAAACATGTCCATGATCACAGCAAGGAAGAGGTAAAACCAGAATCGTGACTCCAGCCAGTTCAGTTCCAAAGTGTCTCTGTACTGCAAGAAAGATGCACATCAGTGTAACGCTTTCCATCCTTCTGTCTTTGTTTCCTTAAGTTTAAAATATTTGTTGGAGTGCCCTTCATGGGCTCAGAGGTTGGCGAACCCAGCTAGGATCCATGAGGATGCGGGTTCGATCCCTGGCCTTGCTCAGTGGGTTAAAGATCTGGCATTGTGGTGAACTGTGGTGTAGGTCATAGACGAGGCTTGGATCCCATGTTGCTGTGGCTGTTGTGTAGGCCAGAGGCTACAGTTCCTATTTGACCCCTAGCCTAGGAAACTCCTTATGCCCTGGGTGAAGCCCTAAGACAGAAAAAAAAAAAACTGTATTTGGAATTCCCTGGTGGCCCAGTGGGTTTAGGATCTGGCATTGTCCCTGCTGTGGCTTGGGTTGTTGCTGTGGTGCAGGTTTGATCCCTGGCCAGGGAACTTCCGCACACCACAGGCATGGGCAGAAAAATAAATAAAATATTTGTATTTATTGTATTAATAACAATATAATAACTATGACAAAGTAAACTGTATCTACAGCCTTATCGCTCTGACCCTTCCATGTCATTTTTCTTTCCTCTGTCCTGATAGTCTTTCTTAGGGCAGGGTCTTCCTTTCCTACTCCTATGGTGTCTAAAGGTGGCCACTTGGTACCACTTTTCTGTTTTTCCATTCCTAGCCTGAACTGTCTCTGAGACTCCTTGCCCATATTTCAGTACCTACTTAAGCCCCTCTGTATTTCCGGGAGGTCAGAGGCAACAGCCCCTTTCAGGAGCGAGTGGGACTCCTCACCTTAGGTGCTAGCACGGCCATAGCATCCTTGGTCTGCAGAGAACCTGAGGAGAGAAGGGCATCGTTAGAAGAAGTGAGCACCTGTATTAACCGCCAATTACTGCACAACAAATTACTCTCAAAAATTAATGGCTGGAGTCCTTTCGTGGCTCAGTGGTTAACGATTCCAACTAAGAACCATGAGGTTGCGGGTTCAATCCCTGGCATTGCTCAGTGGGTTAAGGATCCGGCGTTGCCATGAGCTGTGGTGTAGGTCGCAGACGCGGCTCGGATCCCGCGTTGCTGTGGCTGTGGCGAAGGCCGGCGGCTACAGCTCCTGTTAGACCCCTAGCCTAGGAACCTCCATATGCCGCGGGTGTGGCTCTACATAAAAAAGGCAAAAAGACAAAAAAAAAAATTAATGGCTGAATACATTGAATAGCTCAAGGTTCAAGAGTGGCTTAGCTGGTTGTTTCCCACTCAGGGTCTTTCAGGAAGTTGTGTGCAGATGTCCATCAGGGTGGCATCTGTAGGCTCAGCTAAAGTCACAGGATCTGTTTCAAGCTCATTCATGTGGGTATCAGGCAAAGGCCTCAGTTTCTAGAAACATAGGCCTCTGCATAGGACCACTCACATTGTGGCAGCTGGTTTCTCCCAAAATGAGTGATGAAAGAGAGAGAGAGAAAACCAAGATGGAAACCCTAGAGTCTTTTATCATCTCAGAAGTGATTCACTATCATGTCTCAGCATTATACCAACCAAGCCTAGTATGATGTGGGAGGTGCGTACACAGGTGTGAATACCGGGCGGTAGGAATCCTTGAGGCCGTCTTTGAGACTGACTACCATACTTGGGCAGGGGCTAAGAGAAGAAGAAACAGCCAGACTCTTAAAAAGATATTTGCATCTTAAATTGTGTGACTGGTGCTGGCTGACATTTTGCAGTGTGCAACATATACTACTGTACATAGAGGCCTAAATAGTAGTCCCTGATCAAGGGGGAAAGTCAGGGGGATTTGTCATCAGCATTCTTCCATTTCCTGTTAATTATTCATTCATTTATGCATTTGTTCAGCAAGCATTTGTTGAGCATCTTGGTAATATGTAGGCTCTATATTAAAGCCCAAAAATAAGAGTTGTAGGAAAGGAGAGAGGGAGTTCAAGATGACACATTAATTGACTAGAGCAGGAAGGCGAAGGAAGGTGACGTATTTGTTTCAGAGACTGAGTTTAAGTCTCAGGGGGAGAGGAATTGAGAAAATCAAGTAAAAATCTATGTTTTTGACACTGGACTCATGCCAAAGTGTCCTGAAATTCAGACTCTAGAGCTGAACTGCTGATTCCAAATTCCAGCTCTACTGTGTGACTGCGGGCAAGTGATTTCCTTTCCCTGCCCTTTGGGGTCCTCAGGTATCCAGTGTGGTTGACTGAGCGAAACCAACCTGATGGGGTGTTTGTGTGCTGGAATACGTACAGTGCTAGAATTTTGCCTGGTACAAATTAAGAACATGTTAACGGCTATTGTGACTTTTGAAGAAATCAGAATAATGATGCCAGCAATGAAAGAGGTCAACTTCATTTCCTCAACTGGTATTTACTGAGTAGATAGAGCGATGAACCCCAGTCAACGAAATCTTTCTTCCCAAAGTGTTGTACGTGGAGCGAGGGGAGGGAGAAGCAGGAACAGAGAAAAAAGGGAAGACTAAAACAAGTAAGTAAAAAATACATTCTTTCAGATTTATTTTGATGATAATGAAGAAAAATAAAGCAGAGAAAAGAAATAAGAGATGCTGGGGGAGGGAAGAATATTCTAGAGATAGGAAACTGTAGCTTCAACGTCTGGAGGATGAGAAAGGCTGGGTGTGTTCCATGTGAGCAAGGAGGCCACTGTGGCTGGAAGGAGAAAAGGGTGGGGTGAGGTCGTACAACATGAGGTCAGAGGGGTCCTGGCTGGGGGTGTCAAGCAGATCATGTAGGGACATGTGGCCACTGTAAGATTTTTAGCTGTTGCTCTAGGGTAGGAAGCCCCTAAAGTTCTGAACAGAGGCGAGACCTGTTTTAACCCTTGTTTTATTTATTTATTTACCTTTTCTTTTTTTTTAGGGCCGCACTCGCAGCATATGGAGGTTCCCAGGCTAGGGGTCGAATCGGAGCTACAACTGCCAGCCCGCACCACAGCCACAGCCATGCATGCCAGATCCGAGCCGCATCTGCGACCTACACCACACCTTACTGCAACCCGGATAGTTAACCCGCTGAGCAAGGCCAGGGATTGAACCCGCAACTTCATGGTTCCTAGTCTGATTCGTTAACTGCTGTGCCACGATAGGAACTCCTAACCCATGTTTTAAAGGATCACTTAGATTGTTGTTTGCAGGGAAGGGATTGGGGTGTGTGGGGAAGGGAAAAGGGAAGTAGAAAGATCACGTAAGAGGCTATTATTGAGTGATGCTGGTGGCTTGGACCAGGGTATTACCTGTGGGGAGGGAGATGGGAAGAAACAGATACTTTCAGGACATATTTTCAAAGGCAAAGTCAACAGAATTTCCTGAGGAGTTAGATGTAATGTGTAAAACAAGGAGTCAAGGATAGAAAAGCTCTGTGAGGACAGGGATTTTTCTCTTTTATTCAATGCTGTATTCCAAATACCTAGACAGTGCCTGGTACTCAATAAATATCCCTTGAATAATGAAAATGGTAACTTTTTTTAAAAAAATTTTTGCTAGGGCTGCAGGTGTGACATATGGAAGTTCCCAGGCTAGGGGTTGAATCAGAGCTGCAGCTGCAGGACTACGCCATAGCCACAACAACACCAGATCTGAGCCGCATCTGTGGCTCTTGGCAACACCAGGAGACCAGGGATTGAACCAGCATCCTCATGGCTACTAGTCAGGTGGTTCATTTCTGCTGAGCCACAACAGGAAGTCCTGAAAAGGGTAACTCTGATTTGTATTATGATGTCCTTCTTAAACCCAGCAAGCAGTAAACAGCAGTTAAAACATCTACAGATATGTACTGTAGCAACCACAGTTTCAGCATTTAAGCAGTGAAACCTCTTCCACTCCTATTATAAAGTTAAAAGTTGCCCTTGCTCCATCTCTGGCCCCAGGCTGCCAATGACCAGGACAGAAAAAGGCAACCTGGATACTTTGCATAATAGAAGGGTACTTTACAACATTCACTGTGAACAAACAGAAACCAACAGGATATATACCCAAGAGTATACAAAAGAGTAATTAATTTGGAGAAAAGCATAGAGACTTAGGAAATGGGGATTCTACCATCTATCCTCTCCAGGCAGTTGCAAAACATACTGAAATACAATCAAGAAAATGAGAATATTGGAGTTCCCTTGTTAGGTAGCGGGTTAAGGATCCTGCGTTATCACTGCAGTGGCTTAGGTCACTGCTGTGGTATGGGTTCAATCCCTGGCCCGGGAATTTCTGCATGCCATGGGTGCCTCCAGGAAAAAAAAAAAAAAAGGAGAAAATGAGAATATTAATACACAAAGATTTCATGAGGTAAAAATAAATATATACACATTTAAGTCAGTCTATGAAATGCTTTATTTTGATCACATTCTAAATTTTTGAAAATTTGATGCATCTTATGTCATCTTTGCCTACTGCACTGTGCGAGAAACATAGGGGGCTATACAACTAATGATAAACCCAGGATATGGTCATTTCTAATCATCCAATACATAGTTTAGAGTTTAAGGGTAACAGAACCTGCTGATGTCCTTGAGTGATACAGAGTTGATACCTAAGAACACACCCACGTTTTGCTCAATGGTGACTCATGGAGGCTAGGAGCAATTTTCAAGGATGTTGTAAAGTAATAGCCAATTCTTGAAAGAAGGCATTTGAAAAAGGAAGTCCAGTTCTAGACATATGTATGCATTTTGACTTTCTCCTGTCTTCTGGGGTCTTATTTATGGCTGCTTGAGTTGCTGTGGACTTGGCTGTCATCAACAACATGAGGAGGCCGTCATCAGCCTGCAGGGCAGGACATTTTGTTCACACAGAGTGACAGACCCAGGGTCTTTGTATAGATGTGTAGGAGCAGCAATAACCATAGACTGGTAAGAGGGCCTGGGGTGGAGGTGGGGGAAATTTTGTGGAAGCTGAATTTGCATAGAAGACATAGGTTATTTGGGGTTAAGATTACAGGGGAACCTAACATTTCCTCGAATCACCGGCAGTACTGCTCCTGTTCCCATACCCTTCAATGAGATCTAACAGCAGCATCCATCCCACTTTCTCTGAGAGTGCTACTCCCCCACCCACTTGCTCCCCCCAGTATCCCAGGGCAGAATGGCCTGGAGCTCTTGGCTCCCACATTCTGGGCCCCGGGGAGCCCAAGGCAGAAGCTGTCTATTCTGGGCGTAAGTGGACCCCACGCCTTAGAGTTGCGGTTAGTGTGACAACAGGGTCAGTCCTTAGCCACTTCGAGAAAGCCAGTGCGAATCGAGGGCCGCAGCGGCTGGGGATAAAACACAGCACCCATTCTCCTTAGAGCAACTCCCACCCCACCCCCGCCTCCAGCCCCAGCCAGCATTTCCCTTTAACGCTCGTGCCCGTCAAGGTCCCCGCGTCTCTCCCTCCAGTCGGCCCCGCAGCCTGTTTCCCTCGCCTCTCTGGGTCCCGGCTGCTCCTTCTCCGTGGGACGCCCCTCGCCCACCGCCGCTCGCGGGACTCAGCTGTCACTTCACTTTTCCGCGCCGCCTCCCGGCTCCCTCGCCCGGCCGCTGGGCACCCGCCGTGCGCGCGCCCGCACCTCGCGGCTGCGCGCGCGAGGAGGAGGGGCGGAGCAGGGAGGGGGCGGGGAGGCGCGCGGCGCGGCGGGCCGACGTGGGGCTCGCGCTCTCGCGGTCTCTCCGGGCGGGCGCGCGGGCACGCGCAATCACGGGCGCGCGCGCGGACGGCCGGGCGGCGGCGGCTCCCGGAGGCGGTGGCTTCACTTTCCTGGACTCAGGGGCGACCACAGCAGCAGTCGCAGGCAGCAGCCTCGGGACCCGGAGCTGGAACGGCCGGGGCGGCGGCGGCGGCGCCGAGGGTGAGTCCAGGCGGGCACGGGCGCGGTGCGGACAGGCGTGGCCGGGCGGTGCGGTGCGCGGTGCGTGGGTCCGGGTTCGGTGACTGGACGGTCCGCGGGAACAGCCCGTCCCTGGGCCTCCTCGGCGCCCCTTCCCCCGCGCCTCCGCAGACCCCTTTTCCCTGGCTGGGTCTCGAGCCCTCGACCTGCGCGGACGCCTCTCCTTCAGGTACTAGCTGGGCCGCGCCGGGCCCCCGCCCCGGCCCCCGCTCCACTAGGCGCCGCAGGGCTCTGGCCGACGTCGCTCACGCCCCGCTTCCCTTCCCCCGAGCCCTGTCCCCGCGCCCCCTCCCGCGAGCCTCCTGCCCCGGTTTCTCGCCCTTTCCACCCCTCCCCCTCCTCCCCATCCACCTCCCTCTGCCTCTTCCCTCCCTGCCCATCTTCTACCCCCTTCCGTTCTCAGTTCCCCATCCCTCGCCACCCTCCCGGCCCCTTCTCTTCCCCAGCCGCATCCTGGAACTAAGTCTTAGCAAAAGTACAGGATAAATGTCACGGTGCAAAGTGCCCGGCTTGATCTTTTGCTGTTTTCCTTAATTGCATAATTGCTGCACATGGTGCCTCTCCGGGCGAGTGCCGGGTCCGGTTCCCTCGCGCCGCCGCACCCCTGTGGCCCGCCTGGAGACCTTGCGGGGTGTGTTTGTGGCTACTCTGGTATGGAGTGTGTGTTGTCTGGGTCTTTTGTGAAGCCCAGCGCTTGTCACAGTTTGGAACCCAAGCCCATTTTTCTCCGATCTTTTCTCTGGAGCCCCCACTGGCCTGGTTCGAAACTGGCTCCCCCTTCCCCTCGCCCCTGCCTTCTCCCCCTCCTCCCTCTTTCCTCTCTTAATGTTTTGATCCTTTTGCCCTTTACCATTTCTAATGAAGATAAAGCGTAGCTTCTTGTGGCCTTTTTTTTTTTTTTTCCCACGGCCAACCAGAAATGTCCAATCCATCTTCCCTTAAGGAAATTAAGGCCGCTTTAGAAAGACCTCATCCTGTGCTCGGTGGCTGTTAGACCGATTTGCATGATTTCAAGATTCATCGTTTTGAATTGTGTATTCTTGAGAGTCTACTCAAATATTTTTATATTTAAAGTACAAAAGGAAATGCTAGGGTTTACCTTAAGAGTATCTAGCCTTTCAGAAAGATTTTTAAGTTCTGCTTAGTTTTTTTTTTTTTTTTTTTTTATCCCCGATTCTTAAAAAAGTATGTACCTGAATATATGGTAATTCAGTCTGGACCTTCGAAATCTAAACATTTGTGTTTATGCACTTTGGATGCTCCTTGGCTCTTTAGGGTTTTTTTTTTTTTTTGTATGTGGGCTGATGCCCATGAGGGAGGGTTTTCATGTAATGTCTACCCCACTGTTGAAAGGTGCACCCCTGCCAAGGGACGTATAGCACCTTTTTCTGAGAACCTGAGTGTTCCACAGGTATTTTCTGCATAAATATTTTTGTTGGTAAGTTACAAGCTGAATATTGCTAGGTATCTGACTGTAACAAATTGTTTTATTTTACGTTTTAGAAAAGTTTAGAAACATGAGTGGGAAGACAAATAGCAAGAAATCAGATGACAGAGTTAAGCGATTTCCTGTTGTAAAAGCTCAGAATAACACTTGGCTTTTGCAGTTTTATACCATGAGATACAGTTATAAGGCTTATCTGGGTAGTAATCCGGATTTATGGAGTGACTAGTTGTTTTTATGTTATCAGTAACATTTATAACTCAATCATTTCAGTTTTATGGAACATGGGAGCTTCATTTCATATGTTGCTGATTTCCAAGACCGTAATTACAACGTAGAGTACATAGCTAATACATGCTTAGGTAATTTTCGTGTTGAAGAATGAACCATATCTAAACTCTTAATTTAACATGTATTTGAGCGAAGTCTAGTTTACTATTTTATGTTTAGAAACCAAGTTTTACTTTGAGTACAAAGTAAAAACATAAATTTAAGTATCTTAATATCTTTGAAACTGTCATGGAAGCTTATGTTTATAACCGTGGGGTTCAAGTTTATCTTCCCTCTAGATTAGATAATTGGATCAAATTAGCTATTTAGGAATTAATCTTAAAAGATAAATTTAAAGTGCTGATTTAGAAGATAAGAGTTTTAATTCAGGAGGTTTTATTCATTTGTACATTAGAGAGACAGAACACCTTGTAAGTATACAGTCTTATAACTAATTAAATGCTTATAGACTGTTTTTCTTCATAAAAATTAGTTGCCACCTAAGTAACGTAGTACTCTTCCCCCATGCTTTTCCTGTAGTCAGGCATTCAGAAAATAAAACCAACAGAAATTCCCCTTACTCTTGCTATTTGAAAAAGATATGAGAACTTTGTTTCTATAAGTTTTTATAGCGGTTATTAGTGGCCCCAGGGGAATTTGTCCTCTGTAGGTTTGGATGAAATAAGGTATTTTAGGTCAAAAGTGGAAATAATATTTTTTTCTTTATTGTGAAACTGTAGAAATTATACATCTATTTGGGTATTTTTAATAGTTCTCTAGTAAACTATTTAGTCTTTAGACTTCTGATATTCTGGAGCAGTCTATGAAATTTAGTTTTCAGATTATGGCTCAGTTTATATCCCGGAGTAGTCTTTTAAGTAATTATGTATACTCATGGCATTATTAGATATTGTGTAAATACACCTAAATAAGAATATTAAGAAGAATGTGTGTAGCTTTGTAACTAATGTAATATACAACTGAAATTCTAGGCGTAGTTTATTAAACTGAAGCTGGAGCTTTGGTAAAAAGAATTTTATTTCCTTTAGGTTTCGGTATATTTGTCACATAATGGATTGCTTCTGTTTTAAGATACATAAAATGATTTATCACTCATTTCACATTTCTCAAAATATTGCTAGCAGTATTTTGCTGTATCTGAGGACCTTTCCCTGAGAATTACTCTTTTTTTCTTACTCCTGCACAGGTCTCTCTAGCCGACATGCTCTTATGCACATACTTCGAGGGTTTTAAAGTTCTGATATATTTTAACTGAAAGAAGTAAGCTGAAAAAAAGTTATTAAATCCAAGGATGAGAGTTTAAATGAAATAGAAATAACAAAAGCAAGGACTATATTGAGATTGTTAGAGCTACCTGTGAAACTTACTGATATAAAATGTCAGTATTCTATGAAGTGCCTTCAGTGCTCATAAAAGACGCCACAGCTCTGGAGACTGATGCTCTCCATTTACTGCATAGGTGGGAAAGTGGTCACATTTCCCCATGTGTTTCAGAGCTGCTGTGGTTGTTTGGCAAGGAGGTGGGGGAAGGGAGCCATTGGGGGTTGGTGGAGTGTTTGTGTGATACTTTATTGAAGGCATTCAGTATTTTCTATTCACTCCTCTGTGCTTACGGAACCTTCCATTCTCTTGCAGTGCTTTTTGGTTCATCTTAACCATAAAAATTTCAATCCCATGAAGGTCTGTATTACGAAATCACTTTGGTTTAGAGCAAGCTGTAAGTTAAATCTTTGGTGATAATGATTTTTTTTTTGTCTTTTTGCGTTTTCTAGGGCCGCATCCGAGGCATATGGAGGTTCCCAGACTAGGGCTCTAACAGGAGCTGTAGCTGCCGGCCTTCGCCACAGCAGTGTGAGATCCAAGCCACTTCTGCAACCTACACCATAGCTCACGGCAACGCCGGATCCTTAACCCACTGAGCAAGGCCAGGGATCGAACCCACAACCTCATGGTTCCTAGTCGGATTCGTTAACCACTGAGTCACGATGGGAACTCCCAAGGTGATGATGAATTTTAATCATTGTCAGCTAGCTATACATTTGGACTAATTATAGTAATAAAAAACAGTGCTTTATTTGAGGTATCTTTCTTTTACAGATTAATTCTAATTTTTGGTCTATCAAATACAGTTTTATTTCAGGTGTTAATTTTTTTTTTTTTTTTTGCCTTTCTAGGGCCATCCCTGTGGCATATGGAAGTTCCCATGCTAGGGTTTGAATCAGAGCTGCAGCCTACATCACAGCCATGGCATCGTGGAATCTGAGCCTCATCTTCAGCCTATACCACAACTCACAGCAACGCCAGATCCTTAGCTCACTGAGCAAGGCCAGGGATAGAACCACATCCTTATGCATCCTGGTCAGGTTCATTACCACTGAGCCATGATGGGAACTCCTCAGGTCTTAATTTTTCAAAAGGAATTTTTCGCATTTATTCATGATTTTTAAAGGTATATTTTGTGTTGTTAATGTCACTTCTTAAAGGTAGTTTTGTTTTTCAAAGAAGAGATGCCTCAGAAGGCATCTGTGCCATCGCAGGTTGTTATGAGGTGACAGTCTGGGCATTGGTTTTGTCAGTTTGGCTTTGGATTTGTCAATACATTCTAAACTAGTCAGGTCATAGAGATGTATTTATATAGTGATCAAACTCAGAAATTGGTTATGATAGAATGACAGTTGAGAAGAGAGGACTGGAATTTTTGGGGGTGTTATCTAGGTTATAACAGCTACCTGTGTATCAAGGTATTGAGAAAATTGAATTGGTAATTAGAGTTGCTTGCAAAACATGAACTCAGAGCAAAAAGAATTTGAAAGCCTTGAGGGATATTTCATCCAGATTGTGGGGGGTGGGGTAGGATGGGGAGAAAGCATCCCTCAGTGTCTCCATATTGTCTTCACCTCCTGTGAAACATGGTTGCTTGGTATATCGCTGGATCAGTGCTGGCACCTTTGTAAGGTTCAGTTTTTATTTAGAATCATGGAGACCTCTGTGTTCTTCTGAAATCACAGAGGTTACTAAAAACAGTTGATTGGTTTAAAGGATTTTAAGCTTAGCCTAGTCTGGAGGAAGTAATCATGTAATGTTGTGAAATAATGCAAAAGGGTCCCTCATTTCTCTGTTCCCCTGGCTGTTTCTACTGATCTCCGCTCCAGCACTTGAAAGCTGGGTTATACACTACATTGGATTTCTGCGCTTGTGGAACCAAAGGGCCTAGCACAGTGCCTGATGGTAACAGCTTTATGACATGTAATTCACATACTGTAAACTTCACTCTTTTAAAATGTGTAACTCAGTGGTTTTCAGAGTATTTAGAGTTGTGCAGCATCACCATTACTTAATTTAAGAACAATTTCATCGCCCCCCCCAAAGGAAACATTGTACCTATTAGCAGTCCTTTTAGGTTCTCCCTTCACTCCCAGTCCCTGGCAATCACTTACTGACTTTTCTGTCTCTGTGGATTTGCCTCTTCTGGATGTCTCATGTGAATGGAATCATGCAGTTTGTAGTCCTTTGTGACTGTCTTCTTTCACGTAGCATAATGCTTTCATGGTTCATCTGCATTGTCGCATGTAAATACCGCATTCCCTTATGTGGCTGAATAATATTCCATCTTTTGGATATACCACTTTGGATCTGTCTGTTCACCAGTTAGTAGACCTTGTAGTTGTTTCCTCTTTTTGGCTCTGTGAGTGGTGTTGCTATGACCATTTTGTGTATGTTTTGTATGTTTTCACTTCTCTTCTCAGTACATTTTGAATGGATGAAAGAAAAGTTTCGGTAGATCCCAGGGCTGTTCTGTGAATGACCAGCTCATTCATTTTTTAGTGAGCTTTACCTGGTCCATTTTAAGATTCATTTTGTCTCTATTCTTGAGGTGCCTTAATGTCATCCTCTCACAACTGAATGCATGATTTCTGACTCTTTAATCCAGGATCTAAAATGTCCACTGAGGCGCAAAGAGTTGATGACAGTCCAAGCACTAGTGGAGGAAGTTCTGATGGAGACCAACGTGAAAGTGTCCAGCAAGAACCAGAAAGAGAACAAGTTCAGCCCAAGAAAAAGGAGGGAAAAATATCCAGCAAAACAGCTGCTAAATTGTCGACTAGTGCTAAAAGGTACCTCAATTCTTATAAACCTCTTTGTTTTCAGTATCAATTTGTCATCTAAAGTTCTGTCTTTCCCTTGCATTTGATCATTTTTGTGAGATATGGACCATGAAGTTCTTGGACTTTTCGTTCTTCTTCAAGATTATTACTTTTTTGTGATTTTAAAGTCAGTTAAACAGCACGGCAAATTTATAAAGTTCATATCCATTGTGTATGTGTGTGTGTGTTTATGTATTGTTAGGTGAGCATGTAAAGGAAAAGGCGTGTAAACATAATGATTTAATTTATGGGTCCTTGACCGTTAATATATTATTCCGTTTAGTAGCAGGGACTATAGAGTGGGGATCTATTGAGATAGTTATTGAGGGACAGTGTATTTCCTACTACTTCCTGTTAGTAAAGGGAGAAATGCTGGAGTTACCAACAGATGCTTCTTGTATTAGGCGGTGCTTCAGTCTTGATACAGATTTTCTTTTTCTCCAGAGAATAGGTGGATCTGGAAGGAAGATATTTGAATGATTCTCTATTCCCACATCAATTGCTTGTGATGATTGGCACGTCATTGGACTCGGCAGAGGAAATCTGCTTTAATATTGTTACTTTATAGAATGTGTCTTGGCAAATAATTTAAAGTGAATTGAATTTAGTAGAATCTTTCCTGGTCCTATGATGTATTATTCTTGTTTTAATATCTTTTTTATATTAAATAAGAAGTGTAAATAAAAGAAGTCTGTAAGTTTTAGACATAGTGGAATGTATGAATGTTGAGTGAAAGCTTTATACTTTGTTGGATAGTATGGATTAGGGGAAACTCATCCCAAAGATTATAAACCATGTAGTCTAGCAGACCTTGTGTCTCACTGGCCTCATCAGTGCATAGGATTGGTAAGAACCTTCTCATGCCTGGTGGGGCATGACTTCCTAGGGAGAGATGTTGAAGTGGTGGTGAGTGCTCAGCAGCCCATTCTGGGAGACGAGGGTGGTCATTTTCCCTTTCCCAGAAGTGCGTTGCTCGTCCCTAACCTCCGTTGAAGGAGTTATGTGAAAGTCAGGTAGCCTTGAACTTTAAACTTCTCTACTCACATGCTGGCATGGGGGAAAGGGTTCAGTTTGCTTCTGCTATCCCATCACAAATGCAGAAGGCCTCAGCTGGTGAACCTGTCTCTTCTACTGCGTGGCCACAGCACGGAAGGACCTGCTGTGGGGGAAATGGGGATGAAGTTGGTATGGATAAGGACGGTGGGAATGGAGAAAATAGGATGTTTAGATGAGAGAAAGGAGGCTGGGTGTGGTGGGTAGGAGACATTCAGGTACAGGTTGTGTAAAAGAGGAAACTAATTCAGTTTTCCGCTTCTGACAGTGAGAGTTTTCTCAGGGCCTCTTCAGGTTGTCGGAAGAGGCCAGGTCTGTCGGGGGAGAAGGGTTCGGAAAGTGCCTCTGCCGGGTCTGTGCTCTGCTTGGTTAGCAGAGAGTCCCATCCTGCCTTCTCCCCTGGCTGGGAGCACCACCATAAAAATACCTCAGAGTCATATTTCCTGGGTGATGTGGCAAAGACCAAAATCTGCTTAGGAAAGAGAGTGAGCTGTATGGTGTGTAGAAATGAGGATGGCATAAATTTTTTCAAGTACATGGATCATTTTTTACTTCATTTTCCTATAGTACATACAAAGTATACATTTGGTATTCAAACCTAGCTTTCCTTTTTCTCCCTCTGTAGATAGGGGATGAAACTTGGGTTTGAGATGATGTGGGTGCATGTGAAGAATTCAGAACAGGAGTTCCTGCTGTGCTGCAGTGGGATCAGAGGCATCTCTGTGGCACTAGGACTCAGGTTCTATCCCCAGCCCAGCACAGTGGGATAAAGAATCTGGGGTTGCCACAGCTGTGGCATAGGTTGCAGATGGCCCAGGAATTCCATATGCTGTGGGGCAGCCAAAAAAGGGGAAAAAAAAAAAAGAATTCAGGACAGTGTCTGATTGGCACGTGATAGAAATTGGTATTGCCTCATTGGTGAAAGTATGAAGTGCTTTTTATTTTTTTTAGGGCTTCACCCGAGGCATATGAAAGTTCCCAGGCTGAATTGGAGCTTTAGCCGCTGGCCTATGCCACAGCTGTAGCAATGCGGTATCTGTGCTTCATCTGTAACCTACAGCACAGTTCAAGGCAATGCCAGATCCTTAACCCACTGAGCAAGGCCAGTGATTGAACCTGCGTCCTCATGGATGCTAATCAGATTCGTTTCCTCTGAGCCACGACGGGAACTCCAAGAAGTGTCTTTTGATTTGCTTCCTGGCTGAAACAAAACAAAACAAAACAAAAAAATCCCTCCCTTGGCAAATTTATTCTTGTGAGCCTGTGATTTTCAGTCTGATTGATGACCTTCCTCTAGAAGGTCTCTGGATGGTTTATGGGTGAGCATCTAAAGTGTTTCAAATAATAAAACACTGCTTCACTAGTTTTTTTAAGTAAAAAAGCCGCCAAACAAGACCCCCTCAATTCTTCCCTTTTCCCTTCCCCCAGTTTAGTTGGTAGAGAAGTTAGTTTTGTTCCCTCCTCCTCCATCTCTGCGTAAGTTCTAAAAACTGAAGAAAAAATTGGGAATAATGAGGGCAGAGACATACATCTTTTCTTTTTACCTTTTTGTCGTTTGTGGAGGTTCCTAGTCTAGGGGTCTAATTGGAGCTGTTAGCCGCCGGCCTACACCACAGCCACAGCAGTGCAGGATCTGAGCCACATCTGTGACCTACACCACAGGTCATGGCAACGCCGGATCATTAACCCACTGAGCAAGGCCAGGGATCAAACCCGCAACCTCATGGTTCCTAGTTGGATTCATTAACCGCTGCGCCACGACGGGAACTCCAACACACGTCTTCTTAATTCACCATTATATCCACAGTACCTAGCATAGTAGGGTCACGGTATTTATTTACTGGCTGCTTTAGAACCTTGAATTTGCTGTAGGGGTTTGATCTTCCATAGAGATTAGAATCCAAGTACTGATGTGTTCAGAAGATCAAAGAAGTATTTCAGAATAAAATTCTAATTTATTATTATTGATAATTGATTTTTATTGAGATGAGACATCTTTGCTAAATAGTGTCGCTTGATGAGAGAGGGTCAATCAGTAGCAGTACAGATCTTGGACGCTAGAGACAGGATCCAGGTTTAATTCTAGGTGCTGGCGTTTAGTCGCTCTATGATCTTAGGTATGTAATTTAACATTTTTAGGCTTCGGCTTTCTCTTCTGTGAAATGGACCCATCTTTGCAGGGCTGTTGTAAGGACTAAATGTGATAGAGTATTTCTTCTGCACATGGTAAGGTTTCATGATGCTGTCAGTTATAGACTTTGTGCCAGTTAAAGTCTACAATGATATTTTTGAAGTCTCTTTGGTGAACTTTAGGCAAATGAGGTATCTGTTTACCTCTGAGGACTTAATGCTATCTGTTAAACTAGAAATGCTCAGATGCTGTAATTGTATAATTCTATAGTAGTTCAAGAAAAGCATTTTGTGCACACTGTTCAGTTGAATGAAATGTGCTGTTATCGTAGAAGTAGTAATTAGGTGTAGAAACATGTTTTCTTGAAAGAAATTTCATTTTTAAGGTATTACCAAAAATAGTGTTGGATACAGAAAATATTAAATGGGTATTTTGTTTAAAGAGTGATATAAATTATTTGTCTTTTTTAGAGTTAAGAGGGAGACTATAAGCACTTTGATGCATTTTTGCTTTTTAGCAAATTTGTTTCTTAAAAATTGGCATGCTTTTATCCTGGTCTATTCTCTTGATAATGTCTGTAATCACTCTTGCTGTGTTTCCTATAAATCTAATTATATTTGTTTTATATCTGTTATTTCTTATATTTGTAGTTGGACAGTCTGCAGCGGCAGAATTTGATGATCTTATTAAATGGCCAAGTCAGTGAAACATCTGTTTTGAGCTCTTCATTGAATTGACTGAACTGGTTTTTTCATTTGTTGACACATCTGTAAACATTAATTTTATTTTATTATTATTGCTTTTTGCTTTTTATGACTACACCCACGGTGTACCGAAGTTCCTAGGCCAGAGGTCGAATCAGAGCAGTAGCTGCCGGCCTATGCCACCGCAACAGCAATGCGGGATCCGAGCCGCATCTGCAACCTATACCACAGCTCATGGCAACACTGGATCCTTAACCCACCAAGCAAGGCCAGGGATTGAACCTGTATCCTCATGGATCCTAGTTGGGTTCATTAATCGCTGAAGGGAACTCCTGTAAATAGTAATTTTAAATCACAGTTATTCCACATTACCTTTGTTCAGAGTAGACATTGTGATTTTATTAGACACAATATAATACTATCCTAGGAATGATATTTGGTTTTAGACTAACTTGTTGTTAGGTTAAAAGGTTGATTTTAGGAGTTCTCATTGTGGCTCGGTGGGTTACAAGTCTGACTGGTATCCATGAGGATGTGGGTTTGATCCCTGGCCTCACTCAGTGGGTTAAGGATCCAGCATTGCCCTGAGCTGTGGTGTAGGTTGCAAATGCAGCTCAGATCCTGAGTTGCTGTGGCTGTGAGGTAGGCCGGCAGTCTGATTCAACCCCTAGCCTGGGAACTTGCATATGCTGCAGGTGCAGCTCTGAAAGAGCAAAAAAAAAAAAAAACGTTGATTTCATTGTTTTCATTCCAGTGTGAACTTCTATTGTTTTATTGTATGGGCTCATCTAAGTTTGTTTACCACATGAGAATGAAGTAGGACTCTTTACAGTGAGCTTTTGTAATTACTGTTATTTTCTTGTTTTTAAATGTACATTTAAAAACTTTTTTTCCGCTACACCTGTGCCATGTGGAAGGAAGATCCCAGGCCAGGGATGAACCTGTGCTGCAGCAGTGACCCAAACCACAGCAGTGGCAATGCCAGATCCTTAACTCACTGAGCCACAAGAAAACTCCCTAAAACCTTTTTTATATTGCTGAACTCAGGATGCATCTTACAATGCACAGTCATTAATTGAGGGTGTCTTAAAAATCAGTGGACTTTTAGAATCAAATGCATTGTATGTATCATTCAGAGTTAAACTGTAGGTCTATTATTTGCAATGACTATCTTCTAAATTAATTCAGAACTACTTGAAATTTAAAAAAAATTTAGTGATTAGTTCCATGAGTTGGATGAGTTTATTTTGAAAGGTTTTGACCAGTTGATGCTATGGCTTAGAATAGGGGTTCTCGGGTAACTGAGGGATGCAGAGCTTAGGGCAATATAGAAAGTCATCTAAGTGGAAGAAGGTTTTTAAAACAATAACTGTTAAGAAAATACCTTTGTGAATCCCCATGTCCTTATGTTCATGATCTGCTTGGCCCTGAGTGAGTTACTAATTTTCTTTAACCTAAAATGTGTTTGTGTTTTAAACATATCAGTACCTATACGCTGCTTCATTTTGCTGAACAATTAATCCAGTGTTGATGTTAAAATGAGTGCTTCATATCTTCCCTGTTTTGTGTAATTTTTGGTACCATATTCATCAGTTAAGTGTGAATGAATCATGATTGTCCCCCCTTCCCCACTCCCCTTCCTTTTTAGAAAATTGACAGTCATATACAGTACTTTTACCCTTGCTGGAATATTGAAGGTATTAGGTGAAGTCTTACAAACTGAGATTTAGTATGTATTTTGCCCCTGACTTGTCTCAGTAACTATTTGCTGTTGCTGATTTCTGTATTATACTAACTGAAGAAGTGGCACTGCTGGATAGAAATTGGAAATTTAAGCAATTGTCTAGTTGATTTATGTCTAAAGAAATAATTTTGCCTTAAAATTTCTGATGAGAGGGATCTTTTTTTGTTTGACTTAGCAAGATAATTGCTTGTTTTTTCACCTTCCCAGTGTACAGTCACTAGCCTTAGTTTCCTAAATGGGGATTGATAAAACAATAATACGCAGAGAATTTTGTGAGATTCATTTAATTCAATTTTAATAGCCTAAGATCATCATGTAAAAGGTACACTGTAAGTGTGAATTATTGATACTTTTTCATTTTTTCTCACCCTGAGGGCCAGTGCCTGAAATAGCTCTCTTCCTTACTCCACGTGTCAAATATGAGAAACTTAATACATACCTGATCAAAACTTTTGAGATAGAATTGGATTGCTGTCATTGAAAACAGCAGACATCTTGCAACCGTTTAAATAGCAATTCTTAGTGTAATCTTTTCTGTCAAGAGAAATAAGCCATTCTTTGGTGGTAGCACCTCAAAATATTTTATTTTTTTTTGTCTTTTTGCCTTTTCTAGGGCTGCACTCGCGGCATATGGAGATTCCCAGGCTAGGGGTCGAATCAGAGCTGTAGCCGCTGGCCTACGCCACAGCCACAGCAACACGGGATCCGAGCCGCGTCTGCAACCTACACCACAGCTCACAGCAACGCCGGATCCTTAACCTACTGAGCGAGGCCAGGGATCGAACCCGCAACCTCATGGTTCCTAATTGGATTTGTTAACCACTAAGCCATGACGGGAACTCCTCAAAGTATTTCATAATATATTGTCTCACTGCTCAGATTTGTCAAGTTTATCAGTAAATTACTTTTTGTATTGAATAATTAGATTTCAAATTATAGACATCCAGAGGGGTTTCAAGTTCCATTATAGAAATCTGTGACAAAATTATGACATAGGTTTTTAAACCAAAAGGGATAGTGTAAGCATGAAGCACGATGAGTTATTAGAAAATCCCAAAGTTCTTTTATATTAAAAAGAGTTATGACCATTTAAGCATGCTCTTTTGAATGCCTCTTCTTTTGGTCCTCTGAGTTTAAAAACAATTTATAAAAATTGTTCGTGTTTCTGGTAACAGAATTAAACAGCACAGAGACATTTTTAATGGAAAGCAGAAGTTTTCTGTTAACATTCTCCCTATCCCTTTTGAGTCTGGTTTGTCCTTCTGATGGTTTTCTGCATAACTCTAAAAAATATACTTATACCTACTTGTTGAATTAGTATCTTAATATCTTTTGTCTCCTTGCTATGAAATTTTGAGGATGTAGCTTTTTACCTGCTCTTTTCTCTCCTCCCAGTTAACAACAGTTATATATATATAAATTTTTTTTTTTTTTAAAGAGTATTGATTGTCTTTCTAAACTAAATAATATATTTAAGCCACTATTTCTTTTTTGGAAGTTTACAGTCCATTTGGTTGAAGGTTGCTCGGCATTTGGTTGTATTTTTGCTGTTATTTGGGAGGGAAGTTGAGCTCCAGTCCTTCTATTCCGCCATCTTAATCCAATCTCTCTAGAGCATTTTGGAAATCTAAGCCACTGTTTCTTATTCCTTCATATTTCAACAGTGTTCCTTGGTTCCCTACTTTGTCAAATGGGGATTTTAATACCTTTGTTCTTACAGCTACTTACACCCATCCCCCACCCGCTTTCAGTTGTTTTCTATTAATTACACCTAATTATACATCTTCAAGGTTAGTAACATTTACATTGTGTACTGCAGCTACAGCTTGGCTACTGTGTTTTATCTATAAGTAAAAGACCAATAAATTGTCTATACATTTATTGTACCTAAATATTTAGTGCCAGGCCAAAGAGAGTGTTAGGGTTCAATTTCCTTCAAGTCCAAAGTCATGATCTTAAGGCTACCCAATGAATCATAGCATTCAGGCATTTAGGCAAAAGATATCAGATCTTTTTTATCCTTTAACATCTATTACTTGATAAAGATTATTGTAAGTTTTAGTCTCCTTCCTATTTGATCTATGCTTTTCTTGCACAGCTGTTTCTTCTGGGATTTCTGATTTTCTTTTTTTTTTCACCCCTTGAATAGTGTGTCTTTCTTTATACCCTAATGTACTCTCAACCTCCTTTTTCTTTTTTTCCTGAACAGAAGAATTCCTTTATTTTCCATCAGGTATCCTTGCCCCTCTAGTTTGTCCTTGAAATTTTAATTTGAATAGAGCAAGGCACACTCCAAAAAGGGTGAGGAAGATTTTTTTTTTTTCAAGCATAGTTTTTTAACGACTTGGAACCCATGGAAAAATAGTACATTAGGAATGTTTTGTTTTTGGGTGTTCAGTGCTAAGGTAGGTCCATTTGTAAGAGACATTCTTTTCCCCTCAAGAACAGATCAGTCACTGCTAACTCCAATCGATTTATACTCTTCTGCTTTGTTTTACACTGAAATTTCTCACCCACGGGTGACCATCCCCTTCTCTTTGCTGTTTATTCCTCTTTGCAGTTTCTGTACCGCTGTCCCCTCCTTCCCCTGCACCCCCTGTCACCAGTGGGGTCCCGAAGGAGTGGAAGGTGAATGTGTGTTCTTGGTTTGCTGTCTTACCCATTCAATTTTAAAGTGCCTGCTTTATTTATAATTTTGTGTGAAATCTATAAAGGGTGTTCTGTATCAGACTCTGAGACTTCTCTTATTTACTTATGGGTCATATGTACTTTGTATGTATATAAAAACATCATAGAATCTATATTAGAAGGAAATCATGTTTTAAAGTAAAGAGGGCATGGACTTTGTCCTAGTTAGCCTCTTCATTTTATAGGACAGAAAACTGAGGCCTTGAAAGAGAGCGCAGGTGTGAATAGTCTTTTTGCCCAAGAATTCTCAATTAATGGGGCAGCAGAATTAAAAGGTTTTTTGGATTTAAATTTCTTAGTCTCACTCTACTTTATAATGCCTCCTCAATCTTGAATCACATGGCTTAGAGAAGTGAAATTTTATCTGTGACGTGTGCTGGGAAATTGGTGCTAATCCTTTTGAAGGAGTCGCACCAGTTCTGATGGTTCCATTTGTTGGCTTGCAAAAGACATAGAATGAAATTGTTTGAGAATAAATATTTTTGTTCAACCTTCTTTTTTTTTTTTTACGGTACTTTAGTCAACTGTCATCTATATACTGTCGATAATTACCAGAGAGCAGACACCCAGCAGTTAGTGAATCTCATATTTTAAAACCAAAGTGGAGGAGAAGGAATGGTTTTGAGAATTTTTAAAAATTTGGCTTAACAAAGCCTACCATCTAATAATACATGAATGAGGGAGTTCCTGTTGGGGCTCGGCAGTTTAAGAACCCGACTGAACCCAAATAGTGTCCATGAGGATGTGGTTCAATCCCTGGCCTTGCTCAGTGGTTAAGGATCTGGTGTTGCCGTGAGCTGTGGTATAAGTTGCAAATGCGGCTCAGATCTGGCGTGGCTGTGGTGTAGACCAGCAGCTGCTCCTCTGATTGGACCCCTTGCCTGGGAACTTCCATATGCCGCGGGTGTGGCCCTAAAAAGGAGCAAACAAATGAAAACAAAAAACATGAATGATAGGTTGCTAAGTATAGTCTTACAAAACAGTCTAGTATATGTTTATAGGGTTTAGGTACAGTTAAAAATAAAAGATGAAAGTAACATGAGGGCAAAAGCAGGTTTTTGAAATAAAAGTTCTTTTTTTTTCTTTGCACAAAGCTTATGCAATTACATTAAAATGAAGGAATTCTAATAAAGCTTATCGAAACTTGAAAGCTTCAACTTGCTTCATCCTAGAGGCTTCAGGGAAGAATGTCATTTATATTTTGATAACCATTTTTGTTGTTGGAATGAGGTCCTGAGAATCCTTTGTTCACCAGTTGATTGTCTCAGTCAGGATGCTTGGATTCAACTTACTGTGATCATCTTTCCTTTCTATATGAGATGTTCTAGTACAAATCAGAATTTGAAATGATCCATAAATAATATGACAGATGTTTCCAATTTAAACTAGACGTATTGGTTAGTGTTAGCAGTGGCTTAATGAAGTTTTAAGTGATAGTGTTGCTTCCCCAGGCTGCAAGCACTGACAATGGCCAGTTTTGTTTGTCTTTACATTGTCAAAATTATGGCAGAAATTACTACTTTGTTGATATTGTATGTGATGATTTATACAGTATTACTGTTTCAAAGTAAAGGCATACAAATGGGAAATATTACTGTAAAAGTATAATTTTAATGAAATATTAAGAGAGTAATGACATCTTAACGTAACTTTCTTTGTGTTTATTTTAAAGAATTCAGAAGGAACTTGCAGAAATTACACTGGACCCACCTCCCAACTGTAGGTAAGTACTTACGGATTTTTATTTACTTGTATCTTTTGCAGAAGATAAAATTGAACTGTTGGTCTGATGGGCAGCTATCGCTGTGGAAGTCTTGATTAATTAGTAAAAGCATCATTGTGGTTTGGACTTAAATGACCGTGTAAGACAGTGGTGGTTGTTGTCTCTGCAGAAGTAGAATTTTCAGCAAGTATGTTTGCAACGGTAGAGTGAAGTGGCCAAAAAAAGTCATGCAATGAACAATAAGATAATGAAATTATGGGGTAAGAAATACAGTTATCTTTTAGTGGAAGAGGTATTGGGGTTTTAAATGATTTCTTTAACGATAGACTAAGTGTAGTGAAAATATTTGCTATTTGATAATTATTCAATTGTTGGAAATTGATTTTTTTAAAGTGCTGTAACATTACTCAGTGTTTCTTCATGGTTTAAATTATTTCTTAGAGTCATTGGTTGTGACTAGGTGAGGATGGGTGATTGGAGACAGTGATGTTAAATTTAAAACACTCTTTATGACCACACGCTCTCAAATTTTCTGGTCGTAGTTTACTTATAAGAGGTTAAAGTGCTTGCCTGGAACTGATTAATGATACACAGGTATGTAGAGGAAGAAGAGAGAAATATTCTCCTATATCTTGGATCTGGAAGATGGCTGTTTGGCTATTTTAAGACATATTTCTGTGTTTTAATATGAGTTCAGTATTGGAACTAGGCCACCATGGAGTTGCTGTAGTTTAAATTGATAGTCTTGTGCATTTACTGTGAGAGGGCAGGGTTGCAATGCTGCGTGCGAGTTTGAATGCATTGTTTGGTCTGATTTCTGATTTTACTGATCTTATTTTTATATGAAAGCAAAGATAGCAACTATAGATAATAATGAAAGTGAACATTTTGCAGATGGCTGTATGGCTAGTTGACAACTATTTTGTGTAGGAAAAGTTCTAATAAAACTTAATATTTGTGGTGAATTTAATATGGTTCTTTACATGAGAGTCATGTATATTATATAAACTTGCAGTAATAATGTTCAAAAGCTGTTTCACTCAGTTAGAACAAGTAATTCTTTGTTAGGTAAAACCGTTTAGCAGTTTACCAGTCACACTGAAGACTGTATTACATCAAAGCTGTTTCAGATGGCAGATCATTGTTTAGGCTTTGGTGGCCAATTCATGTAAGTAGATTGATTTGTGGAAAAACTGCAGTTTGAATTAAACTTAAAACCCCTTGTTTCTTAGTATTTGTTTTAATGGTTTTGAACCTTTGTTTTAATAAACTGTGTTATACCACATACATTATTTTTGTTATCTATTTACAAACAACTGAACTGGTAAATAATGTATACACTTACTTGCTTAAATTTTGACAGCAGATTATTGGTAACATGAGCTACTTGCTTTGTTTTAGTAAGCTTGTTTGACTCATTTTGATAAATGAAATCCACATTTATCTTGTGACGATTAGACTGCTTGCAACTTTGCTATCAAATATATTATTTTTTAATGCACTAGTGTAATTTAGTTTTGGCTTACTAAGGTAAAATTTAGCTTTGATTAAACCAATATATTGTAAAAATTCTTGAAAACTTAAGAGTTAGAGGAAAGGAATTACATAATGATAATTACTTAAATAAACTAAAATAATTAAACCATAGTTCTATTTAATATAAAAACAGAAAGTTTAACTATGGTGTCATCTGAAATTTGGGGAATTATTTTTTCATTGAGCCTTCATTAAAGTATCACTCTTGGTTATGTAAGCAAAGTATATATACTAGTTTTTCACTTTAAAATGTAGATGTCACATATAATAACCCCCTCAGACAATTTCAAGAAAGATACCTACTTAGTTGTATTTCTCTCCCACTTTTATTGAGATGTTGGCATATAATATTGTAGAAATATACCTTGCTTGGCTCATTTTCTGGCTTAGGGGAATTTGCAGTGGAATCCTTTTAACATTGTGAAGATTGGGCAGCTAAGTCAGCAAGGACTGCCGGTGCAGTGGCTTTGGCTCCTTTTATTGATCCTCAGATAAGTTTGGACTGATTAGGTAGGGATAAAGATCATAGTCAGTACGAGGTATGTGGAGCTCCCCCTTGGGGAAGGACCCTCCGTTGTGTCTGGTTGGAAAGTGGCAGTTACTTGTACATTCCCTGTGTGCTTGTGCTGTATTAACAGGGACATCCAGTGCACTTGTTAAGTGGATTACTGTGGTCTTTGGCTTTTTTGGTGTCAAACATTTGATTGTGGTTTATAGTAAATCTGCCCATCTATTTTTCAATTAGAATGTGGTTACTATCTTCAGAAAGAGAAGTTAGAACGTAATTGTAGTTTGGCTTATTTTTGGCACAAAGTTAACGATGCTTTTGTGGTTGATTTTTTTTTTTTTAAAGCTGTGTGCTGCTTTCTTGTGTGTCCTAATGACTATAACGCATTTATAGAAATGTAATAAATTAAAGCTCTTTGCCTAATAGAGTCAAAATCCCATTCACCTCGTACTCCCTTTATGTATTACCTTTCCTGGGACACCTGTCTCTCTTGGTTGCTTGGGTAGTTATTAACTGTCACAAGTAAAGAACACCTGTGGGTTTAGGCAGTCAGGGTGGAGAAGAATTTTATCTGTAAGTTGTGATGAGGGTGGTGTGTGTCACATTCCATTTGGAGTGTGGTTCATTCCTATTCTCTGGAATTTAAGAGGCTGGTACAGCTCAGTTTCTGTGTGTATGTAAGGTTGGAGGTGGGACTTGGGAATTTCGGTGCGTCTCTTGTGTGATGTCCAGTTAAGCAACTCTTAAGATTCACATTGAAGGAACTACTGTGTGTTTATCCTCTACTCTAGTGTTGTTTGAGGTTTTTTTTTTTTTAGGTTTGAAACAAACTTAAAATATTTTAAAAGAGCATCCACAAAATACTTTGATAATAAGTTAAATTATTTCTTCTTATAGGAAACACAGGCTTAATGCAGCTTTTGGGTTTCTTTTCACTTTTTATGTTGCCTTTATGCACTTTGTTGGTAAAAAATGCAATAGTATAGTTTTGTTTTAAGCTGAGTTAATTGAATTCTTTTTTAATATTATAACATTGGTGTTTAAAAACAAAATGTTATATAATATACCTAAGAAGAAAGTTTCTGTTCATAAAATCATGGGATCTGTAGGGCCATATGCATAGAAAATTCTATATAATTTGTGCAAAATGTGGTTATATAGTTAGAGTATCCTCGGTAAATAGTAGAATGTATTTTGCTTGGTCTCGGTGTTTATGATTGATAATGTAATTGACCCATGATATTTGCAAGGCCTCTATCCTGCGGCCTCTGCAGATCCATCAGTGTTTTCATACCGCCAGCTGAGCTGGGGCTGTGGGCTGGAGTTGCTCACTGCCTCAGTGCTCTGCACAACAGCGTAGCTTGTAAGGGATTGCTGTGACTTTTTGATTTCTTCATAATTGTCGAAAACACAGATCCTAAATCTGTAAATATGGTCCTGTGTTCATTTCTGTTTCCTGATGCTAATGGAAAACTGGCAGCTAGCTAGAAAGATTTCTGAATTAAAATGAAAATTTTTGTCATCCAAGGATAACTTACTTCTCTGTATTGCAAAGAAGCTAAATTCAGAATTCATTATGACGTGATATGGTCCAAGTTCATATTAGTGTTATGAGCATGGAAATGACAGAGATCCTTATTACTTTTTGAAAGCAGAGACAGTGGTAAAATGATATGTTTGGATTTGATTTTCAATGTAGTAATCGAGCAGTTGAAAGGAGGAAATATTAAAAAAAAGGATGTAGTTCCGTTTTCACTTTTTATTGCTATGTTTCAGCTATGTACTCGTTGAACACAGGCTCTACTTTATTTTTTAATTGGAACAGCCTTATTGAGATGTAAATTAAAGTGTAAAATTGAGTGGTTTTTCGTATATTCATGGAGTCATATCCATTACAATCAATTTTACATTTTGATCACTCCCAAAAGATGCACCATGCCTTTTGGCAATCACTCCTTTCCTGTTTCCTCCCGATTTCCCCCCAGTCAGCCGCAGGCAGCCACCTATACATTTGCCTTCTGAACATTTCATATCAGTGGAATCACACAATATATGATCTTTTGTGACTGGCTTCTTTCATGAAGCGTGATGTTTTCATGGTTCATCTGCTACTACGGGAACTCCCTGATTTACTTTTCATTGTTTTAACTCATTGGTAAAAGCATTCCCAGAATAGAGAAGGCCATGACTAGACATAAACCTTATTACACTGTCTCACCTTACTGTTGATGAGAGCCTTTGAATAGGGGGAAAATGTGTTTTCCAGATCTTAACTAACACAGCATATAGGGAAAATGTGTGTGGGGGTTAACATTTCTCAAAACTATGTCCTTGGAGTTCCCGTCATGGCTGAGTGGGTAATGAACCCGACTAGTATCCATGAGGACTTGGGTTCGATCCCTGTCCCTGCTCAGTGGGTTAAGGACCCGGTGTTGGCGAGAGCTGTGGTGTAGGTCGCAGACATGACTCGAATCCTGCATTGCTGTGTCTGTGGCGTAGGCTGGCAGCTACAGCTCTGATTCACTCCCTAGCCTGGGAACCCTAGCTGTGGCCCTAAAAAGGCAAAAGACCAAAAAGAAAAAAAAAAACCAAAACAAACAAACGAAAAAACAATGTCCTTGCACAAGAATACTTTGAGATAGAAATTGGGTGTAATGTCATAGGGTGTGATTTCTGCCAAGAGCTGCCAATGCCAAATCTAATTATTGTCACTGATAGTTTTCCTTTTTTGGTCATTATAGTAATACCTATGTAGCATTTTGTAGCTTTTAAAGGATTTTCATATTGGCGTAGTTTAGTCTTTTCTCTGTGAGGCTCCTGGGATTAAGTAATTTGCTCTTGCACAACTAGAAATGGTTGATTTTGGTTTAAACCCAGGTTTTCTGTTTTTTTGTCTTTTATTTTTCCACGTGCGACTAGATAAAAAAATACATTAGAAGTTACGTTTCTAGCAAGGCAATCTGGAATATCATTTGTGCTTGTTTGATTTATATTTCTGAATTTCGCGAAACAATATTTAAGTTGGAACATTTTGGAAAGTAATTTTTTGAGTATAATGATTTCTGCAACACTCCTGTGTGTGTGTGTGTGTATGTATTTGTGTGAGCGTTATGTTACTATTACTGGCACTTTCCAGGTAAAGGATTCCTTTACTTTTGAGGTTCTTTACTTGGTGTCTGCAGATGCCTGCACTTTTAATGCCAAATTGTCTTTCCCTGTTACTCAGCCTGAGTCTAGGTCATGTTCTCCTATACTTCAGTATTTATTGAGAGCTTAATATTAGAGCTGTGGTAGCACAAGTCTAGGCTACAAGAAGATATCCAGATGTAGTTCCTAATCCTGAAGATCTGGTTACAACTAATTGAGAGATAAAACACAAAGTACATAAAGAATCAGACCGGGAAAATGAAGGTACTATTGGCAGGAACTGCTGATGTCTGTGGACTCTGCAAATGTTAAAGCTGATAATGCTCCCCTCTTTGCTTTGGTTGCCCTGAAACGAATAGCCTTATTTATTTTTCAACTATAGTAATTAACTGCATTTTGTGTAGAATCAACTCTGGTTGTATTTGATTTTCTTACCCCTTTTCCCTACCTTAAAATCATCTCTTCATTTTGTACTTTTGTAGTACAGAAAGTTTTTTAAGCAACCTCAGTCTCTTTCGAGCTAAGCAGATTATTAGTAAACAGTATGGATAACTGAAAGATGATGTAAATATGTGTTGGGTAGCAGAGTGCTGGAGTGCTTCTTTATGAGGATTCATTAATGTGATAAATGAATCATGTTATGTAGGAGGCTGAGTTATTCATACCCATCTCTCCTTCCCTTGGTACAGGTAATCGAGAAATAATTTTTTTTCACTTCTTGGAGTTCTTGACTCCATTGCTGCTGTGTTGAGTGGTTTTGCATAGACATCACAAAGACCAGTCTTTAAAGGACATTTGCTTTGCACTGAGTGGTTAGAAGAGCTGAGGCATTGTTTGGAATAGCACTGCGGGCTGGGTAGCTGCAGAGTTGCAGTGTGTGGACAGTGTGGCAGCAGATGGGAGAGCGTGGTCTTTCTTACCTTGTGTGTTCCCTTGGCAGCTCCGAATGTCAGGAATTTTAAGCCTGTGTATGTTCTCATTTCCATACCTTCCTTATGATATTTGAGGTGCACTCCTTCATTACTGCCTGGAGTAAGGTTTTCTTTTTGCCTTTACCTCAGGGCTGACTTTTCAGCTGGGGCATAGCCAGCACAGAGCCATAAGGGGATGTTACTTCAATTGGTGAACTTCAGGTGTAGCTGTTGCTGTTGTGTACCTTTGCTTTAAAACTATACTTGAGGAAGACATAACTCTCTCAGAATCTCTAGAATTGCTACTTACTTTCTTCTTTCAAAACATTATTTTTATTTAATTTTTTTTGTTTTTTCTTTCTAAGGCTGCACTTGCGGCATATGGAAGTACCAGGGACAGAGGTCGAATCAGAGCTGCAGGTGCTGGCCTACACCACAATCATAGCAGTGCCAGATCCAAGCTGCATCTCTGACCCATGCTGCAGCTTGCAGCAACACCTAATCCTTAACCCACTGAATGAGGCCAGGATCAAACCTGCATCCTCATCTATACAATATTGGGTCCTTAACCTTCCATGTCACAACGGGAACTCCAAAACGTTATTTTTTAACATCTGCCTTTAACCGTAGATTTAAACGGTGTTTATTTCATAATAGAAGAAAATGTTGAGTGATAAAGTGAGTTTTGTATCCATTATTTGTGGTCTCTGGAATTTTAAGAATTTTTTCTAATCTTTGTTGCTTTAAGGACGTCATAAGAATGTGACTGAAAAAACATGTATTAAATGATCACACTGGGATTATATTTTATAATGGCAACAGAACATTTTATCACTAATTTTAGTTTGCCTGGTTTTATAACTGGTTATTATTTCAGATTTATTACTTAAGTACTTTAGATTGAAAGTGTCATATTACTGACATGTAGTATTTTAATTCCCATAGCTGTTTTACACCTTCCTTCCTTCCTTCCTTGCCACAGGTATAGCATATGGAAGTTCCCAGGCTAGGGGTCAAATTAGCCACAGCTGCCGTCCTATGCCACAGCCACAGTAACTCCAGGTCCTTAACCCCTGAATGATGTGAGGAATCAAACCTGCGTCTTCATGGATATCAGTCAGGCTTGTTTCTGTTGAGCCACAGAGACAACTCGTGTTTTATCTTTTAAGAGGTACTGAAAATTATTCTTTAGTGTACCCAAAGCATTTATTTACGGTGATTATCACATTCATTGGCTTAAATTTTTTTTTTATCAATTAAGTAGTCTTTCAAATCACAAGTAATACTTTTTAGTATTTTTTATTTGAGAACAATGTAAATTTTGATTAAGTTTAATATCGCCAAAGTTTGCTTTTTGACTGTACATTTTGTAAATGTTCATTTAGAACTGTTTATTTAGAATGTCTGTGTATTTTAGGTTAGGGACTTAATGGGATGCTTTTAAAGGTATAACTAATTCCATATTTGGGTAGAAGCAGCTTATAATTCTAAAATGTGTCATACACTCAGGCAAAGCCATAAGCTAAAATTCATTTTCTAGTCCAGTGCATTGCAGGTAGGCTCACTCTCTCCTCTCTTGCCTATAGAGAAGAGGAAGCCTAGTAATAATTTCAAACCACCAAACAGAGAGGCAGAGGCTCATGCCAGAGCTAGGGTTTCTGCATTGGCATCCACTGTTCCTTCCACTTGGAATTCAGCTTTCCCCTCTCCTGCACCCCACTGACTGTCAGGTCTCCTGACATTACAGTTCTTTTACCTAATTTACCCACATGGGTGAGAGCTCTTTATTTCAAATCTGAGCATTCATTTGATGTTCAGTGTTAGTTACACTGGGAAGCCGACATCTGTTGAATGCTTCCAGTGTTGCAGGCATTGTACTGAGTGCTTTAATTTACCGCATTATCTCATTTAATCTTCATGACTGTGAGGTAGATAATAATTTTAGACAGTATTGTATAGGTGGGAAGACAGGCTTGGACAGGTTAAATAACTTGTTCAGGGTCACAGAGCAACTAAGTGCAGAACTAGGATTTCAGACTCAGTATTTCTGACTTTACAGCCCAACTGTTCTGGGACTTTGCTGTGCTGTCTTTCATTTGCAAAACAGATAGAAGTCTATAACAGCACTGCCCCAGCAGAACTTTTTGTTGTGATGGGAGTGTTCTCTGTCTGTTATCCAGTGCAGTAGCTGCGAGCAGATATGTGGCATTTGATACTTAAAAGGTGGCTAATCCAGCTGAGTAAATTGATTTCTGATTTCACTTAATTTAAAGTAATCGTATGTAACTAGTAACTGCCATGTCACATAATACAGATCTAGGAAAATAAACGCTTCTCGAACTTAAATTTATGCTTAACTTCAGTTTCAGGTAATACTAAACTAGCAGGTCATTTTGATCTTTTTAAAGAATGTTTATAGTTATGTATTTATTTGTCTTCCCCCTCCCTTCCTACCAATCACCATTATAGCCTGAGAGCTGGGGACCCCTAACTTATTTTTTAGAGCATTCCACAGAGTGCCCTTGGCTAAGTAAAGGACGCTTATCAACATTATAAAGTATTGGTTAAATATTTCTCACTTTTTAACAGAATAAAAGCAATATTGAAAGTGTTGTTTTTATTTTATTTGTTCGTTCATTTGTTTTGGCTGTGCCTGCAGCATGCAGGAGTTCCCAGGCCAGGGAGTAAACCCAAACCACAACAGTGACAATGCCAAATCCTTAACCAGTATACCACCAGGGAACTCCAGAAGCATTATTTTTAGACTCATAGGATATTGAAACTGGAAAGCTTATCGTCTGGCACTCTCTCTAGCCTGGAGAGAAAATGACATTTTCCTAAGGGTGTACATTTTTAAGCTGGATCCACCCATAGTTCAATGTGTTGCTTATTTCATTGACAGAATGGATATGTTGTATACATTTAGAAAATTTAGATGCAATTCATATGTAAGCAGGGAAAATTGGGAATTTTTATTCATGATCATAAAGTACATTTGGAAGGAATTGGAGTTATCTTATCTGGAGAAGTGCGGGGTCGTCAGAGCTGTGTTTTAACTGTTTTCAGAGCCATAGAATGGAAGAGAGATTAATCTTATTCTCTGTGATTTTGAGATGTAGAACTAATGCCATTGTGTTAAATTAGAATAAAACCATTTTTCTTCTTGATAAAAAGCCTTCATCTTCATTCAGAGCTGTCCAGAAAAATAAAGGATCTCAGATGCCCCATCTCTGGAGAAATTAACAATGAATCTGTTCCCTTATTTCAGAAGGATTTTCTGATATCAGCTGCAAGGTAGTACTGGGATGGTAGTTCCCAGCTGCTGGACTCCAGACAAATGAAGTATTTATTTATCAGCTTTGTCTTTTTCAAATCTATGGATTGTGATTCATTTTTCCTCTCTTCTTTGCCCTGTTGGCACCTAGTATGTAATTTGTATAGTTTACTGGCCTGGCTATTTAAAACAGCCTGTTTATTTATCACTTCTATGTGTGAATTAGTAAGCAAGGCTTTGTTTCCTTATTATTAGCTTTTTTTTTCTGCTTTTTTTTTAGAGCTGCACCCGTGGAATATGGAGGTTCCCAGCCTAGGGGTCAGATTGGAGCTACAGCTGTCAGCCTAAGCTACAGCCACAGCAACACAGGATCTGAGCTGTGTCTGCGACCTACACCACAGCTTACGGCAACACTGGATCCTTAACACACTGAGTGAGGCCAGGGATTGAACCTGCAACCTCATGGTTACTAGTGGGATTCTTTTCCACTGCGCCACAAAGGAAACTCCTATTATTAGCTTTCAGATGCACAAGAAAAGGATAATATATGAAGAACATGGGGAAATGTGAGCCTCGTGTTCAAATTAGGGACATTAAAATGCATTGATTTCATAGGTTCCGGGTTATTATATGTTGTCTCATAAACTCCACTTACTGGAAATAGTCAAGAAGTAAACATTTTACTGTTAATCATATGCTAAATAAATTGACTTAATCATCCAACATGAGTCTTTTGATTATTCATTTGGTCAGTATGCATACCTTCAAGTCGGTCAAACTGCTGGAATCCTCATTATTTCCCCTCCTCCTTTTGGTCCTGGAAAAAAATTTGCATCTTAGAAACTGAATAAATATTAATGAAGAAAAAAATTATGTTTTATTTGGGGTGTGTTTTTCCTGACATAATTTTTTCCATGAGCCAAGAATCTTTTTTTTTTTTTGTCTTTTTGCCTTTTTTTTTATCTAGAGCTGCACCTGCGGCATATGGAGGTTCCCAGGCTAGGGGTCTAACAGGAGCTGGTAGCTGCCGGCCTTCGCCACAGCCACAGCAACGCGGGATCCGAGCTGCGTCTGTAACCTTCACCAACGTGCACGGCAACGCCAGATCCCTAACCCACTGAGCAAGGCCAGGGATCGAACCCGCAACCTCGTGGTTCTTAGTCGGATTCGTTAACCACTGAGCCACGAAGGGAACTCTGAGCCAAGAATCTTAAAATCCAGATTCCGGCCCCCCCCCCCCCCAGTTTTGCCACACCTGCAGCATACAGCAGTTCCCAGGTTAGGGATCGAATTGGAGCTGCAGCTGACAGCCTGCACCACAGCCGCAGCAACTCAAAATAATGAGCCGCATCTGCAACCTGTGCCGCATCTTGCGACGGCCTCGGATCCTTAACCCTCTGAGCCATGATGGGAGCTCCCTTAAAATTCAGAATTTTAAAGATTTCAAATGACAGACTGCACTAAAGAAACTCCCGCTGTTCTTTACACATGACTGCTTTTAATTTAGGATCTTATTAAGAGAGATTTATTTTAAAACTTTTTTCCAATCTTACGTAAAGATGGCTGTCATGTCTGCAGGCTAGGGCAAAGTTCTGTGGCCTAATGCATTAGAGCAGAATGATCTGGGGCCTCCATACAAGTGAAGAACTGGAAGAAGGTGACAGATTCAGCTGCAAGGGCTGGAGCGGTATCTTTTTTTTTTTTTTTTTTTTT
>PVHT021183699.1:10411160-10451478 GCA_004024745.2 Catagonus wagneri
GCCGGATCGTTAACCCACTGAGCAAGGGCAGGGATCGAACCCGCAACCTCATGGTTCCTAGTCGGATTCGTTAACCACTGCGCCACGACGGGAACTCCTGGAGTGGTATCTTGCCTGGGGCCACAGCAGAGTTTCTGAAGAAAACAACACTGCTTGTCACTTTCAGCAGTGAGCATTCTGGTATTAGGCTCAAGTTAGCAGACAGTGGAGCCTACCATGTACAGTCTTTGGATTCAAGGGGATCAAGGAGTGAGTAAGGGAGTCTGTAGGAGGGGGACTGGCACTGACCTGAGCCTCCTGGGGTCTAGAATCTGGGAAAGTAGAACCGAATGGGTTTGGGAGTCAGGCCTCCTTAAGTTAGTGCAGGATTGGATAGGAGGAGTCTCTCAGTTCTTTCTGAGTAACTGTCATATTCTCCAGTGTAAAGAAGAGATTTGTCCTCTTGGCCAAGCCCTTGTGTATCACAGCTTGGTTCATAAATGGTATTAAACAGTGTTATGATCCTACTTTGAAAACAGCTGGGGTTTGAGATGGGGGAAAGGAACAGCTATATTTTATGAAGGGACAGTGGAATTAAATTTACAATCCTGTTTCACTGGTGTCAGAACCTTTAGAAATTTTTAGAGTTAATAGGATAGATATTTTGTCTCACGTGGCTTTTTTTAATACATTGAAACAAAACCTTGTGCGTTTTGCTTTAAATTTGACTGGGTATTAAGGCACTTATGGCACTACCTAAATAGTCTGGACTATTTCTAAGTAGCTTTTGTTATTACAGTACCCAAAGAACCTCATTATAAATCAGCTTTGCCTAAAAGGTAAAATGGACCACAAAGAGAGTGTTAGAGGTAGCCTTCAATATTGTGTAGCACATTTATTCCATTCTTAATTATATACTTTAATAGGAAATTAATAATTAACTACTTAGTACAAGGTGAAAAGATAGTATTTAAAAATCATGGAATATGAATTTTAGTATTTTGAATGATGTAATTGACAAGGTGTTTTAGTTGCTAAGTTTAGGGTAGCCTCCCCAAACATGTAATATGAGTGTTAGAAAACATTTAATAAGTATTTATCAGAGTGATCGTATTATGATAGTTATCTAAACTTGATTTTTTTTTTCCTTCTTCAAATTATGTGTGGGCCAAATGTGTCCAACTTTCAAGCAGGGAAAAACTTCTGAAAAATTCTTCCAGATTTTGAGCTCACCAGAGGTGTATGTTAATGGGTTGGTTACTGACAGAGAAATAGAATTGTATGTGGTTTCTGATGTCATCATTCTCCATACTTGAAATATTCTGTTATTCCCCTGCTCGTCATCATTTTAGGAAGTTAGGGGTTTGGATTAGGACACAACCAAATTGAATATAGCTTTGTAATCAGCCAGCAGGGGATTTCTGACCATGGATTTTGGAGATGGTAATTTTTTTTTCTTTTTCCTTTTTTTTTTTTTTTTTTTTTTGTCTTTTTGTCTTTTGAGGGTTGCAACCTTCGGCATGTGGAGGTTCCCAGGCTAGGGGTCTAATCGGAGCTGTTGCTGCTGGCCTATGCCAGAGCCACAGCAACGCCAGATCCGAGCCGCCTCTGCAACCTACACCACAGCTCACAGCAACGCCAGATCGCTAACCCACTGAGCAAGGCCAGGGATTGAACCCGCAACCTCGTGGTGATTGGTTGGATTTATTTCTGCTGTACCATGATGGGAACTCCGGAGATGGTAAATTTTGGTTGAGCAGATTTTCAGTCTTCTATGTGGAAGGTAGTCAGAGATAGATGTTCCGTTGGACACAAATATAAATGCACCCTGTGACCTTCAGCTCCTCCATGGTCAGGCCTGTCAACTGGAGACCCAGCTGGGGAGTTTTGGAGACTATTTGATTAAGCACACTTGGCTAGGTAAGAGATCAGGCAGGCTTAAATTGATATTTATGTGCACAGAACATTAACTTTATAAGCAGAGCATATAAAGGACTGTTGGGACTGTTGGGATTGATGCCCTGTAGTCTGCTGGAGGTTTGGGAAGGAGGGGGTCTGCTGACATGCTGATCCCCATGGGCTTAGGATAAGCATCTCAGTTTCTAAGTGCTTATTGGAATTAGGGTGGGAGAGAGCAGAAATGCATTTTGCCTCGTTGTAAAGGGGTAAGAATTTGTCAGAAAGATAAGAATAACCTTCATGTTTGATAAAGCAGCTGGTCAGAGATTAATAGAGAAGCCTTTGAATAGGCTTAAAATGGTTTTGGGGCCTGAGAAACAGCAAAATAAAGTTGCATTTTTGAATAAGAAAATGTAAGGTGCTGTTGTATTCAGAAAAATAACTACTACTAGGTTAAGTGAATAATAAAATAAGCTGAGTAGGGTATATTTTGAGATTAACATTCATTTAACATTAAACACATGTTTTCTAAGAGCCTATTGTGTGATCAGCACTGTGCTGGGTACTGGAGATGCAATTACAAACAAGACAAAGGGATCTCCAGCCTTTGTGGCACTTCCATTTCAGTTGTGAAGACAGACTGGGACTTACATTTAAAAAATCCAGACTATCTCATGAGGAGGAGGCAATAAAGAGACAGTAATTGGTGTGAAGACAAGCAAGAGATGAATTTTAGAGTGAGGATTTGCTTTTACTTTGGGCTTAGAAGGCTCATCCAAGGAGGTGATATCTAAACTGAGAATTAACTGAAGAAAAGCTGCATAAGAGCCAGAGGCCTCTCCGTGTCTCTGGTGCTTGTGCTAAGACTCTAAGGCAGATTCATGCCCTGGTGCTAGAGGGGCTGGGAGAGTCTGGTGTGGCCAGGTTGAGGGGGATGGTTGGTGTGGCGCTTGCCTGGGAATGCGAGGGCACAAGGCAGAATCGCAGAGTGAGGCTCCGGCCAAATCGAGCAGAGTTGGACTTTTATGAAGATTGATCTGGCTGCTAGACTGGATTGGAGGCTGATTGTCATCCAGGTGAGGGTTAGGGTGGCAGCAGTGGAGATGGAAAGAGGGTAGATAGAGGTATATATTTTGAAGGAGAATTGATAGGTCTTGCTGATGTATAGATGGCAGAGTTGGGAATGTTAGCGGAAAGGGAGAAATTAGGTTGGGTTGAGTCTGTTTGGGAAATGGTAATGCCTTTTCTTCCTTGGGGAAGATTTGTGGAGGGAAGTGGTTCAGGAGTTGTCTTTTGGATATATTAATTGGGAAATGGTCTGTGAGACAGCCCATGGAGATGTCAAATGGGTGGTTGAACACGAGATGGAGTCAGTGGGAAGCTGGACATCAGTTCAGAGTTGTCATCATAGAGGTACTTAAATCCATGGGAATGGATGCATTTATGTATGGAAGGGGTATGGGAAAAGACGAGGACCCAACATTAAGCCCTCTGAAACCAGAGCATTTGGAGGTGGATAAAGAAGGAACTAGCCATCCAGGCAGTAGGGAAACAGCCAGGAGAGAAGTTTCTATGAAGCCAAGAGAGAGAAGGGGAGAGTCTTGGTGAGTGGGTCAAAAATTGATCATGAATGAAATTTTTAAGTGAATAAAAATGTGAAGTTAAGGTTGTAATTACTCTCCTCACCAGGAAAGTAACGAGTGAATAAAGACTATCAAGTTGCAGTGAGATTTCAAGAGTTATTTCCTTTGCACTTTTCCAAGATTATCTGTATTAACTATTCAGCCAGACTCTATAATTGGGCTTGAAAGGGAGGACTTTCCCCTTGGGAAGCACTGTTCTGCCCATCAGAATGTTGTCTAGTCAGGCTCAGGGAGCAGCTTAATCAGGAACCCTTTTGAGGACTCACAGTCGGACTGTGCATGTGTCAGTACTTACTGCCTTTCTCTTAACCCACTGTATTTCTCACTGGAGAAGTGGTTGCTAGTAGCATGTCAGTTTGCATATGTCTGGATCCCATTCTCTTGGAAAACACAGCTGAGTGTGGTCATTGTACAGTCATCCTCATTGTTGTCATCGAGAAAAAGCTGTTAGGGATGTTACACTTGGAGAACAGCAGAGGCTACTCTTAAAGCCCAGGTTGGCTTAGGTGTCCTCTCAAACATTTCCTATGGATGTGTGGATCGCCTTTTTCTCTCTGTCACATGCTTGCCTGTGGCCAAACAGAAGTAGCAGAGTTGGAAAGCCTTCCCCTACACAGGTGCATAAGCACAGCCTTTTCTCCATTTCTTCCATCTGGACTTCTAGGCCTAGCTCAGATGTCACCTTTGTTGTATAATTTTCTCTGCTCTCAATGTACCCACAGCATGTGTTACTTTGGATTAGAGGGGCAGTATTGCACAGTGATTTCTTTTGGAGAGAGCGCTTGTAAGTTTTATATATTTAACCTCTTGATCTAGTAATATAACTTCTTTGTGCCTCAGTTCCCTTACCTGTAAAACCCCTGAGTTTGTGTGAGGATTATATGAATTAGTATATGTCAAGGACTCAAGAGTAGTGCCTGGCACATAAGAGCTCAATAATTGTTAGTCGTTGATGTAGTTGTTTTTATTTATAAAGCTTACTTGCATTTACCTTCTTCATCTGTTTTGAGGATGAAGGCATATGACGTATATAATTCACCATCTTCTCAAATTGCATGTAATAGGTGCTCAGGTATTTTTAGCATTATTAAGTTATTAAGGCAGAGAGCTTCTGAATGTTTTATTTGTCTCTAAAATGCTAAGCATACACATAAGTGTCTTGTGTGTGACCCTAGATTGCTTGGTTGTCAGTATCTCATGGTGAAGATTTTTCCATTTTCGTCTGTTTTAGGAAGTTTCACCAGCTGGGCTAGTGTCAGTAAAAGGAAGATGATTAGAAAATTCATTAGGAGGTTGCACTGAACATTTTATCACAAATTAACTCATTAGTTTTTCATGTTTACAAAACTCATTAATTGGGGTTGTGTTGATTGTCAGCTAAAATGTCTTTTATCCTTAAAATGTAATTTTTAGTTTTTTTCTGTTAATTATACTCAGTGTGAGGTACTTTACTTCATTCTTACAGGTATGTGAATTATCTTAGTTCTTACGTCTTCTAGCAGGGCCTACCATCATCAGTACTTAGGAGAATAATAGTTGTTGAAAGCTATAACCTCCTACTTAAGCTAAAAATATTCTATACAGTGCGATTAACAGAAAAAATCCTAATGTACTTGGTAAATATTTCTTCTTGACATGAGCTTAAGTTTGGTTTTAAGCTCTCATACAAGTTCCTGTTTTCAGATAAATTTTTTTTTTATCCAGTTTGTCTTTTCTGATGATATAGCTCAACAACCATGAGTATATTCAGTATACATGGGTAGCTTGGCATTTTAATTGACTCATCTTCAAGTGCTTGATGCTTTGGGGATATGAAATAAATGTAGGATATGGCTTCTTGACTTTAGTTTATAATCTTAGTTGTTGAAATAAGGCTGACTCACTTGAAATAATTAGAGAAAAACATCAGACAGTATACAAAGGAAGTGTGGTGTCCTGAAGTAGTAAGATAACTCGACTAGCAGTCTTGTTCGTTTATTCACCAAAAACTTTTTGAGCATCTCTTTTTCTTTCCTTTTTTCCCCTTTTTTTAGGGCCACATCCACGGCATATAGAAGCTCCCAGACTAGGGGTCGAATTGGAGTTGTAGCTGCCAGGCTACACCACAGCAATGCGGAATCCCAGCCGAGTCTGCGACCTACACTGATCCTTAACCCATTGAGCCAGGCCAGGGATTGAACCTGTGTCCTCATGTATACCAGCTGGGTTCATTACCGCTGAGCCACCACAGGAACTCCTTGAGCACCTCTTTCTCGTTGGAATCAGAACATCTGAATTTTAATCCAAAACCTGCCACTGAGAAATTGAGCAAGTCCCTTACCTTTACTGAATCAATTCTACCTGCCTCATCGGATGGTAAAAAGATAAAGTATATTTATGTGTATGGAAGCTCCTAGTACACTGAAGCATCCTGCAAATATAAGGACTTGTATAATGTTAACTTGTGAGAGGCAAATCATATTATGATAAAAGAAACAAAGCAGGAGTTCCCTTCGTGGCTCAGTGGTTAAAGAATCCGACTAAGAACGATGAGGTTGCAGGTTCGATCCCTGGCCTTGCTCATTGGGTTGAGGATCCGGCATTGCCGTGATCTGTGGTGTAGGTCGCAGACGTGGCTCGGATCCCACGTTGCTGTGGCTGTGGCGAAGGCCAGCAGCTACAGCTCCTGTTAGACCCCTAGCCTGGGAGCCTCCATATGCCGCGGGTGCGGCTCTACATAAAAGGCAAAAGACAAAAAAAAAAAAAAAACAACAAACAAAGAAACAAAACAATGAAGACTGGGATAATTGGGGGGCCCCAAACTGAACCTTGAAGGGTGAGTGGGTTTGTCCCAGAAAACATCAGGGGAAAGGCTGTATTTAAATGTCACTACACAGGATTGATGAAGTAGTTGGAGAAAGAAGAGCAAGTTGGAAAAATTGTCCAATTGTGTGTTTCTGGAAGATAAAGTGTACTGCATGACTGAATTTGTTATACAGTTAAAATGTATCCTTTCAAGTTTCCAGATTTTTGTATTTTATCATTTAGGATAAAATGTATTTCTAAAATGAGGTTTTGCATTTCCTTCCCCTTTGAAACAGTACACTAAGTTTTCACTTTTCCCTATTAGTTAGCTTAGGACCTCTTTCTGTAGTGTAGTGACTGATCATGGGACTGTTGAGTTACCGAGGTGTGGAGGTTTTACCTTATGCCCTGTGAGGGATCTTGGGATGCTCCGTTTGTAAATTGAGATATAATTTAAATATCATAAAATACACCCTTTTAGAGTGTGTAATCCAGTGGTTTTAATGTGTTCAGGAAGTTGTGTGACCTTTCCACTACTACTACCAAAATATTTTCATCACCCAAAAGAAACACCACACCTAAAAGCATTCATTTCCCATTCTCCCCTGACACCAGTCCTTGGCAGCCGCTGATTGACTATCTCTGTGGATTTGTCTGTTCTGGATATTTCGTGTGAATGGAATCATACAAAGTGTGGCCTTTTGTGTCTAGCTTCATTCACTTAGCATAATGAAAACATCTAATTTTATAATGAAAAAATGCTATTCAAATAAAGTTCACCTTTAAGCATTATACTGTAGGGGCAAATTAAGCTTTCTGTATTGTTGAGCTGTGATTATTTAAGCTTAGTGGATAGCCTGAGTACTTTGCCCACATTTTTTTTCTGCGACCTTTAATGCTGGAGCCTTACATAGATATACTAAAATGAAGATTAATAATAGTGAAAGCTTATTATATTGGTTAGCTAGTCAAGTTAATGTTAACGATTAAGCTTTAATCTTATTGTTTAAGATTTGTTTTTGTTTAACTGTCTGTAAAATAAACCGTATCATTTAAAATTTAACCTCTATGTCTATCTGCCGGCTCAACTTTCCATTTGAATATTTAGCAGACACCTCAGGTGTAGCAAGCCCAACACTAAACTCCGGGTTTCCTCCCAGGTCGGCTTCATCCTCGGTGTCTGTTAATAGCAACCCGTCTTTCCAGTTATTGGAAAACCCTGGTCATCCTTGATTTCTTTCCTTTTCTCTGTCTACATCCGTCCTTTTGTCAGCACATCCTGCTAGCTTTATTGTCAGAGTATACCTAGAGTCTAGCCACTTCCCTTCCTTGTTGTTACTGTTTGGGTCCAAAGCCATCTTCCTTTCTTTTCCTTTTTTCTCTTTTTAATGGCCACACCCCAGGCATATGTGAAGTTTCTGGGTGAGGGATTGAATCTGAGCTTCAGCTTGGATCCTTAACCCGCTGTACCAGGCCAGAGATCAAACCCACACCTCCACAGAGACCCAAGCTGCTGCAGTGAGATCCTTAACCCACCGTGCTATAGCAGGAACTCCATTAATTGCCACAGCTTTCTCACCAGTTCTCCCTGCCTCTGTCTTTCTTCCTCCGTAGTCTGTTCTTAATATGAATTATCCTTTTCAAATCCAAGTCAGCTTGTTCACTCCTGGATTCTTTTTACAGTGGCCCATGAAACGGTAAGTGATCAGGCCCCTCTCTGTCCCTCTGACCTCACCTCATTCTCTTCTGGTTCCTGTGTTCCTGCTACATTGGCCGTCACCGTACTGCAGACATGCCAGGCATGCTTCCACCTCTGCGTCTCTGCAATGGTGTCTCTGTCTGCTTGGACGACTCTGCTTTTGAAGAGCTCTGACTTGCTCGTTGACCTTCATTCTTTCCTCACATGCTACCTCACTCAGCGAGCCTCCTCTCATCACCCGCTGCAGGACACCCGATCTCTCTTACTCTGTGAATTTCTTTCCGTGGGACTAAAATGTGACATTTACATCTATGATTTGCTTATGGTCATGTGTATGCCTCTTCTCTCCCGTTAGAATGTTAGTATCCTAAAGGCACTGATAAATTTTTTTTTTTTGTCTTTTTGCCTTATCTAGGGCCGCACCTGTGGCAGGCATATGGAGGTTCCCAGGCTAGGGGTCTAACAGGAGCTGTAGCTGCCGGCCTTCGCCACAGCCACAGCAACGCGGGATCTGAGCCGTGTCTGTGACTTACACCACAGCTCACGGCAACGCCGGATCCTTAACCCACTGAGCGAGGCCAGGGATCGAACCCGCAGCCTCATGGTTCCTAGTTGGATTCGTTCACCACTGAGCCACAACGGGAACTCCAAGCCACTGATAAATTAATTGTTCAATAAAATGCATGTTGTTGGCAACAGGACATTACTAGCAACCTAGAAGCCTCCCTCGTTTTCCCTTCCATTCGCACCTGTCCCCACATCTGATTTTTAATATATTGGTGTCATTTTCATTCAAATAAAGTTGTCTTGCAGAATAAGTAGTCTGTGCCCGCAGCTTTGCTCTTTAGGTGAGGTTAGCAACATCTTTTTACCTTGTGTTTTCTTTCTTTTCTCTCTCTCTCTCTTTTTTTTTTGTCTTTTGTCATTTTTTAGGGCCACACCCACGGCATATGGAGGTTCCCAGGCAAGGGGTCTAATTGGAGCTACAGCTGCTGGCCTATACCACAGCCACAGCAATGATGGATCTGAGCCGCATCTGCAACCTGCACCGCAGCTCATGGCAATGCCAGATCCTTAACCCACTGATCAAGGCCGGGGATCGAACCTGCAACCCCATGGTTCCCAGTTGGATTCGTTTCCGCTGCACAACGACGGGAACTCCTACCTTGTATTTTCCAGTATAGTCCTGAAGCAGTCCACAGAGCTGGCGTGTACTTTGGAACAGAAAGATAGCTGAGTTTATGGAAAGGTGTTTTAAACTGTTTCTGCAATCTTCTTTGCTTCTTATGAATACAGATGTCACAGGGACGACAGCCTTCATCATTTTACTAGCTCTTTATGATTTAGATGATGATAATTTTATTCTGTTGACAGTGTGGAGAACTTTGCAGGTGGATATCAAGGTTAATTATCGTATTGAAAAGTGAAGCAGTACCTTTCACTAAATTACAAGTCTTTCTACTGAGAAAAATGGAATTATTACCATTAAAGTGGTATTAGGTTAATAGATTGGTTAATAAAATCAATTAAGACCCCCAATTTTCTTATAGCTTGCCGTAACTGCTTTGCTTGAAAATAATTATCACTGAAATCGGTCTATAAAAAAGGTGAAATAACTATTTGAAGTTTAAACAAAGGGGATGCAAAGAAAAACTTTAACAGACACTATTCTGGTTTGGATTTTTGGTGAACAAAATTATTCTTCACCTGCTACCCAAAATTCAATGATATGAACAAACAGTTTTAATAAGAATATTATCATTTGTTGAGCACTTATTATTTGTCAGTTCTCATGCTTTATGTTTTATGCTGCCAGCAGTTTCATAACGGCAGATCTGACAGTGTCACTTTTCTGAATAATGTTTTATTCAATTTCCAAGCCATAGTTTTCTTATCAGACCTCAGATATTGGGCCCTTTTACCCTACAGAATGTCTCCTGTCCCCTAGCTCCTCCCTGATTTTTTTATTTTTTATTTGATTTTCTGAATTTCCTCTAGAGAGCAACATATATTCATTTGGAACTTAATGGCTTTATTTAAGAAAATAACTTATTTAATGTTAAAAATACTGTTTTATGGCTCAGCAAAAAATTTAATTCTGCCATTAGTTCGGGCATAATCACTTTGGCAAGGTTACAGCCTTTTTTCAGGTATTGGTTAGGCTGATTGAATGTCTGAATATCTTTATGGTTTTAATTTTTTTTTTTTTTGTCTTTTTGTCTTTTTTAGGGTCGCATGTGCAGCGTATGGAGGTTCCCAGGCTAGGGGTCCAATCGGAGCTGTAGCCACCTGCCTACGCCACAGCCACAGCAATGTGGGATCTGAGCTGTGTCTGCGACCTACACCACAGCTCATGGCAACGTGGGATCCTTAACCTGCTGAGCGAGGCCAGGGAGCGAACCCACCTCCTCACAGATACTAGTCAGGTTCGTTAACCGCTGAGCCACGACAGGAACTCTGGTATGACATTTTTAAATCAGTTGTCTACTACTAATATTTCTTTTTCTTGGCCTTAAGGCTTTAATAATGGATTTCTTACCAAATAGTTCTCTTCAAAATACTTACATATAATAGGATGCAGCAGATTTTGTTCTACCTGATGTCAATTTAGAGAATAAAATTTACCTTTTTATGAAAATTATGATGCTTCAGGATTTTTCTTTAAACTGCATGTTTATTCATTTTCACTTGGTATTTTATTTATTTATTTATTTATTTATTATCTTTTTGCCTTTATATAGAGCCGCACCGCTTGCGGCATATGGAAGTTCCCAGGCTAGGGGTCTAACAGGAGCTGTAGCCGCCGGCCTTTGCCACAGCCACAGCAACGCGGGATCCGAGCCGCGTCTGCAACCTACACCACAGCTCACGGCAACGCCAGATCCTTAACCCACTGAGCAAGGCCAGGGATCAAACCCGCAACCTCATGGTTCTTAGTCAGATTCATTAACCACTGAGCCACAAAGGGAACTCCTTCACTTGGTATTTTAGCTGCTACTGTGTATCAGTGGCACAGCCTTGATAATTTTTCCCTCTTCCAGCCATGGAAGTTTTTTACCCAAACCTGTACAGCTTTTAATCTCATTATTATATTATTAAGGGTGATTTTATGGAAAAGCATACACTCTGAGTTTTATATAGAAGAAAAGTAAATTGTTAAATGGCAAAAATTTAAATTTGCTTAAGGTTTGTTTTTTAATTTTTTAAAATATTTAGGAGAAACATTTAAGTGTGAGTATGACTTGTATGTAGTTTTAACCAAGAAAGACCAAATGATTTTTAGTAATATATTTGTACTGTATGTTGACAAATTCATATTTGCATATATTATTTGTATATAAATATAGATTAGTGTCTAGCTTTGTGGGAATTTTATTTTCTAATGTACATTCTTCCTTTTAACAAGTCACATGACTCTGCTGTCTACTTTTCAAAATTAGTGTTCATTAGCTTCCTTAATGAAGATTTTTACAGTCTAAGTGGAAGAGGGCCAACTTTTTATTGTTAGTGCAGCAGCATAATTAACTATACAAGGTTTGTTTATTATAGCTGAGCACTGAAACAATGCTTCAGAGAGGAAAAACACAGAGAAGATTAGTAAAGAACAGCAATGTGTGAGGCTGGCCAATTGTAATAATGCCTTTGTTGGGTGGTTCATGAATTTATAAGCACATGCTTACATTTTTCCAATAATAGGAACTAAAACATCCAATTTTAATTGCCATTTCTATTGCACTTTTATAAGAAAATAATGGAAACTGCCTGGAGAAATTATTCTATCGAGGAAGTGTTATGTATACTTCGGTTTTGAAAGACTGAGCTCTTTTATACAAATGGATAATGTTAGATAGGCAATGAAGATTCACATGAAAGCACTTTTTGTTTGTTTCTGATTTTGGTGAGTTAGACCTAAATAAAAATGACATATTCCAGTAACTAATTCAATAATAGAATAAAAATTTGCAGTAATATGCAGAGAATTTAAGGCTTTTGTTCATCCCACATTTTCTAGGAGAGTCCTGATTTCAGATATTCTTCCTTGTTTTTTCTTTATTAACTACATTTATAAATGAAAATACCTTTGGGGCCTATTTACTATGGTCTAGTAAATGTGCTTTGGCAATAGTTTAGGCATTATGGGGATACACACATAAAAAGATGAGATAGTGAAAGATACTGAGATACAGTTCCATTTACATAACAATAGAGGGTCATAAATGAAGAAAAAATGTACAGAACATTTATTGTCTGGTAAAACAGGGTATATAACTGATAATGATAAATAGGTTATTTGTTGTTCTGAAGAAGATAAAAAGGAGATACTGTGTTCTGATCTGTGAAAGACCTTATGCTGAATTTTGTCGAGTTCTCATTTATTTAATCTTCATAACATCTGTTTCAGGTATGTATATTCACCCTCATTGTGTAGTTGTGGAGACTGAATCTTAGAGAGTTTGCATTGCTGAAGTTAACAATCCTAACTTTAAATCCCATTTTCTTTCTATTAAATCTTGATAAATGATTAGAAACCTTCAGAGGATGGAATTTCTTCAGACTTGACTGAATTGGCTGAGTGTTGGATGACTTTAGTTAAATGCTACAACTAAACTATTCAAAAAAGGAAATGATAGGCCTTATTTGGTTTTTAAAAGTACCAATTCTGGATAGTAAGGGATTCTTGATATTCATCGTAATAGCATGAATAATTGAAGTCATTAGAGTAAGTAAGCAATTTTATTCGTAATGATACATTACAGTAGCATTTTACAATTTATATGAAAGACACTTTCATATCTGTTATCTGAGCACCTTAAACCTTTTATTTGCTCTTCCAGATGATTGATTTTTTTCCCCCTCTTAACCTTTCTAAAGAGAGGAAAAACCATGCCTCTTTAAGTCCAGAAACTGTGTTTGCATGTTTACATATATGCGTCTTCCATTCTTCCCCCAATAATTGTTATACCTGTGGCTGGGCAATTATGGATAAGTGGATGGATGAATTCATAAATAAAAAGACAGGTTTCAAAAGAAGGAGCAAGAAGCTTCAGGTTGTTGAAAATAGGCAATAAAACGTATTTTGAGCATAGACTGCTTGGTTAAAATTAATTAAAAATGGAACATTTCATTGAATCTTTTTAAAACCATAGTGGCATATGTGTCCTTCTCCGAAAAATTATATAAATGAGAGGGCGTAACAAAGCACCTGCATCATTGCCTGGCACTTAGTAGGTGTTCAGTTGCTACTTGTTAAGTGAATAGATAGCCTTAGTGCAGACTTACTAGACTTTTTATCCTTTTTTCATTTTTTCAGAAAGCTAGTTCCCAAAGAATACAAACTTAGTGTTGTATTTTAAAAGAATAGTATTGCCATGTAAAAATTTTGATTAACATAAAATGTTAGAATAGTCCTTTGCATGTGCAAAGCAAGTGTATTTTGTTTTCAGTTCCCAGTTCTAATAAATTTTGTTCTCATTTCTCTGTTGCAAAAGTATGGATCATGTTAATCAAATTTTTGTAGTTGAATACACATTGTTCTATCTGCAAAGCAATTGTTGATTGGTCTGGTGCACCCCAGCCTCACACGTTTCTGTAGATGATCTATCAGGTGAATGACTGCCTTCATGACAGGAATCTGTTTCAGTTTTTAAACATGGGAATACACATTAGGCAGTATGATCTGAATTACCCCACATCCTCACTGGTATGCCTCTCACATTTTTTTTTTTTTGTCTTTTTTAGGGCCATACCCGCAGCATATGGAAGTTCCCAGGCTAGGGGTCAAATCAGAGCCGCAGCTTCCAGCCACAGCAACGCGGGATCTGAGCTGCGTCTGCATCCTACACCACAGCTCATGGCAACGCCAAATCCCAGACCCACTGAGCGAGGCCAGGGATCAAACTCGCATCCTCATTGATACTAGCCGGATCCATTTACTTTGCACCGCAACACAACTGCCTCTCACTTTTATAGGTAGCAAAGGAATTTCTGTGAAATTTCGCTAAGACTTCAACTTAATTCTGAACTATAATCCCTGATTGAAGGAGGAGTTAAGAGGATCAGGTGAAATTTGAAATTGTTCCACAGAATCTGCCAGCTAAGTGGAATATTGAAAATTTAGAACATTTAGCACGAAAACATCTCCTGACCAGTTTGCATATGGAAACCTCAAAAAAGAATGTGCCACATTATAGAATTAATTATAACATATAAACATTCAAATTGTATGGCATCAGAACTACTTTGCCAGAAACGAATCTGACTAGGAACCATGAGTTTGTGGGTTTGATTCCCTGGCCTCGCTCAGTGGGTTAATGATCCGGCGTTGCCATGAGCTGTGGTGTAGGTTGCAGACACTGCTTGGATCCTGCATTGCTGTGGCTGTGGTGTCGGCCAGTGGCTACAGCTTTGTTTCGACCCCTAGCCTGGGAACCTCCATATACCGCAGGTGCAGCCCTTAAAAAAAAAAAAGGGGCAAAAAATAGAAATTTTTAGTGCCACCATGATCTCATATGCTTTGTGTCTTATTTAACTTTTGTAAATTCAGCCCTGAAGAAAAGAGGGCTCATGCTTGGGAGAAGTATAGTTTAAAGAGTATAGGGGAGAGTCATTCAGCTGTTCCCGTCTTCTGATCAGTGAATATGTCTCCTTGGGTGAGAGGTGGGAGACGTTCTTTCAGTTCTTGAGTTTTGTTTGCGAACAGCTCCCTTTCCTGAGTGTGACTTCAGTCTTTCCTTAACAGGTCAGCTCTTTTATCCTAGTATTCAGCTGAATGGACAGTATTCAGAATAGTGCTAGAGGAAAACTGGTTGTGCTGGTCTTACTGAGGGATAATACTCTGCAGGCTGATTTAAGGAGATATTCAAAGGTAATTCTGACTGCAATTTTTGCTTTTTATGATGACTTTAGAATCTGATCCTGGGAGTTCCTGTAGTGGCACAGCGGTTAACGAATCTGAGTAGGAACCATGGGGTTGCGGGTTCAATCCCTGGCCTTGCTCAGTGGGTTAACGATCCGGCGTTGCTGTGAGCTGTGGTGTAGGTCGCTGATGTGGCTCTGATCCTACATTGCTGTGGCTGCGGCATAGTCTGGCGGCTACAGCTCCGATTAGACCCCTAGCCTGGGAACCTCCATGTGCCTCAGCTGTGGCCCTAAAATGACAAAAGGCAAAGAAAAAAAAAAAGAATCTAATTCTGGAGTAACCTGTGACTTTGCTGTAATTTCACATAAAGATTAACTACACCAACAGAGCTGAAGCCAGATGGAGGCATTTGAGAACAAATGGCTTCAAAAATACTGGACATTCAGTTAAGGTATGCATAGGGAAATAAGTCTTTAATCAGTTTTTTCTTTAAAGGCCTCTTAGTATTGTTTCCATCTTCTTAAAACTTTGGCCAAAGAGAAGAAATGAGAGGCAAGGGATTGATTCAGTATAGATATAGTTAAATTAGCCAATATCAGAGATTGTAGTCATTTAAATTAAATCTTATAGTTAAAATGGCTTCTACATTAATGTAAAGACTTAAAAATATATATTCTTGAAGGATTGCTTAATAGTCTATGAGTTTTGTATGTCAGATCCTGTCCAGCCTTGTTTAATCTTCATAATTCTGTGTGGGTCAGTAGACCCTGAAATGGGAGCTGTATATATATATATATATATATATATATATATATATATATATGTATATCTATCTTATTTAATACTCACCAACTCTATTGACGGTGAAGACATTATTACAGCCTTGTAGGTGAGAAGCTGCAGTATAGTCAGTTAGAAAGTCACACAGCTATTAAGTAGATGAGCCAGGATTTAAATGCGGACTGGCTCTGTTTCCTATACTTTTAGCATATCTTCTGTTCCGATTTCTTCATTCTCTGTTACATTACTGTGTCATATGTAAAGGTTTCAAATGCCCACTTCAGTATACGGAAAGTGACTGCTTTGAAGATTCTGAGATTAGGCCTGTACTCAGTGAAAATTTTCTCATTTCATATTTCGGGCTGTTTTGAGCATGAGCTTGGAGAGTGGTGGCATAACCTCTTTCTAACTTTATAATCAAACTAGATTATCAGAAAGCTAGTCAGTCATATTTTAGTATCACTCACTCATATTTCATCGGTCTTAATAAGATGCAGTTATATGGTAAATATTTCTGCATCTCCTGTGAAACTGTCTCTTGCAGTGTTCAGTATTCCTGTTATAAGAATTCACATGCCATATTCTTCAAGGATTTGTTTCAGAGAAAAGTTTTCTTAAGATCTGGCAAACTTCATTCTGTCAACCATTGAGAATTATTTCGTCCATTGTGTTTTCTGTTTGCTTTGACTGCAAGGAATCTTGGAGTTGTATTTCATTTTAATTACAGTAACTTTATTAGCCTAGGCTTTTGATATGGATAATTTCTTCTCTAGTTCTCTGTGGCCGGAGTTTTAACTCCATCCTCTGTGTGTGAGCTTTAGGAGTTCATGAGCCCCTCTGAAATAATAGGTAAAATTGTGTGCATGTGGAAATCTAAGGGAGTGTCCTTAGCTTTTATCAAAATTTCAGTGACCACACTCCCCTCCCCCAAAGAATAGGAACCATCGTTCTCTGGGTTTGCTGTTCATTTTATATTTTAATGGCCTAAGTGTTAGTCTGATGGTCTAATAGTCTAAAAATCTCTTGTTATATCTGCCTATAAGCATTCAGGTCATTAGTCTATTTCTCAGTTTTGTCAGAAAGTTATAAAGTAGTTCTCTGTAATTTTAAAAACACAGTCTTGGAAACTTGAAGAATAGTTGATGTGTTCATGCAAACCATATACCTAATACTTTTTTTTTTAATTAAAGGAGTGTTCCTCTCTTAATTTTATTACCTTAAATAGTAATAGTAAATTATTTGTAAAGCAATTATTAACTTATATTTTGAATTAACATATTTAAGCCATAAAATCTATGTATGTAAACATTATTCGTACATCTTCTTGTGTTCTTCCTTTGTTCTGTGGGTAAACAGAAAAGATTATATTCTAATCATCTCTCTGGATTACTTCTGCATTAGGAGAAACAACTCTCAAAATCATAGGATAGAGTTACCAGCAGTTTGCCATACTCATCTATTTACAGGTAAAAGTTACAACCTTTAGAGGAAAATAAAGCCTGTGCTGCCAACCTTACTACTTAGATTTATTTCCTCAGCTGTCATTTTGAGTGTTTTTATAGGTTTTCAAATGCAGATTATATTGACAGGTATGCTACATAAATGTGTTATAATCCAAGGGGGAGCATGTGTTGTGTTTTTATTGTACCAAGCTTTTAGGTCTAATTGACTGTTTCTTTGCAACAAAGTAAAATTACAGTTTCTCAAGTTGGAAAAGAAGAATAAAGCTGTCTGCTTTTCACTAGGCAATATCTTGGTTGTTTAAATCTATAAGTTGTATATAACTAAATATTTTTCTGTTGAAGCTGATGACTGACAAAAAAAAATTCCAAGGTGTCATTATAATAAGAACGGTTGTGTCTGTGAATTATTATACAGCAGTCTGAATTATGTGTGGATTGTAATAAATTACTCAGTAGTTCTTAATGCCACAGTTATAAAACCCTGTGAGTAACAGAGATCTGAGGGCTTATGACTTAGGAAAATGAATCACACACTCCTATCCAGCTTGGTACCCTGCAGGCTGTGTATGTGAAAGGAGTTGTATGACTTAACCATAGACATTAAAATTTGGTGTGCTAACAAAAACGGATTTTCTTAAACAATGTGATTTATAGTCCCATAATAGAAAGAACAGACTAAATCTGTGGCATTGTCTTGTCCTTCATTATAAAGTGTGTTTACTTTTGTTTTCATACTGGCTGAATAGCCTGTAAAGAGATTATAATAATGGGTAGTATTAAGTTTATAATAATGGGTCGTATTTTACACATTTTATCTTTTAATAAGGAATATATGAGAAACATTTATTGAATGTGAATGGTACTGAAACAGGTTTTGTGGGAGCATACGTAGATGGCATACTTCTTACCCATGGGCTGGAGAGTTAAATATAAAGAAAAATAAAACTCAGAGAAAGATACCACTCCAACTTAAAGCATGTTGGCTGTGCTTCAGTAGCAATGGAAATGTTCATAACTTTTAGTTCCATAATTTAACGTAAGGGGCTTTAGCATATGGAAAATAATTAAAAATAAAGACTCTTACATGTAACAGTGAAAATATGAAGGTAAACAGTGTTATGTGGAGAGAAATGCCTGAGGTTAATTGGATGGTTATATATCAAATAAAAACAAAGAGGCAAACTATATGGGAATATGAAAAAATGTATGTAAAAAGGAGCAGGCCATATTATATGTTATGTGATTATAAGTTTATAAAATTAAAAATATTTTAAAAATTTGAAAGGAAAAGAAAATTTTAGTTTGTAATCCTTGTGCTAGATTCATGAGGTTATCTTCTTTCTTCTGGCTTCTTTTTAGAGTAGTATTATACTAATCTTAAAATTTAAATGTAGGTTTATATTTCTAAGAAGATCTAGTTCTTGTACTCAAGGAACTGCTAGTCTTGTGGGATAGAATTACAGTAAAAGGAGATATGTTATTGGCTTGAGAGAGACAACATAAATGCTCTGGGAAGACTCTTGAAATTCAGTTTTTCCCATGCTGTGTTCTTATAAATTCAGGTGAACCTTAAAAATTTTTTTTAATTTTATTTATTTATTTATTTCCATTATACCCAGCTGCACAGTGTGGTGACCTGGTTACACATATATATATGGATTCATCACAAGTGATTAGACAAAGTTCTCAGTGCTATACAGTAGGATCTCCTTGCTTTTCCATCCCAGAGGCAACAGTCTACAACTATTAACCCCAGAACCCCCTACCATCCCACTCCCTCCCCCACCCTCTTGGCAACCACAAGTCTGTTATCCAAGTCCTTGATTTTCTTTTCTGTAGAAAGGTTCATTTGTGCAGTATATTAGATTCCAGATATTAGTGATATCATATGGTATTTGTCTTTCTCCCTTTCTCCTTCTGACTTACTTCACTCAGTATGAGGGTCTCTCATTCCATCCTTGTTGCTGCAAATGACATTATTTTATCCTTTTTTATGGCTGAGTAGTATTCCATTGTGTATATATACCACATCTTCCTAATCCAATCATGTGTCGATGGACATTTGGGTTGTTTCCATGTCTTGGCTATTGTGAATAGTGCTGCAATGAACATGTGTGTGCAGGTGTCTTTTTCTAGGAGATTTTTGTCTGGATATATGCCTAAGAGTGGGATTGCTGGGTCATATGGTAGTTCTATGTATAGTTTTCTAAGGTACCTCCATACTGTTTTCCATTGTGGTTGTATCAGCTTACATTCCCACCAACAGTGTAGGAGGGTTCCCTTTTCTCCACACCCTCTCCAGCATTTGTTGTTTGTGGACTTTGTTAATGATGGCCATTCTGACTGGTGTGAAAGTGGTATCTTGGGGTAGTTTTGATTTGCATTTCTCTAATCATCAGTGATGTTGAGCATTTTTTCACGTGTTTGTTGGCCATCTGCATATCTTCTTTGGAGAAATGTCTGTTCAGGTCCTTTGCCCATTTTTCAGTGAACCTTAAAATTTAATATTTCTTCATGAATAAATAAACTAGATTTTTAGAGGCACTGAAACTGTTAATGAGATGCTGTTTCTTTTATTCACATTTTGATTGTAGAACCAATCATTTATATTCTGCACTCATATGCTACAGAATAGCCAGCTAGGTATTTACTTAAATAAACTTGTGCAATGCTTATAAAATCTCCTAGGCATATATATCTGAGGGTGGGAATGAATGAAGAACTTGGTCCCAGCTCCAAGGGAGCTTTGCTTTAGTTGAGGAGAATGTCTTTGCTACCAGTCATGCTTCATTAAATACTTCCACCGATGTTCAAGGAAGAATGACTTGAAATCATAGGGGAGAGGAAATTTTGACTGAGGGATGCAGGGAAGACTTTTCAGAGGTTGTGACAGGCCTTGAAGGGTGGTGAGAGGTCATTAAATAAGCAGTGTTTGTTTTCATTGGGGGCTTTGAAAGCGCACAGGATCCATGAAGTAAATATATGACAGAGGGAATAGCATGCGTGAAGTCACAGAGATATGAATCCTGGGTTTAGGGAACATCTGGGTTGCCGTGTGTTTCTGGTGATGTCAGTAATAGGTGTCGCCCTGTGTTTCAGGGAGAGGAGGCTTGGTAGTTAGTGTTTAGGAAGCTGGTCCCTGCTAGTTTGTGCAAGTGACTGCGTAGATAGAGGTAAAAAAAGTTTTTTCTCTAGGAACATGTCATCTAGTATGTGGACCAAGAATTAACTAAAATCCAGTATATTGGCTTAAATTTGTATGTTAAAGGTTTTTTTTTTTTTCCTTGCTGAAATTCTTATAAAACTCTGATTCAAGACATTGTGTTGTTCTAAAGGAATCCAAGGGATGTTATGGGATGGTATGGGGTAAGGGTTTGATCCTGTCTGGGAGGGAGGTTGGAAAGGGGTGACACGGAGGACTTGTTGTAGGAGGTTCTATTTTGCTGGGCTTTGAAGGATAAGTAGCAATTAGGAGAGAGGACAGGAGTAGGGAGAGGAGCAAGTCTGGAAAGGTATAGTCAGATTATTTTCAAGGTAGTTATACAGACTTAAAGGGATTTAGGGACTTAGTTTCTTTAAGGCATTTTTTTCTCAAACCTCAGTAAACCGTGTTTAAAAGGAATTCGGTAATGAAAAGGATAAGCTGCCCAGGTGGTTTATGATTTCACATAACGAGGCCATCTTTAGCACATCTTACTGAAGAACAGTTTGGTGGGAGATAGTGAAGGGCAATTTAAGGGGTTGCTTTTATTTAATTTTAAAACAACACAGTTTGAAAGAGGTAAAAGGTGAAGCTTACTATTTACTAGTGAAATGCTATGTGAGCAGAAAGCAAAAATTCAGGAATTTAGTGAGGCAACTAAAGGGAATTGAGATATACAGATGTAGAAAGAGTTAAAGTAGGGAGAGGTGATACTTTCAAATATAATTGATACTGGCCTAGGTGGGAAGTGGCAGACAACCCTGAACACTCTCCTTTTTTCTATTTTTTAAAATATGAGCTTCTGAATATTTTGCTTTTTATTACATGTAAGGGCTTTGTCTTGATTTTTGGCAGATTTAGATTCTTTTAATCTACTATTTTACTGTTCGGTAAATTTCGCAGTACCTGGGGATGAAACACTCCAGCACAGCAGCTTTTGAGAGTATTTATTAGTAAACTTACCTTCCCAAACCAGCGTTTGAATTTAGGAAAAGACAGCAGCGTTGCCCGTCTTAACCCTGTGAGGCAGCTGTGGAGGTCATTCTGCTTGCCTGCGCTTAGAACAAAAGTTGGCATGTGAGTCAGGGCCCCCTAGTTTTTCTTTTGTTGTTAAAAATTTCAGATTACAAACTTCGTTTTAGTATATACATGCTTTCAGTGTATATGGCAGATGCTTTATTGAAATTTATAGGATTGTATTTATAATCTTATGATATTTCTAATTAACAGGATAGTTGTGTATTTTAGCTATTTAGATATTACCATACCTAAGTAAAATATTGATACTGGCTTGTTATATTGAATACTTGGCAATGTAGACTACTGTTTTTATTAGTCTTTTATTTCCATAGCAAGATGTATGTGCCTACGTGCATTTTTATTAGTAATGTAAACTAAAGTAACTTTTATGTTTTAATCTTTAACAAAAAACAGGTTATTAGTTCAACCTATATTCCTAAAGGGTATATTATTAATCAGCAGCATTTGAGTTCTTAGTTATAAATATAAAAGGTGAAAAAAAGTGATTTGTTGAGTTTATATTAATTTCTTTGAAAGCACTCAATAAGGGCCCTTTGAAATTAGTAGGATATATAATTCTTCATAATAACACTAGATTAGGCCAGTAGCCTGGCTGCATTTTTTTTGTCCTGAGATTCTGTATTTTAATGCAGTGCTTTAGGTATTGCTTTGATATTTAGTTGTTTACTTAGAAGTTTTATCTACTTAGTTCTAAGGCTCACGTGTACACACACACACACTCACTCATAACACACATAGAACACTTTCTCCTTGTTGTTGTCCATTTCCATTTTATTCCCCTAGAGGTTGCTAGCGTGGCATCCGACCTGGCTTCAGTAATACGCAGTTTATTTCAGTTCTTCCTGAGGCACCTGCATATTTTGATAGAACATCAGGCACTTAAAAAAAGAATAGAAATCTAGATACTAGGATGTTGTGAATCAAGAAGGAAGTGGCCCCAACTTCGTTATCTCTCCATTTTCCCCACCTCAGGTCTTGGGGGTAGGGTGTTTTTATGGACCATGTGTGGACCCTTCCTTTAGATGGATGTGGCTTATGGGAGAAAATGTTAATAACGCCTGAATGATAGCTCCTCTGTGTGGGTCTCTGTCTTTTAGGAGAGGCTAAACCAGAACTCTGATAGTCTGAGATTGTTATCTAAATGGGATGGATTCAGTGACAACCCCAGCACATGGCTTAGGTCAGTATTTTTCTTGGTGATCTTTTCCCAGCCACTCTTCTTGTCAGAGTGGGACGCCCTTCACCATGCCTTCAAGCTTGTTAAATCAGACCATGCGCTGAGCTTTTGTTCTTACGTGCCTGCTTAAGAGTCAGTTTCATGGTGAAGGTATGCAACAGCAGAATTTCACAGCCTTATCCTGCTGAAGGGAAGACCATTTAATATATTAGGGCCTTTGTCTGGCTTCTTACTTATTTTTAGATTCGTGATACTTCTGAAGTCAAAAAATACTAAATATCTAGTACTAGCCATGTCAGTATCACTTTCATCTCTTTTTTAATTTGGAGAAAATATGAGTATTTTGTGGAAAATTTATGGTATACAGTCTGGCATTCACTTTATCCTTCTTCATACTTCAGGATTATACAATAAAAATCAGAAAGAAATCCACTTGATATGGTCCATTACGTTGTATTTTTGCTTTTCTTCATTTAGATCTGCCTCCTTCATCTGTTCAGCCACTGCCATTAAAAAATTCCCTTCTTGGGAGAAACTAATGTTAAAAATGGATTTTGAAAGAAAAGGTTAATGGGAAGAGGTGACAGTACATATATAACCATGTGATTGCTCTGTGAAGTATGAGTTAATTATGTTGATAAAGGAGGCTAAGCCTAGCACAGGGATGGGATCAGAATGATGGTAGGATGGGATGGTAACTGCACGTGCAAGATTAGAGCATGTAATTGAACACACTGAGACTAGAACTTGATTAGGAAGGCAAGACACAGGACAGTAGATGCCTCATAAGGGGCACGAAGATGATGACTAGAAGGTGTTTTTAGTAGGGCAATAAGGGAGAGATGTCACCAACAGTTTTGAGTAGAATGTGAGAGAGGATGAGTCATGGCATTGCAAATGATTTTTTTCCACTGGTGAATTCTGTTTTTTTCTTTTTTTTAAGTTTTGTTGATGTATAGTTGATTTACAAAGCTGTGCTAATTTCTGCTGTACAACAAAGTGACTCAGTTATACATATGCACACATTCATTCGTTTTCAGATTCTTTCCCCATATAGATTATGGCAGAATATTGAATAGAGTTCCCTGTGCTAGAGTTCCCCACTGACCATCGTTCCATATACAGTAGTGTGACTATGCCAGTCCCAAACCCCAATCCATTCCTCCCCTACCTGCCCCATGAATTTGTTTTCAAAGTCTTTAAAGTCTGTTTCTGTTCTGCAGATAAGTCCTTTGTATCCTTTTTTAGATTATACGTATAAGTGATATCATATGATAATTTGTCTCTGTTTGACTTCACTTAGTATGATAATCTCTAGGTCCACCCATGTTGCTGCAAATGGCATTATTTCATTCTCTTTTATGACTGAGTAATATTCCATCATATATATGTACCATATCTTCTTTAACCAGTTGTCTGTTGATGGACATTTTGGTTGCTTCCATATAAATAGTGCTGCAGTGAACATTGAGGTGCATGTATCTTTTCAAATTATGGTTTTCTCTGGATAGATGCCCAGAGTGGGATTGCTGGATTATATGGTAGTTTTATTTTTAGTTTTTAAGAAACCTCGATACTGTTCTCTCTAGTGGTTGTACCAATTTACATTCCCACCAACAGTGCAGGAGGATTCCCTTTTCTCTACACCCTCTCCAGCATTTATTGTTTGCAGACTTTTTGATGATGGCCATTCTGACTGGTGTGAGGTTGATACCTCATCGTAGTTTTGATTTGCATTTTACTAATAGGTAGCGATGTTGAGCATCTTTTTACTGTGGGTTTTTTGCCATCTGTATATGTCTTCTTTGGAGAATTGTCTATTTAGATCTTCTGCCCATTTTTTGGTTGGGTTGTTGGTTTTTTTTTTGATATCGAGCTGCATGAGTTATTTGTATATTTTAGAGATTAATACCTGCCAGTTGCTTCATCTCCAAATATTTTCTCCCATTCTGTGGGTGATGTTTTCATCTTGTTTGTGGTTTCCTTTACTGTGCAAATGCTTTTAAGATTAATTAGGCCCCATTTGTTTATTTTTGCTTGTATTTTTATTACTCCAGGAGGTGGATTTGAAAAGATATTGCTGCGATTTATATCAGAGAGTGTTCTACCTATGTTTTCTTCTAAGCGTTTTATAGTATCTGGTCTTATATTTAGGTCTTTAATTCATTTTGAGTTTATTTTTGTGTATGATGTTAGAGAGTGTTCTGATTTATTTCTTTTACATGTAGCTGTCCAGTTTTCCCAGCACCACTTACTGAAGAGACTGTCTTTTCTACATTATATATTCTTGCCTTCTTTGTCATAGATTAGCTGGCCATAAGTGCATGTGTTTACTTCTGGGATTTCTAAACTGTTCCACTGATCTACATTTCTGTTTTGTGTGTGTGTGTGTGTGTGTGTGTGTGTGTGTGTGTGTGTGCCAGTACCATACTGTTTTGGTAACTGTAGTTTTGTAGCATAGTTTGAAGTCAGGGAGGCTGATTCCTCCAGTTCCATTTTTCTTTCTCAGGATTCCTTTGCTATTCAGGCTGCTGTAAACATCTGTGTGCAAATTTCTACATGGACATAATGTTTCAGCTCCTTTGGGTAAATGCCAAGGAGCATGGTTACTAGATCCTGTGGTGAGAGTACAGTTGTGTTAGAAACTGCCAAGTTGTCTTCCAAAGTAGCCATACCATTTTGTATTCCTACCAGCAATGCATGAGTTCCTTTTGCTCCACATCCCTGCTAGGATTTGGTGTCTTGATTTTGGCCATTCTACTAGGTGTATAGTGGTATCTCATTATTTTAATTTGCATATCCTTGCAGACTTACCATGTGGAGCATCTGCTTATGTACTTATCTGTATTGTTTATATCTTCTTTGGGGACGTGGCCCATTTTTTAAAACAGGTTGTTTATTTTCTTATTGTTAAGTTAAAGCTTTATTTCTATATACTTTGGGTAATAGTCATTTATCAGATGCATCATTTGCAAATATTTCCTCCAGATTGTGCCCTGTCTTTTCAGTCTCTTTGACAGTGTCTTTTGCAGAGGAGAAAATTTTAATAAAGTCCAACTTTGTCAGCTCTTTTTTTCATAAATCATGCCTTTGCTGTTGTATACAAAGAGTCATTGCCAATCCAAGGTGATCCAGATTGTCTTCTGTGTTATCCTGTAGGCATTTTATAGTTTTGCATTTTACATTTAGGTCTCTGCTCCATTTTGAGTTAATTTTTGTGAAGGGTGGAAGGCCTGTACCTAAATTCATTTTTTCGCATGTGGCTGCCTAGTTATTTTACCACGATTTGCTGAAAAACTATATTTCCTTCATTGTATTGCCTGTGCTCTTTTGTCAAAAACTAGTTGACTATATTTATGTGGGTCTATTTCTGTTCGTAGTTTCGCCAGTACAACACTATCTTTTTTTTTTTTTGCTTTTTAGGGCCTCACCTCCAGCATATGGAAGTTCCCAGGCTAGAGATCAGAGCTATAGCTGCTGGTCTGGTCTACACCATAGCCACAGCAACGCAGGATCCAAGCCGTGTCTGCAAGCTACACCACACCTCACAGCAACGCTGGACACTTAACCCACTGAGCAAGGCCGGGGATTGAACCCACATCCTCATGGATCCTAGTCAGATTCGTTACTGCTGAACCATGATGGGAGCTTCTTAAGTAATTAAGCGAGTTAATTTGTTGAGTAGAATTTCTGAGAGAGCATCTGCCAGTAACAATGGTTTAGCTTTGGCATAATTGATATTTAGCTGTTCTGACAGTAATAGGCTAATAGATTCAGCTGCTTTTTGAGTCCCTTTTTGGAACATGACAATAAGGTCATGTCAACATTTTTATCTTTTAAAAAATTATAGTTGTGGAGGGGTCTTTTATTTAAGAGCTGTAATGATTAGTGAGATATATGTTAAAGAGAAGGGTGGTTGAACACAGCCTTGTTAAATTTTAAGGAGCATAATTACTTTAGCAAAAGATCATTTCAGTCATTTTGACCTTTATAGTATTTTAGTAAAGACATAAAAGGGACACTAAAAAACTTGACTTTATATTAATATCATAAAGCTTGGTCCATAGATAGATTTAGGATTCATGGTAAGATTTTAAAAGATACATATATCTAAAAATAACACCAAAGTCATAGTGTTTTTAACCCTTTTCTATTAAAGTTTTCATGAAATAGCTTGGCTCGAATGCTACATTGCTGTGGCTGCGGGGTGGCCTGGCAGCTGCAGCTCCCTTTTGACCTTTAGCCTGGGAACTTCGGTATGCCACAGGTGCGGCCCTAAAAAGCAAAATAATTAAATAAAATTTTTTAAAAAATTGTAATAAAAATAAATATTTCCTACATTGTATATGGCGATGGATTTAATAGGACTGCTCCTTTTTGATCCCACAATGAAAGTTGAGGCCAGAATGCCAAAACATGCTTTGATAAGAAAAGTTCAGTGGGCTGCCACATTGATACAGACCAAGCATGCGTGGAGTGGTTTGATCAATATATAAAATCCAGAATACTCAGAGGAAAGGAATTTGCCAGTTAGTCCTGAGTTTTGTGTATACTTCAGAAATCAAATCAGCAGATAGTAAACATCTCTGTTTTGACAATTGAGAAGTATAAACAAGGAATAGAGTGATGGTTGTTTAACTTATTAAGTTGTTTGTTTTATTATTCACAGTTGAATAGTAATTGTCCCAGGCTAGAGAACTACCATGGAAGTCAAGAGGGTGGATTTTCAGTACGAAGGTATTTTTCATTTCCTGGGAAATGCAGCAGAGGAACAACGTGTTAGCTAAGGACTACAGTGTCTGCTACATTTCAGAGATAGGTCTTGTGTATCTTAGCAGGTAACAGTGTCAGTGGAGTAATACAGGATAGAAACCCCAGTATATTTGGTTCAAGAGTGAGTGCGAGGGGAGGAATTGGTCATGCAGACTTCACTTGGCAGTTGCATGCTATTTTGGGGAGAAGGAAAGAACCAGAAGCTAGAGATCCCAGGGTTGCAGGAGGATTTTTGCGTAAGGACCTGAAAAGTCTTGAGACTCCAAAGAAAAGGAATCAGTGGAGAAGGAAAAGGGGAAGAGAAAAGGCAGAGCGATGATTGGTGTTTCAGGGTGCATGTGCTGGGGCCCGGAGGGGATGGACTTCAGATCGTAGGAGGTGACACATTGGTCAGCTCTCCTGAGAACTCAAGAGTGTGCTTCCCACTCCACCCCCACCCTCCCACACAGAGGACCACAGCTTTAAGGGCTTTAGCCTAGAAAAGGTGGATAAGGTTTAGAGATGAATCAATGGTGTATGACCCACCTGACTGGACGAGTGACTGCCGTCAGCAGCCCTCTCCTGACCCTGAAGATAGATCTCTTGTGGGAGTTGGAATCAGGGGAACTGGCGTGGGAGGTGGACTAAGCCAGAGAGTGGAGGACAAACCGAGACTCCCAGTGAGAATACAGACGGTTGCCCCTCTGCCACCTCTTCCAGTGGCTGGTTTCGCTTTTGTGCCTGGTGGTTCCCTCTGCCTCAGGGCTTTCCTTGTGGAGGAAAACATGTGGTTACAGGTGCAGGGAGCTTCTGCTCAGGAAGCTGGAGTCACCCCTCTCTAACAGGAAGTGGGCTTGAGGTATGCAATACATTTGAAACGCAGTTCATGTTGTCAAGTAGGGTTAAAAGTGAAAGACCAGAGGCCTCAGGATCTGTGTTGCTGTTGGGGACACACCGAAATGAAGAAATGTAGATGATGCTCAGACTGAACTGGAAAGGGGCACAGCCTGCCTGGATCAATTCTCACCCTCTAAAGGGAGAGAGGGTTTTAGGACTGGGGTGGCAAGGGGTGTGGAAGGAGAGGGGAAAACACTTTACCATCGTGCCAAAGGTTCCTTAAGATAATGTCACCTGTTCTGGGCACCAGAGAACAGCTTGTAGTTGATATTTCAGCAGGAGCAGCACAGCTGAAATAGACTACAAGGCACTAGAGCTTTTCGTGGGGCAGAAAGCAGGAGGCCCATGTCTTTGGAAGTGGTCATAGAGAGATACCTTGGAGGAAGGAAAGTGAGGTGTAGCTGAAGGTGGTGAGGGCTTAGTGGAAAAGAGAGGGCATTTTTTTCACCCAGTTTTTAAATGAACAGCATGTTTTCTTAGGGCCTGGTAGCCTGATGGCACCAAGACTCAAGACATCAGGGCCACAATAACATCAGGAACCCGGGACTCCTTGAGCATCTTAGTCTGGAGCCCCTTCTATGTAACGAGGGCTCAGGAAGTGCCTTCTCCAGGTACAGGACCTGAGTGACTCATGTACCACTCTCGGTTATCACCCCACAGCAGTGGGCCAGCACTTTTGTCTTTGTTGTGGTCAAGACTCCTTTCCTTTTTTGCTACTTCTCCAGTGAACAGTTCTGCTCCTCCTGTTTCGAGGGCTTCCCCTGCCAGGTCTTCCTCATCCAGGGTGAGGGTCAGAAATCTTCCTCTCCTGATGGCACCCCCGGTACACTGTGGTGGTTCCACCTTTAGGGGCGGGGTCTATGCTGGAATGACAGATTTGTGCAGACAGGGCTTGGCCCTGCTTGTCCATGGCCCTCCCTGCACCCCATTCTAAAGAGCCCCCTGGATCTGGGCTATGCTGCCCTTAAGGCGGGAGGCCAGGGCACAAGACCCTCAGTCTGATGGCAGACATTAGAGCGGAGGCTTAGCCTACCTTTCTGCAGGGCTGACCTCTCTCTCCTCTTAGGCAAGATTTTTGTGCAGGTCAGGTGTTCTGGCCCTCAAGACTTGTACAGCAAGTATAGACAGGCAAAGAGGATGGGCCCTGACATAGCCCAGTATTTGTCTCTGAGTTTTTTGTCTCCATGACTTGACAGAAGAAATAAGAAGGAAATAGGAGTTACCATTGTGGCTCAGTGGGCTAAGAATCTGACTGGTATCCATGAGGATGCAGGTTTGATCCCTGGCCTTGCTCAGCAGGTTAAAGGATCCGGCATTGCCACTAGCTGTGGTGTAGGTCACAAACACAGCTCAGATCTGGTAGCAGCTGTAGCTCCTATTTGACCCCTAGCCCAGGAACTACCATATGCCATGGGTGTGGCCCTAAAATAAATAAATAAATAAATAAATAAATAAATAAATAAATAAATAAATAAAGTAAGTGAACCAGGTCATTATTGACCTCTGATATTTCCAACTCCCTGTCAACTCTCATTTGTGTGGCTGTTTGTTTCTAGTTGTAATACTTGGTAGTAGTTTCAGATACTCATTTAGTTGTTTCTCCTAGGTGTACAATTATTTTTTTAAGCAACTATTAGAAAAACCAAAGGCCCCAAGTGGTACCACTTGTACTGCCATGATACCAGACCTAGACTTAATACCCGACTTAATTGCAGCTTTAACCTTCCCCAGGAATCTAATCTTAGTGAACCAGTGTGGAATTTTCTGGTCAGCACCAATGAGGAAATCTGTCCTGTGGGCCCTCTCCGTCCCCCCAAGAGGAAGAAGCAATCTGCCTGATAAAACCTGTGTCTTCCCTTCCTCCCCAAAAGATGTCCTGGCTTGAGAGTAATTTTCTGTTGCTAATAGCTCCCCTGCCCAGCCCTACAAAAACCTTTCATTTTGTAACACCACCTCCCACCCCCAGGATCCCCTGTGCTAGAGGGAGGGGCTGTCCAATTCATGGATCATCTAACAAAACCAATTAGATCTGCAGATTTACTTAGTTAACTTTTTTTTTTTTTACCAAAATGATTGTCTAACATTTATGAAATGATCCTGATAACTAAACCTTACACCCCTTTTGTTAACAGCCTGCCCTGATTGGATCTACTTAGATCTTCTTTAACCTGTGAGCAATTGGAGAAACAGATTTTATCTCATTAATTCCTCTATTACCTATGCTTAGCATGCAGTAGCACTCAAAAATGAGGTGACACCAGGAATGAAGAGAACTTGACTTGAGTTTTCGAACTTGTATTCCTCTTTTTTTTTGGGGGGGGGTGGGGCTGTGCTCTGGGCATATGGAAGTTCCTGGGCCAGGGGTCTTACTCACGCCACAGTAGTTACCTGAGCCACAGCAGTGGCATCGCCAAATCCATAACCCGCTAGGCCACCAGGGAGCTCCTGGAGCTTGTATTCTAATGCACCTTCAAAGGATATTGAGCGTGAGTGTGTTGGGGTTTGTGTGTGTGAGGTGAGAGTTTTGAAGTGGACAGGGATATGGGCTATATGGCATGTTAGAGTTCTCCAGAGAAACAGAACCAACAGGATGTATAAAAGAGAGCAAGAGATGTCTTACAAGGAATTGGCCCACCTGATTACGGAGGCTGAGAAGTCTCTAAGGTCTGTATTTGGCAGTCTGGAGCCCCAGAAGAGCCCAGGGGTGCAGTTTCAGTCTGCATTTGAAGGCCTGACAATCAGGGGAGCTGATGGCAGAAGATAAGTCCAAAAGCTGGAGGACTCCAGACCCCCAAAGAGCTGATGTTTCATTTGGAGTTGAAGGCAGGAAAAGACTGATGTCGTAGCTCAAGCAATCAGCTCACTCTTACTCCAGGGAGGGTCCGCCTTTTTGTCTGCTCAGTCAGACTGAGTGGACGAGAGCCGCCCACATTAGGAAAGGCAGTCTTCTTTACTCAGCCTTTGATGCAGATGTTAACCTCATCCAGAAACACCCTTATAGGCACACTCAGAGTAATATTTGACCAAATGTCTGACCCCATCCCTGTCAAGGTGATGAGTAAAATCAACCGTCACTGATGGTTTGCATTTCCAAAATAGTTTTTTAGTGTAAAATGTAATATAATAATTATAAAGCATCATGAAATAAGTGAATGAACTTCTAAATTGCTGAACTAGGAATCATTCTCCCACTTTCTAGGATTATTTTCATTTGAAGTTGACATAGTACATTCTGTTAAAAATGATTCATATGTTAACAAACTTGACTGTTTTTAGTGATTGAGTCATTCTTGTGTAGAAACCCTTTAATACAGTGGGGAAAAAAGTGCGATCGATGAAAGAGGGAGGTCAGTTCTCTTTTTTTCTTTTACAGCTGCACCCGTGACATGGAAATTTCCGGAAATGGGGTTGAATTGGAGCTGCAGTTGAGGACTATGCCACAGCCACGGAAATAGCAGAGCTGAGCTTCATCTGCAACCTGTGCCACAGCTTGTGGCAATGCGGGATCCTTAACCCATGAGGTTAATTGAGGCCAGGGAGCCAACCCACATCCTCATGTAGAGAGCATCAGGTCCTTAACCCAGTGAGCCACAGTGGGAATTCTGGGAGGTCAGCTATAAGGTGGAATTTTTGATTTAAAATTAATTTTTTAAAGCACAGCAACAAAGAATTACCAAGCTGCTCTGTTTTGTTTCCCTCCATGTGGTGTTGATTTCTGATCTTGGTTCATGCTTACAATCAGTGGCAGTTCGTGAATGTAAAAAATTAGTCTTTTGTGATAGCCTTTTCAGTTATGAAAACTCATACTGTTGAGGAAATGCCTGAATTCATCAAGAAAATGATTTTCCATGACCATATATTGCTTTATCTTCATGTTTCGTAATTTAGCCATTATTGCTAGAATTCTGTGATGCATTGAATATGCTTGTTTGTGTTCTGCATAGTTTTCATAATTCCTTTGCAGTAAACACTATGGAGTTAATAAATGAATAAATAGAATGAAGCTGAGTCAGTGTCTACTTTTTGAACAGTTTAAGTAAGTATTCCTAATCGTCCTAATTTATTTACTCTTATAAAAATAAATGATAATAACAGCTAACTCGTATTGAGTGCTGGTCTGAACTTGAGCTTTATATGGACTGTTTAATCCTCAGAATAACCTGTGAGGCAGGTCTTAATGGTGCCTGTTAGGGAAGGGAAACAAGGCTGAGTGGCCGGTAGTAGTGGCTGCTCCTGGGGGTACTCTAGTAATGAACAAAACAACCATCATTGATGCCCACATCCTAGAGGAAAAGACCAAGAGTCAGCAGCTGCTATTCATTTGATTCCCATTGTGAGCAAGCCTCTGAAGGAGACATTTGGGCGACTTTGATAGTATATCACACAGGGTGTCGGGAGGGGTGGCGAGGGAGAAATTATTTTTGAAAAAAAACTGTTGCAACCTAAGTTGAGTAGGCATAGTGGGGGAGGGAGTGTTTTAGGCCAGAGAGACAGCCTGTGGACGGGAGGTGGGCAAGTTTTAGGAACTGAAATAGACCAAGTGTGGCTGGAATTCTGAGGTGTCCGGAGTAGAGCGGCTCAAGTTGAAGTTGGGACTAGGTCACACAGGGCCTTTTTGACTGGGTTAAAGATTTTGTTCTTTTTCCTGAGATCAGTGGGCAGCCTTTGAAGTGTTTTGTTTGGAGGAGTCTCAGGAGGATTTACTTGTTAAAAAGAACCCTTTGGCATGTAGACAGTACATTTGTAATGTATGGCATTTTCGATTGCCCTGTAATTTCCAGCAGCTGTATTATCACCGGTTCATAGACAGAGGCCCTTAAATTTCTTAACCAGAAACCCAGGCGAGGGGTCAAATTGGAGCTATAGCTGCTGGCCTGTGCCACAGCCACGGCAACGTGGGATCCAAGCCGAGTCTGCAGCCTACACCACAGCCATGGCAAAGCTGGATCCTTAACCCACTGAGTGATTCCAGGGATCGAACCTCCGTCCTCAAGGATGCTAGTCAGATTTGTTTCCACTGAGCCACAATGGGAACCCCATCAGTTGTTCATTTTTTATTGACAGCTCCTGTAGTAGGTGGCCTGCTTCCTACAGTGTCCCCTAAGATATGGATTATAAGTTACAACCCATTTCTTAGAACCATAGTTCTATTAAAGGTAGACTTTTTCTAATTTTTCCTTTTAAATTTGTTTTAGTATCAAGAAACCTTTTAAAACTGAGTACTAGAAAACTGTCTTGCTCTTAAGTTAAAAATAATTGACTGAAAGGCTTTAATATAAAGTAAGGAGAGGTTAATTCTCATTAGCACAGAACTTCCTTTCATTTTCCTCTTTGAATCTTTTCATGACCCCAGAAGGAAAAAAGCGGAAGATTATGAAGACATTTATACCTTTCATAATGCTTTCTGCCTTCTAAAATGTATGAATCTTGTCCTTTTTTTTTTTGTCCTTTTAGGGCCGCGCCTATAGCATATGGAGGTTCCCAGGCTAGGGGTCCAGTTGGGGCTATAGCTGCCGGCCTATGCCACAGCCACAGCAACGTGGGATCTGAGCTGCATCTGCAACCTACACTACAGCTCACGGCAACACCGGATCCTTAACCCACTGAGCGAGGCCAGGGATCGAACCCGCAACCTCATGGTTCCTAGTTGGATTCATTTCCGCTGAGCCACGATGGGAACTCCTGAATCTTGTCTTACAGTGGGATCATGACACAGACTTTGTTCAAATGATCATACTCCTTTTGCCTGAATGCAGCAAAGCTATAAAAATCACAAGTGGAGAAAATGGGTTGTGTTTTGAGGTCTTTAGTCGTTATGAACAAAAACAAAATAATTGTCTCCAGCTATAATCTTGAAATACTGTTTTACTTTGTGAACATTTATACTGTTTTTATTTCTAATCATGGTTGTGATTTTGAGGTTATTTCATTAAAGATTCATAAAGAAAAAATTAATCATAGGATTAATACTTTAACATAATACATTTTTTTGTACTTACGTAAGGATGAAATAAAGTTCTTTAAAAAAAACAAAAACAGGGAGTTCCCGTCGTGGCTCAGTGGTTAACGAATCCAACTAGGAACTATGAGGTTGTGGGTTCGAACCCTGGCCTTGCTAAGTGGGTTAATGATCTGGCGTTGCCATGAGCTGTGGTGTATGTCACAGACATGGCTGGGATCTGGCTTTGCTGTGGCTCTGGAGTAGGCCTGCGGCTATAGCTCCGATTAGACCCCTAGCCTGGGAACCTCCATATGCCTTGAGTGCAGCCCTAGAAAAGGCAAAAAGACAAAAAAAAAAAAAAAAAAAACCAAAAAAGCAAAAACAAAAAAAAAACCAATAGCGGCATAACAGAACGAATCTGACTACTATTTATAAGGATGTGGGTTCCATCCTGGGCCTCGCTCAGTGGGTTAGGAAGCTGGCATTGCCGTGAGCTGCTGTGTGGGTCGCAGACGCTCAGACTGGCGTTGCTGTGACTGGTGTAGGCCGGCAGCTACAGCTCCAGTTCGACCCCTAGCCTGGAAACCTCCATATGCCACGGGTGTGGCCCTAAAAAGCAAAACCAAACAAACAGCAACAACAAGAAAGCAAAAAAAAAAGGGAAGGAAAAAAAAACCAAAGAAATTAAACTGAGCTACTTTAAGCAGTTGCAATGTTCTGGGAAAACAAAAGCTTTGGCACACATGCTTTTGTTAGTAGACATTGTGATCATATCATGTACGCGTTCTTAATAATGTCTGACATTATCAAATTGATTAACTCAGCATGGGGCCTAATCAGATTTAACTATGGTTGGCAGCTGTACACTAGAAGAATAGTAATACAGAGGGGGAATGAAATTAACTTTTTAACAAGCTGTATTAAATACAGAACTAAAAAATATATCAAAAGTTTATTTCACAGCAACATGTGAAACTATTGTATTCACATAGTAGCCTTCCCGAATCAGTGTTGCCTTATATTTTTAAAGATTGGCTACTGCCAAAACCTAGATGTGCTGATTAGATTTTCATCTGGTAGTTGATGGTGTGTATTTCAAGCATTTGTGATTTCCTGCAAGCTTCAAAGGTCAACGTTTATGTCCATATATTGTGTTTACCTTGTAAACCGCAGACTATCCAATCCATAGAAAAACTAGAACCTAAACCACTGATTGCTTTTCCTAGGATCAACATAAATATTTCTCTAATAAATTAGTCATTGCAAAAGTAATTGTTTTCCTCCTCACTTTTAAAAAAATTTAATCATTGGAAGTTAATAAATGATACATAAATAAGAGTCATAAATTACGGGGTCGTAATTAAATCTGATTCTGCTAGTTAACTATAGCCTGGGCCTTGGAGTTTATTTAGATACAACTACATGCAGGCCACTCACAGCTCTCCAGTTTTGATCCAAAGAGCAAAGATACAGCTTCTTTCAAAACACTGTTTTGTTATGCTGAGACTCCCTATTGAGGATAACAGTGATTAATTAAGCTTTGAAGACTAATTTTCAACTCTTGAGAAATAGGCATGACAAAAATAGTCTGAATTTCTAAATTGTGTTGCATAAAGTGTATGCACAGAATTTTCTATCCCACGAGGTGTGCTATCAGCTTTTAGTCAATATTCTGAAGCTATTGAGCTAATAAAACTTTAAGTGGTTATTCAAATACTATCCAGTCATATATTATCATTTGGAATTAAGGTAACGAAATAGCTGGTAAGTGAGTGGAAAGGTATGCAAATTATGTGGAACAATTTTCACCGCCTGAGAAAAGAATAACTGCATTTCAGCGAGCAGTTTTCCAAGTAAACATGCATTAAAGTGCCATGTGCATTAACACAGTCATGTCAAGTGCATGTATGAGAAATAATAGATGTTAAATTTCTCATGTCATGCAAGATTTCTAACTTAATTAGTACAGTGTCATGACTAGTTTTAATCCAGAAAGTTAAATGTATTTAATTTAGGAAAAAGAAGCAGTTTCTGTCATTTTAAGAAGGTATAGTAGTCTTTAACAGGTCATCATTTTAAGGTAATATAATTTTTATTTTTTTATTTTATTTATTTATTTTTTTAATTTTTTTTTGCCTTTTTGTCATTTTTTTATGGCCGCACCCACGGCATGTGGAGGTTCCCAGGCTAGGGGTCTAATCGGAGCTGTAGCCACTGGCCTGCGCCGCAGCCACAGCAACACAGGATCCGAGCCACGTCTGCAACCTACACCACAGCTCACGGCAACGCCGGATCGTTAACCCACTGAGCAAGGGCAGGGATTGAACCCGCAACCTCATGGTTCCTAGTCGGATTCGTTAACCACTGCTCCACGATGGGAACTCCCCTAAGGTAATATAATTTTTAAAGGTTTGGCGAGTCCCTGAATGTATTAGATTAGATAACTAACCCAGACTTAACCTTAACTACAATCTTGCAGATGATAATGGTCGTAAAAATATCCCAGTTCTAAGAGGGATTGTTTTGAGGAGTTTTAAATGACAGTAAACAGACGTTTATAATAATCATGTCTGTTTAGCTATCGCTGTGGCTTTATTTTAATGGATTCTGTGTTAGGACGTGCTGTAGGGACAAGGAAGCATTTGTTGAGTTGTATGTGTGCTTCCTAGGAGTAGCTTTCAAAAGATAGTGAATGGTTGTTTAACTGCACTGAATTACAAATGGTAATCAAACGATCAATAATAATTTATGAAATATGAAACTAAAATAGAATAGAAAGAATTGATTTGTGGTAGATTTCAGCAATAAGCTTTGCATACATATGCCATTAAAACCTAAATTGCCAAAGCCCTAGCAGTATAGAACCAGACAGCGATATTAGATATGATTTATGACTTATTGATCATTTAAACAGCTATTCACTTGTGCATTTTGTGATTTTTTTTTATCGTATCGTGATAAATCATTCAGTATGCTAAATTCTTACATACTAATGTTATTAGAATTTACGTACGCTTTACTGATAAGATCTTGTGTCACTGTAAATTTTTAAAGGTAGGAGATTGGGTAGAAACAAACTCACCATTGAATGTATTCTGTATTGTAAACATGGTTTTGAAACAGCTGTCATTTTTATTAATTGTATCATTCCTTCATTTTCAGGTAATAAACTGACAGAATCTGTTCAGTAGTTGAAGTGTGATTTCGAGAAATGCTTACCCTTCTCTCCTCTAAACCTTGTCACTACTCAGAGATGCTTAAAATCCGTTAGTAGTCAACAGTGCCTTTCATTCATCTATTAGAAGACCATGAATGCAGATAAACCCAGGAAAGAAAACATGTTTGACTTATTGCCGCATTAAGATTCAAATCATAGATCCTCAGTTCCTTTTTTTTAGGAGGCTTTGATAGAAAGGAGAACACAGTGGGATAGGGTGGAGCTTGTAGCAGAGATAGGCCATGGGTACCATAGATAAGAAACTCACCATAACCTATTTTAAAAATTTGACAAGGGCAATCGCTGTGATTAAGTCCCTCTATAAGTTTTGGGAGGTTATTTTTTAAAAACTCATTTGCAGCTCTTTCTAGTATTTAGAATTGTACCCCTAAATGTAATTTGTTAATGGTGAGAATTTTGATAGTGCTAGTTTTCTTTGGGAAATATCAGTGTTGTACAGACACTGTAGTCACTCTTCCTCTTCCAGGGAAGAGCTGACACAGATCTGGATCACATTGGTGCAGCTTTAACTGGGAAGTTCTTAGGCATCGTGAATGGGACCAGACATGGGCACACAGTCACCGTGGTCCTGCTTTGTTTCACATTTTGCTCTCTTCTTTCCCATCTGTAGTTGGCAGTTGACAAGTGTTGAGGTTGCCATTTACTTGGGAAGGCTAACAGCAGCCCTGATGACCCAGTTGTTATATTCACTCAGAAGTGCTGCCTTCTTTTAGTGCTGCACTTGCTGTAATTGTCCTAACATACTGCTGGGCACAGTGATTTGTTAGATAAAGGAATTAATACCGGAGATTCATCTCCTCTGTGTCTGCTTCCTATTCTCCTTTTTTTTTTTTTTTTGCCTTATCTAGGGCCGCACCCGTGGCATATGGAGGTTCCCAGGCTAGGAGTCTAACAGGAGCTGTAGCCACCGGCCTTCGCCACAGCAACAGCAACGCGGGATCCGAGCCGCGTCTGCGACCTACACCACAGCTCACGGCAACGCCGGATCCTTAACCCACTGAGCAAGGCCAGGGATTGAACCCACAACTTCATGGTTCTTAGTCGGATTGGTTAACCACTGAGCCACGTAGGGAACTCCTTATTTTACTTTTAGAATTCACGTAGAAGATCAGGTCGGTCAGTTACCACCCAGTCTGGGTTGACCAGAGTTCTTAACACCAGCTATCACTGGGGACATCCAGTTTCTCTTCTGTTTTTGGTGGGTTGCCTATGACTAGGGTGTGGAGTCCCGTTCTTGCTGGCTGTAGTTTGGGTGAATGGCTGGCCTGACCCAGAGCTTAAAGGAATCAATCAGTCATGGATGGGCAGGGATTACTGTTTGGCCTTTAGGAGAGTTTGGATGGAAAAATGTATTTTATCTTCTAAACATGTTGTTTATTTATATATTAACTGGGAAACATTAGTTTTTATGGGGGATATATTGTATGGAAGCATGTATACTTGTAAACTCTGAAAGTTACAAGTAAAACTTTTAATGAAGAATTTATATTTTTGTTTCGAGAAAGAACTTTTGAAGGTTTCTTATTTTAGGTATATCTACTTAAATCCACTGGTATCTGCTTACATCCTCGTATATTGCGAATATGCCTGTAAATCTATATTTAGGTATATCCACTTACATCCATCATGAGATGTCTCCATGATACTAAAAAATACATTTGTGGTCCAGCATTAATAAAGCTCAACACTATAAAAAGTAACATCCATTTTTCTTAAATTTTCCATAATTTATTATTTTTTTGGCTGCACCTGTGGCATATGGATGTTGCTGGGTCAGGGATTGAATCTGAGCAGCAGTTGCTACTTACACCACAGCTGTGGCAATGCCAGATCCTTAACCCATTGTGCTGGGCTGGGGATCAAACCCGCACCTCAGTAACAATCCAAGCCACTGCAGAGACAATGCTGGATCCTAAACTCACTGTACTACAGTGGGAACTCATCTATACTTTATTTTTAATAACCAAAAAATCCTGTGAATAAAAAACTATTTCTGAAAATTCCGTTAGTACATGAATCTATTAAATTCCTTACAATCTGTGAAATAGGAAATAGTTTGAATTATTGTTATTAGGGAGGTAGATATAGGCCAGATTTTCAAAAGTAGGTTTATTTTTCATTAATGTGTCACAGATATTTTGGATGTAGTTTTTTTGTTTTGAGGGTTTTGGAGGGGGGCTGCCCCACAGCACATAGAAGTTCCCAGGCCATAGCTGTGGCAACACCATATCCTTAACCTACAGCATAGGGCCAAGGATCAAACTCATGCCCCTGTAGCAGACCAAGCCACTGCAGAGACAACACTGATCCCACTGTGCCACAGCGAGAGCTCCCTGGATGTAGTTTTAATTTGGTCTTCAAAATGATCCTTAAACCTTGGGGGAATTATCTGAAATTTGCCAATGAAACTCAGGTTTGGGGATGTGGTCACTTGCTCTCAACGCTTTGTAACCACTAGCGAGGAAAGAGCTGAGACTCAAATCCATCTCTGTCTTATTCTAAAGTCCGTCCCTTTCCTGTATAGGTGTGATTTCTGTTGTCCTATATAAGTGACTGCATTGCGGTGAATAATTTTTTTTTTTTTAATAGTATCACTCTTGGAGCTTCAGAGAAGTTTTTTTTTTTTTTTTTTTTTTATTGCATTGCATCTTACAGGCTTTCCCTCCAGGTCATTCTGTCATCCAGGTATAGCTGGCAGTGGATGAATTTTCATTGTGATGAATTAAGTATAACCATTATTGGGAGTTCCCGTCGTGGCGCAGTGGTTAACGAATCCGACTAGGAACCATGAGGTTGCGGGTTCGATCCCTGGCCTTGCTCAGTGGGTTAACGATCCGGCGTTGCCGTGAGCTGTGGTGTAGGTTGCAGACGCGGCTCGGATCCCGTGTTGCTGTGGCTGCGGCGCAGGCCAGTGGCCACGGCTCCGATTAGACCCCTAGCCTGGGAACCTCCACATGCCGCAGG
>PVHT021183699.1:10452478-10465214 GCA_004024745.2 Catagonus wagneri
AAAAAAAAAAAAAAAAAAGTATAACCATTATTAAAATGACACGGGCTTACTTCTGATGTAATTATGTATCAGCTTCTAACCCTATTGTGAACAATTTTCTTTGCCAGTCTCTCAGGAGGTTATGATTTTGGTATAAACAAAAGCACACACACAGAAAATTCTCATTTTGACAGCAGATAGATTTATATGTTTTTTTTAATTCTTTTGGTTGCGACTGCAGCATGTTCCTGGGCCAGGCATCAAATCTGCACCACAGCAGTGCCACCCAAGCCACTGCATTGACAACGCTAGATCCTCAACCCACTGTGCCACAAGAGAACCCCCTATAGGCTTTTTACAGGAGGTGATACACTAAGTTTGGGTTCACTTTAACAAAATTGCAAATAAAATTTGTTTTGTTTACTTAACAGTAATACCGAATTTGATTATCCCAATCCGTGTCTTCTGCAGTGTGAAATACAGAATTTTAATCCTCTTTTAGGATAAAAATTCTATTTTTATATGCCAACAAAAAGGATTTAAAAACTAAAGTGAAGTTAAGAAGTAGAGTCAGTATATTGTCAAAGTAGTGCATATGAAATTAACAGGGATCAGCTTGTTATTCTAAACTCATATTACATAATAATTTATAGGAGCCTTGATTAAAAAAGTGCAAGAGTGGGGAGTTCCCATCATGGCTCAGTGGTTAACGAATCCGACTAAGAACCATGAGGTTAACCTTGCTCAGTGGGTTAAGGATCTGGCGTTGTCATGAGCAGTGGTGTAGGTTGCAGACGCAGCTCGGATCCCGTGTTTCTGTGGCTGTGGCGAAGGCCGGTGGCTACAGCTCCGATTAGACCCCTAGCCAGGGAACCTCCATATGCTGTGAGTGCAGCCCTAGAAAAGGTAAAAAGACAAAACAAACAAACAAACAAAAAAACCCTGCAAGAGTGAATTAATTTGGTGATGAACTAGGTTAATCTGTAGGGAAAAGGCTCAGGTCAGAGAATGAGATTTGGAGCTGTAAGACAGTGACATTAGTGTGTCAAAATAGGCAGAAACTTGGATAGGGCTAAAGTTCATGTTTTATCAGATTGAGTGGTAGCCAAGCAATTCCAGAGGTGGGCCTAAACTGTCAGGATAGCTAAAAAAAAGAAAAAGGCTATTTTTTGTTGTTAAAACTCTTATCTGAAGAGAAGTTAATAAGTGCCACCCATTCCTGAGTGAAGAAGTGGATGGTGATCCAAAGTGCCCCCAAGGTAACCACGCATTTTTTTCTTTCTAGAAAAGTTGAAATTTAATTATTTTTGTAGATAAAACTCAGGCTTTGAAAACGATCACTTGCTCTCAAAATTTGTAACTTCCAGGGGTGGAGGTGGGAGGGGAGAACTGAGACTTGAACCCACCCTCCTTTTATTCCAAAACGTGTGCTCCCTCCTTTATTGTGTAGGGTTAAAAGCAAATATGCAATCATGCAGATTTGTAAGAAGGTATGATCTCCAGACCACAGCATTAAATGTCACCTGGGAACTTGTTAAAAGTGCGAATTATTAGGGATGCCCCATACCCACTGAAACAGAAACTCTGGGGGTAGGGCCTGTGGTCTGTTTTAAGAGGCCCTCCTGGTATTTCTATGCACACCAGAAATTTGAGAATCACTGCCTTAAGTGTCTCCATGGTTTGAAAACTTAAGAGCACAGAGAAGAGGGCCTCTGTAGAGGGTAGGACTTTTTCCTACTTAGAGCAGGGTTAAGAATAAACCTATTTTGGAGTTCCCATCATGGCTCAGTGGTTAACAAGCCTGACTGGTATCCATGAGGATGCTGGTTTGATCCCTTGCCTCGCTCAGTGGGCTAAAGGTCCAGCATTGGCGTGAGCTGTGGAGTGGGTCGCAGGTACAGTTCAGATCCAGCGCTGCTGTGACTGTGACGTAGGCCAGCAGCTGCAGCTCCAACTCGACCCCCTAGCCTGGGAACCCCCATGTGCCATGGGTGTGACCTTAAATAGACAAAAGGCAGTAAACAAACAAGCCTCTTATGTGACTAGTTGATGATCATTCAGGTACAGTCTGAATTGATTAACATTCCAGTTCCCTGTAGGGAAAAATTTTTAAAAGTAATCTGAATACTATATTTGATCAAAATTTGGTTTATCTAGTTCACTCTTTTTAAAAATAGCTGTCAGCCATATGTTTCTGTTTTAGACTTATCCCTGTTGAGGGAATTAGGATTTGGATAAGAACTACATAATATTAATGTATTATGAAACATAAATATAAAAAACAAACAACTTTTTTATATTAAGGACACAATATTTAATTTTAATGAAGTGCATGTGATTTAAAAAATAATCTTATTGCCCTTATATGTGCTAATAAAATATTTGCAGTTTATCAAGAGATTTTGCTAAAATAGTATAGAATCTTTAAAAAGATTGAATATTTGATAATATTAAGAAATTATTTGTGTGTGTATGTGTAAGAGAGGGGATGATACTTTTTGTGTGTATAATAGAGGGAGTATTTGTCTTTTAAAGATAAGACATAATTTCATATGTGCATATTTCAATATATATCCAGATTTGCTTTAAAATGATTGGAGTATGTTTTCAATGATAAAAGGATCCATTCAGGAAGAGGATATTACAGTCATCAATATATGTGCTCCTAATGTAGGAGCACCAGATGCATACAGCAAATACTAACAGACATAAAAGGAGAAATTGGTGGGAATACAATAACAGTAGTAGACTTTAACGCCCCACTCACATCAATGGAGCAGTCCTGTAGACAGAAAATCAGTAAGGCAACAGAGATCCTATATGGCATAATAGAAGAGTTAGACTTCGTTGACATTTTCAGGACATCACATCCAAAAAATCAGAATATACATTCTTTTCAAGTGCACATGAAACATTCTCAAGAATTGACCACATACTGAGGCACAAAACTAACCTAAACAAATTTAAGAGTATAGAAATTATTTCGAGTATCTTCTGTGACCACAATGGCATGAAACTAGAAATCAACCGCAGGAAAAGAAATGAGAAAAAACTGACTACCTGGACACTAAACAACATGCTGCTAAAAAACCAGTGGGTCAATGAGGAAATCAAAAAGGAAATTAAAAAATACCTCTAGACAAATGATAATGAAGACACAACCACTCCAAATCTATGGGATGCCACAAAAGCAGTGCTCAGAGGGAAGTTCATAGTGATACAGGCCTTCCTCAAAAGAGAAAAATCTCAAATCAACAACCCACCACCTAAATGAATTAGAAAAAGAAGAACAAATAAACCTAAAGTCATCAGAAGGAATGAAATCGTGAAGATCCGAGGAGAAATCAATAAAATAAAGATTCAAAAAAAACAATAGAAAAAAATCAATAAAACCCAGAGCTGATTCTTTGAAAAGTTAAACAAAATTCACAAACCTCTGGCCAGACTCACCAAGAAGAGGAGAGAAAAAACCCAAATAAAATAAGACATGAAAAAGGAGAAATCTCAACAGATACTGCAGAAATACAAAAAACCATAAGAGAATACCATGAACAACTATATGCCAACAAACTTGACAACCTAGAAGAAATGGACGACTTTCTAGAGACTTACAACCCACCAATAAATAGATCACCTGAACAGACGATCACTAGAAATGAAATTGAATATGTCATAAAAACATTCCCTACAAACAAAAGTCCAGGACCAGATGGCTTCACAGGCAAATTCTGCTAAACACGTAAAGAGGAACTTATAGCCATCCTTCTTAAACTTTTCCAAAAGGCTGGAGAAGAAGGAACACTCCCAAAGACATTCTATGAAGCCACTATCACCCTAATACCAAATCCAGACAAAGACACTACCAAAAAAGAAAATTATACGCCGATGTCTTTGATGAATATAGACTCAAATATACTCAACAAAATTTTAGCCAACCGAATCCAAGAACATGTAAAAAAGATCATACACCACGACCAAGTGGGGTTCATTCCACGTTCACAAGGATGGTTCAACGTAACGCAAATCAATCAATGTCATACACCACATTAACAAAAGAAAAGTCAACAACCACACGATCATCTCAATAGATTCAGAAAAGGCATTTGACAGAGTCCAACATACATTCATGATAAAAACTCTTATCAAAGTGGGTGTAAAGGGAACATACCTTAACATGATAAAAGCCATTTATGACAAACCCACAGCAAATATAATACTCAATGGAGAAAAGCTGAAAGCCTTCCCACTAAAATCTGGAACAAGACATGCATGCCCACTCTCATTGCTTTTATTCAACATAGTACTGGAAGTCCTAACCACAACAATCAAACAAAAGAAATAAAATGTATGCAGATTGGAAGAAGAGAGGTAAAATTGTCACTGTATGCAGATGACATGATACTATATATATATATAAAAAACCCCGAGGACTCCACAAGAGCTCCCTGAACTGATTAAATGAATTTAGCAGAGTACCAGTATGCAAGATTAACCTTCAGAAATCAGCTGCATTTCTGTGTACTAACAATGAAACACTAGAAAAGGAATACAAAAGATACAATACCTTTTAAAATTGCAACCCAAAATATTAAATACCTAGGAATAAACCTGACAAAGGAGGTGAAAGACTTATATGCTGAGAACTATAAAACATTAATCAAGGAAATTAAAGATAATTCAAAGAAATGGAAAGATAATTCTGTGCTTCTGGGCTGGAAGATTAATATCATAGAAATGGTCATACTACCCAAAGCAATGTACAAATTCAGTACAATCCCTGTCAAACTACCCATGACGTTTTTCACAGAACTGGAATAAACAATCCGAAAATTTATGTGGAAGCAAAGAAGACCCAGAATTGCCAAAACGATCCTAAGCAACAAACACCAAGCAGGAGGTATAACTCTCCCAGACTTCAGGCAACATTACAAAGCCACAGTAATTAAGACAGCGTGGTACTGATACCAAAACAGACATACAGACCAGTGGAACAGAATAGAGAACCCAGAAATAAACCCAGACAACTATGGTCAATTAATCTTTGACCAAGGAGGCGCAAGAATATAAAATGGGGAAAAGACAGTCTTTTCAGCAAGTGGTGCTGGGAAAACCAGGCAGCCACATGTAAATCAGTGAAACTGAAAAACACTCTCATGCCATACATAGAAATAAACTCAAAATGGCTTAAAGACTTAAACGTAAGACAAGATACCCTCAAACTCCCAGAAGAGTAAATATGCAAAACATTTTCTGACATCAGCCATACAAATGTTTTCTTAGGTCAGTCTCCCCGGGCAACAGAAATAAAAGCAAAAAAATAAATCAATGGGACCTAATCAAACTGACAAGCTTTTGCACAGCAAAGGAAACCATGAAAAAAAATACAACCTACGGAATGGGACAAAATAGTTTCAAATGATGCAACTGACAGGCCTTAATCTCTAAAATATACAGACAACTTATACAACTCAACAGCAAAAAAAACCAACAACCCAGTTGAAAAATGGGCAAAAGACCTGAATAGACATTTCTCCAAAGAAGATATTCAGATGGCTGACAAGCACATGAAAAAATGCTCAACATCACTGTATTATGAGAAATGCAAATCAGAGCTACTATGAGGTACCACCTCACACCAGTCAGAATGGCCTTCATTAATAAGTCCACTAATAACAAATGCTGGGAGAGGGTGTGGAGAAAAGGGAACCCTCCTACACTGTTGGTGGGAATGTAAATTGGTACAACCACTAGGGAAAACATTTTGGAGGTACCTCAGAAAACTAAATGTGGAACTAACATATGACCCAGGAATCCCACTCTTGGACATATATCCGGATAAAACTTTGCTTGATGTAGATACATGCAGCACTATTATGTTCATTGCAGCACTGTTCACAATAGCCAAGACATGAAAACAACCTAAATGTCCATCGACTGATGATTGGATTAAGAAGTGGTATGTATACACAGTGGAATACTACTCAGCCATAAGAAGGACAAAATAATGCCATTTGCAGCAACATGGATGAAACTAGAGATTCTCATACTAAGTGAAGTAAGTCAGAAAGAGAAAGGCAAATACCATATCATACCAGTTATATCTGGAATCTTATATATGGCGCAGATAAACCTTTCCACAGGAAAGAAACTCATGGACTTGGAGAACAGACTTGTGGTTGCCAAGGGGAGGGAGAAGGAGTAAGATGAACTGGGAGTTTGAGGTTAATAGATGCAAACTTTTGCCTTTGGAATGGATAAGCAGTGAGATGCTGCTCTGTAGCACCCAGAACTATATCTGGTCATTTGTGATGGAGCATGATGGAGGATTATGTGAGAAAAAGAATGTATACATGTATGTGTAACTGGGTCACTTTGGTTTACAGTAGAAAATTGACAAAACACTATAAACCAACTATAATGGAAAAAATTATTAAAAAAAACCCTCAAGTTACGTAGAAAAAAAAAAAAAAAAAAACTACCGTATGACCCAGCAATCCCACTCTTGGGCGTATGTCTGGACAAAACTTTCCTTGAAACAGATACATGCAGCACTATTATGTTCATTGCAACACTGTTCACAGTAGCCAAGACATGGAAACAGCCTAAATGTCCATCAACAGCTGGATGAATTAAGAAGACGTGATATATATACACATTAGAGTACAATAGAGTCTGGGGTTAATATATGCAAACTCTTGCCTTTGGAATGAATAAGCAGTGAGACCTTGCTGTGTAGCATTGGGGACTATATCTAGTCACTTATGATGGAACATGATAATGTGAGAAAAAAGAATGTATACATGTATGTGTGACTGGGTCACCTTGCTGTACAGTAGAAATTTGACAGAACACTAAGCCAGCTCTAATGGAAAAATAAAAATCATTATAATATTAAAAAAATGTAAATATGTGTAACTGGGTCACTTTGCTGTACAGTAAAAATCGACAGAATACTATAAACCAACTATAGTAGAAAAAATAAAAATCATTAAAAAATGATTGGAGTGTGGAGATAACAATAATTAAATGAGGGTAGAATGGACACATGGTCTATTCTGAATTGATAATTGTTGAAGCTGAATAAAGGGGCTATGGTCTGTTTGTGAACCTTCCCCCCATTCTGTTCAGATGTTGAAGTCCTAATGCCTGCTGTGAGGAATTAGAGGTACATAGATCCTGAGGGAGGATCACTTAAGAATTGGGTTAATGATCATAAAATCGATCACACAGAGCTCCCTTGGCCCTTCTGCCCTGTGAGGGTGCTCTGTGTGGATGCAGGAGTTGCCCTGGGAAGCACTGGCTGTGAACCTGAGAGATCTCTCTCACCTGAACTCCACCATCCTGGTCCCTTGACCTTGAACTTCCCAGCATCCACAACTGTGAAAAATTAGTTTTTGTTGTTTGTGAGCCACTCAGACTTCCTAGTCTAGATGTTTGGTACATCAGCCTGAAGGGACTAAGATAGGGGCATATAAGGACATGCTCGTCTCTCAAAGTGTGCTAGTAATCTTTTATAAGTAAAGTTGGAAGGGGAAAAAACCCAACATTGATACAGCTCAGCCCTCTCCTCACTTAAGTGAAAGTTAGTTACTGTGGCTGATTTTCATGGCACACATATCTTATAATGTTAACAGAGATCTTTTCTGATCAAAAAGTAGTTTGACACATTGCCACTTCCAGATATAATTTTTCACATTTGTTTCAAGAATAAAAGTTGACAAACAAAAGCAAATTAGGAGGAAAAACTTTTAAAACTGTCACACTACCATATTCTGTTACTATGAATGATAAAATTGGGTCCATTTACAGACCCTATGTTTAAAACATCTTTTTGATTATTTTTATGATTCTCACTGTTTACTGTTAAATATACACATTTGTTGAAGACTGGTAGTACTTTAGATGCTTCCTATTTACTTTTAAAATGTCCAAGTATTTTTTTTTAATCTTTTTGTCTTTTTTTTTTTTTAGGGCCACACCCACAGCATATGGAGGTTCCCAGGCTAGGGGTCAAATTGGAGCTGTAGCTGCCGGCCTACGCCACAGCCACAGCAATGTGGGATCTAAGCCACGTCTGCAACCTACACCACAGCTCACAGCAACGCTGGATCCTTAACCCACTGAGCGATGTAAGGGATGGTTCCTAGTTGAATTTGTTAACCACTGAGCCACGACAGGAACCCTGACACTCCATTCAGTGTTTAGTTTAAGTTATGAAACTGTAAAGAAATGGCATGTGCCAATGACATTACAATTAGAGGCTTTTAATATCAAATTATAATAAATTGTTGTACTTAAAATTTGTATTTCAGGAACATAATAGTTCTGTAAAAGTGGTTTTCCTTAATGTGATAACGTTTTTCACTGAAATACAATTATATTTTTGCATAAAGATAATTGATAGACTCTTTAATTTCCTCTTGTGATGTATGTGTGTATGTGTGTATGCAGCATTGAGTAAAGAGGACACACTTGAAACGTTTCTAAAGGAAAATTTGAGTTTGCAAAAGGTGAATATAAAAGATGTTTCAAGTCAATTAAACCACCTAGTAAAAGGTGGGCTTTAGGAAATATGCATAAGAGTTATTTTTCACAGAGTTCCCATCTGGCTCAGTGGTTAATGAATCCGACTAAGAACCATAATGTTGTGGGTTCGATCCCTGGCCTTGCTCCGTGGGTTTAGGATCCAGCGTTGCCGTGAGCTGTGGTGTAGGTCGCAGACGTGGCTCGGATCCTGTGTTGCTGTGGTTGTGGCGTAGGCCGGCGGCTACAGCTCCAATTCGACCCCTAGTCTGGGAACCTCCATATGCCGTGGGTGTGGCCCTAAAAGGACAAAACACACACACAAAAAAGAATTATTTTCACAACAAATTCCACATTGTGTTTACTTTGCTAAGCAGATTGTTAACTACAAGGTAATAGCTTCAGTATCTAGTTAAGTCAGTGCAGTAAATGAGGAAGCACTTAATGTGGACCGTGGGATGATTCTTGAAGCTAGCTGTTCAGGCAACATGGGATCCAGGATTTGCTATTTCTGCTAGTCTAGATCACTGTTTCTCAGACTTAAATAATAGGTAAGAATTGTCTGGAGATCTTGTTAAAAATGCAGATTTTGTGTTTAGTGGGTCTAGAATGAGACCTAAGATCTTGCTTTCCCAGATGATTCCAGTGTTGGACTGAAGACCAGTCTTTGAATAGGAAGGGGCAGGATTATCATAATTGTGATTTAGAATTGCAAATCTCAGATAACATATGATTGTAGACAATATATTTCTGCTGACTTTGAAACATGTACTTTAAAACATCCTTTCCTTGGATTTCCAAAGTATTGTTGGCTTACCGCTGCTGCTAGCCACTGCAGTATCTTTTGCTGGTTAGGTACAAATGCTCATTAAGGTATCTGCATAGGTTGACCAGCAGAGAGCCCTTTGTGAGTTAGAAAAAGATAACCTCCCCTAGGTGGGTGGAACCTGGCTCAGGCAGGCTTGAGCCTGAGCCCCAGCCCTCACTCAACTCCTCACTCACCTCACTCACTCGCTGTGCATATACAAGCTTGCAAGTTACTCTGTGATGATTCTGCCTTGTTTGACCTCTGAGTTCAGAGTTACAGAACAGTATGAAAAGACATTTTAAATGATGATTACATTTTATGTAAATTAATACGTATTATTATATATGTGGTAACAAAACTGCTCAGAGTGTAGAAGCAAAGCAAGAAATCTTAACTTTTCATATGTCATAGTAGTAGGACTTTACAGTTTTAATATACTTGCTATAAAACAATATTTCCTATATATACAGCAGGTTAACTAAAATGCAGAGCACTAATACTTATACGAGCAATGTAATTGACCGTGTTTACTTAGACAGTAGCTACACCCACAGATTAATAGTCTAGGAAAGTGGTTCTCAAATTTGTGGTATCAGCCAAAATGGGAAAAATAAGATAATATAGTGAGGTTTTCATGTTTATAAGTTTATTTAAGGGACTGTTCGTTCTTTATTCCTACTTTTGGAGTTAAGGTGTCTTCTTTATGAAACAATGTTGGAAATACAGTAGAGGTACATTTGTGTGTGTTCTCACGTGCATGCATTCATACCCCTGCTGCTTTTGTTCCTGGCCTTTTTTCCCCCCCAAAGGGAGAAACAGCTTCTCTTCCCAGTCTTTGAGAAAGAAAAGGAGTTTCTGTTGTGACTCAGTGATAACGAATCCAACTAGTCTCCCTGGCCTTCGATCCCTGGCCTTGCTTGTGGCTTAAAGATCTGGCGTTGCCGTGAGCTGTGGTGTAGGTCGCAGACGCGGTTCAGATCCTGCGTGACTGTGGTGTAGACGGGCAGCTACAGTTACAATTTTACCCCTAGCCTGGGAACTTCTGTATAATGCAGGTGTGGCCCTAAAAAGACAAAAAAAAGTAATAAAATAAAATAAAAAAGGCATTAATGAGGCTGAGCTGGTACAATTTGGAAATAGATTAAAGTGATAGCTTTTTTTTTTTTTTTTTTTTTTTTGCTTCTCTTGCCTCTCAAGACCCTCTCATCTGTCTGCTGGGTGCCTCATAAATAGTTACCAACTTTTTTGATGTAATACTTCATGAAAGTTCACCTCTTTCTGGGAGCAGTCCAGGATTTTGGAATAACCTCCTGCTACCTAGAAGTAGCATGGTGATAAAGTTCCAGCTCTGTCACTTATTGACTGTGTAGCCATTACATAACCTTGATGAAGCTATATAACCTTTTTGTGTCTTTTTTTAATTCATATTTAAAATCAGGATACTAGTACATCCCTCATGTGGTGCTTGTGATTAAATGTTTGGTGTGGTGCCAGTCACATAATAAGCACTCAGCTACTTTATTGTGCTCATCTTAATTTCAGTTGTTGAGTAGAAAGCAACAGATTAAACTAAATAAAAATTCACATCCCTACTCCAGTAATGTTTCAGTCCCTCTGTGTTTGATTAGCTTTCCAGGTAAATCTTATGTTTAAGATATTACCCTGTGTTAATTTAATACATTATTCTAAAGATCCTCTCAAAGCAAACTTCCTAAGGATTGATTATACGTATTCATACACTTGAAAGGGCAGAGGTATGAAACTGTGCATTTCATCTAACATTCTATCTGCAGGCCTAACAGCATCTTCAGAGTATGGTCAAACCTCATCATTTTATGAGATAATATATACAGTCTTTAAAAAAACTGAGAGCACATGTTGGTTCTAGATATGTTACAGAGACCTTAATAGTCACTAAAGTATAAGAAAGTAACCACCTGTGAGGATTCTTCCCATAGCTTGTTTAAAAAAAAAAAATCAAATGAGCTATTATACAAATCGTAATCTTATTCTCTGGTATAAAGATTTTTAATTCAACTTCATAAGTCATACAATAATGTTTATTTTGAATTCAGAAGCATCATTTTTAGACAGGATGCTCAAAGTATCATCTATGAATTAGAAACATGTTGTATTTACTTTGAATAATTTATTAGGGCACTGAATAAAAATGCTAAGAAAGTAATAGTTCCACAATAGTTGTACAGTGATCTTATTTCTTAGGTATTTTTAACCACATGTTAGTAGAAGAAAAACTTTGAATGTCCTTGGTAAAACTTAAATTGTTCACAGCCCATAAAGATAGATATAAAGCAGTTCTTATTGAGTCACAGTGCTAAATCATTGTCTGGTTACACTAGGCAAAACACTAGTATTTAGTATATGCTTTTTCCTACTGTAAATTGTATATATAGTCAGCTAATTTTACGAGAGTAGATTATTTGATATGGGTTCATTGGTGAGAATCTTGATTTTCGATTGGTGTTATCTTCTATCCTTCTTGATCAGGATCTTAGATTACTCTACCAGAAATGAAAAGATATTTGAGAAATGGCTCTTTTCATTTCCCTTGCTCTTTATCATCTGTGTTTTCAGTTCAGAATATGGTGATTTGTTGTGTCTTTTAATTTCATCATTATTTGCTTTAAAGATACACTGTTCAAATATGTTATGACCATAACTCTAACGAGGCAGGTAATTATTGTCTCAGTCTGAAAAATTACTCTCTGAAGCCAGTCACTGTACTGAATACAGAAAATTCATTATTTCCACCTGCCTGAGACTGAGTTTAAATTCACTTCTGCCAGCTTCCTCCTCTTAATCTTTTCCATTCAAATATATATAAATATCTGTAGTTTAAAAATCTCTTATACACTATTTACATGTAATATCCATCTTTCTTTTGTTGCCATTTTACCTTTCTCTGGTCCTTTTAAAATTCATCCACTGTGGGATGAATTCTGCAGATCTGCTGAATCTTCTCTCAAAGGCCATCAGTAACTTCCTCCTTGCAGAACTGTAGCATCCACTTTGGCTCACTGAAATCATCTCCTCCCTTGATTTCTTTTTTTTTTTTTTCCTCTTAATGGATTTTATTTCAATTATAGGTGTGCATAAATCATCACAAGTCAATTTTACAGATTTTGTATCCCAAACCCCCAGTGCATCCCCCCACCCCCCCAGATTGTCTTATTTGAAAAACCAAGGTTTTCCAAAGTCTGTGAGTAATTGTCTGTTCTGTAAGAAGGTTCATTGTGTCTTTTAGTTTCCACATGTAAGCGGTATCATTGGGTGTTGCTGTCTAATTGTCTGACTGGTTTCACTTTGCATGATAATTTCTAAGTCCATCCATGTTGCTATAAATGTTGGTAATTCGTTCCTTTTAATGGCTGAGTAACATTCCATTGTGTGTATGTACCATATCTT
>PVHT021183699.1:10473304-10488791 GCA_004024745.2 Catagonus wagneri
GAAATGGATCTTAATGCTCTGCATCTTAAGCAGTAATTTGTAGTTGGGAAAGATTTATAGGAGCCGCACTCAAGGCATATGGAAGTTCCCGAGCCAGGAATTGAATCCAAGCCACAGCAGTGACCTATGCCATAGGTGTGGCAATGCCAGATCCTTTAACTCACTGTGTCCGACTGGACAAATGAGATGAAGGTGTACAGTACCTAAGGCAGTGTAGGCATGCAGATATTAGTTTCTCTTTCTTGCAAGCCTGCTCTCTAGGTTTTCTTCCTTCAGGACGACAGATGTCAATCCTCCCATCATTTTCCCATTGCCCATGGTTTGTTTATTCATATCGCCATGATCATCCCTCACTTTGAAGGATCTATTGAGTACTATATTGTATTCAATTAAACTAATAATGAAGATAGAAGATGACTTTACAGAGAGGGTATTGTTTTTACACTAACGGGTGTTAAGGTAATGACGGTGGTTTCGCTGTCAGTGGCGGTCGTAACAGTTTTTACCGTGCCTTGTGTTAAAAGAAGTTTGAGTTTTCGTTATTTGAAGTGTTATTCCTGTTAGATATGTGGCATCTGTTCATCTCTCAAATTTTACTATGATTTGGATAGATCACAGGAATAGCTCAGAAGAGGGAACACAATTATAATAACTTAGGTGCCAGGTGTTATTTTAAATTCCACATTCATTCTGTGGCAACTATGTCTTCTGTACAAGGTGCTAGAGCTCTTCTAATGGTGAAGAAATGTATCAGTTATTTATTGTTGCATAACAAACTACTTCAAAATGTAGTGAGTTAAGTATTTATCTCATAGTTTCTGTGGGTCAGGAGTTTGAACGTAGTTTAGCCATGTTCAGCTTGAGGGTCTCTCATGAGGTTGCTGAATAATAGTTATCTGAAGGTTTGACTGGGGTTGGAGGATCTCCCTTCAGGGTAGTTCAGTCACATGCCTGCCAGGTTGGTACTGTCTGTTGACAAGAGGCCACATTTTTTCCACATGTGGGTCCCTCTACAGGTTGCTTGAGTGCCCTTAAGACAAGGTGGTTGGCTTTGCCCAGAGCAAGCTTTCAGGAGGGAGAAGAGGAAAAGGGGGAAAGGGGAGGGTGCAAAAGCTGTCTAAAAAGCATCCTTCAAAAGTCACATAGCATCAGTTCTATCATATAACATCCTTTTTTTTTTTTTTGTCCTTTTGCCTTTTATCTAGAGCTGCACCTGCGGCATATGGAGGTTCCCAGGCTAGGAGTCTAACAGGAGCTGTAGCTGCCGGCCTTTGCCACAGCCACAGCAATGTGGGATCCGAGCCGCGTCTGCAACCTACACCACAGCTCACGGCAACACCGGATCCTTAACCCACTCAGCAAGGCCAGGGATCGAACCTGCAACCTCATCGTTCTTAATCGGATTCGTTAACCACTGAGCCACAAAGGGAACTCCCCTATAACATCCTTTTTATCAGAAGCAAAGCACTAAGCCTGGCCCACATTCAGCAAGAGGGGAATTAGTTAGATTCTACCTTTTGAAGGAGAGGTGTCAAAGAATTCCATGGACATTTTAAAATCACCACAGTAAAACATCTTTCTCTTCCAGATACACTGAATTTTATAGGTACCTTTGACTACAGTTACATTAGTGGCCATAACCTAGTGTTACCTAACATTGAGTTGTGGTTACTAAGGTAAATACCAAAATGCAATGAGAAAGGGCTCTAAGAGCAGTATGTATAAAAGGCATGCCCTTTTTTGATAACCACTAATTTGGCAATTTTGACTTGAATGTCCTACCATTTTCTCAAATTCAAAAGGTCTATGATCTGACTCACCAACCATATCCCCAAACTATCTCTCTCTACTTCCTGTTGTCATTGTTAACAATTTTTCTGCAAGTCACCTTGATTTGAGGCTGAGTCAAATACCACAGTACAAGCAGTCCCAGGAATGGCTCATGTTCACGTTTTCCCTTCTGTTTCTGTGTCCTAACATATCCCTCCTTCTTACTGCCCTTTTACTCAAATAATGGTTTCTTCGTTCCTCAACTAAGGTATCTGAGATCTCCCAGCTTCGCCTTCTAGTTTTCAGCTTTTTGTTTTTTTTTTAAAGACTTGCTTTGTTGGTCCTTCCCACCAAAATTGGAGAGTTTCTTTACCACAGAGAGACATCAGTAAATGTTCTCAATGTTTCTAAAGTTTTTTTATGGGATAAAAAAATGAAGTTCCTGTAGCTAAAGAATTCTCTTAGACCTAAATGTTGAGAGGGAAAGGATGTTAAGTTGACTCCTTCATGGAGAAGCTTTTGGTGGGAAGATGAGGGATGGAGAGGAAGGGGACAAGGTCTCTTCAGGTGATGTGGAGGAGATGAGTGGAAGAATTCAAACTGAAATCAGGTAATCTTGATTGACAGAACGAATGTCCAGGCACTTACAGTAGTGTGGGTAAGGTAATGGTGATGTCGTTATTTACTAGACTGCGTAGCAAGATTCTCAGTAGGAGGGAGAGAGCTCTCCACTGTGCGTGGATAGGGAAAGATGGAAGACCACTGGTAATCAGAAAGACCTGGGCTGCCAGTGGTTGCTTGTGCAGCCTTAGTCAAGTTGCTTACATTCTCTGGTCTTTAGTTTCTCAGTCTGGGAAAATAAATGGTTTGGACTAGATCATTTCCACTGCTAACATATTATGCCTTTGGAAAAGGACTTGGATAGAATTGAAACAACTGAATTTCACTATTTTTTAAACAAATCTCCCCCATTTATTAATTCCATTAAAAACAACTTTAGAAATAATGTTGAGAATATTTACTAATATCTCCTTTTTGAATCGCTCCAATTTCCATTTATTAAGTGGAAGCCAATATGAAATCAGATGATGCTATTATTATTGAAGTTGCTATTTAATTAATATTTTACAAAACACATTGTCGTTGGGTTATAATTTGAAATTGTTCCTTAGAGAAACTTTCCAGCCTTCAGGCATGAAAGAGTTAAAATGGCCAGTGTATCTGTGTAAATAATAATCTGTTTATATACTATGTTGTAAATTAACATTTCCGCGTATAGTGGAATTATTTTAAGACTGTATTCTTCCCAGTGTTCCATTTGTTCAAAAATATTTTCACGACAAAGGAGAATGTGTGTTAATTCTAAGAACTCAGTGAACATTAAATGGAGAGAAATTGATAGCCTGTTAACTTTAAAGGATTTTCAAATCATGACTTATTTTAAACTGTAAACCAAATTTATATTGTAATTAATCTAAATTGACCATGTCACATTAACCACAACTGATTAAAACGTGGTTTTATAAACATTTTAATCTTCCAAAGTAAACAGGAAGGAGTTGGGTCTGTTGCTTTTTTGCTCTTTCTCTGCCTTTGCCCTGATGATTTCTTTGGTCTGAAATGGGCCTAGCTGTTCTGCTAGGACTTAAGTTCTGGTGAGAAGGGTTTCAGGTAAACACAGCTGCCTTAAATGCGGTGATCTTTACCTTCCTAGAAATGTTTTTGTGTTGACCTTGGCATTACACTGTAATGGCTTCATTTTATAGCTGAAAGTTATATAGTGCTGACCATGTGCCAGACCCATTCTGAGCACTTCCACGTGTATTAACACATAGGATGTTCAGAACAACGCTTTGACAAAAGGCTGTTCTTCCCATTTTTACATATTGTCCTTCTCCTTAGATATCAGGTCGCTGGGCCATAGACATAGATGAGATCCCCAGAGCTGGCCAGCATTCATGGTTTGTACCCAGTGGTGGGCTCAGAAAGCAGTCTTCTTTCAAGATAGCCTTAGCAGCAGCCATATCTGAGAGCACCATTCCCAGGAGAAAACCACGTTTACTTGGATGGACACAGTGCCTGATACAGAGATGCCCCCTGCTGAAACCTGAGAATTGTCCTTACGGTCTTTCTACCCTTAATTTCTCACACCCATCCTTAAGCACTGTGAAATCCCCCAAGGCAGTGTTTCCCTTTATGAGCCCCCTGCTCTGTGCCATTGGCAGAGTTGAGCTGTCATTGTCTCCAGTCCGACCTGTTTCAAGTGATAGCCCCACACTGGTCTTCATGACCCTTTAGGTATTCTTCTTCCTGAATTCTTTGCAAGTTGTAGGCTGAAATAGCTTTTTTTTTTTTTTGGGTAGCAGTTTTATTAAGTTGTTCACCATTTAAAGTATACAAATCAGTTAGAATATTCACAGAGCTTTGCCATCGCTCCAGAAAGAAGCCCTGTCACTCATAAGCACTTATTCCCCATTTCCCCGTACCTCTAGCTTTAGGCATCTGCTAATCTACTTTCCAACTCTGGAGGTTAGCTTGTTAAATGGGGTTATACATGCTTTTTGTGACTTTTACTTAGCTTTCTCAAGGTTCATTGTTCAAAGAGTTTACTTATTCTTCCTGAGTGCAGCCAGAGACTGATTTGTAGCACAGAATGTCCTTCCTTAGTTGTTCCTCAAAAGGCATAGCTTTGGTCATGCGTATAGTGTTCAGGACCACCAGAGATTATCAGTGTTTCAGTGGGGTTTTTTGTTTTGTTTTTATGGCTGCACCCACTGCATATGGAAGCTCCCTGGTCAGGGACTGAATTCAGTCCACAGCTGCAACCTGTGTTACAGTTGCTGCAATGCCAGATCCTTTAACCCACTGCCGCTGGCTGGGGATTGAATCTGTGCCTCCACAGCAAACAGCTGCTGCAATTGGATTCTTAACCCACTGTGCCATAGCGGGAACTCCTGGTGGGTTCTCTTGACTACACTCTTCATCCCCTAGTCTCTTGCCTGTTTTGTGTCTACTATCACACTCAGCTGTCAGCCTCTTAATTCCTAGCTCTGCTAGTTTTCTAGGACTTTGTAACAAATTACCACAAACCAAGTGACTTGAAACAGCAGAAACTGGTTGTCTCACAGTTCTGAAGTCTAGAAGTGCAAAATCAAGGTGTCCTGAGAGCCCTCATCACTCAGAAACCTGTAGGGAACTCCTTCCTTGACTCTTCTAGCTTCCGGTGTTGCCAGCGGTCCTTGCACTCATTTGGCTTGTAGGTGCATCTCTACAGTCTCTACCTCTGCCTTCTTCACACAGTCATCTTTCTTCATGTGTCTGTCTTGGCGTGTTCTCATCTGCATGTGTGCATCCAAATTTTTCTCCTTATAAGGACACCAGTCATACTAGATTACGGTCTGCTCTAGTGACCTATCTTTAACTTGATTGTATCTGCAAAGACCCTGTTTCCAAATGAGGTCCCATTCACAGATGGAGGTGTTTAGGACTTCAAACTTTCGGAGGAGGGAGTTCGACCCTGAGCAGTAGCTGATTGCTCTTGTTTGCAGTAATGCTTCAGGGCACAGATTACCACACTTGCTGTCCAAACAGTGTCTGGCTTCTTGGCCAGGATTAGGGTGCTGCCAGTCTTTGAGGCTTGCTAAAGGTGCTTTCCTAGGCTTGGAGCTGTGGATCAGTAGCTCAAATGATGAGCGACTTTCCCTTTATCAGCTTTCCACCTGGATCTTCCCTGTGGAGCAGGAACTGTGTATATGTTGGTGTGTGAATAGGAATTAACCCTACCATGTAGCATCGATCTTCCACAGCCCTGATCTGGCAGTGGGAATCAGAAATGACAGAACGGTGCTGCCACCTCCTTGGTGTAGGTCTTCTGCAGCAGAGCCAGGGGAAATGATATCTGCTGATGTTTGCCAGCTGTCACACCCACCACTCTTCCACTTCGGGGATCAGTGGTGATGAGCCTGTTGGAACAGTCATGAGGGGTCAGGTGCAGAGTGACTGGAATGCCATGGCTCCCACTGTTAGCACCCAGTGTTCATGAATTTTGTTAAAGAAAAAAATTCTTTGCAGTTTGATGCAAGCCCCATTGATTGATCCCCAGGGATTCTGAATCATTGTCTTTGCTGATTTTTGCCAGATTAATGAATGGTATGTTGGGAGAGAGGGAGAGGTTCTCCCAGCTCATCAAACAGCCATTCTAGGAAAATCTTGCTCCTTTGAATAGTTTTAAAGCAGCATCTTTGAAGGTGGGATGATAGTGAGACAGGCACAGGATTAGCATGGCTTATACTCTTCAGTGGATTTAGAGGAATCATTTCGTTAGTGCTGATGTTATATTTTTCAACATATTCAACTATTCAACTTTTATAACCTGTTGTTAAAATGATTGAAATTATTTACGTAATAGCCTTCTTTTTTTAGCTACAATGACAACATTTAAAAATAAACGGTTAGAAAGAAATGTTATACCGTTTTGCTTCAGCAAATGAAGTTTTACTTGGAATATTTAATTGGCTAATTAAATGAGCTTAAGTCTTCATTGAAAGCTGGAGCTTTTCATAATGAACTCATAGCACATCTCTTTTGCAGTTATTTGATGTAAATGTCAGCATCTGGGCCACAGATTTTTTATCTTACTCAGTTGGTTGAAAGGGGCAGCACAATATCTTGAAAGCTTTTTAAAAACTCTGAGTGTGTTTATATTGAGGTAGCATTCTTGTAGTGATTAGTTTTAACTGCAGTGAGCTCTACACTTAGAGATTTCTGAAACTTGGAAGCTGTTATAAATCTGTATTATTTCTCCTAGACCAAAGTACTGCTTTTTAGATTAAGAAATCACTCTGACATTTCATCAATAAGAGATAATCACAAAGCATTTTTTTTCATGTTTTCTGTAAAGCTTTGTACAAAGGCTTTGTATCTTATAGCATTGTAACTGCCTCTCTGTATATGTTCATTTATTACTGATGCTCTTCATTAGAATCTTAGAAGTTCAAACCTTAGGTTTTACTTAGTCCTACCCCTTCATCTTGATGAAGTAATTTGCAGTACTTAAGAGATTATTTAGCTTTATAAGCCTTAAAATTTAAGATTTGTGTATATAACTGTAAGGGGTAGAACAAAATGATAACACTTCTCAATCTATGAAGCAAGGTGTAGTCTTCTCTTCTCTTTTCAGAAAGCTTTAGAAAATACCATGTGTTTTTCCTTATAACATTTTACCAGTTATTTTTGTCTAGCATTAAATTGGAATCTGTGTACCAAATAATTTTATTTTAGGCTTAACTAAGTCTCAAAGACCTGATAATTTTGTATTTTTTTTTAGGAGAAAGCATTTCTTTGTTGCCTTCCTCAACATTTATGTTTCAATAAATCGTAAATGGTTGTCAATGGTTAGTATTAATATAAACACGAAATCTTATCTACAAACCTGAAATATTTTTTTTGAATCCATGAATCAGGAATTAGTTAACATCAAGAGTTACTAGTTCTTAACAAATCCTGACTTGCTTTGTTTGTTGCTATATTATATTTGCTCCTCATAGCCACCTTATGAAGTTAGGTTGGACAGATTTTATTATTACCATTTTATAAATGGAGAAACTGAGGTTTGGAGTTTATGTAACTTGCCTAAATTTTACGAGCGTAATAATTTACTCCTGTAGTTAACCTGTTTCTTTGTCTGTCACTGGTCAGTTATTGGTAGTATTATCTTATTTCTCCCAAAGAATGAAAGTCTTGATGACTTTTGTTCTAGAGAACTTAAAAGAAATACCTTGAGCAATTTGATTTGACCCAGAAGCTAGCCCAGGAGGGAGGGATTATAAGTTAAACTCCTCTCAGTTCCTGTAGTGGCTCAGCAGAAACGAATCTGACTAGCATCCATGAGGATGCAGGTTCAATTCAATGCCTTTCTCAGTGGGTGAGGATCCAGCGTTGCCGTGAACTGTGGTGTAGGTCACAGATGCCACTCGGATCTGGCGTTGCTGGTGGTGTAGGCTGGCAGCTATAGCTCTGATCCAACCCCAAGCCTGGGAACCTCCATATGCGCGAGTGCAGCCCTAAAATTTAAAAAAAAAAAAAAAAAAAAGGTTAAACTCCTCAGAATGCCAAGGTTCTTTTCCTCACCCTTTCAGCGAACTGATTTAGCTCAACATCACCTTCTCTGTGAAACCTGCCTTTTTCCCCCCAAAAGGAGTCAAAAACTCTTATTCCTTCTATGCTCTCTTTGAACCTGCACTTTGAACCTGCCTCACTTGCCAAAGTATTATTTGTTGATACCATTATTGAACTCCTTGAAGGCAAATTCACTTCTCCAGGGCCTTGCATGAACTGTAGTGGAGCTCAAGCAATATTTTAAAAATAAGGAAACTATGTGTGTTTGGGTCACTTTGCCGTACAACAGAAATTGAAGAAACATTGTAAATCAACTATGCTATAATAATAAAAAAATTTTTAAAAGGTAAAAAAAGAATGATGTAAATAAGGTAATAATATAGATTAAAAACAATAAATAGCAATAGTAACAATTAAAAAAATAAATAAATGGATGAATGAATGCTACATGCTTGATATGTACTCATAAATTGTTTAAGACCAGCAGTATGGGGACTCTGATTCTGGATTAACTGTGCAGTGTTAAATGTTTGTTTGACTACTTAACTGTATAATGTTTTGTTGCTTTTTTGCTCCATAAATACTCTGGAGTCTTTAGATGGTGCTGGGCCAGTTTATTCCTACTCTGCTTCATCACTTATGGTTATTTTGGACCTGAATGAAACAGTTTCATTGTAATATTGCAGAAGTTGAGTCTGTGATTTTGTTAAAAATAAAAAAAGGTATTCAGGACATTTAATTTCTTACACGAAGTTTTATTGCTGGTGGTCTGTCATTTGTTTAAAAATAAAAATTTTAGCTTAAGTCTGACTATGCCACAAGTGAACTTTAGAGGGAACAAACTTCCTTGTGAATTATGACGGGAGTTTAAAGATGGATACATCCAAAAAGGTTTGGTTAGGGTCTGACTAACCGGTTCCTGTGTTTTCTGTGCTTTTCTCCTCTCCCTTCTGGCAGCACTGCCTTACTGATCAAACTACACTGTTTATAAGTGTAGTACCAGCAAATGGAATAGGAAAGGAGGTTCACATCCTTCAGTTTTGTTACACGTTAGCAGATTCTTTAAAGTGTGAAGAGGAATGAAAATAGGTTATTTGTGCCTCATCTCTATTATTTCTGTCTCCCATTATTAGAGATAACAATGACTTATCTATAATTGACTGAAATTGCAGGAAAGAAAAGTAGTTAAGGAATTGTTGCTCAGTGTTTTTTTTTCACACCTTTCTTTTGAGAAAAAATTAAAAATAAAAGAGACCTAAGTGGATTCTGATTATTTTCTTTATCTATGGCATTTTGTTTTGTTAAATTGTGTCTTATTTAAGAATGGTGGAATTGGGCTTGGTTGTGAATTACAGGAAGTGGCATGTGTGATAAAGACTGTGGTTTTATGTCTGTTCAACGTATCAAGGTGGAGCTGAAATGAAACTGTAAATATTTTAACACCACCAATTGCTTCTGCCACCAACCAGGACCAGTCCTAATGGAAACTAGATCAGCTGATACAAAGTTAATGGGAAATAGGGCAGAATCAGTCATTATTTGGTATCAGGCACACCTTAGCAATTTTGAGTCTGCTAGGCACACATTCATTTTGTTCACCAAGAATACAAATACTAGAATATTTTACTCTGAGAATTGAAGTAGCCACAGTAAAACGATCCTTTATTTTCTTTTCTTTGGGACTAGGATTTACGTTTAATAATAAAATGTATTTTGTACTTGATAAATAAGCATGAAATAATAATAAATTGAAAAAAAATAAAAACATTCAATTTGTATAATCTTTCCACAGTTTACATACCAATTTGATACTGGACTGGAGGAGAGAGATAAATTCTCCAGATTATTAAGCTGCCAGAAGTATACCATACTTTGCAGAAGCTTTTTTTGGAATAGTGTAGCCATTAAAAGATTTTACTGTTAGGATCTGAACACGTTTACGTCCTGTAGTAGTCTGTAGAGAACACTGAAATATATTTAATAGTGTAACCTAAGTAATTTCCATTTTCATTCTTTTCTTGAATTTTTAAATCCAGCCTTTGTCCAAAGGAGTCAGAATGTTACATTAACTTGTGCTTCCCCGAGCAGCTGTAAGAGTGCTCTTGAGTTTGTTCATTTTCCAACATGAAACTTGAATGCTTAACTTGAATATGTAACTTGAATGCTTAGTTTGTGCAAGATAATGTGCTACTATGAGAAATACAATAATGAATTCCCAACTCACCCATGTTATTGAGCTTCATGTCTCGGAGAACAAGGAAAACGAGGAGAATGACCAGGGAGCCCCTGTGTGCTGTTTTATGCCTCTCATTCTGATGTAATTATTCATCGTACTCCCTTTCATGAAACTTGCAGTGTCCTGGTTTGGATGACAAGTTATATCATCCTGTGAGTAACTATACAGACATTTGGCTAAGTTCAAGCATTAGGCTACTTGGAAAAAGCGTTATGAAAATTTGGAGGGAAGATTGACTTAAGTGAGGGTGGTGAAAGAACAGATACCTTAAATCTGATACTTTTTGTTAAACTGATGCTAAGGTGGCAAAGGATTGCCATTTGGTTCTTGGAAACTCTAATGTAGAAGTAAGAATTTCCTCTCATTTTCACTTCTTGGAGATAGATGTTTTGTAAACTGTACTCTTAAAAAAAAGAAGAGAAGGGCACAACTCCAGTGTTTTTTCTCATTTTATTTCGGGGACTGTCTTTTTGAGCAGTTGCTGAGATTTTAAGTTAGATAAAAGAGAAACATCTATGATGTTTCCAATCGCTTGATTTTTCTAAATCACCTAACCTTGCTAGAAATATTGATCATTAAGTGAGAGAAAGATTATGATTAATGTCAGGTATCTTTAAAAAGGGTTGAGGTTGTATCTAGTTTTGGCCTCAGAAATTTTCTACAAGTCTTATAATGACACAAAATTTAATCTTCAATACAGAATTAATCTACTCTTTCTCCTTTTCTCCCACCATTGTCCACATCCTTTCACTAATGAGAAACTCTTTAGTTTTATAACCAGGAGAAATACTTGTGTAAGTCGGTACAGATAAGACTGCTTATTGTACTTACAGTGTCAGGAAGTTATTTTGGAATTGCTTTTTCTGTCCTTTCAGACAATGGTGGTATATGACTTCATTCTCTTTTTTTCTTGTTGGCAAGGCAAACACATATGCTTAGTAAAACACTCATTGTCTTTTCTTGGCCATTTGTAGCAGAAAAACAACACTGTATGCTTGGGCAGACAATGTTTTATAGGATTGTAAGTCAGGCACCAGGTAGGAAGGTGGGATAGGTACAATGCTGCAGGTGGATTCTGTTGCCGAAATGAAAAACGAGTGATACCCTAAAATAGGAAAATGAATTCTGGTGAAATAAACCAAAACTCTAGCTTTATTTCATCTCATCCAGTGTGGGAAGGCTGGACAAAATTTTATAGACTAGTGAAACCTTATGCAGGTCTGAAAAAATCATTGTAAGGTTCAGATAAAACTTCTGTGTACAGATTAGGAGGTGCTGTGGTCTGGGAGCTTGTGAGGATGAAATTTTCTAGGTTCTGATTTCATGAAATGTCATTTCATATTTATTTTAATCTTAGTTGTAGGATGATAGGGATATGCTGATTTCTTATGTAGCAGTGATTATTGTGTGTAATAATGAACTCATATTTGTTAATATAAACATAGGACGGTGGTCATAGTATAAATATTGAGGCTATCAGATATTTTCTTTTTTTGTGATCTGATGTGAAAAGCAATGCAACATTTCAGGATAATGTGGTACAGTAAAAAGGAAAGAAAAATGAAGCAGCACACCAGTAATCTTGACAGGCAGGTTTCCTGATTTGCAAAGCAAAAGATCAGATTAGATAATCTCTAGAAGTGCCTTCTACCTCTGCCTGGGTGTTTGATTCTGTAAAGTAAACTCCTGTTAATTATGGCTAAAATATCTTGGTCTCAGTGGCCTTTGGGCACATTCAAACTAAGGAGTTCCCATCATGGTTCAGCGAAAATGAATCCCACTAGAAGCCATGGGTTTGCAGATTTCATCACTGGCCTGTCTCAGTGGGTTAAGAATCCAGTGTTGCTGTGAACTGTGGTGTCAGTTGCAGACACAGCTCGGATCTGATGTTGCTGTTGCTGTGGCGTAGGCTGGCAGTTGTAGCTCTCATTTGGCCCCCAACCTGGGAACTTCCATGTGCCAAGGGTATAGCCCTAAAAAGAAAAATACATAAACTGAGTAAGACATTCATTATTACATGTTTGCCCCTCTTGCCTCAGGATCTTATATGCTATAGTAATGTTTGTTTCTCTTGAGAATAAAACGAAATAATAATTTTTTTTGCCTTTTTCTAGGGCTGCACTTGGGGCATATGGAGGTTCCCAAGCTAGGGGTCTAATTGGAGCTGTAGCCGCCGGTCTGCGCCAGAGCCACAGCAATGCCAGATCTGAGCTGCATCTGCAACCTACACCACAGCTCACGGCAACGCCAGATCCTTAACCCAGTGAGCAAGGCCAGGGATCCAACCCGCAACCTCATGGTTCCCAGTTGGATTCGTTAACCACTGAGCCACGATGGGAACTCCACGAAATAATAATTTTTGATAAACATTTTATTGTTAAATGACATGAAAATTAAGGTAGGGGTACACAGACATAGGATTTTTTTTTTGTCTTTTTTTAGTGCTGCCCCTGCGGCATATGGAGGTTCCCAGGCTAGGGGTCTAATCAGAGCTGTTGCTGCCGGCCTATGTCAGAGTCACAGCAACGCCAGATCCAAGCCACGTCTGCAGCCTACACCACAGCTCATGGCAATGCCGGATCATTAACCCACTGAGTGATGCCAGGGATCGAACCCGCAACCTCATGGTTCCTAGTTAGATTTGTTTCCACTGTACCATGATTCCGACACAGGAATTTTTATATTTAATAATAAGGAATTCTAGTTATAGCTAAAAGTCAAAATTCTATTATTTTGAAAAGTGAGATCAAGTAGACAGATATTTATGAAGCTTCCAGACAGATATTTATGAAGCATGGTTCCTCTCTCAGAATGGGTTTTGAATGAACAATGGATTTAGGCAGGGGTGAAATTGAATATTTTCTCTTCATGTTTGCCTTGACAGCTAAAGGCAAATGCTGTGCCTATATTTTATCAAAGTACATGGCAGAATAGTAGGCAGAAAATTGTTATGTAGGCGGGCAAAAGGGCAGATTCTTTGCCAAATGGCTTGAAATGAGTTGATACAAGGAATTTAAATATTAGGTTTTGATGAGAGATTGTTAAATTTACTCAGTATTGTTGTTTCTTTTGGTACATAAGCTGATTAGACAACAACAACTAATTGGAGCCAGTGGCTCAGACAGCTTGCCTCCGTTGGCACAAAAGCTGGAGGATGGCACAGTTGGCTTTATTGCTGGCCAGGAAGACTTCTGTCAAGGCTTAGCTGCTAATATCTTCAGAGACCTCTTGGCCCTGTCTTTTTTTTTTTTTTTTTAAATTATTCAGTTACATTTATAGTTGTACAATGATCCTCATAACCAAATTTTGTAGCATTTCCATCCTAAATTCCCAGCACATCCCCCCACCCCCCAACATGTCTCATTTGGAAACCATGAGTTTTTCAAAGTCTATGAGTCAGTATATATTCTGTAAAGAAGTTCATTGTATCCTTTTTTTTAACTTCACATGTAAATTATAGCATTTGATGTTGGAGTCTCACTGTCGGACTGACTTCACTTAGCATGATAATGTCTAGGTCTATCCATGTTGCTGCAAATGCCATTATTTCTTTCCTTTTAATGGCTGAGTAATATTCCATTGTGTATATGTACCACATCTTCTTTATCCACTCCTCTGTCGATGGATATTTAGGTTGTTTCCATGTCTTGGCTGTTGTATATTGTATAGAGTGCTGCAATGAACATGGGAGTCCATGTGTCTTTTTGAGTTGTAGTTTTCTCTGGATAGATGCCCAGGAGTGGGATTGCTGGATCAAATGGTAATTCTATTTTTAGTTTTCTGCAGAATCTCCATACTGTTTTCCACAATGGTTGCACCAATTTACATTCCCACCAACAGGGTAATAGGGTTCCCTTTCCTCCACACCCTCTCCATCACTTATTGTTTGTAGACTTTTTGATGATGACCACTCTGGACAGTGTAAGGTGGTACTTCATAGTGGTTTCGATTTGCATTTCTCTAATAATTAGTAATGTTGAACATCTTTTCATGTGATTTTTGGCCATTTGTATGTCTTCTTTGGAGAACTACCTGTTTAGATCTTCTACCAATTTTTTGATGGGGTTGTTTGTTTTTTTTTGGTATTAAGCTGCAGAAGGTGTTTACGAATTTTGGAGATTAATCCCTTGTCAGTCACTTCATTTGCAAATATTTTCTCCCATCCTGTGGGTTGTATTCTTGTTTTGTTTAGGGTTTACTTTGCTGTGCAGAAACTTTTAAGTTTAATTAAATCCCATTTGTTTATTTTTGTTTTTATTGTCATTACTCTAGGAGGTGGATCTGAGAAGAGCTTGCTGTGGTCTGTATCACAGAGTGTTTGGCCAACGTATTCCTCTAAGAGTTTTATAGTATCTGGTCTTATATTTAGGTCTTTAATCCATTTTGAGTTTCTTTTTTGTGTATGGTGTTAGGAAGTGTTCTGATTTCATTCTTTTACATGTGATTGTCCAGTTTCCCAGCACCACTTATTGAAGGGGCTGTCTTTTCTCCATTGTACATTTTAAGCTCCTTTGTCACAGATTAGTTGACTGTAGGTGCTTGGGTTTAGTTCTGGGCTTTCTATCCTGTTCCATTGATCTATATTTCTGTCTTTGTACCAGTACCATATGGTTTTGATGACTAGCTTTGTAGTATACTCTGAAGTCAGGGAGCCCGATTCCTCCGGCTCCATTTTTCTTTCTCAGGATGGCTTTGGCTTTTCTGGGTCTCTTATGCTTCCAAACAAATTTTAAAATATTTTGTTCTAGTTGTGTGAAAACTGTCCTTGGTAATTTGATAGGGATTGCACTTAATCTGTAGATTGGCTTGGGTAATAGAGTTATTTCGATAATATTGATTCTTCTAGTCAGAGAGCATGGTGTGTCTTTCCATCTGTTTGTGTCATCTTTGATTTCTTTCATCAGCGTCTTAGAGTTTTCAGAGTACAGGTCTTTCATCTCTTTAGGTAGGTTTATTCCTAAGTATTTTATTCCTTTGATGCGGTGGTAAACAGGATTGCTTCCCTAATTTCTCTTTCTGATCTTTTGTTGTTAGTATATAGAAATGAAGTCAATTTCTTTGTATTGATATTGTATCCTGCGACTTGGACAAATTCAATGATGAGCTCTAACCATTTTTTGGTAAAGTCTTTAGGATTTTCTAGATATAGTATCATGTGATATACAAATAGTGATAGTTTTGCTTCTTCCTTTCCAGTTTGAATTCTTTTTATTTCTTTTTCTTCTCTGATTGCTGGGGCTAGGGCTTCCAAAACTATGTTGAATAGTAGTGGTGAGAGCAGACATCCTTGTCTTGTTCCTGATCTCAGCAGGAATTCTTTCAGCTTTTCACCATTGAGAATGATGTTAGCTCTGGGTTTGTCAT
>PVHT021183699.1:10489791-10575990 GCA_004024745.2 Catagonus wagneri
TTTTTTTTTTTTTTTTTTTGTCTTTTTGCCTTATCTAGGGCCGCACCCATGGCATGTGGAGGTTCCCAGGCTAGGGGTCGAATCTGAGCTATAGCCGTGGGCCTACGCCACAGCCACAGCAACATGGGATCTGAGCCGTGTCTGCAACCTACACCACAGCTCATGGCAACACTGGATCATTAACCCACTGAGCAAGGCCAGAGATCAAACCCGCAACCTCATGGTTCCTAGTCAGATTCGTTAACCACTGAGCCACGACGGGAACTCCTGTTGGAAGTTTTTTAATCACAGTTTCAATTTCAGAACGTGTGATTTGGTCTGTTCATCTTTTCTATTTCGTCTTGGTTTAGTTTTGGAAGATTTACTTTTCTAAGAATTTGTCTATTTCTTCTATGTTGTGCATTTTATTGGCATATATTTGCACGTAGTAGTCTCTTATGATCCTTTGTAGTTCTGTGATGTCTGTTGTAACTTCTCTTTATTTCTGATTTGAGTTCTCTTTTTTTCTTGATAAGTCTGGCTAAGGGTTTATCAATTTTGTTGATCTTTTCAAAGAGCCAGGTTTTAGTTTAGATCAATGAGATCTTTTCTGTGGTTTTCTTCGTTTCTGTTTCATTGATTTCTGCTCTGATCTTTATGACTTCTTCTGCTAACTTTAGGTCTTGTCTGTTCTTCTCTCTTTAGCTGCTTTAGATGTAAAAAGTTAGGTTGTATATTTGAGCTTTTTTCGTTTCCTGAGATGAGCTTGTATTGCTATTAACTTCCCTCTTAGAACTGCTTTTGCTTCATCCTATAGGTTTTGGAGTGTGGTATCTTCATTGTCAATTGCTTCTAGGTATTTTTTAATTTCCTCAGTGATCCATTGGTTGCTTAGTATCATGTTGTTTAGTCTCCACGTGTTAGTATTTTTTTACAGTTTTTTTCTTGTTGATTTCCAGTTGTATAGCATTGTGGTTGGAAAAAATGCTTGATATGATTTCAGTTTTCTTAAAGTTACCGAGGCTTGATTTGTAGCCCAGAATGTGATCAATCCTAGAGAATATTCTGTGTGAACTTGAGAAGAATGTGTATTTTGCTGTTTTTGGATGGAAGGTTTTATAAATACCTATTAAGTCCATCTAGTCTGCTGCTTCATTCAGAGCCTATGTTTCCTTGTTCATTTTCTGTCTGGACGATCTGTCCATTGCTGAAACTGGTGTGTTAAAGTTCCCCCTATGATTGTGTTATTGTCAGTTTCTCCTTTTAAGGTTGTAAACAGTTGTCTTATATGTTGAGGTGATCCTATGTTGGGTGCATATATAATTATAATTGATATAAATTCTATAAGTATATAGTCTATAAGTTATAAATATGTAAATTTAAGGTTGTTAGCAGTTGTCTTATATATTGAGGTGATCCTGTGCTGGGTGCATATATAATTATAATTGATATAAATTCTAAAGTATTTATTCTATAAATTATAAATATATAAGTTTAAGGTTTTAGCAGTTGTCTTATATGTTGAGGTGACCCTATGTTGGGTGCATATGTAATTTTAATTGGTATAAATTCTGTAAGTATGTATTCTATAAATTATAAATATGTAAGTTTAAGACTTTAGCAGTTTTCTCATATATTGAGGTGATCCTATGTTGTGTGCATATATAATTATAATTTATAGAAATTCTATAAATATATATTCTATAAATTGTTAATATATAAACTTTTCTTGGATTGATCCTTTAGTCATTACGTAATGTCCTTCCTTGTGTCTTATAATATTCTTTATTTTAAGGTCTGTTTTGTCTGATATGAGTATTGCTACTCCAGCCTTCTTTTGATTCCCATTCGCATGGAATATTTTTTTTTCCATTCTCTCACTTTTAAGTTGTGTGTGTCCCTAGAGGTGAAGTGGGTCTTTTGAAGACAACATATATATGGATCCTGTTTTCGTATCTATTCATCCAGTCTAGGTCTTTTGGTTGGGGCATTTAGTCCATTTACATTTAAGGTAAGTACTGATGTCTATGCTTTTATTGCCATTTTATAAAATGTTTTGGATTTGTTTTCTTGCTCTTTTTTTCTTCCCTTCTTCTCTTGTTCTCTCCCCTTGTGATTTGATGACTATCTTTAGCATTGTATTTGAGTTGATTTTTCTTATTTATTTATCAATTGTAGATTTTTGGTTTGCTGTTACCCTGAAATTTTTTTTTTTGTCTTTTTACCTTTATCTAGAGCCGCACCCGTGGCATATGGAGGTTCCCAGGCTAGAGGTCTAACAGGAGCTGTAGCTGCTGGCCTTCGCCACAGCCACAGCAACGTGGGATCCGAGCTGTGTCTGCAACCTACACCACAGCCCACGGCAACGCCGGATCCTTAACCCACTGAGCAAGAGCAGGAATCGAACCTGCAATCTCATGGTTCTTAGTCGGATTCATTAACCAATGAGCCACAAAGGCAACTCCCACCCTGAATTTTTGTTATGAATCTATATATATATGAGATTGTTTTAAGTTGTCGGTATCTTAATTGCATCTCCAACGTCATGCGTTTGTACCCTCCTCACAATTTCTGATTTTGGTAGCATATTTGTGCATGGATGATTTCATATCTTTACTTTATATATGCCTTTACTGGTGAGCCTTGTCATTTGTGGTGTTTTTGTTTCTAGTTGTGGCCTTTTCTGCCTATAGAAGTTCCCTTAGTATTTGTTGTAAAGCTGTTCTAGTGATGCCGAATTCTCTTAGCTTTTGCTTATCAGTAAAGCTTTGATTTCTTCTTCAAATCTGATTGAGAGCCTTGCTGGATAACGTAGTCTTGGCTGGAGATTTCTTCCTTCCATCACGTTAAGTATATTGTGCTACTCCTTTCTGGCCTGCAGAGTTTCTGCTGAAAAACCTACTGAGAACCTTATTGGGGTTCTCTTGTATGTTAATTTGTTTCTTTTCCCTAGCTGCTTTCAGTATTTTCTCTTTGTCTTTAATTTTGGTCAGTTTAATTAATATGTGTCTCAGGTGTTCCTCCTTGGGTTTCTTTTATACGGTACTCCTTGTGCTTCCTGGGTTTGAGTGAGTGGTTCCTTTACCATTTTAGGGAAGTTTTCAGCTATTATCTCTTCAAATATTTTTTCTGTCCCTCTTTCTTTCTCTTCTCCTTCTGGCACCCCTGTAATACGGATGTTGGTGCCTTTAATGTTGTCCCAGAGTTCTCTGAGACTGTCATTTCTTTTCGATCTTTTTTCTCTTTTCTATTCCCCATCAGTGATTTCCACTAGTCTGTCCTCCACCTTGCTTATTCATTTTTCTGCCTCCTGTATTCTGTTATTGGTTGCTTGTAATGAATTTCTTATTTAAGTTATTTTATTTTGCATCTCTGCTTGCTTAAGTTTTCAATCTTATATTTCTTTTCTCAGTGCTTGTTGTAAATTATCAGTCTTTGCCTCCAGTTTATTTCCAATATCTTGCATTATCTTCAACATCATCAGTCTAAAAGTCTTTTTTCCTGGAGGCTGATAATCTCCTGATTGGTTAACTGTTTTTTTTTTTTTTTCTTGTTCCCTTATCTGAGTTATAGTTCTCTGCCTTTTCATTTTTATAGGTTTTTGGTGTGGTCTCCTTTTTGCAGACAATAGAGTTGTAGCCTCTCTTACTTCTGATGTATGCCACCCTGGTGGCTCAAGTTGGTATGGAGACTTGCTGTAGGCTTCTGATGGGAGGTACTGCCCACTGGTAGATGGGGCTGATTCCTGTCCCTCTGGTGGGTGGGGCTTTATCTCTGGGTGATATTAGACATGACATTGTGCCTGGGGGTCTTTAGGCAGCCTGTTTACTAATGGGTGGGGCTGAGGTCCCACATGGACTATCGTTTGGTCTGGGGCTTCTCAGCTCTGATGGGTAGGTTTAGATTTTCCCAAAGTGGCACCTCTAGAGGAACACATGCTTTTGAGTATTCCCAAGAACTTTGCCTCCAGTGCCCTTCCCCACAACAAGCCACAGTCCCCCTCATTTTCCCAGGTGATTTTCCAAGAAATGCAGTCTGATCTGACCCAGATTCCTATGGAGCCTCTGCTTTACCCTGGGACCCAGTGCACATGAAAGTCTGTGTGTGCCTTTCAAGAATGGGTTCTCTGTTTCTCCCAGTCCTGTACAGATCCTATGCACAAGCCATACTGTTCTTCAATGCCAGATGCTCTGGGGGCTCTTTCTTCCAATGCTATATCCCGAGGCGTGGGTACCTGACAGGCTCAGAACTGTCACTCCTGTAGGTGAATCTCTGTGATACAGGTACTTTCCAGTCTGTAGGCTGCCCACTCGGTGGGTATGGGGTTGCTTTTATTGTGTATTCGCCCCTCCTACCTCTTGATGTGGCCTCCTTTTTGTCTTCTGGAATAGGATATTTTTTTGAAAGTTTCCAGTCCATTTGGTTGAAGGTTATTCAGCATTTGGTTGTAGTTTTGTTGTTTTTATGAGAGAAGGTGAGCTCCAGTCCTTCTATTCCGCCATCTTAATTCTGTCTCCCCTCTTGGCCCTGTTCTTGGAGAGCCTTGCCTTAAATGACCATTATTAACAAGGGGTGTGCCAGGAGACCCCTACTTCTTTGACTGTCAGTAGTATTGATGCAGTTTATGTACTTACCCTTCTTCACGTATTCTAGGAATTGCAAAGTTCTACCACTCTAGGAAAATGGACATGTCCCCTATTTGGCAGGGAAAAATTTTTTACAAAGCATCCGGCTTCTCTATTGAGTGGTAACTTACAACAGAACAGATGATCTTAATCTTAATTGTGCATGAAAACACCCAGGAATTTTGTTAAAAATTTAGATTACTGTGACACTGCACCGTAAAATCTAATGTATTGGGTGTGGGATGAAATATTGTAGAAACCAGTCTTTCCCCAGCTTACTCAGAATGGAGACTGCCTTCTTAAATACTCAGAAGTCAGAAATGATTTTAAAACCAAAGTGTTTTATAAACAATTTTAAACAAATTGGGTCTGTAAATATGCAATTCAGAGCTGAACTTAGAACAATCCTCACAGATTTAAATATTATACTTTAAATTGCCTGAGCTCATGTCTCTTACCGCACTTCCAGACTTGTGTGTAGAAGTAAGCTTTGAATATAAGGAATTCTCAAAAGTAAATTACTGCACATTGCTGGCTAGGGTAGATTTGTCCTGTTGGGGTAGGTAATAACTGTCTTTAACATTTTGACAGTACAGGAGAGGTCATTTAAAGAGTTCTGTATTCCATGTTATGTATTGAATAGGTCCAGATTACAAGGAATTGGGAGTTGGGTGTCTCCTAATTGAGCTATTTGAATTCGATAAGGCAGAGTGCCTTCCCTAAGATTGTAGAGAGAGAATCTGGATGATTATTTCATTTTCCGGTAGCTTTATGCATCGGGATTGGACTAGATATTTTGGGTTAAATGATTCAGGATTTGAAAATGCTCTAAACTGTTCAGCTATGTTTGTGTACAGTTCCTTCTCAGATCAAACCAAATTGGTATGGTAGGCTCAGAAACATTTGAGGTTAGACAGTTTTATCTGAAGAGTTTATTATTCCTCAAGAAGAATACATAAGATTTACTGTTACTGAAAAAGGTTATACCATTTAATTATTTGTAATTATCATTTACAATTCTGTAACACTTACGTAGTCTAGTCATATAATTGATATGTTAATTGGCCATCATGTAATGAAGTTGGTACTTGCGATTTTCAAAGTAGAACATGTTAGCTTAAGGATGTGTATAAAATATGTTTAGACAGTAATTTCCTTTAGATTTTCCAAATCCAGTTTATCACTTTATACTTCGGTAATCTACACAAGCTTAATGATTTGTTTAAAAAATCAGCACAATTAAATAACTCTTTCAAAATCTGTTTAAATGATTCCTGTTTAAAGGAAAGATGTTATCCTTAAGTTTTTTCTTTTCAAATGATAGTGATAGGACTTGCTAACATTTATTGATTACTTTGTGCCAGTCACTCTCTTAAGCTCTCATTTGATCCTCAACACTGATTCATTGTGAAAGAAGTTAATGATCTCTTAAATTTATGCCTTGCCATTTCATTATATTGGCTTTTTAAAGTGAACTTTTTAGGTTCAGATAGCTGTAGATTCAAACATAACCATAAGACAAAATACAGAGATTCCTTGAACTCTTTCCAGGTCTTTTCATTCCTCTTAAGAAGGTCTTTCACAGAGCAAAAGTTTTGTCTTTTCACAAGGATTAGCTTATCAAGTTTTCCTGTAGTAGATGATGCTTTTGGTGTCCAGTCTCAGGATTCTTTGCTGAGCCTTAGGTCACCAAGATTTGGTGGGGGAAGGTTTTAAATTTTAAGTTTAATTCCTTATTTTAGTATGACGCATTTGTACAACCAGTAAGCCAATATATATCATTATTATTAAGTATAGTTCATATTTTATTCATAATTTCTTAGGTTTTAATCTCATGTTCTTTTTCGGTCCTGGGACCCCATCCTGGGTATCACATTACATTTGTTCATCATGTTTCTTTAGCCTTTTCTAGACAGTGAAAATTTTTCAGATTTTCTTTGTTTAGATGGCCTTGACAGTTTTCAGGTACACTCTTCAGATATTTTGTAGAATTTCCTTCAGTTAGGATTTGTGTGATGTTTTTCTCATGATTTGACTGGGTTTATGGGTTCTTGGCAGGAAGAACACAGAGGTAAGGTGCCATTTCATCGTATCGTATCAGGGTACATGTGATCAACATGACTTATCACTGATAGTATTTAGTTTGATCACATGGCATCAATAGTGTTTGCCAGCTTTTTCTACTGTAAAGTTCCTCTGCTTCTCCCTGTAATCTTTAAAAGGAAGTCACTGTGTACAACTTACCTGTAAGGGCTGGGGAATTATGCCCCACACAGGTTTTGGTATAGTGTATTTTCATTATCATTCAGTTGTGTGCATTTTTCTTTCTCTCATTTTTTTTTTCATTTTTTTTAATTTTCTTTGAGAGTTCCTGTTTGACACGTGGATTATAAGTATGTTTAATATCTAAATGTTAGGGAGTTTTCTTTTTTCTGTTGTTGATTTCTAGTTTAATTCCATTGTAGTGGAAAATATACTCTGATTTTAATTCTTTTAAATTTTTTTGAAATTTGTTTTATGACCCAGAATATGGTCTGTGTTCCACGGGCTTTTGAAAAGTGTGTAGATCTGCTGTTGTTGGGTGGATTGTTGTGTGCATGTTAGTTACATTGTGGTGGTGCATTATTTTATTTGTTCAGTTTTTCTGTGCCCTTCTTGATTTTTCTGTCTTGCAGTTCTATCACTCGTTGTCAGTGGGGGTATTGAAACTCCCAGCTATAATAGTGGCTTTGTCTTTTTCTTCTCTCAGTTCTATCAGTTTTTGATATATGTTAAGATTTTCTTGTTTGGTGCATACACATGTAGGATTACACTTTCCTGGTGGAGTGATCCTTTAATACTGTTTGTCTCTAGTAACTTTTTGCTTTGAAGTCTACTTTATCTAATGTTAATATAACTATCCTTGCTTTTTTAAAAAATCGTTTGCGTGCTATATCCTTTTCCATCCTTTAACTCTCAACCTGTGAATGTATTACATTGGATTTTAAAAGTAAGTCAGAGCCCAATTTAGGTTTTAAATATTCTCATGAAGTTCTTCTGAATTCTTTCAGAGAAGATAAATGGTACACATATTTTTAAACTGGAAAATAGAATATTGGTACAAAGCAGAGTAGAGAGAGCCTTATTCATTAAGTCAGTGTTTTGGTCATAAACCAAATATTTTTTGACTACCTCATGTGTGGCCAGGAATTGTTAAGTGCTGGAGACGTAGTAGGTGAAGAAAGCAGAAGGAAAACAAGACAAAACAAACATGCCTGGCCTGGCTTTTGCGTTCTAGTGGAAGAAGAAGAAAGTGAACAAATAAATTATATTGTATGTCAGAAGGTGGTAAATACTTTGGAGCTGGGAAAGGGGCAACACAGGTACTACCAGTAAATGGGGGTGGGGGTGGGGTGGGGTGGGGGTGGTTTTGTTCCAAAAGGGTGATCGGAGAAGACCTCCCTGATAAGTTGAAATTTCAGCAAAACCCTTAAGATGATGAGGGAGGAAGCTGTGTTAATTTCTCTGGGAGAGGAGTATCTCAGGCAGAAAAGGGCCTGCTTGGTATTATGTTAGAACCAGCGGGAAGCCAGTGTGACTGGAGCCCTGTGGCCTGAGCCGTTGGGGGAGAGATAGGTTTGAGGGGAAGCAGGTAGGTAAAGCTGAACCCTCTGGCCACTGTAAGGGCCTTAGCTCAGGCAAGGTTGGGGGGCGGGCTGTCATGGAGAGTTTTGAACAGAGTAGTAACATGGCTTAGCTTTCAAAAGGAGCATTTAGTGATTTGTGTGTACTTATCTGGTTAACAAAAAACAGTAGGGAGGTGGAAATTAAGTTTCATGGTTTTTTTTTTTTCTTTTTTACTTCCAAAACCCTTTCACTCCTTTACCTTTAATGGATCTAAAGTAATTGTTTTTTTAATTTAAAAAGTTTGAGGTGTGCTGTGGATTAATTCTAAATGTGACCCCAGTAGTAGCATTAGGAAAAAACCTCTAATTCCTGTTGAGCAGTTTGACAGCTATTTTAAAGGTCTGAGGGAATTCACCAGAGGCACAGATGCTATCACGTCAGGAATAACAAAGACTGGAACCTCTGCCACAACTGTAATTTATCTTGGTTCATTTTCAGTGGCCTGTCAGGCACTTCATATCCACTACAGCAGCTGAGTGCTTGAACAGTCTACCTTCAGCAAGAGCAGACACAATAATTAGGGATGGTAAAGAAAGGAGAAACATACACCACTGATAACAGAAACCAAGTTTATACAATATTCAGATTGCCAGAGCCTTGTCAGGTTTCTTTTGCTGAAAGGTCATTTCACTTAAAAAACTTCAGTGAAGATGAAGACAAGCAAAGACAAATATGAAAAAATCGTGTTTTATAAATAAAAAAAGGACATTGGGATTATAGTACTTAAAGGATACAGGAAATGCAGACAGATTTTTTTTTTTACAGATTTATCTGAGATAGTGTTCAAAATTTGGTTCATTTCACCTTTTGAAAAGAATTAAAGAATAAACAGTCCTCTCCGCAGGTTCACACAGCCTATAAAAGGAGAAGCCAGGAGTCAAAGGCAGGTGGCATCCAAATTCTTAGGTGATCACACTCTTCTCCTCTAAACAAAAACTGAGTCTTCCTTGTTAAGTAAGCTTTTTACCAAACTTTATTATATTTGCGGAAAGGAGCAGGTGTGTGTCACAGGATACAGCTTCCTGAAGTTTCACAAAGGGACCTCACCATGTCCCCAGAACCTGAGTGAAGACAGAGAACCCCCCCCTCGTACCCCCTGGGGCCCCCTCTAGGATCTCGCCTCTTGAAGGACCTTAGGCCTTATGTGAATATGATCTCAGAGCCTCTGTTATAATTTCTAACCTGTACCCAGGGTAATCTATAACCATGTTGTCCTTAAACTATCATGAATACTATGTTTAAATCTCTCCAGAATTAAAACTCCTTCTAGGGGCATCTGCATATGCAGATCTTATTTACACTTTGCTTCAATTTGAACCCCACCTCTACCCCTAAACTCAAAAGGTCTTTGTAGGTATTAACCTCAAATAGATTACGTTCTCAGAATTCTCCATAGAACCTTTCCGTATAGCAAGAACTCTACAGATTCTTTCTGATTCAACAACTTGGGTAAATTGTAGGTGATCAGAAAGTCAGGCAGCAGGACCATTAATAATAGGAATTGTAATTATGTTTTCTGATCCAAATATCAAAATAATGGAGTCTGACGACATGTCAGAATCTATGAAAATTGAGTGACAGGAAATTCAAGGTGTAAAATTCTTTGTATCTACAGAGAAACATACTTTTATTTCAAGTTTAGAATCCTGTTTCCTAATTGAGTATGTAAAATACTTGACCAAAATGCACTAATTAGCCTGTTTCCAAAAGTAATATCTGTGTCAAAACTACATTTGATAGTGACTCTTAATATGTGAAAACACTTACATATGCCTGCCTCATATTAAAAATTTATGATCCATTAAATCTATGAAAGTAAATGTAGTAGCTGAATAGATCTGGTCTGATAATACCACTTAGACAAATATTATTATTGGTCTATAGAATAAAGTCATGATTTTAAAGAATCAATCTATGTGTAGTAATTTTTGTCCCTGTGTGAATACTCTGCAGTTATTACTAAAGACAGTGTCAAGTAATATCAGAGAGGGCAGTAATCCAGACATTCAGCCCTGACCTAGAGAAATAAATGTGTTAATGACTCTGTGATTCTGATGAGCTAACTTTGAACGAGAGAGGTTGGAAAAAATTCAGTATATTTTAAAAGGTCATATTCCAACACACAAACTAATTTCCGTCTGAATTTCTCCAGTTCTGACAGTAATCATAATAAAAGTAATACTGAAGATGATATTGATAGACCTACCATTTTTGAGGGGGGAGGGCAGGTTAATCGGTTACTTGGACTATCCTCTTTTCAGAAAATTTCCCAGCCACCCAGCATACAGGCATTAGTGTGCTCAGGTGCCATCCCCTTCAGGAAGCCCCTTTGACAATGATGAGCCCATGCTGATGATTTCTCTCAGCTACTGTGGTCACCGTTGTCTCTGTCATACAATCTAGCATTTCATGATGTGGGACGTGTGGCGTTTTAGGCTGTTTTCGGAATGTAAATCTGCCCTTAAAAATAAGCTTCTTGTGGATCAATACTGTGTTCTCTTTCCCCATGCCTTCACTCGTATAGCACAGCGTAGGAAGTAGATACACTTAAACAGACTTCCCCATTTTGCTTTTAATATTAATTAGGATTCTTGTTACTTTAATTTACATTAAAAAATTACCAAATGATTGTCCTCATCTGCTTTATCAGTAAGTCCCCCCCGCAAAAGGCCTAGTTCACAGACACAAAGTTGAAGCTGACCCTGAAGAAAGAACAGAATATCTTCAAGTGCTAGTAATGCCCAGTAATAAAATTCCTGATACAGTTCAACAGGGTTTAGTTTTTCTTTTTTTTTTTAGGGCCACACCCGTGGCATATTGAAGTTCCCAGGCTAGGGGTCGAATCAGAGTTGTAATTGCTGGCCTACACCACAGCCACAGCAACTCCAGATCCGAGCTACTTCTGTGACTTACACCACAGCTCACGGCAACGCCAGATTCTTAACCCACTGAGTGAGGTCAGGGGTTGAACCAGTGTCCTTAAGGATACTGGTCAGGTTCATTACTGCTGAGTCATAACTGGAACTCCTCAACGGGGTTTTTCAGTGTGATTGTAACAAACTTACGTGACTTTTAAAAGAATGAGCTCTTTTGTTAGATCCAGTAGCACCATTATTTTGAAGGTCTTGCTGACCAGAATAAATAACACTTCTCTGAATCCAGCCAGAGCTCCTGAGATACTTTAAGAAATCATCCTTTTACAAGCAGGAGAAGTCCAGAAGATGGTGTCATTTAACCCATTTTACAAATTTGGTACTAAGATACAGAAGGGTTTAGGAGTTCCCTTCATGGCTCAGCAGTAAAGAACCCAACTAGTATCTGTGAGGACACAGGTTCAATCCCTGTCCTCGCTCAATGGGTTAAGGATCCGGCATTGCCGTTAGCTGTGCTGTAGGTCACAGACACGGCTCAGATCCCACATTGCTGTGGCTGTGGTGTATACTGGCAGCTGCAGCTCCAATTCAACACCTAGCCTGGGAACTTCCATATGCTGCAGATGCAGCCCTAAAAAGGCAAAAATAAGTAAGTAAGTAAATAAATAAATAAATAAATGGGGTATAGAAAGATTAAATGGCACATAATAGGCTCTCAGTCCATGTTTGATCTTGTTGCTCACCAGAGTGAAAGTGCTAGGTAAATTGGTCAGAGAGTCAAGATTAAAGCTGGATCATCCTGACTCTTGATTTAAAAGCATCCTCTTTTAAGGAGGGCTCAGCTCAGACCTCAAGGGCTACACCTACACCCCAAATCAAGGAAGGTGTGCTCTCTTACAAACTTTAACACAAAAAATACCTTTTCCTTTAAAAATTGTTTAGTTTCCCATTCAAGCCATTTTTCCACTATAGAATTTAACAGTTTTGTGACTTTGGTAGTAATCATGAAAATACATACTAAAACTTCATTAATATAAAACCTCAATGATTTGGGAAAGTTAGTTTAGATTATCTGCTGCTTATTAAAGAATTTAATACCTGGAGAGACAAAGGTTTGTTTTGTTTTTCTTAAAGTGACAATTTTGGATTGTAATTCCTAACCCATGTTCTGCAGTTAATTAATGAAATGATTGTGGCAGCGTCTTTTAATGGACTGTTTTTATCTAATAGAAAGTTACCAATGAGAAATACTTAGAAACTGAAGGGATCAGTTTGCAAAAATGTTGATGTTGACCTAAAAGGTGGGAATCGTTTAAGGACAGAGTCTCAAATATTCAGGGCAGGCAGCTACAATTCGTAGATGTCCTTGCCCTTGGTTTTCTTGCCGATAGCTTGTGCCGATAGCTTATTCTGTCTCAGCAGAGTACGGATAAGATGTGGTAAAATTCAGATTGCATAATTTTGCTTTAGGTAAGGAGCACTTTCAAAAAGTTTCAGAGACTTCAGTATATAAAAGGCAAGACTTTTTTTGCTTAATTGTTTTTAATACTATTTCTAACATAATGGATAAGTATTGGCTAAATAGTAACCAGAATCAAGCCACAGTTCTACACCCATTAAAGACTGTGATTGTGGCATCTTGTTGGGTTGTAGTTTGTAAACTGAAGTAATATATTGATTGACCTAATTTCTTTCTTTTTAGTACTTTGAGATGTTTGTACTGGTTTCCTGTTAGCAGGTCTTAATTAGCAAAGATTTTTAAGTCCCCGTTGCTGTCAAGAAGGACAGAAACCAGTCTTGGCAGGTAAACTTGGCAGACTGGCCGGTAAACAGACTACAGTATTGGGAATTAAAAAAAAAAAAACAAACTTGAAAAGGTCAGATCTATACATTTTTAATATAGAATAACAGTATTGGCTCATGGAGCAGAGTTTGTGGGTAAAATCACATGCCAGTTAATTTCAGTTTGTTTTGAGGGTACAGATATCACCCCAAATACAGATCGGTAAATGCACCTCAGGAATCCAAAGCATAAGAGAGAATGGAGGAGTTCCTGTCCTGGCTCAGCAGTTAACAAACCCGACTAGCATCCGTGAGGACGTGGGTTCAATCCGTGACCTCGGTCAGTGGTTTAAGGAGCTGGTGTTGCCCTGAGCTGTGGTGTAGGTTGCAGACACGGCTTGGTTTATGCATTGGTGTGGCTGTGGCATAGGCTGGCAACTACAGCTCCGATTAGACCCCTAGCCTGGGAACACCCATATGCCGTGGATGCGGCCCTAAAAAGACAGAAAGATCAAAAGAGAGAGAGAGAGAGAGAGGGGGGGGGGGGGAATGGACTAGTATCCATTCTCCAATGGAAACTGGAATCCATGAAGATGTGGGTTCGATCCCGGGCCTCACTCAGTGAGTTGAATTGAAAAGATGTCGGACATTAAAGAATGATGCAGTGTTCTGAAACAGCATTAGTGTTTGCTTTGAAGTTGATCAAGACAGAACTTAGCCCTCTATATGAAAGTGAGGTTTGACTCTGCTAAAGATCATATCTGATTTCTTCAGTAGTCTCTTCTGTGTCCGCTGTGAGACACACCTAACATTAAGTGGCAAGGCAGGATTACAGTGCACACCCTAGAGTCCAGCCAATTTATCATCCTTGGAGCTATGTGGAATGCTGTGTAACACAATCAAAAATAGATGACAGAAGGCTGTCCAAACAACTGCTGCACCATGGTCTAAAAGAGGGGCTCACAGACCAAGCTGACAGAAGAAGTGCTTTAAGGGCACACTGAGTCACAGCATCCAGTGATAAAACACAGCTCAGGGTGGCCAGGAAACTGTCGTTTCTGTGAATGCAGGAATCAAAAATGAAGTAGTTTCTTTATAGCAAAACGACTGAAATAACATGATCCTAAAGCATTTGCTTGCAGACAGGGCAAGATTGTCCAAATCAGAGCTGGATTTCAAATCAAAGGGCAATTTAATACGAACATCATGAAAAGGATTAATTAGATCCTCTAAGGTAATTCACAAACCATTAGAAATATCTTTCATTATTAAGATATTAACAACCTTCTTTTTTTAATTTTTTTAATTATTTTTTTTGTCTTTTTGCCTTTATGTAGAGCCGCACCCATGGCATATGGAGGTTCCCAGGCTAGGGGTCTAACAGGAGCTGTAGCTGCCGGCCTTCGCCACAGCCACAGCAGCGCGGGATCCGAGCCGCATCTGCAACCTATACCACAGCTCACAGCAACGCCAGATCCTTAACCCACTGAGCAAGGCCAGGGATCGAACCTGCAGCCTCATGGTTCTTAATCGGATTCTTTAACCACTGAGCCACGAAGGGAACTCCGATATCAACAACCTTAACCATTTGTTTAACACAGAGTTTTAAATTATATTAGTTTGGTTTAAAAAATAATAACGAATATCCAAAGGGCTTATTTTTCAGTCTAGAAATGGTCCTCCCTTCTCCAGTATAAGAGATCATTTTTAGCATGGTAAGTGCTTATTAAACCGTGGAGTTAATTTAGTAATAGTTTTCTATGACATGAAACTAAAATCTTTCATGTGCCTTTGAGTAGATCATATTGGTATAAAAATATAGGATAATATAGTTTAAAAATTCTATAGCATAGGAGTTCCTCTTGTGCCTCAGTGGGTAAAGAAACTGACTAGGATCCATGAAGATGTGGGTTCGATCCCTGGCCTCACTCACTGGATTGAGGATCCAGCATTGCTGCAAGTTGCCGAGTAGGTCACAGATGCAGCTCAGATCCATTGTTGCTGTGGCTCTGGTGTAGGCTGACAGTCGCTGCTCCGATTTGACCCCTAGCCTGGGAATTTCCATATTGCACAGGTGTGGTCCTAAAAAGAAAAAAAAAAAATCCTATAGCGTAAGAGTATATCATCAGACTTTAAGAAATGATGAAAAACTGGGCCAAATAAGGATCCAGAGGAAAGCACATTGTCAGATATAGCCAGACCCCATTGTCAGCTGTAGTGAGCCATGAGCCATTGCAAAGTCCTTGACCAGGAAAGGAAATGCTTTTATAGAGAGGAAAAGGAAGTTGTAAAAGCAAATTACATCTCCAAATGTAATTTTTAAATCTTTAAAATAAGTGACTGAAACTCAGAATGCACTTTTCCAAAGAATATCAAATAGCAGATAGGTTCACAGACTGGCCCACAGATACCAATTTAACACATAAAATACCTAAAATATGCATTTGGTTTTAAAAATAACCACTGCAAATACCCATCAGTAATCAGGCAAAATGAAAAAAAAAATGGAAGAAATAAGGGGATAAGATAGATGTTAAATGATCCCTTTGTAGCAGAGCTGTTGAAAAGAGATTCTAAAGCATTAGCTTGCAAAAAGGGACAGAAGGTACAAATAGTGGCTGCTATTAAAAATCAAAGGATAATTTGATGTAAACAGCAAGGAAAAGATTAGAGAATTAATTGGAGCAGATACAGAGTTGTTTAAAAACGACATCTATTTTGAAATTTGTATTGGAACAGGACAGGTATTTTAGAAACTGTGATTAAGGAAAAATTACCTACCTTCTTCCTCTGCTCATCTCTTAAAAGCCAGTTGACTTCTTTCTCATTCTGTATACTTGTTGGTGATTTCCTCTACTTCTCTGTATTTAATCATTATCTGTTTGCTGGACTTCCAATCTATACTCCTAGTCTAGAGCTATTCTCTTTACTTTGCTACTATATATGCTCAGCTACTTACTGAATATTTCCACTTGGATGTTCCACATAAACCTTAAATTCACTGTGTCCAAACCTGAAAATACTACTGTAGTGAAAACTATTCAGCTGCTCTTTTTTACCTTCAGGTAAAGTATAAGCTCTTGAACTTGAATTATACTGTCCTTTATGATCTATACCTCTTTATCCTACTTACTTCTAACCTCCTGGCACAATGAAGGGCTGATCTTCTAACAATTCTGTGAAAAAAAAAAATATGCCATTCCTTCTCCTCTCTGGTCCTTTGGACGTGCTTTTAAAAATATTTAAAACTAGGAGTTCTTTAAACTGGCAGTTCCAGTCGTGGCTCAGTGGTTAACCAATCCCTCTAGGAACCATGAGGTTGCGGGTTCGATCCCTGGCCTTGCTCAGTGGGTTAAGGATCCGGCGTTGCCGTGAGCTTTGATGTAGGTCGCAGACGCGGCTCGGATCCCGCGTTGCTGTGGCGAAGGCCAGCAGTTACAGCTCCTGTTAGACCCCTAGCCTGGGAACCTCCATGTGCCGTGGGTGCGGCCCTAGAAAAGGCAAAAAGACAAAAAAATTAAAAAAAAAATAAAGAAACTACACACAATAAACTTATAACAAGTTATTTGTTAAGAGGAGTATAATTTCCTTGTATTCATAGCCTAAATGCTATTCAGACCATAGATTTTAGTTATCTATGTGAAGTGATGCCCATGCTGACCTGAAACAAGCTGACTGCCAGCTATTTTTCCAACAAAGATGAGTTCATTTGGGATCAGCAGAGAATTGCAATTCACAGTCTACAGCTATAGTGAGCCATGAGCCACTTGCAAAGTCCTTGACAAGGAAAGGAAAATGCTTTTATAGAGAGAAAAAGGAAGTTGTAAACAAAGAGTCCATGGCCTTTCATTGGCTGAGTCCTTGCCGGGAAAGAGCAGTCTTGCTTCTTCCTGTTGGGCTCTGCTCTAGTTGCTGAGCATAACCACTCCCCCTTTCTGGTCTCCCAGTTCCATTTACCTGGGGTTACTGTTTGTCAGTTTTTTATACACACAAGCTATACTTTGCTTTTTTAAAAAAATGTTTTAAGATGCTTTATTAAGTTAGGAGTAGTAAGTATAAAACAATGAATTATGTGTAGTAAATACTCTTTCTTCTAAAATAAAAATTTGGGATCATTTAAAACCAAGAAAGAATGTCAACTTCTCTACCAAAAATACCATTGATATGCCCACAGTTAAAATCACTGATTTAGACTTATAAGGTATCAGTACTCAGGGAGAGTAATGTAATTTAAATTATCTTATTTTGTTACATTTTATAAACTATAGACAATGAAATTGTTAATCTTGGTGAATCATCGATGATTAACTGAAATTACCAATCTCTCAAGTTACAGCCACTGTTTTATAAAACAGGTTATGTTCAAGTCAGTTATCCTCAGGATGGGAAGGAGGAAGGAGAAGGGTCCTGAGACCGTGGAGAGCTGCCAGCGTAAACTATGAGCATCGCCTTTGGTTAGCAGATGCCCACCTCCCATCTTCTCTTTCTGCATCTTCATTTATTCTCCAGATCACAGTACCTGAAACTCTGGGAAACTGGTGTCTAAAGAAGTGTGAACAAGCAGCATCCACCAAAGAAAACTCCTTTATTTTCGTCTAAAAGTAAATCACATACCTGAAACGTGACTTTGAAGTCCTGCTCCTAAAGAGAGTAAATGGACTGTGAACTGATTTCTCGCTGGTAGAAAAAAGTATCAGCAGGCACTTCTGAGTGACATTTGTAAGTTGTGTGGTTTCTTTCATAAGTAATCTGTCCCTTCCTGACTGATTCCAGTGTAATTCAGAAGGGCAAGAGGTCCTCTGTGTACCCGGGTTTCAGCCATCCGGGATACCGGCAGGAAGGTCCGGGGAAGCAGTGCAGAGCTCTCACACAATCTCTTTCTCTCTTCCTTCCTCCCTCTCTCCCTCTCTTCCTCTCTCTCTCTCTCTCTCTCTCTCTCTCTCTCTCTGTCACACACACACCACCTTAGAGATTTAAAAAAAACAAATCCGATCCTATACTTGGAAAAGTACCCTTAACCTATCTTCTTCTGAGACATTTGCATAAACTTACGGCTTATGATCATTTGTCCCGTTCTGTTCATGGACAGTGAGATTTATAGATTTATTGAGCTATTGGACAGCTTTTCTCATTTTGCCAACAGGATATATTTCTACACATTTCTTTATACATCTATCTGCCTACAAAGAAATCATGACTGACCACCTGATTTGTATCCAGTGCTAGTCTACAACTTAGTCTTACCTTGAACCTATGAAAATATGCTTATAATACAATCTTCAGATTGTTTTTAATGTGGGAAATAAAAGCAAAGAGATCATCAGGGAGGTTATCTAAAAGTCTCTATTAGACGCCCCCTTTCCTTGTCCTTAGCTATAGTAATGCATCTGATTTTGGTTTCCTTGAGAGCTGTATTTCTGTCCATCACCTGTGTCTTGGACCCTGTGTTTACCATTCTGGCCCATCCTCACTCCCACTCCCCTGATCTTTTTGGAGTTTGTGACACTGATTTGAAATGGGTGGTGTTCTCTTGAGTGTGTGAGATTGTTAAATTCCAGTTATACATTTTTCTAACATAGATCTAAGGTCTTTGTTGTTGTTTGTGATAACTGATAGATAACTCATTGGAAACATAGACATACACTTATATTCAGGTGAAATTATGGTTTGCACTGTCTATTAAATGTCTCAATTAATTTAAAAAAAAAGGTCTTCATTAGAAAAGGAGAATTAAATAAAATACCCTTTCCAGGTAAGAGAGCAGGAAGCACGAAGCCTCCATTCACTAACACCACCAAAACATCAACAGTAATACTGTGGGCTCGTGAAATGAGTCACAGAACAAGATTACTGAAAATGAAAATACGGTTGAGTTCAGGTGCTTCCCAACTTCTACACCAGTTGTAATCGAAATTTTGGACTATCTACCTTAGTGCTTAGAGCCTGGAATTCACTAACCCAATTAAATTATTTTATATATGGTTCTTAAAATCCCATGATTAAAATCCCATGATTGTTCATTTAAAAAGAAAATAATGTAAGCCACAGTGTGCCACAAAATACAGAGTATTGTTAGCAAATTCAGTTCTGAATCAGGGGAATGCATACTCACAGGTGTAATAACAGAATGGTATCTACACTGTTTATGTGGACCGAGAGCCCCTCAGATCAAGTCATCTATGGTAGATGCATCAGCATTTCAACAGTAATATGAAAATGGGGCTAGGGAAGCCAGTTCTCAGGGAGATTTTTTCTGGTTGTGATGCATGTGTGTTAAGCGTGCAGAGAAGGCATAGAGGCAGGAGGCCTGTTGGAGACGAATGGAGGAGGGGGCCGTCTTCACAGAACCTCCCTCCTCTTCTTTGTACTGTCAGTACTGTGGGTCCTGTGGCACAGACCCACGCTCTGTATTTGCTTCCTAGATTCAGGGGAAACACAGGAGGGAGGCGTGCACTGTGCTTCAGGTGACAGCTGGCAGACAGGAAAGAAGAGAGAAATTCCAAGCACTGTTAACTACTGAAGGGACTTCCTGTCGCTCGCCCCAGGCCCATCTACCTGCAGTGATCTAGGTGACTTGAGCAATCAGGGGCCCTGTTTACAGAAGTTTTAACAGAAAGGTGTTTTGGTGGGGTTTTTTTTATTCCCAGTAGAGAAATTTGACAGTTCCATGGAGCTTTTCTCATGGTCCTCAAGTTCTTTTAATACTTTTGTCCTTGCATTCAAGGCAAAGTAACAAACTTCAGCTCTGTTGTGGTTTCACTTGCTGTCAAGTAACACTACCTGTCAGAAAGACTGAGGCGATGATTCCCGCCTGCCCTCCAAGCTCCTACCTCCCACACTGCTCTTCCCTTGGTTCAGTAAGCCCCACTACAGAGGCTCGATTTCAGTTGCCCACAGACCACAGTCCCTTCTCCCCTGGTCTTTGCATATTTTCCTTCTGCTTGGACCTAATCTGCCCTTACCCCTTTCAGATTTTCAGCTTAAATGTTACCTCCTCAGAGAGATGTATTTGTCTCATATCTGTCTTGCCTATTAGCTGAGTGGTTCGGGAGGGTAGGAACCATGTCCATTTGTTCACCAGTCTATACCCAGAGTTCAGCACCATGCCTGAGGTGTAATTAGAACTCAGTGCACAGTCTCAGAGAGACATGGGGGAATCTCTGTGGAACATTTCTTTCAGGTGTGAAGTGCTACATTATAATTTCTTAAATTTTTAAAGTTTATTTGAATTTTAAAATGCAATTGTTAAAATTATTAATTTTAAAATTAATATTTAATGAAATTTTATTAGTTTATTAAAACTTATAATTTTGGAGTTCCAGCATGGCTCAGTGGCTAGTATTCATTAGGATGCGAGTTCAGTCCTTGGCCTTGCTCAGTGGGTTAAGGATCTGGCATTTCTGTGGGCTGTGGGTAGGCTGGCAGCTACAGCTCAGATTCAACCCCTAGCCTGGGAACTCCACATGCTGGGGGTGCATCCCTATAATGACAAAAGACAAAAAAAAAATTATAATTTTAAAACTTCCAATTCTTTGCTGATTCCCCAGACATTCAGTCATGACAAACCAGTGTCAATATACTTGTGAAAGGGAACCACTCTCCCAAAGTTAAATATAACAGCACTAATTTTAAAGAAACACTTCTGTATCTGAGAAGTATATAGACCACAACAGAGTTTGCACAAATGTTAGCAAATCACTGCTACTAAAAATGTAATAGGAGTTCCTGTCATGGCTCAGTGGTTAATGAACCCAACTAGCGTCCATGAGGATGCAGGTTCGATCCCTGTCCTCGCTCAGTGGGTTAAGGATCCGGTATTGCTGTAAGCTGTGGTGTAGGTTGCAGATGCAGCTCAGATCCTGCATTGCTGTGGTTGTGGTATAGGCCCGTGGCTACAGCTCCGATTGGACCCCTAGCCTGGGAACCTCCATATGCCGCGGGTGCGGCCCTAAAAAGCCAAAAGCCAAAAAAAAAATGTAATAAAGGGAGTTGAGATTTGTCAAGCAAGACTATTATTAATGTTATTCTTAAGTAAAATTTAAGAGGTCTGTCAAGACAAATAATACTTTAAGTTAAAATGTTATATTATCCACCTCTGTTTGTTCAAACTCCGCGCTTTAGCCAATTGTGTAATTTCAGTACTTTTTGTCCTATCCCCAGGCTGATTTTCTTACTTTTTAAATCAATACACTTAAAATTGTAAATACATTTATTACACATTAATAACATATTGAAACATTTCACTGCTGACCTTAACGGCTCACACATTCTAAGAAACTTGAGTTTGACTTGCTGGTCCCTGCAGAACATACAGTTTGGTTACATAGCATACATGCTCTTAAAGTTGGGAAGGCCAAAACACACCTCATATTCAGCTTTAGTGTCAGATAAATGTTGTAGAATATAATCAGTACCACCGTAGGTGGGGCACGCATAGCTTTGAAATATTTGGGGGAAAAAAAGCATTTGCAATGAAATGACAGTAAGGTGTGTAAAGTTTTAAAGCAAACTGTGGTATTCTTTTGCTCCTCATTGTGGTTCGCTTTGAGTATAGTCTGCTTACTGACTAAATTTCATTTTTAGATAGGTACATGCACACCATGTGTCTGAGCTCACCTTGTGTTCTTAGTTTAAGAAAGTTGTGCTGTTTCCTGTTCTGCTTTTAGCTGCTCTCTCAGCTATAGCCATAAATCTCACATTATAAGCAGATTAAGAAAATATCATGGGATTAAAGATACCAAAAATAGGTGTTAGGAGTTGATAATGACTATGTGTTTCCTTATTAACATATATGTAGTTATGTATCTAGTTGTTGTTAGGAAGAGAAATGAAATTACAGGTTTTCATCTGATATAAGTACACATACAAATGATGTATAAAAGTTGCTGAAAACTTGAAATTCCAAATGTCATTATTAAGATGAAAAAACAAATAATACTTAAAGCTATTTAGGAATCCCTAATTATAGGCCAGATATTATGCTAAGCACTTTATTTATTTATTTATTGTCTTTTGTCATTTTAGGGCTGCACCTGCAGCGTATGGAGGTTCCCAGGCTAGGGTTCTAATTGGAGCTGTAGCTGCCAGCCTACACCACAGCCACAGCAACGTGGGATCCGAGCTGCGTTTGCAACCTACACCACAGCTCATGGCAACGCTGGATCCTTAACCCACTGAGCGAGGCCAAGCATCAAACCCGCAACCTCATGGTTCCTAGTCGGATTCGTTAACCACTGAGCCACGACGGGAGCTCCAGCACTTTATTATTTCATTTAATTGTCTCAAAAACAGGAAGGGAGATACGGAACTGAGGCTTGAAAAGTTTAAAATAACTTGCTAGAGGTCACTCAGCTCATAAGTTGAGCAGATGAATTCACACATAACTGTTAGATTCTGGATCCTCCACTCTGTACGCTTTTAATTTCAGATTCTAAAAACCATCTTTCGCGGAGTCCTTCCAATATTCTGCGTAGTGGCAAGGAGCTAGCAGATGAAGGGACCACTGGCTGATCTAATGGATGTGGGAACCATCATCCTGGCTCTGCCCCTTACTTTCATATCAAGGCTTTTGCAAATTGAAAGATTTGCAAACTCTGGTCCCCCAAAGATAGAAGTAATACCCATTTAATTGTGAAAATAATCAGGCAACAGTTACTACCATAAACTATCACTGGTGATTACCTAAAATTACCATAGCGAGCAAAGGCACGTAGTAACATACTTTAGATTCAAGCTGAAACATACATACACAGCTACTCTTGCTTGGTGTACTTGCTGAATGAAACCATCTTCTTACTCCAGGTATATGGGTGCTGAGGCTTAGCTGACTCAGTGCAGTGCATGTAACATCAAGCTCAGGGGGTTGATTTCCTTGTAAATTAGGTAGCTGTCCACTGTCAGAGACAAAACATGGGCTCAGTGCCAGCCAGTTGCACGGTATGTTTGGGTGAATATAGTAATTAGAGAAAAGTATGATTAACATCCAAATTTAGGAGAGATGATTGAGACTGATGCTAGTAAGAATCCATATAAAATATCTCAGATAACTTGGCCATAGGAAAGTTCTTCAGAAGCAGCACAGTCTGTCTTGTGATTTAAAAGACAAATATCTCAATACATATTAGATAGTGGCTCACCTGAAATTTATTCAATGGAAGAAATCTGTAAAGGTGCATGTTATGACAAAGGATATGCATGATACATACATTTAATTTATATGAGTTCCTTTACATAAAATACTGAAATAAAAACACTTTTGGATTATGTATTCCTTATTATATCTATGTATTACCGTATCTTGTTTTACAGAACTCACATATACTCTAATTTGTAGGCTGTTTATGGAATTTTTAAGAATACTTTGACTATATATAGTCTTTGCCTTCTGTATTAACTTTGGCATCACCCTACAAGTTAGCTGTGACTCTGTAGTACAGAAATAAAAAGACTGATGTTGTAATAACAACTATAGTAAGAAGCGGCATTTCATGGATTCTGGACATGTTATATAGTTTGAAAAAATTGCAGTGTTGTCTAGAACGTATCCAAGAACAAAGATGCTCTAATTAAGACAGTTGGTCATTGTTCTTTATACAGAAACATGCAGAGAAAGGGAAAAGACAATTTAATAACCAATAATAGCTTGAGAGAAATGTACTTTAAAATGCGTCCACTAAAAGTCCATCTGAAACATAACTGACTTCGGGTCAAAGTCTACATAGCACAAAGAAAGAGACCTCCTCTGTACATTTAACCACTGTGTATCACTCATCAGTCTGACTTGAACATATTGTTGTCCAAGCCTCTCAGCAGATTCTGAACCCATTGAAGATCAGGTGTTTTTCACCTTTGTGTTCCTTGAGCAGTGCCTGAACTGCGTGTAGTGGGAACTTGGAAACATCAGATGAATTTTTCTGGTTCTTGGATTGGGTAGCATTCCCATGGCAAATTAAAAAGTGATTTATTAGTTTATTAAATTAATCTCTTGTGAGTTTGGTTAGCCACAAAATTAAAACATTGATTTCCCAGAGTTTGATTCCCATGGGTGAACTGATAAAAGTAGATTTCAGTGGACTGGTACATATATCAGGAAGAGTATAGGGGACAAAGTTTCTACTGAATTCCTGTAAATGAACTGTACATCTCTCCAGTGTGTATCATTGGGACTTCATGGTAAGCTAACCTTCTTACTATGTACCACTTTCTCTGATGCTTTGTCACATTTTGTGATGTCCAAATAGGAATAAGAGTGTGGATTTCTTATTTTTGTCTTTTATTATTATAGAATAACTCTCCACTTCTTGAATGGTTTTTAAGGTATATAAATGTATTAAAAGATGAAAATATAAGCTTTATATAACCTAGAAATTTAAACAATTAGAATGATAAGTGAACAAAAATAATCATTTTTTTTTCCTAGCAATCTCTAAAGGCAAGGGGCGGGAAACTCCATCTTGAAAGTCCCAGCAAATCTGTGATCTGGATACCGTGGGAGTAGGTAACAGGCTGTTGTTTTAAGTAGGAAGATAATTTTTTTAATTGACTCATCTCTGAAGTTATATCCTGAAAGGAGAGAAATGGACTTAGAGCCCGGTATTAATAGGTGATAATTAAATTATGGGTTCTGCATGCTTAATGTCCTCAGCGAAGTCAAGATGAGGCAACTGGAGGCTGTTAACTTCAATAATTGGAGTCTGTCTCTTAAGTAGGATTTTATAGCACATTAACAGTGGTTGATTGGTATTTAATCAGAAAACAAACTGCTTTCTTACTAAAGCCTGTTTCACTAATTCAGATTCATACCTATACACTTAAATGTGCAGAATAACTTATAGAAAGTAATGTCTTTTAAAAAGATAAATGTAAAACATTTTTCAAATTTTAAAGTCAGTAGCTCTTGAAGGCCCATTTGATTACCTTTAATTATAAAGAATTGAGAGCATGAAAAATTCAAACATTTAATTTTATTATTAAAGCTGAGTAACCCCTAATTGAAATGTTTAAGTATTCTTCTTTGAATATTTTATGTCATTAAGGTTTGACTTAATTTTTTAAAAAAGTATTAGGTGGTTATTCCACATTAATTATATAGCAGTGCTATAAGCGTCATGTAGGAATTATGTCACAGTAATGACAGTCCTCTCTGGTAAGAGTTTTTTGTTTTGTTTTGAAGAACACTTTATATGAACAGTTGCATTTATGATACATTAAAGCATAACTGCTGCTATACTAACTTTGAAATATATAATGTCATTTGTTTATATTTTGGGTTTTTGCTAAACGATCTCATCCTCCCCTGAGCACTCCATTTTGTTATGATGAGAGCAAACATATAATTTATCACCCAGACTTTTGGGGTGTGAAGGGGGATGCTGTTATTAAAAATAAATAATGCCAGAACAACAAGTGTAAACCAGAATGTATATCACCTGGTGAAATAGTAGACTATTACAGTGTTAATAGTACAATTCCTGCATATTATATTCCTTTCTCACCAAAGCAATGCATCTGTGGAGAAACGCTTTAGGAATCCCTGCTTGGGATAACGGATTTCATGTTTCTTTAAGAGCTGGGAATCTGTCATCTCCAGGTCACTGGATGTGTTTTTGTTGTTGTTTTACTTTGGTGAGTCCAGCACGTGAAGATGAAATGAGCGGCATCTCGGGCTCCAGACTAGGAGAGGAATATGCGAATCAGTGCAAATCAGTGGTCTGTGCAAATCAGTGGTCTGAAATGAAGGTTGGCAGCTGAGGACAGGGAAGGCAGACTCTCCTTGTTTAATGCCAAGGAAACGTCTCTTATGGGATTGCCAGAATTTGAGCTAGTTCTCCTCCTTTTCCATTTTAACCAGTCTGGTGTTTTATTCAGTATCCAATCAGAGAAAGACAAAGACCATTCAAAAGATTCAACGTATGTAATCACCGCATACAACTCAACATCAGACAAACAAATAGCTCGATTAAAAAATAAGCAGAAGAACTGACTAGACATTTTTCCAAAGAGGAAATGCAGATGGCCAACAGGTACATGAAAAGATGCTCAACATCGCTAATCATAGGGAAATACAAATCAAAACCCAGTGAGATATCACCTCACACCTGTCAGAATGACTGTCATCGAAGTGAACACAAATAAATGTTGGTGTGGTTATAGAGAAAAGGGAATCCTTGTACACTGCTAGTGGGAATGTAAATTGGTGCAGCCACTGTGGAAAACATTATGAAGGTTTCTCAAAAAACTAAAAATGGAACTGCCATATGACCCAGCAATTCCACTCCTGGGTTTATATCCAGAGAAACCTAGAAACACTACTTTGAAAAGGTACTGCACCCCAGTATTGATAGCAGCATTATTTACAGTAGCCAGGATATGGAAGCAACCTAAATGTCCATCAACAGATGAAGATGTGGTACATGTATACAATGGAAACTATTCAGCCATAAAACAGAGTGAAATCTTGCCATTTGCAGCAACGTTGATGGACTTGGAGGGCATTATGTTAAGTGAAATAAATCAGAGAAAGATTCTGGACGGTATCACTTATATGTGGAGTCTACACATTACCGCAGACTAGTGAATACAACAGAAAGAAGTAGACTCAGATATAGAGCACATACTAGTTCTTATCAGCAGGGAGAGGGAAATGGAAAAAGGGTGGAGAATGAGATGTACCAACTACTAGGTATAAAACAAGCTATAAGGATATATTGTACCACACAGGAAATAAGGCCAATATTTTATAATAACTATAAATGGAGTATACCTTTGAAAATTGTGACTCATTATATTGTACACCTTTAACATATAATATACACCAACTATACTTCAATAAAATAAATGTTTTTAAAAAAGATCATAAGCATAGCGATTTTCTAAGTTAACCAGGATTCTGGATAGGGGAGGACGGGACAGATCTGGGGTTTCAACACCCCTCTTCAATCCACCCATTTCCCCCTGTCCTGCTGCTGGAGACTGTGTTTTGAACAGAAAGCGCTCAATATTTACAAGATTTAAAGGGACAAGGAGCAGCTGAATTGGGAGAACAGTAGTGGATGTGGTCTCAGGCCATAGGAGACTTTAGACTTTTGGTGTGGGGGAGAGAGGGTGAGAAGCCTCTGTGCTGAGCTGGCTGCAGGTAGAACAGTCACAGAGATCCTCTCTTCAGGACGTGAAACCTATAATTAATCCATACCTATAGTTCTTACCTATTTTACACAGGTCTGCAATCTTCACAGAAAAATAACAGCATGAGTAGGCTTCGTTTTCCTCTTGTTTCAGTGATTTTCACAGCAATGCCTCTGTGCTTCTAGGAAAAAAGAAAGGTCTTGTAGCTTCACATTATCTTTAAATGTGCTTTTATTGTGTGCTTATCTGCACTGTGGTCATTCAGTGTACAGACCCCATGGTGCATGAGAGACTTTTAAAATGGGGAATCCATGTAAAGAAGTTAAATGAGGAAAGAATGGAAAAATCAAAACAGAGTACAAATAGAAAGGTTAAATTGAGCTCTGTTAACCTCCTGCTCACATCAGCTAATACTGCAGAAGCAACAGCAGGAATCTGAAGGAGAGGTTAGTGTTGGGAAATTTCAGCTCATGACAGTTATAAATGAAATATATTGGTTAGTTTTTCTTCCTGGGGTATCCCTTTAAAAGGCAGTTTTTAAAGTAACATCAAAGGTGATACTTTGTGTTTATCCAGTAGAAATAATAAAAATTAAAACAAGATCTTAGTCTGAAGCAACCATTAGAATTCAAGTGAGTCTCTCCCCTGCCTTTAAAAAAGTTAAGATGTTGTTTACATACAGCAAAATGTGTAAGTACTAAGTTTTATTTATACATCCTATGGCTCTGTGACTTTTAAGATAGGAATAAACCCGTGTAATCAGCAATCAGATCAAAGTGCTGAACATTATCACCACCTCAGAAAGTGCCCTTATGCCTCTCAAAACCATGTCTATTATTATTCAGAAGTTTTGGTTCTCTAGTTATTCTCAGTTCACCTCCAATTCTGTGTAAATGACCGTATCTGTTTCAAAATTGCAGGCTTGTTGAATGCCTCCCGCTGCCTCGTCTCCTCAGTGTCTTTCCAGAACAATTTTCTTCTGCTTTTGGCCTTCTTTCCTCATATGTGGTTAAATGAAAAACAGCCCTTATTTTATGGATAAGTAAACAATTCGATAATAATGACATAGTTGCCTAGAAGCTTGCTACTTTGAGGATATATATATAATTGAGAAAATCTAAGAACTGATCAGTAACATTGAATGAAAAATATAAAATATTCATAATGCTCTAGGTATTTAACAACTTAAAATCACCCATTCAAAATGCATTCATATCTAGTTGTATATTTCATTACATAGAAAAAGTACTAGACACTCACGCTCCTTAATCACTAGTCCATCTTTTGAAAACTTTAAAATTTTTATAAGCCACGGCCTCATTTATTCTTCTTTTCTGCTTTTACTTCTGCTCCCTCCCTTTTTTATAAAAAAGTTACACTCAGGAAGTTTTGTTGGCCTGTTCGTCTTCCTTCTGATATCTTCCCCCGAAGTATTCTTAGCTTGCTCTATCTCTTTTTCCTCTCATCTCCAGAATTCAGCAGCATCCTTTCTGTCTGTATTCAGAAGAATCTAGTAGTTCCACCTCCACTGCTGGTAGAGCTTTGTGATTTTCTCACTCTGCAGCCCAGGTCCTTAAATATGAAAACGCTCTTATCATAGCTCCTTGTTTTCTCACCATTTCACAGAACACATCTCTCTACTCTTTCTTTCACACTATCCCTGTGAAAGTATAGTACGAGAGAGCTCTTAACTATCACAAACTTGATTCTGTCCTGTTTTCTAAAATACTTTATACAGAAAGGCCATATATAAAACACCAGGGCAGTCTCTTCCTAGATTCCCATTGCTGTAATGGGGTTTACTCTGTTTTAAATTTAGTCAGTGTTTCTTTCATTACCTAGATTGCCATTCTTATCTATAGTCAATGCATTTCCCCATTTTGTGTGTTGAGGAAAAGCTGCTGGATGGCTGGGACGGGTGAACAGGGCCTCACTGGAGGGAGAGCCACAGGAAAGGCCTAGACAGCAGCTCAGAACAGGGACAAACGTACGACAAAGACAGAACAGGAAATCTGGTGGGAGAATAACATGGAACTGAGAAAAGACCGACAATTTTACAAAGAATGTAGTCTGGTTAAGAGAAAAAAATTAAAGATGCAGGGTCATTAGGTTTACTGAAACAAAACAAAGCAAAACAAACAAAAAAAATGACCTGCTTTTGGTTAAAAAAGAAAAAAAGATGCGGAAGCAAAACAGGAATAGAGCAGAAACATGGTGACTGAGTTGATAATCTTTTGCGAAATTTCCACAGCTCTAAAACAGTAATTAACAATGGAAAGAGTTTATATTTTCCACTTTTTACGGGAGGCTGTTAGTATCTAAAGAGGCAATATATATGAAATATCTGAGAGATTTGAAAGGAGTTTTTTCCTCATTAAACTTTGTTTTAATGAGTCTCAAAATTCAATGACAGATTTTTGGTTAGGTTATTTCCATTAGAAAGTGCTGCTTTAAGGAACTAATAGCTTAGAACTGCCACATACGCAAACAGTGGTCCAGAAAACACTCTTCTCTCCTTCTTGAGGTTTTATGATGCGCAGTAATCATTAACTACTCTTTTACTGTTAAACTTAAGTGGTCAGTTGAGAAAAACTGTTTTGAGACTGCTTTTCCACCACTGATTAAGACTGGGTGGCCAATATTAGGGATAATATTCATTTAGCCTTCTGAGCGTTCTGGGCAGCCTTGGTGACCTTGCCAGCTCCAGCTGCCTTCTTGTCCACTGCTTTGATGATACCCACGGCAACTGTTTGTCACAAACAACAAAATGACCCGGAGGAGGGTATTTAAGGAAGCTGTCAGCACACATAGGCTTGCCAGGAACCGTATCAGCCATAGTGGCATCACCAGCCTCTTCCCCAAATGGCAATCATACTTCTCCTTCAGCTGAGCAAACCTGCACGCAGGGCGAGCTCTGTGACAGTCCAGCACAGATGCATAGCCAGTACTGATCTGGCCCGGATGGCTCAAGGTAATCAGCTGAGCTGTGAAGCCCGCTGCTTGCATCGGTGGGTCTTTTCTCCGTTATCAGCCATGTTGCCATGCTGAACATCTTTGACAGACACGTTCCTGACACTGAAGCCCACGTGGTTCCCAGGAAGAGCTTCACTCAAAGCCTCGTGGTGCATTTAACAGACTTTATTTCAGCCACAAGGTTAACTAGAGCAAAAGTGACTGCCATGCTAGGTTTGAAAACACAAGTCTCCATGGGGACAGTCCCAGTGGAGGTCCTGGAGGAGCAGATTTCAGGGGCTTGTCAGTTGGAGGTATTGTGGCAGGATGAAATTCGGAGCTTCAAACGGTGTACTTCCACTGGCCCGTGTAGTTCCATTGCCATCTTTACAGATGTTTCCATCCCTTGAACTAAAACCCTAAGGCATGTTAGTACTTGGCTCCAGCATGCTGTCACCATTCCAACCACAAATCGGCACAAAAGCTACCGTAGCAGGGTTGTAGCCACTTTTCTTCCTACATACCTTCCTCCCTCCCTCCTTCCCTCCCTTCCTTCCTTCCTCCAATTTTCTTAATGTAGGTGCTGACCACCTTAATGATTTTCTTATATCTCTTCTGGCTGCAGGGTGGCTCAGTGGAATCCATCTTAACACTAACAGTTGTTTCCCACCCGGTGTTTGAGCCAGAAGGGCATGCTCATAGGTCTGACCATTCACCTGCTTGGAGTTCAGCAGCACCAGCACCAATAGTCAGAACAGCACAGCCAGCCTGAGATGCGCCTGCCATCATGTTGATAGTTTCTGTGTCCTGGGATCTCAGTGATCATTGCATAATACTTAGTGATCTTGAATTTCCACAGGGGGTTATCCATGGTAATTCTAATCTCGTATTCAGCTCTCAGTTCACCCAAGAACAAAGCAAGTGAGAAGGAGCCCTTTCCCATCTCCAGCAGCCTCGTTCTCAAAATTCTCAGTGGTCCTGTTGTAGATCCCATCACATTTGTAGATCAGACGGCCAGTAGTGGTAGATTTGCCCAAATCTATATATCCAGTGAAGATGTCTTGATAGGAGTTCTTTTTCTTCCCCATTTTGGCTTACACTTAGTGGTGGTTTTTATGATACCTGTGTTGTGGCACAAAACCTGTTGCAGAAAAATTGAGAGGATTTTTTTTTTAAGATGTTATAGAATTAATCTAAAACGAATCTAAAGTTATCAGTGTAGAAGCTTGGTTTGGGGATTAAGGACCTTTCAATAAATATGAATATAGCTGCAGTTATGCTTCCTGGGCTAGAATTACAAAAGATCAGTCCTCCTGCTTGGGGCATAAAAAGATCACTGCATGCAGTTGAAATGAAATTTCTCCCTCTGTACATTACTGCCCACGTAGGCAACTCAAAGGACCTAAATGGCTGCCTCTAATCTAGGGCAGTACTGTGTGTGTTCAAAGCAGAAAACTAGACACGATGTCTGGATGGCTGGATTCCGTATGGCAATTCCCATATTCCTAAGAGTGTATCTCCAAAGTGTGCTTAATGCTTCGGAAGGTTTGGTAGCTTTGAGATGTGCTGAGTGAGAAAAAACCATAGAGCTAGTATCTTGGGACATATACCAAAAATATGATGGTATGTATGTGAATCAATAACTTTGAAGAAGAGGCTTTGAAGAGTGTAATCCCATTATTTTTCTTAGATGAGAATGTAAGAAACCAAAAGATCTAAGCCTGAAAGAGAGCTCAATGACACTTTATGGCTAAACATATAAAATGTACCATTATTTGGTTATACATGCTAGAGGACAACAGTTAAAAAGAAAAAACTAGGCAATAAAGCAATAGTGTCTGAAGTTTTACTCATCTTGAGGCATTTTTCCAGGAAGGCCATTATTCCTGGGACCACAGAGTTCTTTGTGCCTGACTTAATGGGCTAATTTTAGATTTCTTCCTCATATACTGTTTGATGTTGAAGAGTTTTGTTTTTTTTTTAACAATAAAAAACAGCATCTTTGACCAAAGGCCGTGATCAAAGCTGCTCTTTGGGAGATAAAACTTTCAAACAACTGAAAATTTGCCATTTGAAATTCCAAATTCCGCAGTTATGAAAGATGTTAAAAATATCTATATTTTCTCCTTCGACTCACAAATATGTCAAGGCTGAATCCTAGTTGTAGGATTATAGCAAAATATGCAGTGTAAAATAACTGCAGTTTCAGTGGCAATCACAGGTTCCACTGAATAGATGCTGGGAAACAGGGTGCCATTCTTCCTCTGAAAATAATAATAAGCTCTTAGTATTGGATTTACTTCATGAGGTCAGCTAGTTTTTTAAAATATTACTATGTTTACTTCATGAGGTCAGCTAGTTTTTTAAAATATTACTATGTTTTATGAGGTTTGTTTTAAAAGTCCGATTCTCCTAATTCCACATATTTCATTCCATTTTGAATCTTGAACCTGCTGAGGCAGGGGTGTATATTTGTGGAATCTCTCTCAATAACAAGAGGAAGGAACATTTTTTACAAGATCCCTAATAGCCAAAGTATATAAAAATCTAGAAATGTATTCCTACAACTGTGGACTGATCACATTTTTTTGAATTATATATTATATGCGCCAAAAGCCATCTTTAAACTCTGGTGTGAATGTTTTACACCAAAGACTCTATAGTGCAGAGTGCAAACTTGAGGACCAGCATGGCTTATCTTTAATTCTAGAACACTCACCACCCTTATAAATTTCCTCAGTTTTCTTCTCCGTGAAGTCTGGATGATGGACACTCACCTTGCTAGGCCGTGGGAAGGACTACAGTATATACCGCCTAATAGACCGCCCGCTCAGGGTAGGATTTCACCAGTGGCAGCCATCAGCATCATCTTTTCTATAGTCTAACTGGATTCTGTGTGAGGATTGCAATTTTTATAAAGTGAGTTCCATACATAAGAAGAAATTAAAAGAGAGTAAGTAAAATGTTCTGTAGGAGTTCCCTTCATGGCTCAGAGGTTAATGAACCCAGCTAGCATCCAGGAGGTTGTGGCTTCGATCCCTGGCCTTGCTCAGGGGGTTAAGGATCTGGCGTTGCTGTGAGCAGCTGTGTCGGTCACAGACGTGGCTCGGATCTGCCCTTGCTGTTTCTGTGGCTGTGGCTGTGGTGTAGGTCGGCAGATATAGCTCTGATTCAACCCTGGGAACTTCCATATGCTGTGGGTGCAGCCCTAAAAAACAAACAAACAAGCAAACAAAAAAAGGTTCTATTAAGTGTTAAGAAATATAACATACCAGTTCCTATAGTTAAGAAAACCGTACAAAAATATATAGGAAAAACAAAAGCCATCACAAAATGAAAATACTAATGAAGTGACCATTATAAAATTAGTCCTATCTCAAGTGTTATTTCCGTTTAATCCTAATGTCTGTCTCTGTGCTCCTCCTACCAAGGACTGGTTTCTCAGCAAACACAAGCAAATTCAATTTGACTGTAAAGTGAAAGTGTAAATTATTCAGAAGATTTCATGAAACGAATTAAGTGATGATGAACTGCTGAGGTCACGTTCCAAGCCATTGCTAAATGAGAAAACCAACAAGGACGCAACAGAATAGTTCTTTAGAGTGACTTGACTATCAGAGGACTAAAAGAGGCCCTTAGAAAAACCGATGAAGCGTCTTACAGTTGAATAATGTGCTATCAATCATCCAAAAAATCATGCCAATAAAACATTCAATTTTCACTATCCTACTCATTCAAACACTGTTTCCGTTAGAGTACAGTTTTTCTGGAGTTAAAAATCAAGTTCTTTTTCCTTTTTTTTAGCTTAATTTTTCACGGTTTACACTGAATGGTTTATCCTAGTTTTAAGCGATTTCACTTTAAAGAGCTTTTTCATGGAATTATTCTCAGTAAGTACCTACTATAAATGAAATAAAAGTTTATATAAAAATTATTAAAAATTTTAAATTACACAAAGTGATAAGATGGTACTCTATGTTAACCTTGCTTAACACTCAAATAGATGATTTTGTGCAAAGTGTTTCTGTGGTTATATGAAGACTATCCAGCAATATCATCAGCTTATAAAAAAGAATATCTTCTGAGGAGTTCAAATTACTTCATACAAAATTTATAAATTGACCTATCTTCAGCCTGAAATAACTTTAAATTTTATTTTTTCTTTTGCAGAGACTACTAGGCTAAAATCCTAGAGGAATGACCATGGTAAATCCCTAGCTAGTAATCTTTCCAAATACAGTTTTGAATTTGAATTGTTTGCTTACATATTTATTTGAACCATTACATAGCAGACTCTTTTAGAGCAAAGAACATGTTTTATTCATCATTGTATCCATAACATTCAGTACAGGCCTGGCACACAGTAGTAATGCAATTCTTTGTCACATAAAGAAAGGAAGAAGATGGGGAGGAGGAAGGACTCAGACTTCCTCTTTTTTTGACATTAACTATTTTTTTAACAGAAATCTTTCTAAATTACAGCACTCTCTTTTTTCTTTACTGTACAGAGTGAACTAAACATGCTTCTTCAACGTTTTTGGATGACTAAGGACCATGGTTTGAATCATGAATTATCACTCTGCTATAATTACTGATGCTTCCCAGTGCTATTTAAATGCCCATGTTGGTCTTTCCAAGAATTCATTACGGTTGGGCCTTTCCAGTTGGGGATACCTCTTGCAATCGGCAGGAGAAACTGAAGGTTGACAGGGAAGACCAGTACATAAGCATGTTAAAAACCGGCAACCTTCACAGTGAAGACAGTCTTGGACCCAGGTGAGGGTCTGGCTCTGTGGCAGCTCAGAGGTCTTCTTGAATTCCTGAGGATTCAGGGATCCCTGAATTTCCCACATTCAAAGTTTTAGAAAGTTAGGTGACATTTAATTCCATTATCTATGTTTTGTAAAATTTCCCCTCCTAAATACATAGTATTTCTCCTGTGGAGCAGCTGGTTAAGGATCCGGCATTGTCACTGCTATGATGCAGATTTGATCTGTGGCCCTGGAACTTTCACATCCCACGGGCACAGCCAAAAAAAAACAAAAACAGAAAGCCAAACCAAAAAAAAAAAAAGTAATAAAAGATTGGAATTCCAAATTTTCAGAGTGTCCTCAAGATGCAGGTATAATTTTTAATAATTAAAATGCTCAATTATAGAAAAAACAAAAACATCCTAGTGCTCAACTAAGGAGGACACAAAGATAAACGTGTCGTTTTGCAATGTCGAGAGAAAGGCAAAAATGAAAAGTTCTGTATCTTAAGTATTAGTTTTTAATATCTACAAATGTTTATTTTGTAAATCAAGGTCCATTTCAAATACGCTACAGTTTCCAAAGTCCATAGATACCAGTTATAGAGGTCAAGAGAAGTTATTCAGAAATGACTTTTCATTTAATTCTAACAGGAGGGATGGCTGAGTGCTGCTTTGTTTTCTTAGAGGAGGAACTTTGCAGGAAGCTACCACCAGCCCGGTCCTGTCTGACTCAGGCCTGAGGCACCTAGGTGAACTCTCCGGAGCTCATATAGGCCTACCTGTATTAGTCCACACTCCAAAAACCTGCCCGAACTGTTTCTCAAAGCAAAACTAGAGCTGTCAGGAGAGCAGCAGTCTGCCAATACCCAGAGCAACACCACAGTCCTGAAAGAAAGCAAGACATAATGAGCAAAGACATGAAGGTAGTCATTTGTCTGTGAGAAGCAGCAAAGCATGAGCTCAGAAAGAAATAGGCTGAGAATGCTGAACAGCTGAAAGAGGATGAAGGTAGCGGGGGCAGATCTGGCTCCTTCACCATCACTCCCTTTCCCCTGGCCCTCCCACCCCGTGCCACAGCCTAGAACAGCCAAGTGTAATGGAAAGAACCTACTGGAGGGTTCTGATGCTGCTTGTAAAATAAAATTTAAAGTTATTTCAGGCTGAAGATAGGTCAATTTATAAATTTTGTATGAAGTAATTTGAACTCCTCAGAAGATATTCTTTTTTATAAGCTGATGATATTGCTGGATAGTCTTCATATAACCACAGAAACACTTTGCACAAAATCATCTGAGTGTTAAGCAAGGTTAATATAGAGTACCATCTTATCACTTTGTGTAATTTAAAAATTTTAATAATTTTTATATAAACTTTTATTTCATTTATAGTAGGTACTTGTAAAACGTAGTGCCCTTTGGCAGGTTACTGACTGTGTCTGAGTCTCAGTTCTTACAGGGTTACAGTAGTTTTAAATGCGATACTGCATGTAATAAACAGGTTACCGTGCCTGCCATAAGCAAGTACTCAGTCTAGGGTGGTTTCTGGCACATAACTTTTAAGCATATGATGTGCTTTTTTGTTCTCTTCAGATACAAATATTTAGGTATATAAAGACCTATTTTTCTGTTCCTTTGTGATATTCTGACAACTCCTTTGCAATAAAAGAGACAGATATAAGCAAAACAAAGGTCTTTAACCATATAATAAATGACTTTGTAATCTATAGTTATAGACAAGTCTACCAATTTGATTCTGACAGAATCAAATCTTTAAAAATATCCTAAAGTAGAAGTCTAGATTCCTCAGTTTCTTGCAAAAGTATACATTGATAATCTTTGGAGCTACTCGAAACTCATTTTCACTACTTCTTTTTTTTGTTTGTTTGTTTTTTTTGTCTTTTTCAGGGCCAAAGCGGTTCCCAGGCTAGGGGTCGATTCCAAGCTGTAGCCACCGGCCTATGCCACAGCCATAGCAACTTGGGAACCGAGCCGCATCTGCAGTCTACACCACAGCTCACGGCAATGCCGGATCCTTAATCCACTGAGCGAGGCCAGGGATCAAACCTGCAACCTCCTCGTTCCTAGTTGGATTCGTTAACCACTGAGCCACGAAGGGAACTCCCATTTTCACTACTTCTTTTAAAGAAGTTTGCTATATGGAATATTTTAGTGTGACAGATACATGTTTCTACACTAATTTTATTGTCAAGGCTTAATGAATTTTATGAATCGTAGTACACAAAACTTTTTTTCAAACTTATTTTCTATATTTATTTTGTGTCCACGATGGACACAACATTTTGCCCCCAACAGGACTTTCTGAAAGGCTTGGTTTTTGCAGGCTGTTACCCTGGAGAAGCTAGGCACTAGCCTGAAAGTTTATGGATTACCTTCTTGCTTTTCTGAGCATCCTGTCTTGTTCCACCTCTAGCGTGAGAGCCAGGGAGAGTGAAGAGAACTTGATGACTCCTTAGGACTTCCTTACCTTGGCTCATCCACTCATAATCTCTCAGTGTTCTCCACCCCTTCCAGACCTGAATGGGATGGAATTTTCTTTGCAGGGTATTTGAAATTATTCTTCTCACTATCCTTATAATGTAGTTAATCCTCCAAATTTACTTTTTCTTATATAAAAACTCAGTTTTAGAAGTTCTTAGAAAACTGTTTAACCACTTGAAAGCATGATTACAAGCTTTGGACTTAATAAAATTTACTTTCAAACTCAAAAGTTATGCTTCCGTGTTGTTGTTTGCAATCCCTAGCAATACGTTTCAGTCCTACAGCTGAATTACGAAGAGTCCTAACGGCAGGAGGGGTGTCGAGGGGGTGGGAGTGGAGTAAAGACAGGGGGATAGTGTCACTGAAAGAAAAGGTCACTGGATGACATTTAAGATGCTACTGTATTGTCTTGAGTGCTAACTGACCATCAGGGAATGGTACCACTTCAAGGGAGTTGGAGGCTCAGATTACAGTCCTTTCTTACCCACAGTACCCAACCATGGTCTCGTATGTAACTTAATTTTCTCCTTCAGAAAACAGCTTGAGCCATAATTTTGCAGGAATGAACCAAGTTTTCCAGAAGATAATAAGGAAATAATAATGCTTTCTCCATAATTGTCCATAACTCTATGGTAAGAAAAAAAACAGAAACTTGCCAAAAACATGGATAAGTTTTGTATTTTTCTAGTATTTTTGAAAAAAAATTATTGATGCTAAAGTAAAACACTCATTGCAGTTTAAGGGTAGTATTTATGCAAGAGAACATCTCATTAAGTAATGTGCAACACATTATATAGGCTTTGTTGAAACAGTGAAATGCCCTTATAAATGTATACACTTATGTAGCTAAAACTTCACCAGCAGTCAGTCAGAATAGCATCACGTGGAGTTCCCTGGTGGCTCAGCAGGTTAAGGATCCAGTGTTGTCACTGCTATAGCTCTGGTTAGCAATGGTGTGGGTTTGAGCCCTGGTCCCAGAACTTCCACATGCCACGGGTGTGACCAAAAAGAAAAAAAAAAAACATAGATAGCATCATGTCCCAACTAGTGGACTGCTTGCAGATCTTCGATAGCTGATACATTTCCCTGAAAGTTATGACATGATAGTTGGGAAAATGTCATTTTCACCCTATGTGTGATGATAGTATCTGAAAGCAAAATCTGGACCCAATAATTTAGTTATAAGGGAAAGGTACTAATCTTTTATTATTCTAGGATATTAACAGCTCAACTGAAGGCAATTGGCAAATGTAGAACAAATATTCACTTAGCTGAGTGTTTTATTTTAGTCAAATAAGGATTTTTTTTTGTCTAACAAAAGACTTAACTGTTGTTGAAACTCAACAGACTGCCAGTTTTCTTTCACCATTAATTATTAGCTTTAAAATAAACACATTGTTAGAAACTACCTTTTAAGGAAAGGGAAACCTAGAGTTAGCCAGGCTTAAAAATTATAAGGGAGTAGTATGTGTTCTGACAGAACAACATATGAATCACACAGAGCTGCTTTCTATTAGAGCACCTTGATCAATTAGATTGGCAGCAGCTGAAAACCATTAGCTTCTCTGGGTGAGATGTTTTTTTCCTCCTCAGAATTCTAATATCTTTTATCACTTTCCTATACAAGCAGTGCCTGGGCTCTGCTAACCTTAAGTAATTAAAGAGAATGAAAGAAAATATTTTAGTAATCAAAATGAGAATATCAGTATCTTGTTTATTAATCAGATGTGTAGCAGCAACTGCTCAAAAAAGAATTGTAAGGAAAGTTTTATAATGGTAATTTAAATACTTAACATGACAATAAGGGAAATAATCAGTTTAGTAGTTTATAAATTTTAATGTCTGTAACTTTAATTTTTAAGATTTCAGTGACCTAATCGTCTACCCATTTTCTTTTATGACTTAATTTTGTGAGAAGTCAGTGCTATCAGTATGGAATTCAAGTTCATTTTTAGTTACATTTTTAAAAGTATTGGTTTAGAAATTCAACAGTTTTCTGTATATTAATTTTGTATTCTGCAACTTTGCCAAATTCATTGATGAGCTCTAGTAGTTTTCTGGTGGCATCTTTAGGATTTTCAATGTAGAGGATCATGTTATCTGCAAATAGTGACAATTTTACATCTTTCTTTCCAATTTGGATTCCTTTTATATCTTTTTCTTTTCTGGTTATTGTGGCTAAGACTTCCAAAACCACTTTGAGTAAAAGCGGCAAGAGTGGAGATCCTTGTTTTATTCCTCATTTAGAGGAAATGCTTTTAGCTTTTCATCATCGAGTATGATGTTAGCTGGGGTTTGTCATATATGACCTTTATTATGTTAAGGTATGTTCCCTCTATGTCCGCTTTCTGGAGAGTTGCTATCACAAATGGATGTTGAATTTGATCAGAAGCCTTTTCAACATCTTTTTAAGATGATGATACGGTTTTTATTCTTCAATTTGTTAATGTGGTGTATCACATTGATTAAATTATGGGTATTGAAAAATCCTTGCATCCCTGGGATAAATTCTACTCAATCATGATGTATCATCTTTTTAATGTATTGCTGGATTCGGTTTGCTGGTATTTTGTTGAGGATTTTTACATCTGTGTTCATCAGTGATAGTGACCTGTGAAGTACATACAGAGAAGTTAAGGAATCAATGCCATTTACCATCACATCAAAAAGAATAAAATATCTCTGTAGGAATAAACGTATCTAAAGAGGCAAAAGATCTGTACTCCAGAAACTATAATACATTGATGAAATAAATTGAAGATGAACAGAAGGAAAGATATACTGTGTTCTTGGATTGGAAGAATCAGTATTATCAAAATGACTGTACTACCCAAGGCAATATACAGATTCAGTGCAATCCCTGTCAAATTACCAATGGTATTCTTTACAGAACTGGAAAAAAATTTTAAATTTTTGTGGAAATTTAAAACTCTGAATAGCCAAAGCAACCTTGAGAAAGAAGAATGGAACCGGAGGGACTTGACAATATTACAAAGCCGCAGTATTTAAAACATTACTGTACTAGAACAAAAACAGACACATAGATTAATGGGGCAGGAGAGAGAGCCCAGAAGTAAATCCATGAACTTATGGTCAACTGATCTTCGACAAGAGAGGCAAGAATATATAGCGTAGAAAGGCAGTCTCTTCAGTAAGTGATGCTGGGAAAACTGGACAGCCACATGTAAAAAAATGATATTAGAGCATTTTCTAATACTGTATACAGACATAAACTCAAAATGGATTAAAGACCTAAATGTAAAACTGGATACTGTAAAAATCCTAGAAAAAAATACAGGCAGAACACTTTGACATATATTATAGCTATATTTTTTTGGATCTGCTAAAGGAAAGGAAATAAAGCAAAAATAAACAAATGGGACCTAATTAAACTTAAAAGCTCTTACATGTCAAAGGAAACCATCGGCAAAATGAAAAGACAACCTACTGAATGGGAGAAAGTATTTGCAAATGGTATGACCAACAGGGGATTAATATCTAATGTATATAAACATCATACAACTCAACATAAAAAAAAAACAAAAACAAACTAACAGCTGATTTTAAAATGGGCAGAAGAACTGAACGGACATTTTTCCAAAGAAGAAATGCAGATGGCCAACAGGCACATGAAAAGATGTTCAACATCACTAATCATCAGGGTAATGCAAATTAAAACCACAATGAGATATCATTTCACACCTGTCAGAATGACTGTTGTCAAAAAACACAAATAAATGTTGGTGAGGTCGTGGAGAAAAGGGAACCCTTGTGCACTATTGGTAGGACTGTAAATCAGTGCAGCCACTGTAGAAAACAGTATGGAGGTTTCTCAAAAAGCTAAAAATAGAACTACCATATGACCCAGCAATTCCACTCCTAGGTATATATCCAGAAAAACCCAGAAACACTAATTTGAAAAGATACATGCTGAGTTATCAGTGAGGATGTGGGTTCGATCTCTGACCTTGCTTAGTGGGTTAAGGATCCGACTTTGCCACAGGCTGCGGTGTAGATTGCAGATGTAGCTCAGATTCTGTGTTGCTGTGGCTGTGGCATAGGCTGGCAGCTGCAGCTGCAATTTGACTCCTACCTGGGGAACTTACATATGCCTCAGGTGCAGCCATAAAAATAAAAAAAAAAGGAAAAGAAGTGAAAAAAGAGGGAGTTCCCATTATGGCTCGGTGGAAACAAATCTGACTAGTATCCGTGAGGACACAGGTTTGATCCCTGGCCTCACTCAGTGGGTTAAGGATCTGGCGTTGCCGTGAGCTGTGGTGTAGGTCACAGACACAGCTCGGATCTGGTGTTGCTGTGGTTGTGGCGTAGGCTGGTGGCTACAGCTCTGATTTGACTCCTAACTTGGGAACCTCCATATGCCGTGGGTGCAGCCCTAAAAAGACCAAAAAAAAGGAAAAAAGATGTATGTACCCCCAAAGTTCATAGCAGCGTTATTTATAATTGCCAAGATATGGAAGCAAACTAAGTGTCCATCATAGAGGAATGGATATAGAAGATGTGGTACATACAATGGAATATTACTCTCAGCCATAATAAGAATGAAATTTTGCTGTTTGCAGCCACATGGATGGACTTGGAGATCATTATGCCAATGAAATAAGTCAAAGACAAATACTGTATTATATCACTTATATGTGGAATCTAAAAAGTTCCAGAAACTAGTGGATGAAACAAAAAAGAAGCTGACTTACCAATATAGAGAACAAACTACTGGTCACCAGTGGGTAGGAGCAACATAGGGGTGGGGGAAGTACAAACTATTGGGTTTACGATAGGCTCAAGGATGTATGGTACAATGTGGGGAATACAGCCGGTATTTTGTAATAACTATAAATGGAGTATAACCTTTAAAAATTGTATAAAAGTAAAAAAATTGTGTTGGTTTTATAGTAGTTATTGTGATTACAATTCTGAAGAACGTTTTACCATGTTATTTCTTAAGCAACATAAGTGATACGTAGCAAATGATAAAGAAAAAATATTGGCTCTACTGTGCGGAGAGCTGCTAAACTCTCTAAAATATTGTTTTCATTAACCTGTCTTAAATTTTAAAAGTCAGTGGGAATTTAACACAGGGTATCCAGAAGACCAGCAGTTATCAAGAATTCACTGACTTAGTCCTTGCCAGTGTGTAGCTACAGTATCGCGCAGTGTTTTACTTGCTTCAGCCACAGTTCTACTCGGCTTACAAAGGTCAGTTGCAATTGAAGTGCACTTTTAGACAAGTGGCCTTCAAATTCAAGTTAATCACAGTTGGTTAATCTCTAGTCAGAGGTAGAGCTAGACCTGTGCAAACAAGTGCAGCTGTCCTAACAAACAGTTATTTAAGGGCAAACTTCTCTCCTCCACTTCCAGAATCTCTTGAGGATATTGGAATTCTATCATCTAGGATTGCAAACTTGAGGGAGGGTCTACAGTTGAATTCAGAAGAGGACTACTTCACAAACGCAGTGTTTTTTCCTCTCCCCACAAACTTTTATTTTTCAAAAAACTATTTCCTCATTTAATTCATTCATTAAACATTTATTAATCACTTCAGAGCTAGATGCTAGGTATGCACAATTTACTGTTACAGTATCCACACTGAGAGGAGCTCAGTCTAGAGGAAGGGACAGAAATGTTAATAAACAATTGCAGAACATTTTGATAAGACTACAGGATTGTGGAATAAAAATAAAAAGGAATTAGTTCTTTTCTTTGAAGAGATGTCTTTGAGAACCTTTTTTTAATATGCTTAAATCACATTTTAATAATTTGCCTACTGTGAAGGTTTTCTCCAATGAAGGGTGCATTTCTTTACACTTCATCTCTTAACTCACTCCATGCTATCTCATTAACATCCATATTTTAACTCCCAATTCTTCATCCATTGACTTATTTCTTGCAGTAGGATCCTACAGGAAAGCAGCTGAGAGAGACAGTGGGAAGTGATGGTAGGAGTGGTGGCGATTATGCTCACTTATGTTAAGAGAAACAAAAAGTTCTAAGGCATTAGCTTACTTCATAAAATCTGCTCCAAATTACATTAATGACTTAGTCCAAGGAGTTTTGTAGCTCTGAGGCTTTTTTTTTTTTAAATACATATGAGATTTTGGTTTCTTTATTATAGACAGCAGGATGTGACCTCTGGGAAAGTTTTTCATAATGTTTTTTGACAGGTTTTTAAGTGTCTCTGAGGTTGAAAAAGGAGAGTGAGCTGGCTGCCTCTGTTGTGAGATGTCAACGGTCATTAGGAGAGAATGAAAATTTATGAACTAGATAAATCGAAGCACTTATGTTTGAAGAAAAACAGGTTAAGAATAATCAATAATGTGGTTGGACAGCCTCAAATCTGCAGATTCCTGATAAATCAGAATTGGAAAAAAAGAGTAAGGAAAAAAAAAAAACTCATGGAGTAAATTATTTGCCCATTGAAAGGTATTTCATTTGAAAACTGGTTTTGTTTGTTATTTCTAGTTTTTACATCCTTTTTTTTTGTTTTGTTTTTTAGGGTTGCTCTCATGTCATGGCAGTATGGAAGTTCCCAGAATAGGGGTCTAATCAGAGCTGTAGTCGCCAGCCTACACCACAGCCACAGCAACATAGGATCTGAGCCATGTCTGCTACCTACACCACAGGTCACGGCAACACCAGATCCTTAACCCACTGAGCGAGGCCAGGGATTGAACCCACATCCTCATGGATACTAGTTGGGTTCGTTACTGCTGAGCCACACAGGAACTCCCTAGATCCATTTTTAAGTATAAAAGTAAAAATAATATTATAAACCCAAAATGGAAGCTACTCAAATGTCACAAAGATAGAATGTATAAATTGTGATAGATTCCCACAGTGGGCTACCACAGAGCAGTAGGAATGAGTAAAAACTACAGCTCCACAAACAAGGATGAATCTCACAAAGGACATTGAGCAAAAGAAGTCGGACACAGAAGAGTCCATACTGTATAATTCTATTTGTATATATACAATCCCAAATAATACAAATTTGTCAGTGGTGTTGGAAGTCCAGATATTGGCTATTTAGAGGAGGCAGAAGGCGGTGCCTGAAAGAAGCCTAAGGGGCTGACCATGTTCTTTTGTTAATCCGGGCACTGGTTGTACAGGTGGGCTCACTTTAGGATGATTTTTCAAACTGTATCCTTATGATGTGCACTTTTCTGTACACATGTTATGCTTTGCAGAAATTAACTTACAAAGCAATAAACTTGTTCACTTCAGAAGTGTTTCTTAAAAAAAAGATTATATTACATATTTAATCTTGAATATTGCTTTTATTTTCATTTAACACTAAGTCATAAACATATTCCCATGCCATTTGATATGTTTCATTGACAGGAAATTTATTTTATTTTAATTACTCAGTGAATTGTATTACATTTATAGTTATATAGCAATCACTACAACCAAATATTTATAGCATTTCCATCCCAAACTCTCAGAGCATCCCCCTCCCCCAACCTGTCTCATTTGGAAACCACAAGTTTTTCAAAGTTTATGAGTCAGTATCTGTTCTGCAAAGAAGTTCATTGTGTCCTTTTTTTAAGATTCCACATGTAAGTGATAGCATTTGATGTTGGTGTCTCATTGTGACTGACTTCACTTAGCATGATAATTTCTAGGTGTATCCATGTTGCTGCAAATGCCATTATTTCTTTCATTTTAATGACTAATATTCCACTGTGTATATGTACCACATCTTCCTTATCTGCTCCTCTGTCGATGGGCATTTAGGTTGTTTCTATGTCTTGGCTATTGTATAGAGTGCTGCAATGAACATTGGAGTACATGTGTCTTTTCGAGTTATAGTTTTCTCTGGACAGATGCCCAGGAGTGGGATTGCTGGATCAAATGGTATTTCTATTTTTGATGTTCTGAGGAATCTCCATACTGTTTTCCACAGTGGTTGCATCAATTTACATTCCCACCAACAGTGTAATAGGGATCCCTTTTCTCCACACTCTCTCCAGTACATACTGTTTGTAGACTTTTTGATGATGGACATTCTGTCTGGTCTAAGGTGGTACCTCATAGTGGTTTTGATTTGCATTTCTCTAATAACGAGTGATGTTGAACATCTTTTCATGTGTTTTTTGACCATCTGTATGTCTTCTTTGGAGAATTGTCTGTTGAGATCTTCTGCCCATTTTTTGATGGCCTTTTTTTTTTTTTTTTTTTTTTTTTTTTTTTTTTTTTTTTTTTTTTTTTTTTTTTTTTTTTTTTTTTTTTTTTTTTTTTTTTTTTTTTTTTTTTTGGTATTGAGCTGCAGAAGGTGTTTATAAATTTTGGAGATTAATCCCTGGTCAGTCGATTCATTTGCAAATATTTTCTCCCGTTCTGTGGGTTGTCTTTTTGTTTTGTTTAGGGTTTCCTTTGTTGTGAAGAAACTTTTAAGTTTAAGCCCATTTGTTTATTTTTGTTTTTATTGTCATTACTCTAAGAGGTGGATCTGAGAAGATGTTGCTGTTGTTTATATTGGAAAGTGTTTGGCCAATGTATTCCTCTGAGAGTTTTATAGTATCTGGTCTTGTACTTAGTTCTTTAATCCATTTTGAGTTTCTTTTTGTGTATGGTATTAGGGAGTGTTCTAATTTCATTCTTTTACATGTGGCTGTCCAGTTTTCCCAGCACCACTTATTGAACATGCTGTCTTTTCTCCATTGTCTATTCTTACCTCCTTTGAATTGACAGGGATTTTAATACCTTCATTATCTTAAGATATTTTGAATGTAAGGAGATATTCATTGTGTATGTATTCATTCACATATATATCCTGTAATATGTAGGGTTGTAACATAAAAACCACAGTTAAAAACCCAATATAGGAGTTCCCTTTGTGGCTCAGTGGTTAACGAATCCGACTAGGAACCATGAGGTTGCGGGTTCGATCCCTGGCCTTGCTCAGTGGTTTAAGGATCCGGTGTTGCCGTGAGCTGTGGTGTAGGTTGCAGACGCGGCTCGGATCCTGCATTGCTGTGGCTGTGGCGAAGGCCGGCGGCTACAGCTCCTGTTAGACCCCTAGCCTGGGAACCTCCATATGCCGCGGGTGCGGCTCTATATAAAGGCAAAAAGACAAAAAAAAAAAAAAACCCAATATAGAATAACTTTCTTACGCTTTAGACCACAAGACCTATGCTACTAAAAAACATAAGTACCATTCCTCCAACATAGCAACAGTAATGAGGGAGAAATGTTCTCCAAAAGAAATGCTTCTCTTTATAATGTCTCCTGAAATATCAGTCCTTTTAACCTTAAGGCCTTGGTTGCTATAGTTTTCCACAGTTATGAAGTAGGGAAAATAACATAAAAATGTATTCTTGTTTATTAAAAGAAATTTCCCTTCCCTATCTTAATCAAATTTACCTCATCAACTCAGGCTGATGCTAAATATTAATTTACCTTCCATAATATTCCAGTGGAAAACTACATAAATATGTATTCTTGGTGTCAGAAACAAGTCAGAAATCTAAAAATAAACACATGCGAATAAATAATAAAGTCGAATATAAATAAATACACTGGTGCACTACAGAATGCACTGCATTCTGTAGCCAGAGGCATTAGTGTTAAAATTCAGTTTATGACCATAGGCTGGTTCACAGAACCTCACAGAGATTCAAATAAATGTGTATGAAGCAGTGAAGACCATTCCCTGTAATCCAATCAGCTAAGACAAATACGCCATGATTCCTAGATTCCCTTTTCAGTCTAGAGAGAAGTAAATAGCATTGTCATCAGTGCTTTTCCTCCCTTACAAACCTAACCAAATTTGGCATTTCAAAGTCTTTGTTGTAAACAATGAGTTTAAAAAAGCATCCAGTTCTTATGCAGGAAATCAGCAAATGTTTATTTCTTTTCACTTTACTTGTATTAATTGTTTTATTTGTTTTATGAGGAACTGTGTACATGAAGTTTTTTAGCCTTTAGTCTTTTGATTTCTTAATACTTTTTACAGTATCTCATTGATTCCTTGAGAATTAGGATAAAATGATTTGTAGCAGATTGTTGTTTACTTTACAACAGGAGGAAAATTTGGCTGGATATATTTGCAAATAGTTTGATCAATGATTACATTATTGAAATGAATGAGACCTTTTTAGAAAAGAATAAAGGGGCAGGGGAAGGAGAAAAGGAAAGAAAGTCATGATTTAGAATATAGCTTATGCTGATAAGAGTACTGTGGGGGACATGGTTTTATAATGCTACCTTGAATTTCTTTCTTTCTTTTTTTTTGGCTTCACCCATAGACGATCACAGGCTAGGGATTGGACTTGCACCACAGCAGGGACTCTAGTCACTGCAGTGACAATGCCAGATCCTTAACCCACTGCACCACAAGGGAACTCCAATGCTACCTTTAATTTCTTTTCAAAGGTCTCCGCTGGTTTAGATGCTAATAAAGTGTAACCTTATACCTAAGCTTATCTATGTTTAAATGTTTAGCCTGCAGTCTTTTACACTTAAGGTAAAGAGCACAAGTAGAAAAATATATTATAAATAAATTACTAGGGTTTATAAGTCCAAAATAAGACCTACAGTGTCCTGCAAGGAGAATCTCAACAGTTAGCTGTGAGTAATTATATCTCAGTTTCCTTATGCATAAAGTGGCAATACAGTTATCGTCCAAAATTATAAAGATAAAATGAGTTCATACACATCAATCACTTAAAATAGTGTCAAGCACATAGGAAGTGCTCTGCAGAAGTTCACCATTGCTACAACTAACATCTTCACCAATAAGATAATTCGTGGCTTCCTAGTATGGTATCTGTGTCTGTTTTTCTACCTCCAGCATTTAATGCTGCAGTCAGTTGGAAAAGGGAAACTTTAGGTTGTTAGCATGACGTATATCCATATACACAAGGCAGCGCCTCTGCCTGTGATCGTATTCTTCTTGGAACCATGGTCTGTGTTTCAGAGGAAACACTCATCATTTTCATGATAAAGATCATTTGACCCATTAATTTGTATAGTCATAAGGGTTTATAAATAAGCTAAAAACTCTCCCTCTGTTGGTGGGGATGAGGGGCTTCAGTGAAAGATAAGAGCACACAGAGAGGGGCAGGGAGTAGGAGGGGAAAGGGCCTTGCCTGGTTAAAGGTAAACACGTGGTTTAAAGGTCTGCCCCAAAGAGCCCGGGAACCTAATCCTCCTTTCCTTAAGTTTCCAGTCTCAGTTATTAACGCAGTTAACAAACACACCCCTTGTTCCCAGCATTCAGTCTTCCCTGTTTTGACTTATTTATAAACCACATGAGGAAATTCATTTCCATTTCAGGCCAAGAAGCGTTTTCAGGACTAGAGATTTCATTTTGTTTTTTACTTCTAAATTCTCATCATGCAGCCATCTAGGGTCATTTCCTCAACAACAATCCCTTTCGTGTGTCCTTTTTTCTCTAACATTTTGAAACATGTATTTTAGTCTATTAATAAGTACATTTGTCTTAAGGAGGACTAGGTGTGATTAGGTATGTAATAACGGCATCCTGTAATTATCTTTATGATCATCAGCTGTTCAGATTTTGTGTTTGCTTTTCAAGAGCATGACAGGCACTTGCCGTTGCTTCCCAAGAAGGAAGGATTACAGTTCATAGTAGATGCAATTTTTGCCTACTTGTCTAAAACTGGTTTATAAATACGCTGTATTTTAGCTAAAAACTCAGTGGAAGCAAATGTTGACAGTTTTGAACTCTGAAAACCTGATTACCAAATAGACAAAAAGAGATTGAAAAAAAAAAGGCTTAATGGCTCTCCAGAAATTTAGCACAATGTGTCTATCCTTTATTCAGTAGAGTTTATCTTAAAAACTTAGGCAATGTGGAGCCTGACAGAACTGGGTTCACACGTGGCCTCCAGGATGTTAACTCTGTGACCCCAGCAAAACACTTTGTTTCTAGGCCTCAGCTTTTCTACATGTTAAATGTTAAATGACTGAGAGTTCACAGTATCATCCAAATATTTAAAGGTTTCGAATGTTTACCTTCTTTTCATCCTTACTCCTTTGCTCTAAATATTTCAACATATTCAGTTATTCTCAATAATTAAAAATAAACTAAAGGAGACAAAACTAATTATATTGACTTCTTTAATTACTTTAAATCAGGTTGAAATAATTTTAGAAACCACAATTACTGTATTTTAATACATATTATAAAGATACACAGTGGTAACATAATAAAAGTATACATCTTTCGAAGATAATGTTGAAGAAGAGGATAAAAAGTCTGAAATAATCCTCAGCTCAGGTAAATAATCAGGGACAGAGCCAAGAAAAAACAAGTGTGTGTCAACAACATAGCATTTTTGCAGTAAATACTCCCAGAATTATTTAATGCTTTGGTCAGCATTTCATAAGTAAAGCTGAAATATAGGACATATTTACAAAGTTAAATATAGGAAACTCCCCACACTGTACCTTCTTTTCTCCCCTATTAAATGGAAAAAAAAACATTTAAATTGGAGACTGTGTTTTTGAAATTTTTATTTAATTCTTTAATTTTGAAATAATTTCAGGTTTTTAAAAGTTGCAAAAATAGTACAAAGTTTCTTCACAAAGAATTCCCATATGCCTTTTATCTGCTTCCTCAAATGTTAACATCTTATATTACCTTCAGTAACCAAAATCAGAAAAAGATTAATACTGATATTGTTACTTGATCTTCGGACCTTATTCACATTTTGTTAATTGTCCTACTAATGTCTTTCTAGTCTACAGTCCAGTGCTGGATACCCTGTTGCACTGAGTAGTCAAGTCTCCTTAGCTTCCTTTAACCTGGCGTGGTTCCTCTGTTCATCTCTAATAGGCTTGACACCTTCGAAGAGTACTGGTCAGTAAATTTGTACCATGGCCCATTAAAACCGGTGAGTATCTTTGTACCCTGCCCCTCAAAAGTGCCAATGCATCCTTCCCAGTACATTGTATCAGGGAGCACAGAATATACATATGCCCCATTACTGCTGTTGTCTACTTTGATCACTTGGTTAAGGAGATGTTCACTTTTTCCACTGTGAAGCTACTGTATTACCTGCTGTACTTAGAATCTTGTAATGAGATGCTCTATGACTATGTAACTATCATGTTTATAATTATACTATGTCTTTTACTAACTGATGCTTCTTACCTGAAACACTCATTATATACTGTTTCTCAGTTTTGATATTCTATTTCCATCACTGCTTTCATGTGTACAGTCAGAGTTCTGTGGCAGGAAAGAGCTTTCTTTTCTCCTCTGTTTATTTACTTATATCTGGATATTTGTTTTTATTCTGTGGATTATAAGCCGTTACTATCATTGCTCAAATTATTCCCAATTTGGCCACTGAGAGCTCATTAAAGTTGGCTTCTTTGACATGGTTCCATCATTTTTTTGAATGTGTCCTTACTTCCCGGCACACAAAATCTTCCTGGCTCATTCCATGTCTCCCCAGCCCCCCATCCTAAGGTCAGCCATTTCTCCAAGAAGCCCTGGTTCATTTGATCAGTGTTTTACTACTTAGAAACTGAGACCTGTGCACTAGGTGTGCTCACTGGTGCTGTGATATCATTGCTTCTAGGCCCTTTAATGAGCAGAGCTGGACAAGTTAGAATGTATACACCTACATTGTAATTTCTGTATCAATATCTGAAGCAATTTGCTCCTCCAATTTCAGTTCAGCATTACAAGGTTTATCATAGCTACCTCCTACAAATAAGGAGTTACTTGGAACTCCTTTCTCTGACATAAGAAACTTGATTCTTAATATCCACAATATGTTTATTTGCTCAAGCTTAGATATACATACATAAAGTAGTTTCATAATTGCTAACACACACTTCATGTTTTGCTGAGTTTTAAATGAATCTAGTTAGACTGGCACACTTTGATTCTAAAATGCACAAATGGTATGCCCAGATACATACTCAGCTGGCTAAAGCATACCAGAGACTTTGCTTCCAGTCTTTTTTTTTTTTCTTCCAGTTTTATTGAGATAAAGTTGACATTCAGTACTCTCCATACAGTTGACGTTCAGTACTCTGTAAGTTTAAAGTTGACTTACATATGTCAGGGAAAATACCCGGGAAACAGTTTATAATAGGAATAGAAAAGGGTTTTCTTTGAGCCAAAATGGAGATTATAGTCCAGAAGTCAGCCTCCCAGATAACTCTTGAGAAACTTCTCTGGAGAAGCATGGTTTTCAGCACAGTTTTATGTCATGTCAGAATCGAAAAACGTCAGGCAAGTCAGAGATAAATTCCTTCAGGGTTTCAAAAATATATCAGCAGCACATACGCAAGTCATTATGGCCTTGGCACTTGGGAAGGGAGTCTTGTCATCGAAGAAGCATTGGCATCCGAGCAAGGGAGGCACTTCATCTTTGTTTTTAACATGGACATTCTTTACTTCTGGTCGGTGTGCCCCTTTCTTTTATAATTAAAGCAGACATACAGTGTATGTTTGATGGGCCATAAACAGGGTGTTTTAGTTAGCATAAAATTCAGAATAACTTATGCGTAAGCCAGAATGACTTCCCCATACCTCAGCATGTGAACATTTCTTTTTATCACAAAAACATGAAACGAATATCACAGTAATTTTAGTAAACATCCATCATCTCAGATACCAAATTAAAGAAACAGAAACACAACTTTTTCTTGATTCACTTTCAACAATTTTCATCTGTTAGCATGCAGCAGTCTTAATTATATATATCATGTTCATTACATCCCCGGTACCTATTTATCTTATAACTGGAAGTTTGTAGTACCCTTGACCACCTTCATCCAATTCACCCTCCCTGCCCTTCACTCCCACATCTGGTAACCACAAATCTGGTCTCTTTTTCTGTGAGTTTGTTTTTGACGTGTAATTGACTTAGAACACTATGTTAGTCTTGGTATACAACATAGTGTTGCAATATTTCTATATATTTCAAAATGATCACCATGATAATTCTAGTTATAATATATTATCATAAAAAGTCTACTACATAGCTGTTGACTGTACTATCCACACTGTACATTTCATAGTCATGACTCATTTATTTTGCACCTGGAAGTTGGCACCTCTTAATTTCCCTCTTCTATTTCTTTCTCTTTTTTTGCTTTTTAGGGCTGCTTCCATGGCAAATGGAGGTTCCCAGGCTAGGTGTCAAGTCGCAGCTATAGTGCCCCAGCCACAGCAACTTGGGGGTTTGAGCCACGTCTGCAACCTGCACCACAGCTCACAGCAATGCTGGATTCCCCAACCCACCGAGCGAGGCCGGGGATCAGACCCACATCCTCATGGATACTAGTCGGATTTGTTTCCACTGCACCACAATGGGAACGCCTGTTTGCCTTTTGATGTTGAGTTCTACAAGTTCTTTGTATGTTATGGATATTAACCCCCATCAGCTATATCATTTGCAAATATAATCTCCATTCAGTGGATGATCTTTTTTGTTAATAATTTCCTTCACTGTACACATGTTTAGTTTTTGCTGTTGTTTCCTTGCCTGAGGAGACATATCCAAAAAAATATTAATAAGACTGATATCAAAGAGCATATTGCCTATACGTCCTTCTGAAAGTTACATGGTTTCAGGTCTTATATTTAAATCTTGAATCCTTTTTAAATTTATTTTTGTACACAGTGTGAGCGAGTAATCCAGTTTGATTCTTTTGCGTGTAGTTGTCTAGTTTTCCCAACGCCATTACTGAAGAGGCTGTCTTTTCCCCATTGTATATTCTTACCCATTTTCTTGTTTTTAAGTTCTGGGCTATTTTGTTCCATTGATCTATGTCTTTTTTTGCTGGTACCATACTGTTTGGATTAATGTAGTTGGGTAGTATTGTTTGAAACCAGGGAGTGTGACACCGCCAGTTTTTTGTTCTTTCTCAAGATGGTTTCGGCTATTCAGAGTATTTTGTGTTTCCATACAAATTTTAGGATTATCTGTTCTAATTTTGTGAAAAAATGCCATGAGTGTTTTGATAGGTTTTACACTGAATCCATACTTTGCCTTTGGGGATTATGGTGATTTTAACAATACTAATTCTTCTAATCCATGAACATGGTATGTCATTCCACCTTTTTGTATTGTCTTAAGTTTCTTTCATCAGTGTTGTATAGTTTTCCAAGTATAAGTCTTTTATCTACTTAGACAGATTTATTTCTGGGTATTTTATTCTTTTTGATGTGATGGTAAATGTGATTACTTTTTAAATTTGTCTTGCTGACCGATGTTAGTATATAGAAATGCAACAGGTTTCTATATATCCAACAACTTTACTGAATTCATTGATTATCTCTAGTAGTTTCATAGTGGCATCTGGAGAATTTTCTGTATATAATATCATAGCATCTGCAAAGTGACAGTTTTACTTCTTCCTTTCTGATTTTGATTCCTTTCATTTCTTTCTCTTGTCTGATTGTTATGGCTAGGACTTTCAATACTTATGTTGAACAAAGTCTGTCAGGGTGGGCATCCTTGTATTGTCCCCGATTTAGAGAAAATGTTTTCAGCTTTTTACACTTGAGCATTATGTTTGCTCTGGCCTCTTCATGCATGCTCTTTATTATGTTGAGGCATATTACCTCTGTACCCATTTGGTGGTGAGTTTTTATTGTAAATGGATGTTGAAGTTTGTAAAAAACTTTTTCCGCATCTATTGAGATGATCATATGATTTTTATTCTTTAATTTGTTAGTGTGGTATATCACATTGATTGATTTGCAGATATTGAATTGTCCCTGAGTCCCTGGAATAAATCCCACTTGATCACATACGTCATCTTTTAAAGATTTTGTTAAAGTTTTCTGATGTTTTGTTGAGGATTTTTAAATGTGTTCATCAGTGATATTGGCTTGTAATTTGTGTGTGTGTGTGTGTGTTGTATAATATCTTAGTTTTTGGTATAAGGGTATCATGTTGGTTTCATAAAACGAGTTAGGAAGCATTTCCTTGTCTGCAATTTTTTGGAATAGTTTGAGAAGCATAGGTCGTAACTCATCTCTAAGTGTTTGGTAGAATTCACTTGTGAAGCCATCTGGTCCTGGACTTTGTTGGGAATTTAAAAATGATTAATTCCATTTTGTCCGGTAATACATATGTTCGTATTTTCTGTTTCTTCCTGTTTCAGTCTTCAGAAATTGTGCATTTATACCAGTTTGTCCATTTCTTCTATGTTTTCTATTTTATTGGTGTATAATTGTTCATAGTACTCTTTTCTTTTTTTCTTGATGAGCCTGGCTATAGTTTATCAATTTTGATTATATTTTCATAGAATGAGCTCTTAATTTCATTGATCTTTTCTTTTTTCTTTCTTTTTAAGTCTCATTTATTTCTGCCCTAATCTCTATGATTTCTTTCTTCCTGACTTTGGGTTTGTCTTTTCTTCTTTTTCTATTTCTTTTAGGGTAAGGTTGTGTCGTTTATCTGAGATTTTCCTTGTTTCCTGCAATAGGCTTATACTGGTATAACATTTCCTCTTAGACTTGTTTTTGCTGTCCCATATTTTGGATTGCTGTGTTTTCATTTTCATTTGTCCATAGGTGTTTTTTGATTTCCTGTTTGATTTCTTCAATGATCCATTGGTAGTTTAGTAGCATATTGTTTAGTCTTTATGTGTTTTGTTTTTTTGCAGTTTATTTCTTGTATTAGGCATCTAGTTTCATAGCATTGTGCTTGGAAAAGATACTTGATATGATTTCCCTTTTCTTAAGTTTACTGAGACTTGTTTTGTGACCAATCATGTGATCTCTCCTGGAGAATGTTCTAGGTACACTTGAATAGAATGTGTATTCTGCTGCTTTTGGATGGGATTTCTCTATATCTTTATTGTGTCTATCTGGTTTAATGTGTCATTTAGGCCTGTGTTTCATTATTGATTTTCTGTCTGGATGATCTTTCCATTGTTGTAAATAGGGTGTTAAAGTTCTTCCCTATTATTATGTTACTGTCAGTTTCTCATTTTATGTCTAATATTTGCTTTATATATTTAGGTGCTTCTATGTTGGATCCATGTATATATTGACAGTTGTTATATCCTCTTGGATTGCTCCCCTGATCATTATGTAATGTCCTTCCTGGTCCGTTGTAACAGTCTTTGTTTTAAAGTCTCTTTTGTCTGATGTAAATATCACTACCCTAGTTTCATTTCTATTTGCATGGAATACCTTTTTCCACCCCCTTACTTGCAGTCTGTGTGTGTCTAGATCTGAAGTGAGTCTTCTCTAGGCAGCATGTATATGGATCTTGGTTCTGCATGGGTTCTTCTGTTGTGGTGGGTTGAGTGCTGTGAGTGATCTGGTGGGTGTGGCTGGCCCACTGTCTGGTTGGTTGCCAGGCCCTGCTTTGTGCAGGTGATGGGTGGCGCAGGTTTGCAGGGTGGCAAGTTGCGTATCCCCAGTGATCTGGGGTAGTGGTAGACAGAACCAGGTTATGGTGTAGGTAGTTGCCCACTGGTGGATCCTGGTGGACAGAGCTAGGTTCTGGAGTGAATGGTTGCCCACTGGTGGACACTAGTGGACAGAGCCAGGTTCTGGGGTGGGTGGTTGCAGGGCTGGGGGTCCCAGATCTAGTATTGACCTGCTGGTGGGTGAATCTGGTTCATGACATGGCTAGCTTTGGATCCAGACTATCCCAAAGCTGGTGACAGCTCACTGGTGAGTGGAGCTGAATCCCGGTGTGGTTGGTTGAGGTGTCCAGTGTGTCTTGGAGATGGTGTTGGCTTGCTGGTGGGTGGGGCCTGAACTCAGGTATCCTGGGGGTAGTGCCAACTAGTTGGTGGGCTGAGTCAGGTCCTGGGGTATCTGTCTACCAGGCTTGGGGATTCTGAAGCTTTGTGTCTGCCTGCTGAAGTAGAGCTGAATCCTGGGTGAGCTGGTCAGGGGAGTTGGCATGTCCCTGAGTTGGTGTTGGCCTGCTGGTAGGCAGGGCCAGGCCTAGGGTGGGGTTCCCAGGGTGAAGCTGGCCCACTGGTAAGGAACTGGGTTCTGACTTGGCATTTTGTGGGGCTGTAGCTGGTGTCCTCCTGGTGGTGGTCAGGGCTGATCCAAGGGCATTCTGAGACTGGTGCCTGCCTACTGGTAGATGAGGTTGGTCCTCAGGCTAGTATTGGACCACTGGTGGGTGAGGCCAGGTCCCAGGGTATCTGGCTGCAGGGCTCTAGTGGCCCTGGGGCTAATGCTGGTGCACTGGTATCTGGGACTGGGTCCTTGGTCTTCTGGCAGAAGGGCAATGTCCTAGGGAAGCTGTGGGGACAAGAGGTCTTAAGGGTGTCTTAAAGCAGCAGTCCTGCTGGTGGATGAGTCTGTGTCCCTAACTGCCTGTGAGGCATCCCTGTACTGATGCCAACAGACTGGGTCATGGCTGGGTCCTGATGTTAATAAGCGAGAGAGATAATTCCAGAATGGCACATGCCAGCAACAGTGACCATGAGATAGAAAGAGCTCCCCAAAAGGCTGCCATCTGTGACTTTGTCCCAGAGAGAGCTCCAATTACTTCCTACCTCTTTAGGAGGCTTTCTAACATTAGGATGTGTGTCTGACCCAGGCTTCTTTCAATTTACTGCTTCACCTTGGAATCCCAGAGTGTATGAGATTTTGTGTGCAGCCTTTAAGAATGGAGTCTCTATCTCTCACAGTCCTCTGGGCCTCCTGAAAGTAAACCCTGCTGGCCTTTAAAGCTAAACATTCTGGGGTCTCGTCTTCTGGTGCAGGACCCCTGAGCTGGTGAGCCCAATGTGGGGCGTGGGCCCCTTGCTCTCTGGAGAGAACCTCAGAAATTGTGATTACCCCCCTGTTTGGAGTCACCCACCAGGGTATAGGTCTTGACCATACCATGTTTCCACCTCTCCTGTCTTTTTATGTCTCCTTCTTTTTATCTTTATTTGTACATCTTTTCTGCTAGTCTTAGTCTTTCTCATCAGTAGTTGCTCTGTAAACAGTTGTAATTTTGGTGTGCCCATGGGAGGAGGTGAGCTCAGTCTCTTCCTGCTCCGCCGTCTTGGCCACCAGTCCACTATTTCCAGTCTTAGCATTTTGGGCATTTATATCAGCACCCAGAGGAAATCTGCAGTCACCTTTTCTCAAACTTCTTTACATCTCCTAAGAGCTTTCAAGCTGCTTACTTCTTTTCTCATCAACCTACTGTATCGCTCATCTGAACCACTGGCATAGCCTTCTGGTAAATCTCCCCACACTCAGTTTTGCTTCTCTCCAATTTAGACTCAGTCGTGATCCTTTAAATATACAAATCTGATCATTTAACTTTCTGGTGGCTTTCTCAGTTTTTCAGATAAAGTGTAAAATCTTCAACATAGCCTAAAACACCGTGCATAATCTGCCTTCTCCCCACCTTCCCAGCCTCAAAGCTTACAATATTTCCTCTTCAAATTCTCCAAGCTCTGTCTTTATTAGCCCTCTCTGAGTTACTTTTTTATACTCCAGGTGTAGCATATGGTGTTTCCAACCCCCCCATAATAGTACTTCTCCTCCCTTTGTCATGTCTAGTCCTGCTTACTTCTAAATTTCATTTAAGACTCAACTTAAGCATCATTTTCTCAGTAAAGTTGTCCCTGCATTTCCAGTCTGGGTTAGATCACCATGCTAAATCATCCCCAGCACTTGGCATTTCTCAGTAGCAAATTATACCAAGTGCATTTATAATTACTCCTTCTAAGTTGGCTTTCCAAGCTAGATTATAAACTTCTTAAAGGAAAAGGGTCCTTTGTGGGGAGATCCATGGTGGCTCAACAGTAATGAACCTGACTAGAATCTGTAGGTTCAATCCCTGGCCTTGTTCAGTGGGTTAAGGATCCAGCATTGCTGTGAGCTGTTGTATAGGTTGCAGACATGGCTTGGATCCCATGTTACTGTGGCTGTGGTGTAGGCTGGCAGCTGCAGCTCCGATTCAGCCCTAGCCTGGGAACTTCCATATGCCTCCAGCATGGCCCTAAAAAGAGAAAAAAAAGTTTTTGTCTGTATTTCGCAGTGTTATTTTCTTTGTATCTGAAACAGAGTATGTATAGCACAAAAACAGGGCTCATACTGAATGAACCTAAATTAATGAACCAAAAAAAAGCATTGTTGAAAAATGTTAGGTAGATACTGAAACCATATCCTGATTGATAATTACCAGCAATACATAGGAAGTAACCTGTGTACATTTTTTATGGATAACAGACACTTTTGGAGCCTTTCTGGTGTTCTGTCTTACCTTCCAGTGTTGGAAATATCACTATGAGTTAGTAAGCAGCCCTGTTATCCAGCAGGTGTGGAGAAGGGTTAAAGTTGATTTAAACAATGAGTCTAGAGTCATAAAAAAATAATTTTTGAAAAAGCATCAAATCCTAACACATGAAAAAAAATTTCTCATCAATTCTTTTCTCAGAAGTTCATTATTAGATTTTGCTAACCATCACTTATTTTAAAACTAGCTGCTTCAAGATACTTAGTATCTATGTTCACCTGCTTTCTGTACGTGATGCAGTTTTACATTCAAGATAATTTATATTGGTTTAAACACTAACTCCAGTCTGTTTAAATGAGATACTGTTTGAAAATTTTGAAAAGTTTTGTCACTGGCATCAATTTTGTATTTTAAGTTCAGTTGACTTTCTGACAGAAGTTCTACTACCATGTGATTGAATAAAACTCTGACCAAGCATAAATGGACCTTTAAATGTATTTTCATGTCAAAATAATTTGTCTTCAGGGATTTGAGAAAACTTGTGGCTTTTGTTCTTATAGATACTTATAAAATCAGAATCCTATTTTATTTCTTAGGAAGTGACATATGAGAAGAACCATAGTTCATTGCTGCTGATTTTTTTCTCCCTCCTTTTCTTCTCATTTCTTTTTGGTACAGTTATTTCTCCGTACCTTGGGATGCTTAAACCAACATATTAACAAATTAGTGATTTCAAAATCATAATATAAAAACTAAGCAATATTAATACTTATAGAAATAAAAAAACAATATTCCTCTCTCATTTTTTCTAATAAGTGAAATGAGGCAGTCTTGCTCAAGAGTACATCTGTCGTAAGAGATGAACCAGTCTTGCGTTAATCACTGATGACTGAAATGGTGATTTGATATATTGGAACATCAAGGAGCCCTATGCCTTTTGGAATGAAGAAGTCGGAAACTACCTTTCACCCTGTTGATAATAGTTATTGTGACTTCTGAATAAAACAGCTATTTATTAAATTTAGCTTCACTACACTGCATAAAATCTTAAATGCCTAATATGTGATTTGCTTTATTAGAAATAAGCAGACTTACATGTTCATTTTTATTTCACCCAAATGTAAGTAACAATAGTGAGCTTCCAGGGACAAAGTTTTAACATACTTGATATTATTACTCTAGGTATTTACTGTGGTTTAAAGTTAAGTGTAAGTTGAAAGCAAGCCTAATGAGCTCTAAATGTTTTTAAAACCTTGCAAGTATTTTAAATTGTATAAAACATTATGTATAATTACAAAAGTAAAATTCCAACTGGAAGTCTAGTATATAAAATTGTTTACATTGGTTGGCCATCTTAAGCTTTTCTACGGAGTTATAAATCTTTTATAGTAAAAAATTTACTTTTATAATCAGTTACTTTTAATTTTAATTTTTAAATTATAAAATATATATAACATTTGCCATTTTAATCATTTTTACATATGCAGTTCAGTGGCATCCAATACATTCACACTCTTGTGCAATTATCATCACTATTCATCCCTAGATTCAGATAATATTTTAATAATTATTTTCTAGGTCATCTAAAAAGTTTTATTAAAAAATAATCATGTTTCCTGTATTGCCACAGGTCTAAACTTACTTTCCTTCTGTTAATGAAATAAGTATCAAATTATAACAGTGCTAAAGATAAAAATACTTGAGAGTCTATAAACAAAATCTAGCTTTAGTGTTTTATGAAGACCCTTTACTTAGAACATATGTGGGCATTTGTTTAAAAAAAAATCTTCATTTCATTTAAAGAAATTACCCTTCTAAGCCAGTGTTTTAGATAAAATTATGAGCAAATCCCCTGGTTTAAATTTAAAAAATTATCTTCTATACATTCAAAATTAAAATGATTTGTTAAATTTTTAAAAAAATTCTCCTCCCCCCCAACATATTTAATTCATTTACACCGCTCACACATAATACACACACACAGATATTTTAAACCTCATTTGTAAACTTTTACATAAAACGTTTTTTTAACGTTTAGATACATTTTGTTGGTGAGATGACAGTGTACAAATGAGATGTCATGTACAAACTATTTTTTAATATAATCTTCAAATACAAAGTTTATAATTTTGAGATTGTCTCAATCAGTGATTTGTATTTCAAATAAATAGGGTTTTATAGCATGACTGATTTAAAAAATTGGTTTAAAACTCAGCATTTTCCTTATCTGTCAGAAGTTAATAGGTAGTCCATAAAAGATTCCTTGGGAAGTGAATTTTCAAAAAATGCTTTCTTCTGTACACCTTTCAATGAACATTAGTGTGTATGTTTCTAACACATCCAGTAGTGAAGGCATCTATTTCAATTTAACTTTGAAGATGTAACTATATTTATGTATGTCATCTGCTGGCACTCCCATAAAATGGTTGTCTGTATTAATCTGCCAATCTAAGAAATAATATTATCATTTGTATTACTTCAGAAATTACCCCCCCAAACCCACCCAAAGCCTCACATTTCTGTGAAGTGGTCAAAATAAATCTGTCTTTATTTAAATCAATAGAAAGGAAGGGCAAAAATAGACTAGATCACTGAAAGCCAGAGTCAGACTCCCCCTGTTTTTTCCTTCATAATTGATGGCTTAGTTCTTTCTTCACACTACAAGGATTCACCAAACCCTCAGGGAAATATATTTGAGAACCACAAAATGATCATTGATTTCAAAGCACATCAGAGAAAGAAAGATGCCTGGATAATCCACACAACTGGGAAGCCAGTTTTTAAATTTAGGTATGGTACTCATTTATGTGCATATTTGTCACAACTTTTAAGTCCCCAGAGCCTTGTTTCAAATTTACAGACAGTGAAAGTCATAATTGCATCATAAAGGTAAAGATCTTTATAGAAAGTCAGTGAAAAACCTGACAAATGAGCTTAAATTTTAGACAGAAGAGACAGCTAGTCTGGTTAATTCACGTCTCAACATCAGGTCTCCTTGCTTAACATAAAGCTCATTCCCCCACTCCAGAGCCTGTGGCTGAATGTGCTCTCCTTCAAAAAAAGACATGAGGAGGGTTACTCCTAGAGATTTCAAAACCAGCACATCAGCAGAAAGAAAAATATAATTTGTTCGGCTTTTCATTAGCACAGAAATATGCTAATATAGTGTATTAAATATTTGTCATTAATCTCATTTGCATTCTTATTAAAATGTGTTCTTATTTTCACAATTCATTCTAGATGGTCTGAAACATACTAGAGTTATAATTTCTTTGGTTTTGTTTTGACTTTTTTGGTCACTTAAAAAGGACCGAAAGGGACATTTTGCTCTGTTTTTTTGTACCCTGAAATCTTTCCCTGTCAGTGAGTACCACTGATACTCAAGTGTAGGGCATTTACATTCCAGTGGCTACACCCCCACCGTTCGTGGTGGATAAAGGGGTCTTGCTGGCTCAGAGACATAATAGCAGAATAAAGAAATTACTCAAAAGCCTTCATCATAATCTCAAAAAGTGAAAACAATAAAAAATAATCACTACAAAAACACCAGTAACTTTTACTAGAATAAAAATGAAGGAGCTTCCCCCCATTACTTAATGAATTTTATTACAATTATACAAAAATCATCACAACTCAGTTTTTATAGCATTTCCATCCCAAACCCTCAGTGTCTCCCCCCACCCAGAAGGAGCTTTTAAAAACCTGTTTTTAAAAGAAAAATCAGGGAGTTCCCGTCGTGGCTCAGTGGTTAACGAATCTGACTGGCATCCATGATAACGCAGGTTCGATCCCTGGCCTCACTCAGTGCATTAACGATCTGGCCTTGCCGTGAGCTGTGGTGTAGGTTGAGCTGTGTACGTCGCAGATGCGGCCCGGATCCTGCGTTGCAGTGGCTATGGTGTAGACCAGCAGCTACAGCTCCGATTGGACCCCTAGCCTGGGAACCTCCATATGCTGCAGGTGCAGCCTAAAAAGCAAAAAAGAAAGAAAAAATCACATGCTGTGTTATTACTAAAGCCTTGGGTAGGGCTAGAACCTGTTTCTTTTCTAAACAATATGAAAACTCAAGTTAGTGTTGCTTTTTCTGAGTGGACAAAATGCACCAGGAACTGAAACATTTAATTGAATAAACAATACAGTTGAAAGAACAAGAACTTTTAAGTTATATGATCTGAACTTGAGCTTCAAATTCTAAAATGTATGTTATCTTTGGCTAGGTACTTAACCTCTATAAGCCTTGACTTATTCGTCTGTTAAACCGAGTGATGACAAATATATCTGTTCCTCTCAGAATTGTTATGAGTATTAAGTGACATTTTACGTATGTGTATATACACACACAGAGTAAAGTGTAAACCATTTGTAAACTGCAAACTATCCACTTTCCAAATACTACTGTTGCAACAATAAGACACAGGATTATAAATACTTCCAAGTAATTGTAATACTATCGTTCACCACTCTGACCACTCTAATTGAAGCAAATGAGTGCTCGAGAAGCTTTATATAGGGCTTTCTTAATTTTTTATCTCGCAGGTGAAAAAAACAGGTAAACAGACAGGTGCTGTGATTGTGTGCCAGACAACCTATTCTAAGCTTCTTCCCCGCATCACACATTTGGAACATCAAAGTCTCTTTTTAGCCCTAACAATTCTCACAGTTCTTCAAGAAAAAGAAAATATGCGAAACTGGTCATTCAGATGTCAATAGCCTACTCCCTCAGGGTGTTAGCCTTTCAGAGAGATGGAAGTATCATATTTGATGACCTTGTTAATAACTAAGAGAGGTTTTAGGTGTGGGAGTTTAAAACTATTTAAACTGAAAAAGAACTTTTTCAGATCTCTAGAAGCTCAGCATTAGGTATCCATCCAAAACCCCTGGACCAGTGTGAGAACCTCTAGTCTCAGAGAGCCTTCCAGGGATGTTATACTTCAGATTAAAGCTGAAACTGTGATCTGTTCAGTATTCAAGGACAGCACCAACACAGAGGTGAGGGTGGTCCTGCGGGTGGGAGTGGGCAAGAAGCAGGATTAAGTCACCAGCATCCCACTTTTCCTAATCTCTTTCGCAAAATTCGGCTTCAGTAAATGCTTTTATCACCCATAAAAGGAAACACGTAGCTTTACTTTGCTTAGCTAGCGATATGTACACCTGTCATCACTTTTAAAAAGTGCCAAAGGAGTCTTTATAAAGTGTTGGTTTTCTCTAAAAGTTTCAAAGTGATTTCAAGCTTTAGTGAAAAAAGCATTTGGTTGGTACCTACAAATGGTTTCCTAGGTACTTACGTACTACCCTTTTCTGCAAATAAAACATTACTGGATAAAGTTCCCAGACAGAAATACCCATATCTGCAACCAGCGCTCACTGCCTAGAAGCTCAAAGCTAAGTTCTGTGTCCAAATGCAGCCATTTCCCTAAAGTCCACAACTTCTCTCACAACTGTTGTTCCTCCTTATGTGACATGGGTGCCGTTTCCTTTCCTTTCTTTTTTTTTTGTATTTTTATTTTTTTTATCTTTTTAGGGCCGCACCTGTAGCATACGGAGGTTCCCAAGCTAGAGGCTGAATCAGACCTGCAGCCGCTGGCCTACACCACAGCCACAGCAAAGCCAGATCCAAGCTTTGTCTGCGACCTACACCACACTCACAGCAACACCAGATCCTTAACCCCCTGAGTTGAGGAAGGTCAGAGATCGAACCTGCGTCCTCGTGGATTCTAGTCAGATTCATTTCCACTGAGCCACAGTGGGAACTCTCTACTTTCCTTTTTTTAAATGACCTTGTTATATACAGTTTTTAGATTGTAATGGCCACATGATTTTTAATGTTTTTTTTAATGAATTATTTCTATTTATTTTTATTTTTTTATTAAAGTATGGTTGATTTACCTGTTTGTTCGTTTTTTTGTCTTTTTTTGCCTTATCTAAGGCCGCACTTGCGGCATATGGAGGTTCCCAGGCTAGGGGTCTAACAGGAGCTGTAGTCGCCCGCCTTCGCCACAGCCACAGCAATGCGGGATCCGAGCCGTCTGCAGCCTACACCACAGCTCACGGCAACGCCGGATCCTTAACCCACTGAGCAAGGCCAGAGATCAAACCTGCAACCTAGTCGGATTCGTTAACCACTGAGCCACGACGGGAACTCCAATTTACCTTTATTTTAATGACTGTCAATGTATGCATTTCCTTTTCAGAAGTAACAAGATATAAATAATAAATAAAAATCACAACACAGACATTTGGACAAAAACTACTGTAAATTTCTTTTACAATGACTGCTGCTGGGAAGAATAGTTAATAAAGAGGACAGAGGATAAGTTCTTGAAAAACTGAAACTGTGAACGTCAGACAATTGGAATGTGACCTTATACACGGTTATTCCAAATCACCTAGTAATCTTCAGCTACCTAAGAAAAATTACCAGATATTTTTCAAAGAAATTAAAGCCGTACAAGCCTGTCCTTCATTGCCATTCTTTGCAATCTTGAATCACAACCGTTTGTGGAGTACTGTAGAACCATTGGTAGATGAGTACTGTTTATACTGTTTGGACAATATTTCTCAGTATTTGCCTGCCTCTTTGATTACGTTGCAATTGCTTTTTAATTGCTGACAGTGAAATATGTAGCATATTTCATAGGTAGAATTCTCACTGCTGGTCTGTTTTAAAATATTGTTGTTTGGGGGGGTAGTCTATATGCTAATTAATATTCTCACTTTGATTATAGAGAGCTCTGTTAATTTGAGGATATTAAAGGAGAACAGATATCTCACTAGAAAAGCTTATGGCAATAAGACGGTGTCTATTTACAAATTCATTTTTATTGAAATGTAGCATACTCCTAAAGAACATGTCTGAGGAATTTTAAAGCTTTTAATAATGCCTTTAAAATACATGAAATATTTCTTCATTTATTGAAGAGCTATGTGTCAATACTCTAATTCAGTATGATTTTACATATTAAGAAACATAGTACTTTGATACTATCAGCTTCCCACCCCCGTTCTTATTTAAATACGGAGCTAGTATTTTTGAAAGAAAACTGAAACACTAAGAAGGCAAAGATCAGAGGTGGTAGATTATTTTCGTAATTGCTTTTGATGTCTGTGTTTGTTATTTTATTGCCCTGTATTAAACTGACTCATTATAACACTTAGAAGACTTTTTAAAGAATGTGTGACATCCGATTGCACCTTTTAGTAGTTTCTTTATGCCGTTTCATAACACTAAACAAAGCTGTCTTTATTAACTCCCTAAATAAATCACTTCTTTCAGGAAAGCTGTTCAAGGGTTAACTGTTGAATTTCTCTCTGCATTTGTTGATGCAGATATTCTTTATAGTCAGTTTACTTTGAAAGCTCTTTGTATTGTAAACTCTGCTCCAGAGTAAACAAAAATCAAATTTTACTCCTTTGGAAAACCTAACTAGTTTTTATCTGAACTTTGATTTAAAAAATAAATAAATAAAAGCAATATCCAAATTTTTAGTTTACAGAAGTGAAATTTTGTTATAAAATCCCTAAAACACCACTTATAATTGAATTAGATGCCTAATTCATGCTTTTCAGTTTCAAGTCTTCTTAAAACATTGTTTTTTTTTTTTTCTTTCCCATTTGCAACCAATACTCAGAAGTTTTAGACGTGTTCCTTTGCCGGAGTATGAACTGGAAAATGATTGAATGAGTAAAAGAAAGGAAAGAAACCCATAGAGCCTTTTTTAATCCAAAAATATGTCTACTATTCTCCACATTCAGCTAATTAGAGATTCATTTGATTTATTGTATATCTATTAAAATTCAGTTATTCCTTGGCAGATAGAATGGATCAGAATAGAACAGAATATAAAATATTAGAATACCCCAAGATAGTATGGAAATTTGGTATATAAAGAAGGTGGGAAATCTTTAGTGAGTTACATATTAAGGACATAAAACTGCACAGAAATAGTGAACTTTCTTCAGTTGTTTCATTGTTACTAAAAATATTAGGTATTGTGGCTTTAAAATTTTTAAATGTCCATGTATAAAAACATATGAGCATGTTTTTAGAACCCAAGATACTCAATGTAACAGAAAGCTGCAAATATAAAATGAAAGAAGTTAAGGAGAAAAGCCTATAATGTCAAATTTGAATTATTACTATCAATAGGAACTCATAATATATCAGGAATGTATTTCATGTTCTGTCCATAGAAAAATATCAGAAGAAGTGACATCCCAGTAGTCTTGCTATTTATTACTCTTCCCCACTAAAAGAAACTGGAGTCCCCTGGAGAAAGAGCTGATTCCACATGTGGGGAGGGAACGTATAAAATGGTCACATGAAAAGATGCTCAGCCTTGGTAATCGTCAGGGAAAATGAAAATCAAAATCACAGTGAGATATCACCTGACACCTGTCAGAATTGCTATATCATCAAAAACCCCCGTAAGAAACAAATGTTGGTGAGGATGTGGAGAAAAGGGAACCCTCTAGGACTATTGGTGGGGATGTAAATTGGTGCAGGCAGCCACTATGGAAAACAGAATGGAGTTTTCTCAAAAAAAAAAAAAAAAAAACTGAAAATAGAACTACCATATACACACACACAGACACACACTCACACACAAAGGAACACTACTCAGCCGTAATATGAACAAAATTTTGCCCTTTGCAGCAACATGGATGGTCTTGGAGGGCATTATGCTCAGTGAAATAAGTCAAAGACAAATATTATATGATGTCACTTATAGGTGGAATCTAAAAAATACAAATATACCAGAAAAGAAGCAGACTTACAGATACAGAGAGCAAACTCGTGGTTGCCAGTGGAAAGGAGGGAGGGGCAATATAGAGGTGGGAGGTGGGCAGTACAGACTTCTGGGTGTAAGATAGGCCTGAGGATGTATTGTACACACAGGGAATGTAGCCAGTATTTTGTAACAGCTGTAAATGGAAAGTAACCTTTAAAATTTGTATAAAAAATTTGTATAGTCTGTGAGTAACGTCTGCCAAGTTTTTACAGTTTAGATAAACCGAGTTATTAGCACAGGCTCTGAAGTACAATAAGATAAATATTGAAAGAATTCATTGTTTTTTTTTTCACTTCTTTATAAACTTTTTAAAAAGATTACTTCTGATATTAGCTGCCCTTTCTAGCATTGTAACATATATAAATTTATAATTTTTGTTCTTTCATGAAATTTACCTGATAATTGTTAAAGGGGACTGGATAAAGTTCAAGGCATGCCATACTTTACAACTTGCAGTCAGTCACAAACCATCGATTACTACTGTTTGGATTTAATTCTTCAGTTAACAAAAAATCCATGCATTTCTCTATCTTGAATATCATGTGACAGCTTAGCAAATGTCTTGCAAATCTTGTTTACCATGTTCTTAGAATTCTTTCAGTCCCATAATCCTATTAGAAAAATAAAATTAGGATCTTTTCGTGTGACTTTAAAAATATATCTGATTTCTAGTAATCATTAGTCCGTTTTCTAAAGGGTAGCCAAAACCCATCTTTTTGAAAACAAGCATTTTGCTATCTGTTGACACCCTGTTTTTTTTTTTTTTTAATTCTTTAAATAGTACACTGGTTCCCACAGAAATTTTTTTGGTACTACAGGAATCATTTTAACTAGAATGCTTCTTTCAGCTACCATGCCAGGGTCAAGTAGCCGAGAACTAAAGATCTTTTATAAAAAAGTTCTCAAACAAAAAAAAAGTAGTTCTCAATCCAGAGGTCATTCAGTGGGTGACTTGTCTTGGCATCAAGAGGTTTTGAGGACTCAGTGGGCTGTGTAGGTATCATGGGATCACCATGAGATGGGAGGAAGTTGAATAAGAAGACAAGAAATACAAAATTTACCTATTTATGATTTTGATAGAATGGTATCAGGCATGTGGAAGTGTTTCACTAAGTAAAGTGTTAGGGCATTTTGGCATTTTACCTGTCCTTTATGCAGGGGTGGACTGGGCTGGACAGAGCTCTAGGAAGGCACAATAGTCAAAGGTGAGAAATTCATTCGAAGTGCCATGGAGTGTATGTCATGCCTCAGAGATTATCCTATCTTGAATGATGCCAAATACTGTATCTGGCACAACAGTTTATTGAAGCCTACTAGATTTGTGGCTGTGGGTGAGTAAGTGTTACGGTTGGAATAAGCTAATAGTCTAGTCATCTCTTTGTATCAGGTGATAAAATCAGGTAAGATTGTTTTGAGTTGGCAGCGCTCACTTAAGAGTAGGTAGGCTGTAAACAGTCTTAGGAGTAAATAAAAAGGACGGATATTGTGTGATTCAATTTTGAGGTACCTAGAATAGGCCAGTTCATAGAGACAGTTATAATAGAGGTTACTAGGGATGGGGGAAGGCAAATGGGGAGTTACTGTTTAATGGGTACAGACTTTCTTTTGTGGGATGGGAAGGAAGTTTTGAGAATGGATAGTAGTGATGGTCGTACAATGTTGTGAATATACTGACAGCAAATTGTACACTTAAACATGGTTAAAAGGGTAAATTTTATGTTACATATATTTTACCAGAATAAAATGTAATCAGTTGCTCTTACTGCAAAAACCACAGAGGGGGAAAAGTAAAATAGAATACTAAGGAGACCATTGGCAAGGTGCCAAAACCTAGCCTACCAGATGAGAGCAGAGCCACGTGGCAAGGCCATTCAGTCTCACAGCAGTCAAGTCCCTCCTAGATGAGGGTGGAGCAAGCAGAAGTTACCCAAGTCATAATGAAATCCTAGGTATACCTGGACCCACAGACTGGGGACTCCATACTCAGTGTCCAAGGGCGCCCCAGCTTAGGCAAGCTAGGACATGGAACTCTGAATTCTCTAATTAATGAAGTGTTGCACCATTACACATTTGTAATTTTAGTTGACCTGTTAAACTTTGTTTTCCCCAAAACTTAAATTGATTTCATAACAATTCTAAGCATAGAATTTTCCTCCTGTGAAATTTGTGAAGCCATTTAAATTATTTTCCTCTGTCTTTTTAGTTTTTGTGTTAGCATTAAGAACTATATATATATATATATATGTGTGTATGTATATATGTGTGTGTGTGTGTGTATGTGTGTGTATATATATATATATATATATATATATATATATATATATATATTCAGTTCTGGATACTCCAGAGGGATTTGTAAAATAGCTCCTGTAGGAATAGTCTCCAAGTGTGACTTGTAGTCATTGTTTTTATAAAAATGATTCCGTATTCCTTGTTTGGTATAGGATAATATTTCCTAAGAATGTGGAGATTATATTCACATGGATATATTTTTCTCTAGCTGACATAATAATAGTTTGTTGTTTTTCTCCCCGCCCCCCCACATTTGGAGTGTGATTTAGCAGACTCCCAACAAAGTTACTTATTTTAAATCATGTCTTTTAAAAACATTCTCTGGTTTATCTTTGTAGATGTTTTCTACTTTGAACAGCCTATCCACTGAAAATGTAGGTAAAAACTCAGGTTTACTGTTATGTGGTTTTCCATTTGTTATGTATTGACAAAAGCATTATATCTTTGCTTTTGGCCTTTACACATATTTATATCTAAATCACAGTAGTCATCATCACATTTTAGTAAATTAACAGGTGATGTAAATATATAAGTTTATCCTATATATATAATAGTAGTTGATATAGCACCTAATACTTACTGGATGCTTATTATTTATTTGTTCATGGAAGTCTGCTTGTTTTACATACATTGGAAGCATTTAATCCTTAATAATTCTATGTGGTAAATATTTTATCCCCATTTTTCCTATGAGAAATGTAAATTGTTAGGATGTTTGGTTACTTATCAAAGTCATACAGCTAGCAAAACCCGTAGGTTCTTAACTACATAACTATAAGTTAACAAATAGGTTATTCCCAGAAATCAAATTGAGTTGCCAGTTACATTAACTGTTAGGTAAGCTAAGTATTTGAAAATACTAGTTTCATAATAATAGTAAGTTTGAAATGAATTGTACATGTAAACTATAGTTCAGGAATGAGGACACTGTTGCCTGTGTGCTAACCATTAAGTGCTCATCAAAATTTTTGTTGGACATCCATTATGTGCTATATATAGGGATGATTAAAGATTTAGAAATATGATTACTGTCCCCAGGAGACTTAAAATCTACTAGATTTTAATCTACTAGATGTTTCTCTACCCTTTTTTCTTTTTCCAATCCGTGACTCTCTTTGACAAACAACTAAACCAAATGCCATGCCCTCCTTAATTTAAAATCTCTCAATAAAACTTAGGTATTCTCTACCATCTGAGTATTAAAGATTCCTGAGTTTGTATAGTGAAGGATACCTTTGTTACTTAAATATTTTTGAGCCATAAATTTTGGATTAGTGAGTAGTATTTCATGAAAGCCTGAATAGCAAAGGAAAACAACTCCATCTTAAATAGTTTGTCAATATCCTGAGTTTAGGTAGTGTGAGTTTTGTTATGGAGAATCTGGATTATGAAGGATATGTGTATTACACGTTAAAATAATAAAACAATAATAAATGGAATGAAGTGTTGATTTAGGACAGTATTTTTACTTTTCCATCATCATTCTACTGTGTACCCTTTGAATATAAAGATATTCCATAAGAATATTCCTCTCTAAAAATAATTGTCACAGAAATTTAGTAACGGTATTGTGGTAATGTCTTAATGTTCTGTGTGTGCTGGTTCACATTTATACATATAAGTAGGAGAAGTGGTTTAGCACATAGACAAAAGAAGTGGTTATGAAAAGAATTAAGGGATCTGATCCACATGACAAAGTACTACAGTTGTACACACAGGATCTGTAATGGGTTATGCTAAAACCAAAGGCAGGGTGGAAAGCTCTTTTTTGAAATAAGCCTTAATAATGTGGACTAGTGAATAATATATACCATTCTACTAAAAATATAATCAATCAATTCATTCAATAAATCAGGTACTTAATATGTGCCCGACTCTGTGTGAACTCTATCTCCATGGTGTCTGGCCACATGAAAATTAAAATCTAGTGAAGTTCTTTACTCTTTAGGAGGGAGTTTTTATGGAGATAGATGGCTTGAATTTGCATCTGGTTCTTCTACTTACTAGCTGCTTGAACTTGGGTAAACTATTTAGCTCTTTATGCCTCCCATCCCTCGGGTAGTTAAGAAAGTAGAAGAGAAGAAGAGAAGAGAATTCTAACAGTATCTGTCTTACAGTGTTTTATGATGATTAAATAAACAAGTGTATGAAGGTTTAGAACAGTGCCTAGTATAATAAATGTTAGCATTTAAAAAACATTTAACATAGAGACAGATGGTTAGAAAAAAGATACACATTAAGGGGATCTTGGCCTGGTCTGGGAGGGCCAGAGATGACTCTCCTGGGGACATACATGATTTGGGTCTGAGAAGTGAAAGACAAATAGTGTTCACTGACTGAACTGGGAGGGAATCCCAGGCTGAGGACATGTATGGAGGCCAGAGAGTAGTGTGAGGACCAGTACAGGCCAGAGGAACCAAGTGAGGCTGAGGCAGAAGAGATGTTAGGGCCCAAATCTGACACAGTCTTGGAACGCCTTTAGCAGAGTGATTTGAAGCAAGAAGCATTTTCATTTTACAAGGATTCTTCTGCATGCACTCTGCAAACTGTTTAGAATGAGGCAGTATTCTTCTGCATGCACTCTGCAAACTGTTTAGAACGGTAGATGTGGGGACCAGATTCAGAAGGCTGCTGAAAAGTAAGGTGGTAGCCTGCAGTAAGGTGGGAGATGGATAGAAGTGGAGAGATCAAAGGATGTCTGGGCCGTAAAGTCATCATGGATCTATGTTTTATTAAGTATGAAGGATGAGGGAGAAGAAATGCCAATGAAGACTCCCAAGAAAATCAGAAGATAAATACGTTGCATATGAGTCAGGAGAGTAGAGGAATGTTCTAAAAAGAGATGGGGTCTGTGCTCCAGTTTGCAGATATATTGACGAGGTTTAGAGCAGTGTTTCTCAGGTTGTGGTCCCTGGATCAGCAGCATCAGCATCATCTGGGTACTTTAGAAACATAAATTATCGAGTCCTCCATAGGCTTACTGAGTCAGAAACCCTGGGTGTGAGGCCCTCCAATCTATGTTGTAACAAACCCTCAATTGATTCAGGTGATTCTGATGCATGCTCCAGTTGAGAACACTCTTCTGAGAAGCACAATGGAAAGATTTAGGAAGAAAGACAAGTCGGTATTAGAATTTGAGCCAAAGACTCGATTGGTTTTATGGAATGACAGTGCTTTTGAGCAGGGGTCAGCCAGCTATAGCCAGTGGGCCAGATCTGGTCCACTGCCTGTTTTGTATAGCTCACAACCTGAGAATGGTGTTTTATAACTTAATATCTTCTGACAAATGAAAATGATATGAAATTCCAATTTTAGTGTTCATAAAATTTTATTAGAACACAGTAATATCCATTCATGTAGATGTTGTCTGCAGCTGCTTTGCACAGTGCAAGGATTGAGTATTTGCAGCAGAAACCACCCAAAACCAGAAATACTATATGTCCCTTTACAGAAAAATTTGCTGACCCTGCCTCAGAGCATTCAAGTATACTGTATTTGGTGACTGGTGAACACAGAGGAGAGCGGTGTGGAGAGTTTGATGCTCTGGCCTCCGAGGCAGAGACTGGGTTCTGAACCTAAATGGCAGAAATTTCAGCTTGCTTGGTTTGGAAAGGTGAGTGCATACGACATAGTCCTTGCTTTGTGTTGTATGGGGACCTGCAGTTCTGCCTGAGGTGGTAACTTTCCTAGTGTCCTTCGTAATCATTTCTGGAGAAATACTTTTTATGAAAATGATTCAGTATTATTTACTTTGTACAGGGATGTCATTTTGGTATTGAATGTACTGTGTTAAAAAATATTCTCTGTTTTCACTTAAATGTATAGATGGTCTTTTGAGGTCCTCAAGCATGTTGACCCTGAGTGTGCCTTTAGGGTTTGGGTAAGAGTCGATCTTATCAAGGGAAAAATGAAACGACAGATTTTTGTTTTTAGTACTGACAGACAAGCTTGTTGCACTCCAGCCTTCCTGCCAAGAATAACAAGGAAAATTGGGCAAAACAGAATCTGTTTTGAAGGCATTGGAGAAGTGGTCAATTGGTGAACACTTGTGTGGCCAGGATCCCAGAGATCGGAAGGCTAGAAAGAGGAGCTTAATTATTTGGTGCTGCTCTTCACCCTTGGTCATTTGCCTAATTCTCATCAGTGCCCAAGCATCTGAGCAGAGTTTCTGGAACTCTCCTGGCCAGGAGTTAACACTTGGACTCCAGTGATTGCTAAGAGGGAATGGTCTAGATAAACACCTCAGGCTTTCGTGTAAGCCCCTCCGAGGGTGGAAGAGCACTCAGCAGATCTGCAGCCCAGCCTCTGGTCAGCCTGCTTTTTTGTTCGGTTAAGGTAATACGCCACAGAACTGCTTTGATTTTGCTCGTAATACCCTAAACTCTAAATGAGATAAAGCAGTTGAGCCCAGTCACGAGGCCCTCTGTGTGGACCCGAGGAAGAATCAAGCCAGTGGGAAGGACGAGCCTTTCAAGTTTGGGAACACTGGGAAAGGGGAGGACTGTTCAGGCCAGCAACCTGAGGGTGGGAAGCCTGTGGGAACCCCGAGCCCTGGTCGGGGGGAGGCGCTGCTGCTGCTGCTCTAAATGCTGTGTAGAGAACTGCCTTGATCCCTCACGACTTTCCCTCACAACGGAAAGCAGAGGGCCAGGCAACAGATAAATCTGGATTCTGCTGAGGCCGTTTTCTGATAGCCACCATCTCCCTTTGGGACAAGAGAGGCAGGTGACTGTTTTTTCCTCTGCGTTGCGGGTTGGTAAAACATCCTTGATTTGTTTAAAATATGTAAGTAGGTTCTGGAACATTAAAATAAAATGTAAACTATCCAGGCTATCCAAGAAGCTTGTCTTACACAGGACTCGGCATGCACTTGGTCTAGTGAAAGTTAGATGAATTTCTCTGACTAGAAGACAAGCTTAGTCATTCTTCTGGTTTGTTGACTCATCACCCCGATTCTCTTCCTAAGCCACATATTGGGAATCCTGTTTTTTTTGTTTGTTTGTTTAAGAATGAATCCAAAATCTTTTTTAACTTCTATTGCCAAGAAGCGCATAGCCCAGGTTTCCTCTCTCTTGACCTTCGAGACCAGGAAGGGGACTTTGGGTGTCACTGCTGTCCCCTAAGTCCACGTGGCTAGAAGCTTAGGCAGGTGTGTGAGAATTACTTCGGAGCAAAGGGCTCAACTTTCCAAGTAAAATTCCAGTGGATATTTTTAATTTGATAGAGCTCCACCCAGTACAAGTAGATGCAATGAAACTGGATTTCATGCAACTTAATTAAGTCACCTTATTTACTACCATATTTATTATGTTTTGAAGAATGGTTCTCTTCTTTTGATTACTGTGCTTTTTTAAACTTCTCACTGTATTTCCTGTACTTAGTAACATCAGAAATTAGTATAATGGCTACGATTATAATAATTTATTCTTGCGTATGGCAGATCTTTACTGCAAATTTATAGATAAACATTTCTAGAGGGTAGAATATCTCAGTATTTGGTTTAAACCTTGGAATTTGGGCCAAGATTAAGGTTCTCACCTTCGTATTTTCAGGCATTTTTTTTAAATCTGAATTAGGGTTTACTATCCTCAGGTCTCACGACATAGTAGAACAGCAGGATTTAGTGGAAAGAGCATGGTCTTAGGAATCCACAAGATCGGCAGACCTGGGTTAAGGCCCTGAATGTGCCATTTTCTGTCAGTGTGACCTCAGTCAAATTACTTTAACCTTGTTGTGCCTCGGTTTCTCTATAAAATGGAGATAATTACTTTTTCATAGGAGTAAATAAGATAATACTGCACATAAAGTGATAAGAACAGTGTTTGACCCATAGGAAGCAATGTAAATGTTAGTTACTACTATTCCTGATAATAACAAAAGTCGTTTTATTTTTTTATTTCTTTACCAGTAGAATAATTCTTCTGGAAACTATTAGAAATGCTATCCTGCCAGGAGATTTCAAGAAATTCTGAAGGGCAAAGTGTTTTATAAGCACTTTAATGTTGATGATGCATCTTATTTCTTTAAAATGATCTGGATTTTAACCTTGAAATTAAGTCTTAGAAACACAAATTTCAGAAAGTTCTCGTGTGGCTTAGCGGCTTAAGTATCCAGCATCGTCACTGCAGCAACTCCAGTTGCTGCTAAGGCACAGGTTCAGTCCCTGGCACAGGAACTTTTGTGTGCTGCAAGCATGGCCACAAACCCACCACAAACTTTATATTATATACTTTATTAAGTATTAGTGTAGTTATGAGAAAACTAGTAGAATATAAACTTTATCTTCTTATTAAAAAATTAAAACTGTATATGATGAACTTGGAAACAAAATGAAGATTTAAGATTTATCAGGTAGGCGTTCCCTTCATGGATCAGTGGTTAACAAATCTGAGTAGCATCCAGGAGGATGCAGGTTCGATCCCTGGCCTTGTGCAGTAGGTTAAGGATCCAGCGTTTCTGTGAGCTGTGGTGTAGGTCACAGATGTGGCTCGGATCCTGCGTTGCTGTGGCTGTGGTGTAGGCCAGCAGCTACAGCTCCAGTTTGACCCCTAGCCTGGGAACCTCCACATGTGGCCCTAGAAAAAAAGAAAAGAAAAAAGATTTATCAGGTAAAAACCTATTCAAATAACTTTTAAAACCATGTGCACAGCTCAGTTTTCTTCTTCTGCTAAGCAATACCTTTACATTGTAATTTACAGTTCACTATTTGAATTATGAAATGTATTTATTTACATTAACGTATTGCTAGTGTGCAAGTGGGTGTACGGATGATTCCTGGACTCTTTCTCGCGTTGCTGAAGTAATCACATCCTTTTTTGGCACTTGAGTTGAGAATTACACTCCTTACTCCACTGCACAGCAACCACTTCTAATTACTCCCTTCTCTTAGACATTCTAATACTTGGGAACATGAAAGCATCTGAACTATTACCATTCCATTGATAAAACAGAAGTTTTTTGAAGCTCTACTAATGTTGTTTTGCTAAGATTCTGAGCTTGTATTTTGGAAAATAAAGAGACTTGGCCAGAATATCAAGGTTGGGAAATCATGTTTCTATTAGGAAAAAAAAAAAAAATAAACGTTCCTACAGATTAGTATTTTTGACTAATCTCTTTGCCTAATAAACAACATTTAATCCTAACAGAAAATAGACAAAAAGGAATGAAGTGGCTCATTTAGTTTATCCATAAGGGAGAGTAGCAGTGGATGAGTTGATGTGTCCTGTGGGTGGAAGCATTGGCTAGCAGTTCACTCTCAGAGTTCATCTGAGATGTGCCAGTGGCCAGAGAAAGGTATAGAGCCGGCATCTGTATATACACGTGAATGTGGGTATGTTTGTGTATAAAACCATATTTCATGGTGTAGGCCAGCAGCTTCAGCTCCGATTCAACCCCTAGCCTCAGAACTTCCTATACCACAGGTGTGGCCCTAAAAAGAACACCCCCTCCAAAAAAAAAAAAAAAAAAAAGAATAATTATGGTAGCAGCTATTGGCTCACTTTACTATGTGCCACATACCTTGCTTAGCATGTTACCATCTATTGTCCAGTTCAAGTCTCACAATTCTATGAGGTAAATATTGTCACCCCCATTTTTCAGATGAGAAAACTGAGGCTCAGAGAGAGTCCATTTGCTTAAGGTCACTTATCTATGAAATGGGAGGGAAAATGAGATTTTATTTGAACCCTGGTCACATGGGATCCAAAGCATGTGTTCCCAACTCTCATACTGTAGGTAATCTTTGCCGTCCTTAACATTCACAGGAATGTTTACCCTTCAATATAATTTCTTCAGCATTTATGCAGGTGCCAGATCATAGCCAGAGAAGCCCATTATATTCCACTGAAACTGATTTCCAGTCCTATTTTTGTGTTATTTCTCCCATTTGTCGCTCTAGGCCCCTTACTTGATAACTTACACTGTCTTTATTGGCACAGAATATAAACTTAGAACAAGACTAGGGCCTTGCACAACAACTTATGTGCAGTGTCAGCCCCAGGATGGTGAGCCTGCCTGGTAATCATGAGTACTTCCAAATGAAGTACCCTAACAACTGGCTACAGTCGTTCTGGCCAGAATGATCTTAAAATTTCAAATTAGTGGATACTCCTTTAAATATTAGTAGTAGGTAAGGATCAGGACTGGTAATGTTTAGAAAATGTTTTGAGAACTTTAATCCAAGAGCTGATATTTTGTATTTCAAAAATACATTAGTTATTTCAGCTACAATGTCTTGAAAATTTTCAGCCATCTTTAGTTTGGATATTCTTTACAGGAAAAAGAAAAAAAGATACATATATATATATATGTTAGGTTGACTTTTCTATGAAGTGGGGGAGGTTCTATATATATATTTATATATGTATGAAACCTTTTCATTAGATACAGAATAGAAAAAATAACTTTATCTGACATTTGTTTCCAGGTATATAGCTGTGGTGTCATTAGCATTACAATATATGAGGAGTTCCTGTCGTGGCTCAGGGGTTAACAAACCCGACTAATATCCATGAGGATGCGGGTTCAATCCCTGGCCTCGCTCAGTGGGTTAAGGATCCAGCATTACTGTGAGCTGTGGTGTAGGTCACAGATGCAGCTCGGATCCTGCATTGCTGTGGCTGTGGGGTAGGCCGGCAGCTACAGCTCTGATTCGACCCCTAGTCTGGGAACCTCCATATGCCGAGGCTGTGGCCCTAAAAAATAATAATAATGATAATTATTATGAAAGTTAATATTCTAAGTATGTCCTTTTAAATGGGTTTATGTTAGCATTAGCACAAAGGCTCATTTTGACTTCAGTAACTTTCCAAGATGTCTGCCATCTGATCCAGCACAAGATCTTTAGTGGTTATGACGCTCAGTTGATGGTTTAGAATGAGCATTTGGCCTTAACCTGATGCTTGTTTGGACACCAAACCATGGATGTGATTGAGTCTAGCCAGCGTACAACCATAGTCCAGCTACCCTTGATATAACATAAGCTTGATGGGCTAAAGGCTGCTTGAGGGAGAGGGGACATGGTGGCCACTGGTGCAAATTGGATTCTTCTTTTAGAAAGTGAGTGTCAGTGGCAGGCTGATTCGCTGGGAGATTTTGAACCTTGCTATGTAAATGGTTTATTCTTACAAAGAAATTAACAAAAATTCTTTCATAAAATAAGGTAAAGACTACAAAAAAATTAAACCAAAATGAATTTAACTTCTCGAATAAATGTAGTTATTTTTGTGCCATTATTACTTAACTTACACTTGATCTAAGCATTCAGAGAAATACCTTGAAGGCAGGATTTCATGGATGCTGCAGTGCCTGTGCAGATAGAAATTGCACATCTCTCAAACATCTTCAGTTTCACTTTTCTGGGGTCTAATAAAAACAAGTCTTGTGCCATTAACTGCCAAGGCCTGGTTTTAAAATCCAGCCTTGTGTTTTGTTCAGTTGTTTGTAAATTGTGGATGCCAAGTGATACAATGCTATTGAAAAGTTCTTTGTTGGCTCTGAATACACATATTTAGGTTTCCGTGGAGCAACACTGCAACCACGAAATGGGGCTCTGTCATGAGCATGTTAAATCCTCAGAGTGATTGACTATATGTGATGAATGCCACAGCAGGACAATAGTGACTTTTCAAATAAAGAGAACAAACAAAAAGCTCTCTCTCCATACACCAAGAGGGAGAAACAACACTGTTGGTAACCAAAAATCAGACCATTGGTACATTTCTCATTGTTGCTTCTCTGTGCATCTCTTTCTTGCTCCCTTCTCCAACCACCATCCCATCTTCTCTACAGTCCTGTGCAGGAGCTGGATGCAAAGTACTGCTGACTGTAGTTCAGAAATAGAACCCTGCCCCTAATCTCTGGACTCCATCCTTTGACGTTGGTTTCTAATAAAATGATGTTGGATTGCACACACGTGCACACACGTGCACACACAATAAATTTGTTGCTTTATAGACTCAGTAGTAATGAAATTCTGCATGTTGGAATAGTATGTGAAGAATATCTGTTGTGGTATTTATCAAACATGGGCTTTTTATGTGACTGCAGTTAAATTTGATGCCAGTATTTACACTACCCCTCCCTCCTCACCTAACTCTGCAGCATGACACCCATTCATCAAAATAAATACGCAAATCGATGGATTGTTTCTGTAACAAGTCGTAATTACCTTAGACCCACTAACCATAACCCACAGGCTTATCATCATCATTCTTTATCACATATAGTTGTTCCTACATTGAGCTGTGAGTCTGTTTTTCTTTTTATTTGTTTACTTTTTTATTTTTATTTTTATTTTTTTCCATTATACCGAGCTGCACAGCATGGTGACCTGGTTACACATACATATATGGATTTATCACAAGTGATTAGACATAGTTCCCAGTGCTATACAGTAGGATCTTCTTGCTTTTCCATCCCAGAGGCAACAGTCTACAACTATTAACTCCAGAACCCCCTACCATCCCACTCCCTCCCCCACCCTCTTGGCAACCACAAGTCTGTTCTCCAAGTCTTTGATTTCCTTTTCTGTGGAAAGGTGCATTTGTGCAGTATATTAGATTCCAGATGTTAGTGATATCATATGGTATTTGTCTTTCTCCTTCTGACTTCACTCAGTATGAGGGTCTCTCATTCCATCCATGTTGCTGCAAATGACATTATTTTATCCTTTTTTATGGCTGAATAGTATTCCATTGTGTATATATACCACATCTTCCTAATCCAATCATGTGTCGATGGACATTTGGGTTGTTTCCATGTCTTGGCTGTTGTGAATAGTGCTGCAATGAACATGCGTGTGCAGGTCTTTTTCAAGGAGCTTTTTGTCCGGATATATGCCCAAGAGTGGGATTGCTGGGTCATATGGTAGTTCTATGTATAGTTTTCTAAGGTACCTCCATACTGTTTTCCATAGTGGTTGCACCAGCTTACATTCCCACCAACAGTGTAGGGGGGTTCCCTTTTCTCCACACGCCCTCCAGCATTTGTTGTTTGTGGACTTTGTTAATGATGGCCATTCTGACTGGTGTGAGGTGGTATCTTGGGGTAGTTTTGATTTGCATTTCTCTAATCATCAGTGATGTTGAGCATTTTTTCACGTGTTTGTTGGCCATCTGCATATCTTTTTTCGAGAAAAGTCTATGCAGGTCCTTTGCCCATTTTTTAATGGGGTTGTTGGTTTTTCTGCTGTTGAGCTGCATAAGTTGTTTGTATATTTTAGAGATTAAGCCCTTGTCAGTTGCATCATTTGACACTATTTTCTCCCATTCTGTAAGCTGTCTTTTAGTTTTCTTTTTGGTTTCCTTTGCTGTGCAAAAGCTTGTCAGCTTGATTAGGTCCCATTGGTTGATCTTTGCTTTTATTTCTGTTGCTTTGGGAGGCTGACCTGAGAAAACATTTGTAAGGTTGATGTCAGAGAATGTTTTGCCTATGTTTTCTTCCAGGAGTTTAATGGTGTCTTGTCTTATATTTAAGTCTTTAAGCCATTTTGAGTTTATTTTTGTGTATGGCGTGGGAATGTGTTCTAATTTCATTGATTTGCATGCAGCTGTCCAGGTTTCCCAGCAATACTTACTGAACAGACTGTCTTTTTTCCATTTTATGAGTCTGTTTTTCTTATTTGATGACTTAATTGCTTGAGTGACTGTTAGAACTATAGTATTTGGAATTGAAGAAGTAATGGGTTAAAACTGTCTACTGGTTTTTTTTTTAAATTCTGCTTTTTGAGTGTGTTTATAGCAGTCCCATGTACCTCGTTTTGTATAGTTTTCCCTCTAAATCAGCATTTTTTCAATTTAAAAAGCATTACTTTTATGCTCCATTTTAGATAATTTTCAACTTTAGCACCAAATTTTTGTCAAGCCTAATATGTCTGTGCTTATTACTTTTGGCCACAGGCAGAGAGACTTTACCTATAAATTTCCATCAGTTTTCTGCACTAATTACATTATATTGTTGATAAATTGAGTCCAGGAGAATCTGAGATACGAGTAGTGACCCCACTTTGTTACTCTTCTATTTAGTTCAGCCACGTTGTTAGTATTATGAAATCTGGCTTGTATATTTTGACTCTGGTATTTTCTGATGTGAAATAAGATGTGGACAAGTTGATGGTGCTTATAATCAGTTCATATTTGAGAAGCATGTTCTAGCAACGGTTTTCTATAACAATATCCTTGGGTTTGTTTTAATTTAAAAATTTTAGATGAAAAGTCACATAGGACAGTGTAACGTGGTAGACAGGTTTAGGTTTGAATTCCAAATCTGTCTTTTTTGCTTTGTGAAACTTGGGCAAGGCATATAACTCTGAGCCTTTGTATCCCTTTTTTAAAGCATGAATGATATACCTGCCTCATTGAGTTGTAGAAGTGAAATGAGGTTATGTAAAATATCTAGCATGTGTCTAGTCCCTTTCTTTAGCCTTGAAGTCCCAGAGCTCGTTAGTGGCAAGTATCAGTAAAAAACCAGATCTTGGACACAAACAAGTGATTTTTCAATCACATCACCTTGTCACATTTTGCCAGCTAGTGGGAAGTCTGGGTACTGGAAGATGGTTGAGCAGAGTTATGACTTTTTCAGCTAATTTTTCTCTGCAAAATTCTGCTAAGGATTTTCCTCTAGAATTCTAAGAGTCAGGAGTTACCTTTGTGACTCAGCAGTTAATGAACCCAACTAGTCTCCATGAGGATTCAGGTTCGACCCCTGGCCTCGCTTGGTGGGTTGAGGATCTGGTGTTGCCGTGAGCTGTGGTGTAGGTCACAGACTCAGCTCAGATCCTGCATTGTGTGGCTGTGTTGTTGGCCTGCAGCTATAGCTCCGATTCAACCCCTAGCCTGGGAACTTCCGTATGCCTCAAGTTTGGCCCTACAAAGCAAAAAAAAAAAAAAAAAAAAAAAAAAATTCTGTGAGTCAGTAAGAGTTAGTTGAAAAGAAAGTGGAGGCTTTGGCAGGTGTTCACACTTTCACCTGGGTGACTCTTGACTGAGGTGGGGAGTGCAGGAAGAAGACAGGATCTGAGGGAGATGGAGATGAGGTCATTCATCAGATCCTTAATATTTTATTTCATTTTAACTCTGCTTAGGACTTTTATAGTTCTCAGTATTACTCATTTTAGGGTATTCATAGAGTTGCCTAATCTGTGATATGGAGACAGACTTTTATCCCCAATCACATCTACATCAAAATAACAACATGGCAGTGCTGTCTCTGATATCAGTCACTCAAAAGAATTGACTTTTCTATTGTGTTTTCCATAACTAGTGCCATGTTAAAATCTCAAGACTCTTTTAATGACACTTTTCTCCATGAAAATCATCTTAGTAGTATGGATCTAAATGTATGTTTGTTTTTAAAAATGAATAAAGACAGGGGAGTTCCCGTCCTGGCTCAGTAGTTAACAAATCCAACTAGGAACCATGAGGTTGCGGGTTCGATCCCTGGCCTTGCTCAGTGGGTTAAGGATCCAGCATTGCCATGAGCTGTGGTGTAGGTTGCAGACGCGGCTCTGATCCTGCGTTGCTGTGGCTGTGGTGTAGGCCGGCAGCTACAGCCCCTGTTAGACCCCTAGCCTGGGAACCTCCATATGCCGCAGGTGCGGCCCTAGAAAAGGCAGAAAGACCAAAAAAAAAAATGAATAAAGACAATAACTTGATATATAACAGAGCCATTTAGAAGTACTGGTTTTATATCGTCTAACTGGAAGATGCAACCAAAAAGACCCAGAATTAGATTGTCTTTCCAAGGTCACGCAGCTTGTAAGGATTTGGCATTGTATTTTCCAGTTCCCTTCTCCCAGCTTTCTTCTGCGGCCTTCCTTTTCCCCTATTTTGTTTCTCCCTTCTTTGTAGAGATGATGCAGCATACCGGAAGGGGCAAGTCAGGCCCCAGGTTCAGATCCTGGCTCTGTCACCTACTACTTGTCTGACCTCAGCCTGATCTTTTTAACTCTGAGCAAGCTTCCATTTCCATATCTGTAAGATGGTAAGAATAATGCCTAGCTTATGAGGTTATTGGGGAAAGTGAGAAACATTTATAGAACTTGCTTATTTAGTAAGTTGGAGTTTTTAATATTATTATTATTAGGCATCCAGTTGAAACTACTGAATAACAAGGCATCATAAAGCTCAAGTAAATAAATTGATTCAGGGGTTGCTAAATAAAAGTTTTTGGTTCAAGAGAAGATTGAAGCTAACAGTTAAAATGAGTTTACTAAAAGTTATCCGTGAGATTATCCCTGCTAACCCTGTCTTCCGTGACTATGACAACTTGAGCTGACTGTAAGAAAGGCGGGATGAGAAAACAGTTCTCCTGCCAATGTAAGGAAAATGTGTACGCCCAGAAGCGTACGCCCAGCCTTATTAGAGAAAGTGCTTTAAATTCAGCCCACAGTACTCGAGACTTCCCTGGTGATGAATTGCCTTCCAAACTGTGCCGTGTCCAATTTAATTCACTTATCTCTCTTGGCATAGCTTCTTTATAAAGCCAGTGCCCTCACAGGGGGAGAAAGGTCAGCAGGAAAGCCCATTCCAAATCTTAAAGTGACTGTACTTAGGGATATTTCGAATTCATGGGCTGTTTTTTCCCCCAAATTTCCCACTTTCAGTTTCACATGCTGAAGACAGTCTCCAAAGGATGTCATCAAGATGGTATGTTCTAGAGTTCCCGTTGTGGCCCAGTGGTTAACGAATCCAAATAGTAACTATTAGGACGTGGATTGGATCCCTGGCCTCGCTCAGTGGGTTAAGGATCCAGCGTTGCTGTGGCTGTGGTGTAGGCCGGCAGCCATAGTTCTGATTTGACCCCTACCCTAGCCTACAACTTCCATATGCCCCAGGTGCAACTGTAGGGAAAAAAAAAAAAAAAACAAGGAGAGAACCCTGACGTTCAGAGTGGCCCGAAAAAGAGGCCTTGGCCACTATGCAGGTGGACCTCAAGTTCCTTCATACCCTTCTCCTCTTCCTTCGTCCCTGCCTTCTTCCAGGAGCCTTTATTCAAAACTAACGTGTCACTTTTCTGCTGAACTTTTGGAAAGTCAAAGTCTCAGGTGAGATCTGAGACAACTTGATACAATGGAAATAGCCATCATTGTCTACCTATCTGTTCTTTGGTTCTGTGACCATGGCTAGGATCTGTGTCCACAAGTGTCAAATTATGTCTTAACATCTCGATGTCTGGATTAGCTGCCTCTTTTTGAAACCTTTTAAACTTGTAACTGTGAAAATTACACAGACATACACAAAAGGAGGGAGATAAACCCCAGGTTCCTAGCACCTTCCACTGCCATCAGCTTTTGCCATATTGTTTCACCTCTTCTGAACTTCTCCTCTCACTTTCTGCAGTTGTTTTAGGTTCTTGTCTAGGGTATTTTGAAGAAAAATCCCAGTCCTCATGCGATGATACTCCTAAGTTTCATTATACATTTTGCATAAAACTTAAAAATTTCAAGTCTTTACCCAATGCCTTCCCTCACCTTTCTTGGAAGGTATTACCAATAATACAGAAATGTAAACGGTTCTTATTTTCCAGAGATTCTGGTTTTAGAATAATCTTGCTGCAAGTTCTTAATTGGGAGATTATAGAACCCCCTGGTAGGTAAGGGAACCTTCTGAAGTTCATGCAGACATTTGCAGGTATATATATCTGTACTTTTTTTTTTTTTTTTTTTTGGTAGGGGGGATCAAGTGGTATCTTTTTTTAAAGTTTCAAGGGAGTCCCTGGTCAGGAGATTCTGAGCCTGGGTGGAGAGTGTATAGATAGGGTCTTCACCACCTGATTCTGACCCCAGCATAAATGGAAGACCTCTGTGTATAGTCTTAAGCTTGATAAAGAATTTATTAAAATACACCAGCACAGCCTGATAATGTCTTTGTAATATAATGCTGAGCTCATTCTTCTTACAGTTCTATATTTAGTGAGACAGAGCCATTTAAGAAAAGACTATAAATAGATGCTTTCCACTTATTTTTGGAAAAGGATTATTTAAAGCTAGATAGGATGTAGGTTTGTGGCCCCAAGATCGAGTTATTAGTCTCTTTCAGTGTCTGTAAAGAAATAAAGCTTTTTTGATGTGCTAATAAAATGTTTTCACAGAAAGGACATTTGATATTGATTTGGGTAGGATACTTCGTTTGTCAAAAAATAAACATAATTTATTAGGATAAGTCATTACCTCTAGGTCACACTGGACATCTAAATTTTTAAATAACGTACATGCAGCAGTCTTTCCCAACTGAATTAGATGTAAGTTTAAAAGTGGGTGAGTGTGCCAGCCCTGCATAAGGCATTAGACCTGTTCAAGTGTGTGACTCTGTTAGCTGCCTGTTGTAGGTCATTAGTCTTTATGGTTAGATATGCAAGACCTGAATTGGAAATGAACTTTATCCAATTTAATACCAGAGTTGGAAATTGGGAGCAGAGTTTTGAAGACAATGAAAGCTGCCCACTGGAGCAGAACCAAGCTGGGCCTGTGTTTTAAATAAGAGTCACAGTTCACAAGAACTCCCAGAGTTTTGCCAGTACCGTAGTTTCATTTTCTTTTCCTTTAAGAGTGCACTTGTTACTTTTGCTTGTCAGTTTTTGTTCTTTTGTTTTACCTGGATGATGTAATATCAAGCATGAATGAATGCATAGGATTGTGTAAGCTTTTGATAGAGTGCCCTCAGGGATTATCAATTATGTTATCAGAAATCAGTAATGA
>PVHT021183699.1:10585102-10657580 GCA_004024745.2 Catagonus wagneri
AAAAAAAAAAAAAAAATAGTCAGTGAACTGCCAGGTAAATAGATACATGTGCTGTCATCCAGGCTTTGTTGTTCCATTTCTGGAGCACAGGCAGGGCTCTAGGGTTTTCAGAATGGTAAGTGAGCATTGGCTTCAACTTAAAGTCACTGCCAGCTGCATTAATCCCTAACAAGAAAGTCGTCCTTTCCTTTGAAACTTTGAAGCCAGGTGTTGACTTCTCTCTAACTATGAAAGTCCAAGATATCATCTTGTTTCCCTAAGGCTATCTTGTCTACCTAAAATCCGTTGTTTAGTGTGGCAATGTGAATAACCGTAGCTGGATCTTCTGGATAACTCACTGCAGCTTCTACTTTAGCACTTGCTGCTTCCCCTTGCACTTTTATGTTTCAGAGATGGCTTCTATCCTTCAGCCTCATGAACCAACTTCAGAATTTTATTCTGCAGCTTCCTCACCTCCCACTGATTACAGATCACTATAGCAGATAATAATGAGAAAGTTTGGGATGTCACAAGAATTATCAAAATGTGACACAGAGACATGAAGTGAGCAAAAGCTGTTTGAGAAATGGTGCCGGTAGACTTACTGGATGCAGGGTTCCACAGACCTATTTGTAAAAATGCAATATCTGTGAAACACAGTGGAGGGAAGCACAATAAGTGAGGTCTGCTTGTATGCTCTAGAAGAAGGTGAGGGATTTTTTTCTCCAACTACTGGGCAGGGCCTGGTACACATGAGCTTTCAGGACATGGCTGAAGAACTGAACAAATGAGTAATCATTCCATTAGATAAATAGCAACTAAAAGAAAGCAGTATAAAAGTGTGTGTGTGTATCCTGTTATTACCATATATTTGTGTATCTTGGTTTTTACATTTTTTTCCTTTTTTTCTGTTTTGAGAGTGAAATCCTTTGTAACTCACTGCGTCCCATCCTTGGGATCTCTTCTTGCAAGTGACATCACATTGATCTCTGTTTTGGAAGAGAATAAACAGGACCCAAATGGTAGTTTGTTCCAGCATACAACTCAGCATGTGAATTTAATTCCACTAATGAAATTTTTGCAGTATGAAAGAACCTTTTGAATCTGAGACTTGCTTTTCTGAATTTGTAACGAACCTTGGAGAAAACCATACTGGTCTGTTACTTCTGGTTGTCAGGGGAGAGACCCCACTGGCCAGACATTCCCTCTGCCTGACCCCATTTGCAGGAAGTGAAAATACCTTTCACATGTCTGTGTGAGCCAGCGCGCACTTGTAAAGCTTCTGACACGGTGCCTGGTATACTGCCAGTGGTAGATAAATGTGAATTGTTTCTCTTCCCTCTTTTGAGCTTTTAGGAAATAAATAGAATACCATTTTAGTGAAGAGGAGGCCATGAGAACATTGGAAAACCAGGGGGATCAGAATATTAACTGTCAAGGAACATACTCAAGTACAACCTTATCCTCAGCTTCTGAAGATTATCAGCTAGATGTTATTTTGTATTTTCCAAATTAAATTTCATAATGGGGATTTTTTCATGATGTTTGGCAAAAGGAAGTTATGGGTTCAATGAATCTGTGTCAGTAGTTCAAGAAATAATGTATTAGCCATTAAAAAAACTACACTGAGGAAGTTCCCATTGTGGCTCAGCAGGTTATGAAGCCGACTAGTATCCGCAAGGATTCAGGTTTGATCCCTGGCCTTGCTAATTGGGTTAAGATCTGTCACTCCCATGAGCTGTTGTGTAGGTTACAGATGCAGCTCAGATCTGGCGTTGCTGTGGGTGAGGTGTAGGCCAGCAGCTGCAGTTCCAATTTGACCCCTAGCCCAGGAACCTCCATATGCCACAGGTGAGGCCCTAAAAAGCAAAAAAAAAAACCCTACATCTAACTACAACTGTAATGGTATATCTCATAGTTTTTATTACTTAATCATACCCTTCATACCCTGTCTTGTACTTAACTATTTTAGGGATTTGCTTGTATCTCTACTTAAATTTCAAGTACCTGTTTAACTGAATTGAACAACGCATTGCGTTTTTTTTCCCTTGCAAGTAATTATGTGGAATAGTGTAAAACTCAAATGTTTTTAATTTATGTGTGTGTTTTCCACACCAATTTCTAGTATAGTGGTTCTCAAACTTTAGTTTCTCAGTAACTTCTCAGATTTCTTGTTAAGTATGCTAACTGCCTGGCCCCAACCTCAGAAGAATTTAATTTAGTGTGAATCTGGAAACTACACTTTCAGCAATACTGCTGAGATTTTTTATAAATAGCATCTGTTACTTCCGCATAACATCTATATGTGGTACAACTAGAAAATTAGTTTAATAGCACTGTTATTACATACGGTTGTGTGTATAACTTTAAAAGATGTTTCCATGTATATAAGGGCTTGCCTCAAAGAATGCTAGGGCTCTCTGGTTGCTTTAGGATTGTTACCACGCAGTGAACTGCTTTCTGCCAAACAGATTTAAACTGCTAGAAACTCAGTCATGGTGTTTAGATTCCTTGAATACAGATTTTTGTTATCACAGAAGCGGGGGAGGGTGTTGAAAACAGTAGAGTAATAAACGAAAGGTAATGTGTGGTATGCATTCACTTTAATTCTATGAGAAGGTGAAACAGATTTTCAAAGTAATGTTGTTTTAATAGTCCACATTTTAATGTTATAAAGGATGCATCTGTTTCATGTTATAAAACAAATATTAAACTCTGACTTGACAAATTGGAAGCTACTTAGGACTCAGATTTATTACATTTCCCATTGAGAGCAGGTTTTTTTCCCTTGGTAGAATGAAGATTTTTCCTGGCTCTTAACAGGCTGTTTTCTTCCATTCTCTTTTTTCCTCTTCTCTATGCTAAATTTTAGTTTAATACGTCACCTGACCTCTGTGGTTTAAAAATAGAATTTGTACAAAATTGTATTAGAGTGTAGTAAAATCATTCATTAAAGAGAAACTGAGATAGTTTTAGGACCTAAAATATTTGATAAAGATCTCTCTCTGTAATTTACAACATGTCTCTAAGGTAAATGTTTGATGAAAGAATACTGATTGTGTGTTATATATATGAGAATTACATTGGCAACAAATAAAGTAGAAAAACTTTTCTGTTGCACGTTTATCCAAACCAATTTGATCATTCATTTGGGGAGGTTCTTTTGGTAATTGTCACAGCCTTGCTTCAGATGAACTGGGGTATCAAACCAAACTTTGTGCCGTGTACAAACCTTTATTATCAAGCAGACACAAAAATAATCATAGAACTCTTCTTTGTAGGCAAGTAAATTCCCTGCTCAGACAAGCACCAAGACCAGAAAATAACACTCTGATGGTAGGGTTAGCTAACTTTCTAGTCTGATTAGGTATCGGAATCTTCTACTCATTAGGGAAGGGTGTTTGGTGCAGGAACAAGACCTGAAGACATTCGTAACCTTGCTCACAACTCAAAGGAGTTAGACTTCGGGACTTGCCAGAGAACCCAGCCTCATTCATGCAGGGCTGGAGGAGCTTGGATGCTCCTTCTGACCAGTCACACGTTTTAAACAGTTTTTATTTCCCCAGTAAGATGTATTGTGAGCATTTTTGGTGCTTATAGATGAACCCTCCATTGGAGGTGCACATAAAAACATTGGATCAGCTGCCTCTGGAGTTAAAATCCTGAATAAAGTCTCTGGGCGGTAATTCTTGATTAGGTCCTTCAAATGCGCACTTGAATATAGAGATACCTCATGTGATCTGTATTGATATGTTTTTCACGTTTTAAATATGATCACTTAGTAGTTTGTGAAAAATCAGTGGGACCAGCATCTTTTACCTGGTGTCATTTAAAATGGGATGTACTTAGAAGTACATTACATGAAGTAAGTATTATTTTGTGAACCCTTCCTCTCAGTTATATATTATATATCATTGGGTAATGATGTAAATGTACATCCTACTCTGAGTCATAGACAAAAATGTTTGAAGTCAGCAGTTGGTATTTTAAATTACAAATGAGTCACAACCTTAACTTTAGTCAATCTTAGAATAGAATTTACTAGGTTCTTAAGGATTATTTTAGTTTAAAAAAACTAAGCATTTCCCATATTTCTGAAGTTACATTACTCTTGTACAGAATCGTCAGCTAAGATAGTAACTAAAAAAGAAAAAGTTGTTTGTTGAAAAGCAGATCTTATGCCAGGCATTCTGTCAACAACAGACTATTTTCTGGAGGTGTTAAAAATCACGGTTGTGATAGCTCTTTCATGGTAGCATATAGACAGATTCCCTGAATCTTTAGAACAACAGTGGAGGGAGAAGATGGAATGGGATGTGATGATTACAGCAGTGAGGACTCTTCTCAGTGCCAGATTTAGCAGTATTTAAGTCAGGCTGTTACTTTGCAAATGATACTTTTATATGGTTAAAATTGCCTTGGCGGTAAGTATGTTAAAGCCCTTAGCACCTGTTCTACTCTTCCTGATTTTCTCTTTCACAAATGTTACTTTTCACGTGTGCCCATCCTAACTCTTGAACTTTACTGTCTCAGGCCTTGCAGATGCTTCAGATGTAAAAAATTACTCTTCCTTCACCCTCGGAATGTGCTCTTTTGTTGACGGGTTTCTCTTGCCAGAATTCCTTTAGATCTAACATGGCAACGCCTAGAGTGGAAGCCACTCAAGACTCAAAATAACCCAGGGAAGCGCCCTTTCTCATCAGCATCCCCAGAGCGGCTGTGGGTGTTGCTTGAGAATTTGTGTTTCATTTTGTCATGGCTTTGGAGAGATGATTCCCACTCACCCGTTATGCACGATCTTGAGAGAGCCCTGAGCCAGACTGTGAGGCTTTTCCTTATCATTGTGGTCTTTGTTCCTGGTATAGCCTCTGGCCGTTTATGTATAAATGTTTGGCAGGTGAATGAATGAGTCACTGATTTCATTGATGTTTCTCTGCTGTTGCCTGCTCAGCCTCCAGGTTTGAATAGCATGGTACCTGCAGCTTGCAGTGGGGACATTCCTCCCCGGGCCCCTCTTGCTCAAGGCTGCCAAATCCTGAGGACTTCTTCACTCCCCAGTTAAGGGGTTTCAAAACCAGCAGTCAGGATTTGCATGGGTGCTGACCACATGCCTGCTGGTAGGCTGCTAAGTCTCTTTTGGCGTGTACACACAGAAACAAATGAACAAAATACTTTTGAGGCATTTAGGAGGAGGCAAGTGCTTAGGATTTTCTGACAGGAATTGTTATTTATGTTAGTTTCAGTTGTGTGTGGAATGTGAGCTCATTGAGGGCATGAGACAGGTCTGTTCACATGTAATTTTTGTCTTTCACTTTTTGATACTTTTAATGAGATAAAACTCTAAAGAATCCTAATGGTACTCTAAATACAATTATTCCTTTTATTATAAAAGAAAATGTCTCCCTATAGAGAATCTGGACGTTAAAAGGTACAAGAAAAAGAAAAAAAAGTGAAGAAAAGCACCTGCAGTCTTACTATCCAGAGATGAACAATATCAACATGTTGATAACTTTTCAGATTTCTGTTCTGTTTGTGCCTGTGTAATTTTTGTAAAAATTTAGAATTAATTTCATGGTTTGCTTTTTTCACTGAGCAATTTCCCCATATCATTAAAAGTATTAAAATGTATCATTTTAATGACCTCATATTCTGCCATATGAACTGTATTGCAATTTATTTAATCATTTTTCTATTTTTAAATATTTAAAGCACATAAATATAAGCATTCGCATTGTAGCCTCTGTGGCATCCCACATAGTGCATGCACATAGTAGGAATTCAGCAAGTGCTTAACGAAGGTATAAATGGGTTACATTTCCCAGAAGGAAAATCTGAGTCTTACTGAGTCTACTCTATAATAAAATGAAGGAATTGGATTAGAATGCTTATGTAAGTGGTCTTTCTGTCTCTCAAGTTTTATGATTATGTGATTTGGAAAAAGAGTTTTAGCTGACAATCCTATAGCCAGAGTCTCATCGTGTTCTTAAGATATATGTATAAAGACCATACAAAGCTCTTTTGTGTGGGTGTTGAAAGTGAAGCTTAAAGCAAATGGAAGCACTGGAGATTAATGAAGGAGGAGGGCACTTCTCGCTAACAATGCCGAGCTATCTGTCCCTGACTGGTCCTTGCATCTGTGTTGTGGGGATGAATGATGTTCGTAGTTCTAATTTCCATAACGTGACTTTACAGTTCTCTTCACTGTCTATACCAGAGCCACTTGTAAAGAGGCAAGAATAGTCACTAAGCGTTGAATCATGATATATCTGTTCTTATGTATATTTGAAATTTAGTTTAAATCTTGATTCTATGAAGTCTTCTCTCAAAACCCCCGTTCTTTCCAGGAAAGGAATAGTCTTTACATGTACATTTTTCTGCCTTTGTAATTAGGACCACAGACATTCCAGACAAGGATTTGACTAGTCAGGAATAGAGTAAACTTGAGGAAGATAATAAGATCTCTTTTCAAGTCGTGTGGATCATTTGTAAGAGGTAGCATCCTTATTCCTTTTGCATTCAACTTAGGAAGTAAGATTTTAGTTTAGTACTGGGGAGAACTTTTCTGAAAGTAAAACTCTTCCAAAGGGCATGGTCTACCTTATAATGTGTGAACTAGTCGTGTTTATGTATCTTACAGGATTGTTGTATGAAGTGTTTCTCTATTATCTTAAAGAATAATTCTCAGATCATTTGGACATAAATGCAACAGAAAATATTTTATATGTGTTTGTGGTAGGCGCAAACTCTTATGTAATTAGGTCATGATCTAAATATTACAGCCTATTATTACTTTGACTAGGAGATGGTCTTATGCTTATCCAAAAGATGAAACCTAACAGGAATAAATGCAAGACACAAATTTAGCTTTCCCAAATGGTGGCTCAGTTATTGAATAAGAGAAATGTGTATAATGGTAGATTTGTTTACCAGTGTTGATTAAAGACCAGGAGACTTGTTAGTCACTGAGTCAAAATATTAATGGTGTAATATTTGTATGTAAACTATGCACATCCTCCCATATCCTTTAAATCATCTCTAGATTACTTATAATGCCGAATACAATGTAAGTACTCTGTAAATAGTTGCCGGGCACAGCAAATTCAAGGTTTGCTTTTTTGGAATTTTCTGGGAATTTTTTCTAAATATTATCAACCCACGGTTGGTTGAATCTGCAGATGTGGAACCCATGGCTATGGAGGGCTGTTTACTTGGAAAATACTCTGTTTCTAGACTGTGATACTCTAACCGATGATGGAGGATGAGCTGTCAGGAAGGTACAATGAAGGTGCTAGACAGGATGACATCTCAAGTTCCTTCCTATCTTGAATCACCAAGTTCTAGGTCCCCGTTTAGCTGTTCTGCAGATACTCAGCTTTATGTTAAAAAGTGAGTGGGTGCCCTCCCATTATGGGCAAGTGAGTCCATTTCTCTTAAAGACTGGGTTTTTCTCTTCCTGCCTACTTAACAGTATACGATGAAGTTCTTGTTTAAAAGGTCCCTTCTATGTTAAGGAATCACAACGTTCAGTCAAAGCTTTGGAATCTCTGAAGCTGTAATTGTTTTATTCTCCTGACTACATGTAGAACAGTTCCCTAGCTAGTGCTTTGACTAAGCCAGTTTGTTTCAGTTCAAACAGTACAGGTGTCTTGGAAGCGTAGTACATTAGCAATGCATTTTGAAATGAACTAAAGACAGTTTTTTTTAAAAATTCTTGACCAGAATTGTCTTACTTTTTTTTTCTTTTTGTGGCCACACTTGTAGCTTATGGAAGTTCCCAGGCTAGGGGTCAAATCGGAGCTACAGCTGCTGGCCTATGTTGTGGCCACAGCAACACCAGATCTGAGCCGTGTCTGTGAATTACACCACGGCTCACAGCAACACCAGATCCTTGACCTGCTGAGTGAGGCCAGGGATCAAACCTGCATCCTCATAGATACAAGTCAGATTCATTTCCGCTGAGACACAACAGGAACTCCAATTTTAATTATTTATCTTAATAGTAAGGATATGAAAATAAAGCCCTGGTATTTCATTTTTCTTTTCTCACTATACATAATCTTTTCTTAAGATTTAATATGGAAGTGTATGTCTGTTTCTAGTCGTAGCTCTGGGTTTAATGTTTAACAATTGTTTATCTCATATCAAGATGGCAGTTAATATATTGCCAGCCTAGATAGGAGTTGTTGGTCTTCTTTCACTTATAACTGCTTTTAATTACTTTATAGCAAACTAACACCATAATCTGTATAAAGTTTACCTGACCAGTGTATTTATTCATTTCTAAATCAGTTATTGTACCAGGTACCAGGTGTTTAAATAACATATCCTAAACTGGAATATGGGCAATTACACTTTTTTTATTACTCGATGAATTTTTTTACATTTATACTTGTACAACGATCATCACAAACAAATTTTATAGCATTTCCATCCGAAGACCCCAGTGCATCTCCCCACTCCCCAACCTGTCTCATTTGCAAACCATAAGTTTTCAAAGTCTGTGAGTCATTATCTGTTCTGCAAACAGGTTCATTGTGTCCTTGTTTTAGATTCCACATGTAAGTGATAGCATTTGATGTTGATGTCTCACTGACCTAACTTAGTATGATAATGTCTAAGTCCATCCCTGTTGCTGCAAATGCCATTATTTGTTTCCTTTTAATGGCTGAGTAATATTCCATTGTGTATATGTACCACATCTTCTTTATCCACTCCTCTGTCAATGGACATTTAGGCTGTTTCCATGTCTTCACTGTTGTATATAGTGCTGTAATGAACACTGGAAATACATGTATCTTTTCAAGTCATGGTTTTCTCTGGATAGATGCCCAGGAGTGGGATTGCTGGATCAAATGGTAATTCTATTTTTGGTTTTCTGAGGAATTTCCATACCGTTTTCCACAGTGGTTGTACCAACTTACATTCCCACCAACAGTGTTAATAGGGTTCCCTTTTCTCCACACCCTCTCCAGCATTTATTGTTTGTAGACTTTTTGATGATGGCCATTCTGGCTGGTGTAAGGTTGTACCTCATTAGTGGTTTTGATTTGCATTTCTCTAATAATTAGTGATGTTGAACAGCTTTTCATGTGTTTTGTGGCCGTCTGTGTGTCTTCTTTGGAGAACTGTCTGTTTAGATCTTCTGCCCATTTTTTGATGTTTTTTTGTTTTTTTTTCTTTTCGTATTGAGCTGCAGAAGGTGTTTATGAATTTTGGTGTTTATGAATGAATCCCTTGTCAGTCACTTCATTTGCAAATGTTTTTTCTCATTCTGTGAATTGTCTTTTCATTTCGTTTAGGGTTTCCTTTGCTGTGCAGAAACTTTGAAGTTTAATTAAGTCCCATTTGTTCATTTTTCTTTTTATTGTCATTACTCCAGGAGGTGGAATTGAGAAGATATTGCAGTGGTTTACTTCAGAGAGTGGCCAGTGTTTTCCTCTAACAGTTTTATAGTATCTGGTCTTGTATTTAGGTCTTTAACCCATTTTTGAGTTTCTTTTTGTGTGTGGCATTAGAAAGTGTTCTAATTTCTTTCTTTTACATGTGGCTGTCCAGTTTTCCCAGCACCACTTATTTTTTTTTTGTCTTCTGGCCTTTTTTTTTTTTTTATCTAGAGCCACACCCGCGGCATATGGAGGTTCCCAGGCTAGGGGTCTAACAGGAGCTGTAGCCGCCGGCCTTCACCACAGCCACAGCAACGCGGGATCCGAGCCGCGTATGCAGCCTACACCACAGCTCATGGCAATGCCGGATCCTTAACCCACTGAGCAAGGTCAGGGATCGAACCCACAACCTCACGGTTCCTAGTCGGATTTGTTAACCACTGAGCCACGAAGGGTACTCCTCCCAGCACCACTTATTGAAGGGGCTGTCTTTTCTATATTCTCTTTTGTCATAGATTAGTTGACTGTAGGTGTGTGGCTTAATTTCTGGGCTTTCTATCCTGTTGCACTGATCTATATTTCTGTCTTTGTGCCTGTAACATGGTTTTGATGACTGTAGATTTGTAGTATACTCTCAGGTCAGGGAGGGAGCCTGATTGCTCCAGCTCCATTTTTCTTTCTCAGCATGGCTTTGGCTATTCTGGGTCTCTTGTGCTTCCAAACAAACTTTAAAATATATTGTTCTAGTTGTGTGAAAACTGTCCATGGTAATTTGATAGGGATTGCATTGAATCTGTAGATTGGCTTAGGTAGTAGAGTCATTTTGATAATATTGATTTTTCCAGTCAGAGAGCATGGCATGTCTTTCCATCTGTTTGTGTCATCTTTGATTTCTTTCATCAGAGTCTTACAGTTTTCAGAGTACAGGTCTTTTGTCTCTTTCGGTAGGTTTATTCCTAAATATTTTATTCTTTTTGATGCAATGGTAAATGGGAACGTTTCTCTTTCCGATATTTTGTTGTTAGCATATAGAAATGCACTCGATTTCTGTGTACTAATTTTGTATCCTGCGAACTTGCCAAATTCATTGATGAGCTCTAACAGTTTTCTGGTAGTGTCTTTAGGATTTTCTAGGTTTAGTATCATGTCATCTGTGAATAGTGATAGTTTTACTTCTTCATTTCCAGTTTGGATTCCTTTTATTTCTTTTTCTTCTCTGATTGCTGTGGCTAGGGCTTCCAAAACTACGTTGAATAGTAGTGGTGAGAGTGGACATCCTTGTCTTGTTCCTGATCTCAGCGGGAATTCTTTCAGCTTTTCACCATTGAGAATGATGTTAGCTCTGGGTTTGTCATATTATGTTGAGGTAGGTTCCCTCTAGGCCCACCTTCTGAAGAGTTTTTATCAGAAATGGGTGTTGGATTTTGTTAAAAGCCTTTACTGCATCTCCTGAGAGGATCATATGTTTTTTATTCTTCAGTTTGTTAATGTGATGTATCATAATGGCTGATTTGCAGATATTGAAGAATCCTTGCATCCCTCGGATAAATCCCACTTCATCATGATGTATAATCCTTCTAATGTGTTGTTGGATTTGGTTGTTGAGGACTTTTGAATCTAAGTTCATCAGTGAAATTGGCTTGTAATTTTCTTTTTATGTGGCATCTTTGTCTGGTTTTGGAATCAGGGTGATGATGGCCGCATAGAATGAATTTGGGAGTGTTCCTGCCTCTGCAATTTTTTGGAATAGTTTCAAAAGAATAGGTGTTAGCTCTTCTCTAAATGTTTGATAGAATTCGCCCGTGAAGCCATCTGGTCCTGGACTTTTGTTTGTTGGAAGTTTTTTAATCACAGTTTCAATTTCAGTATTTGTGATTGGTCTGTTTATCTTTTCTAGTTCATCTTGGTTTAGTCTTGGAAGATTGTACTTTTCTAAGAATTTGTCCATTTCTTCTATGTTGTGCATTTTATTGGCATATAGTTGCATGTAGTAGTCTCTTATGATTCTTTGTAGTTCTGTGATGTCCATTGTAATTTCTTTTTCATTTCTAATTTTATTGATTTGAGTCCTCTCTCTTTTTTTCTTGATAACTCTGGCTAAGGGTTTATCAATTTTGTACATCTTTTCAAAGAACCATCTTTTAGCTTCATTGATCTTTTCTGTGGTTTTCTTCATTTCTGTTTCATTGATTTCTGTTCTGATCTTTATAACTTCTTTCCTTCTGTTAACTTTAGGTCTTATCTGTTCTCTCTCTAGCTGCTTTAGATTTATAGTTAGCTTGTTTATTTGAGCCTTTTCTTGTTTCCTGAAGTAGGCTTGTATTGCTATAAACTTCCCTCTTAGAACTGCTTTTGCTGCATCCCGTAGGTTTTAGAGTGTCATATCTTTGTTGTCATTTGCTTCTAGGTATTTTTTTATTTCCTCTTTGATTTCTTCAGTGATCCATTGGTTGTTTAGTAGCATGTTGTTTAGTCTACACGCATTTGTGTTTTTTGCACTTTTTTCTTGTTGATTTGCAGAGATATAGCGTTGTGAACAGAAAAGATGCTTGATATGATTTCAATTTTCTTAAAGTTACCAAGGCTTGATTTGTGGCCCAGAATGTGATCAGACCTAGAGAATGATCCATGTTCACTTGAGAAGAATGTATATTTTGTTGTTTTTGAATGGAATGACCTATAAATATGTATTAAGTCCATCTAATCTGATGCTTCATTCAGAGCCTGTGTTTCCGTATTGATTTTCTGTCTGGAAAATCTGTCCATTACTGTAAGTGGGGTGTTAAAGTGCACCACTATGATTGTGTTATTGTCAATTTCACCTTTTAAGGTTATTAACAGTTGTCTTATATATTGAGGTGATCCTATGTTGGGTGCATATATAATTATAGTTAGTTATATCTTCTTTTTGGATTGATCCTCTTATCATTATGTAATGTCCTTCCTTGTCTCTTATAATACTCTTTATTTTAAGGTCTATTTTGTCTGATATGAGTATTGCTACTCCAGCTTTCTTTTGATTCCCGTTTGCATGGAATATTTTCTTCCATCCTCTCACTTTCAATTTATATGTGTCCCTAGAAATAAACTGAGTCTCTTGAAGAAGGCATATATATGGGTCTTGTTTTTGTATCCATTCAGCCAGTCTGTGTCTTTTGATTGGGGCATTTAGTCCATTTACATTTAAGTTATTGCCATTTTATAAAATGCTTTGGACTTGTTTTTGTTGCTCTTTTTTCTTCCCTTCTTTTGTTCTCTGTTCTCATAGCTTAATGACTCTCTTCATTGTTGTATTAGAGATGATTTGTCTTTTTTTTTTTCTTTTTAGGGCCTCAACCATGGCATGTGGAGATTCCCAGGAGGCTAGGGGTGGAATTAGAGCTACAGCTGCTGGCCTACACCACAGCCACAGCAACACCAGATCCAAGCCGTGTCTGTGACATGCATCGCAGCTCATGGCAATGCTGGAGCCTTATCCCACTGAGCGAGGCTAGGGATCAAACCTGCAACCTCATGGTTCCTTGTCAGATTCATTTCCAGTGCAGCACGATGGGAACTCCTGAGCTGATTTTTCTTATTTGTGTGTGTATCTATTGTAGATTTTTGGTTTGCAGTCACCGTGACATTTTGATATAGGAGTCTATATACATATATGAGAATGTTTTAAGTTGTTGGTCTCTTAATTGCAAGTGTATCTCCAGTGTCCTGCATTTGTACCCTCCTCGTCTTATGATTTCTGATTTTGGTAGTGTATTTGTGCATGGATGATTTCCTACCTTTACTGTACATATGCCTTTACTGGTGAGCCTTGTCACTTGTGGTGTTTTTATTTCTAGTTGTGGCCTTTTTTTTCTGCCTAGAGAAGTTCCTTCAGTATTTCTTGTAAAGCTGGTTTAGTGTTGCTGTATTCTCTTAGATTTGCTTCTCTGTAAAGCTTTTTATTTCTCCTTCAAATCTGAATGAGAGCCTTGCTGCGTTGGTTGGAGTTTTTTTTTCCTTTCATCATGTTATGTATATCATGCCATTCCCTTCTGGCCTGCAGAGTTTCTGCTGAAAAATCTGCCGATAACCTTATCAGGGTTCCCTTGTATGTTGTTTCTTTTCCCTAGCTGCTTTCAATATATTTTTCTGTCCCTTTCTCTTTCTCTTCTCCTTCTGGCACCCCTACAATACAGATGTTGGTGCCTTTAACATTGTCCCAGAGTTCTCTGAGACTGTCTTCGTTTCTTTTCAGTCTTTTTTATCTTTTCGGTTCTGCATCGGTGATTTCCACTAGTCTGTCCTCCACCTCACTTATTCATTCTTCTGCCTCCTCTATTCTGCTGTTGGTTGCTACTAATGAATTTTTTATTTCAGTTATTCTATTTTGCATCTCTACTTGCTTAAGTTTTATATCTCGTATTTCTTTGCTTAGTGTTTCCTGTAAATTATCAATCTTTGCCTCCAGTTTACTTTCAGTGTCTTGTCTCATCTTCAGCATCAACAGTCTAAGATCTTTTTCCTGGAGGCTGATAATCTCCAGATCGGTTAGCTGTTTTTCTGGGTTTTTTTCTTGTTCCCTTATCTGAGTTACAGTTCTCTGCCTTTTCATTTTTGTTGGTTTTTGGTGTGGTCTCCTTTTTGCAGACTATTATAGAGTTACTTCTGATGTCTGCCACCCTTGTGACTGAAGTTGGTACGAGGGACTTGCTGTAGGCTTCCCAGTGGGAAGTACTGTGCCTGCCCACTGGTAGGTGGGGCTGATTCCTATCCCTCTGGTGGGTGGGGCTTTGTCTCCTGGTGAGATTAGAGGCAGTTTGTTTACTGATGGGTGGGGCTGTGATCCCACCTGGGTTATTATTTGGCCTGGGGCTTCTTAGTGCTGATAGGTGGGGCCAGATTTTCCCAAACTGGCCACCTCTAGAGGAACACATGCTGATGAATATTCCCGAGAGCTTAGCTTCCAATGTCCTTCCCCCACAACAAGCCACAGTCACCCCCTGGTTTCCCAGAAGGTCGTCCAGGAACTACAGTCAGGTCTGACCCAGATTCCTATGGAGATTCTGCTTTGCCCTGGGAGCCAGTGCACATGAAAACCTGTGTGCGCCTTTCAAGAATCGGGTCTCCATTTCCCCCAGTCCTGTGGAGCTCCTGCACACACGCCCCACTGGCCTTCATTGCCAAATGCTCCAGAGGCTCTTTCTTCCAATGCCAAATCCCCAGGCGTGGGGACTTGACGTGGCTCAGAACTGTCACTCCTGTAAGTGAGTCTGTGATACAATTACTTTCCAGTTTGTGGGGTTCCCTCCCGATGGGTATGGGGTTGCTTATGTCATGTAACGCCCCTCCTACAGTCTTGATGTGACCTCCTCTTTGTCTTCTGGAGTAGGATATCTTTTTGAAAGTTTCCAGTCCTTTTGGTTGAAGGTTTTTCAGCATTTGGTTGTAATTTTGTTGTTTCATGAGAGTACTGAGTCCTTTTATTCCACCATCTTAATCCCGTCCCCACCAGTAAGTACGCTTTTGCAAAATCTGTAAAGTCTGTCAGTTCACTCATGAATGTTATCAATGAGAACATAGTCATAAATCCCACATCCCTTCTTGAGTCTTAAGGTCGAAAGTGCATATAGGTCCTGGTGCTCCCTACCCATAAGAATAGAGACCATGCCTTAGCTGTGGATGGCAAAAGCAGAATCCCACATTCTCCTCAGTTCATGATATGCAGGGAGACGTATCTTGCCTGGCTTAGTGTCTGAGTCCATTTGTTGACCTCTTGATTAGTGGGATGGAAAACTACTGAGAATTTTGAGAGTGAGTGGATAACTTAAGAGTTGCCCTTCAAGCCTTTCTTTCCTAATTTAGAAAGATAACTACTGTTAGGTAATTTTATTTATTTAGTAGTTATTTACTGTGCCAAGCTCAACAGAAAATCCAAATTAAATTACATTAATCTTTAAGGAGTTCTTTTTATATATTCAACCAGATAAGTCTAAGAAATAAAGTAGAGACTATATAATTTGTAGTACAGTATTAATGAAAAGATAGCAATGACTTGCAGTTCCCATATCAAGGTACAAATGATTTCCTAACTGAATTCATTTATCTGTAACCAGACACTAAAGCAGTCAGCTGACAGATCTCCTCTAATAGAAGATTGGGTAGCCTTCCTCCGTGGAGAGCCAGTATTAATAGACTTGAATACCTTTGATTTTCTTGTATTTGCCTTAATTGGTACTGCATTTGATGGCTTTATCTTCTAGTTTTTCAGGGTAAAGTATAGAAAATTTAATCTTATTATTTGGATTAATGAGTATTCTTTTTACAATCTTGTGCACATTGTGCCATTAATGAAAGTTCTTCTGCTGCAGGCAAAATATTTTATTCAAGAATGAAAAAGCAAATTGAGTTGTATTGTGTAAGAGATTCGTAGTTAAGTATTATGTCAGCTCAATCTCGGCTGGGGCTAAGGTACTCTGATCACTATGAGATGTTAAAATAATGGAGAAGTTGAGAGGTAGTCCTGATTTTTATATAAATCAATTTAATTAATAATTGATAGAGTTTATTTCACCTCTATGATTTGGTGGAGGTACTCAGGCAAGTAAGTTTTTATCAGCTTTCAGTGCATGTTTTCTTGCAAGCCCCGTTTTTTTTTTTTTTTTTTTTTTTTTGCCTTATCTAGGGCCGCACTCGCAGCATATGGAGGTTCCCAGGCTAGGGGTCTAACAGGAGCTGTAGCTGCCGGCCTTCGCCACAGCTACCTGCGATCCGAGCCACATCTGCAACCTACACAACAGCTCACGGCAACGCCGTATCCTTAACCCACTGAGCAAGGCCAGGGATCAAACCCGCAACCTCATGGTTCTTAGTCGGATTCGTTAACCACTGAGCCACAACGGGAACTCCTCTTGCAAGCCTTCTAATTAATTGCATCAATTCTTTCATTCATTTAGTAGTGTGAATGATGAAGTTAAACACTTGCTTTATTCTTTTTCTACCTTACCATGTTTTAACCATTTGACTATGGAAATTTTCAGCCATGTTCGGAGTAGGAGAGTAGCATAATGAAGTCTGTTTTCCTAGCACATTTATCAACACGTGACCAAACTAGACCCCTGCCCACCCCCATCTCACTTCAGATTTTAAAGCAAATACCAGGCATCACATCAGTTCCTTATAGATTTTTCAGGATATGTCTCTATAAGTGAGGACTCTTTTCTTTCTAAGCATAACTGTAATTATATTTAGGCAGAGCTGCTTTTTAGTTTTAAGGAGGAAGTAAAGAACACAGGAGTCCAGCCAGGTTTCGATGACTTTAAGTAGCTCTAGGTCCTTGGCCACACCCTATAGCTTTCTTCTGTCCATGCTTTCTTATCTTTAAAAAGAGAAGATTCAACAAGATAAGTCTCCTAAATCCCATCTGTCCATAAAATTAGTAATTTAAAAAATGAGCAGACCACCAGTTTCTGGTCCAGCATGTAAGGGACTTGCAAGCCATTACTCTGTGCTGACAATTAAAAGCCAACAAAAGTGAAAAATCAAGAACTCTCCTTAGGAGTTCCCATTGTGGCGCAGTGGTTAACGAATCCGACTAGGAACCATGAGGTTGCGGGTTCGATCCCTGGCCTCGCTCAGTGGGTTAAGGATCCGGCGTTGCCGTGAGCTGTGGTGTAGGTTGCAGACGCGGCTCGGATCCCGCGTTGCTGTGGTTGTGGTGTAGGCCAGCAGCTGTAGCTCCTGTTAGACCCCTAGCCTGGGAACCTCCATATGCTGTGCGGCCCTAGAAAAGGCAAAAAGACCAAAAAGAAAAAGAAAAAGAACTCTCCTTAGATCTGAGAAGTGGGGGTCACAAGGCAAACCATTTCCCCATAATTAAACAGAGAATCGCAACTTGCTGGAGCAGAAACATCTGAGGAAGCCAGTAATGGGGTAGGAAACCCTGAACTGTAAGTGATGAATCGCTGGCGGTTCTGAGCAGACAAGTGTGAGAGTTAAAAACCCCAGTCATAGTGGCTCCCACAGTTTTGTAGTTTACCTTCAGGAGCTTGATGAGGTTCTCACAGTGAACCCCTTGTGCTTCTGGCAGGGGGAGGAGGAATGAACTGTTTTGGAACACTCTAGAGTATTCTCTTCTTCATAACAAAGCTGTCCTCAAGAAAAACTGTTTATCAGAGCCTGCCTGACCCTGGGGAAGGGAAATACCCAGCTCCAGCCCCCTCCAGTAGCCCACATAAGTGAGGGGAAAACTTAGTCACGCAGAAGCACTCAGTTCAGAGGCAAAGGTGCACTGAAAGCTTGGTCTAATAAGGACCGCCGGCTGCTTCCTCTGACCCTGTACCTCATCTCTGCATTACTGAATGCCTGCCTGAAGCTGCTCCCTTTACTCAAGCATCACACCCAGCTGTCAAGAAGAAATCATGAGCCATGCTAGAAGACAAAAAACACAGGTTGAGGAAACCGGGCAGGCAACAAAACCAGATTCCAATATGGCAGGGATGTTGGAATTTTATCTGACTGTGATTAAAATGCTAAGGGCTCTAATGGCCAAAATAGACAGGATGTAAGAACCGATGGGCAGTGTGAGCAGAGAAATGGAGATTCTACGAAAGAATCAAAAAGAAATGAGATCAGAAACACTGTAACAGTATTGAAGAATGCTTTTAGTGGGCCTAAAAGGAGACTGGACGAGGCTGAGGAAAGAAGCTCTGATCTTGAGGTTATGTCGATAAAACTTACGAAAAGGAAAGCGAAGAGAACAAAGATGGAAAAAACGGAACAGAACATCCAAGGACTGTAGGACAACTACAAAAATATTCATAAAATCCATGCAATAAAATTTGAAGAAGGAAGGGAAAAAAGAACAGAGGAAATATTTGAAGCATTAATGACTGAGAATTTCCCCCAAATTAATGTCAGACCCCAAATTACAGACCCTGGAAGCTCAGAGAACACCAGGCAGGATAAATGCTCCCACGAACTGCATCTAGATGCAAACATGCATCTGTATGTCATAATCAGGCTGAACACCATGATTGTCACGGTATAACTTCTTATGCTGATGACTTCCAAATATCGATCTATCTATCTAGATAGCCAGAACTCTAGAAACCAGTTTTAACCTCACTCATCCCCTATGTTTTTCACTGCTGGGTCCTACAAAATAAATCCCCACTTTGGCCCCTCTCCATAGCATCCTATTCTCTTGCTTGCTCACTGGCCCCCCACCCCATCCCCATTCAGTCCCTATAGAGTAACAAGTCATCTCTATAAAATATAAATAGGGAGTTCCCATCGTGGCGCAGTGCTTAACGAATCTGACTAGGAACCATGAGGTTGCGGGTTTGATCCCTGGCCTTGCTCAGTGGGTTAAGGATACGGCATTGCCGTGAGCTGTGGTGTAGGTCGCAGACACAGCTCGGATCTGGCATTGCTGTGGCTGTGGTGTAGGCTGGCAGCTACAGCTCCGATTAGACCCCTAGCCTGGGAGCCTCCGTATGCTGTGGGTGCGGCCTTAGAAGAAGACAAAAAGACCAAAAAAAAAAAAACAAAACACATATATATAGGGGTTTAGCGCTCCATTGCTGTCCTGTAATGCTTGAAATAAAATCTAATTCTGAGCTCCCCACCAGGCCCTTGAAGGACCCTATGTGACCTTCCCTCTCAACTGTGGTCCTCCCACGCTTCTCCTTAGTCAGTTTAAGGACCTCTCTCAGGTCTTTCCCACCCTAGGGGACCTTGCATATTCTAATTCCCTCCCTCCTCTCACCTAGCTCCTTCTCATTCTGTAGGTCTCAACTTACAGATCCCTGTACTGTGAGGCTTTTCTTTACCACCACATAACTGAAATAGCTCCCTCTCCCCCTGTTTCCTTTATAAGTGATAACTCTTGCATGGTCTGTTTCTGTGATTTGTAACTGCTGCCTTATTAAAACATATACTCCATGAGAGCGGGCGATGTTTTTCTCACTGCCATTATGGCTCCAGGTCTCCAGGAGAGTGTCTGCCTCATACCTGACACTCCAAACATATGTGATTGGATGGCTGGAGACAGGGAGGGAGGGAAGAAGAGTAGCCATGAGGTGAGCACGGAGTTTTGGAAAATATGGCTAAGTTCAGAGGACTGGAGACCATGGAAGAAAGAAATGGAGAAGTAGAAATGTCCTAGACGGGAATGCAGTACGTACAAATGTAGGACAATGAGTGTGGTGGTTGTAACAGTTGACCCTGACATCCATTCCACACCCATAACTAGTCCAAGCCATTCATAATAATCATATTTTCTTTGTGTGGATTGGCCTGAGCAATGAGACACGTGTGTAAGTGGGCAGAGTGAGCTCTGGTGTGGTTTTCCTCACATCTAGGAAAGAGGAACAATAACACAGAAAGTGATGATCTCGCTTCCTTCTTGGAGGGTGGTCCCGTCCAAATATGGGGGTTGGAACTCCCAGAACTGTTTTGCCTCCAGATGGAAGATGAAAGCATCATTGAGAGGAGTTCCCGTCGTGGCTCAGTGGTTAATGAATCCGACTAGGAACCATGAGGTTGCGGGTTCGATCCCTGGCCTTGCTCAGTGGGTTAACGATCCGGCGTTGCCGTGAGCTGTGGTGTAGGTCGCAGACGCGGCTCGGATCCTGCGTTGCTGTGGCTGTGGCGTAGGCCGGCGGCTACAGCTCCGATTAGACCCCTAGCCTGGGAACCTCCACATGCCACAGGTGCGGCCCTAAAAATGACAAAAGGCAAAAAAAAAAAAAAAGCATCACAGAGAGGAAGGGAGCTAGCGACGTGGAGCCAGAGCTCTCGTGTTCTGCACTCCCAAGTTTGCTTTCTTGGTTTCACAATAAGTGATGTGATGAATGCCTTCTTCACTTATCTCAGTTACTTTTAGAGGTTCTGATAACCCCGATGAAACAGTAAGAGTCTGTCTATATTAAGAAGCTCCTTCACACTGGATAGCAGTAGAAATTCATTTTGGAAGGGTGAGGTTTTGAGCAGGACCCCTGAATAAAGGACTGAAGAAGTCTATACAGTGCCTAAGAAGAAAGAATCTGGGTGTACACTGCCTAAGCTTAGTGTTTCCCCACTTTCTGGCTTTGTGACCCAGGGTAAGTTACTTAACCTTTCTCTGCCTTATTTTGCATTTGTCAAGTGCTGTGTCAATGATGCCTACTTCATAGGGTTGCTATGAGGATTGAACGAGTTCATCCAAATAAAGCTCCTAGAACAGTGCTTGGCCCACATTAAGCATTTAATATGCTGGCTATTATTCTTAGTAGTGGTGAAATTTGATTATTTCATAAGTAATAGTTCACAAGCTTCTGTGTTCATAAGAACCAATTAGAAAATTTGTGAAATGCTGGATCCCATAGCCAGAGCATTTTACTGGACCGACATCGATTTGACCAGTACATCTTAACGTCTCAATGGGTGAGTCTGCTGCAGGCCACCCACAGACCTCACTCTGAGAAACTGCAGAGAATACTAAAGTCAGTGGGGGCTTTACAGCAGTGAAGTGAGATGGGATCAGAGGTCTGTCGGGAAAATTTATCTTTTGAGTATCTTAATGGGGAACTGAAGTTTGGAGAATAGAAATGAAAAGGTTTTGAGATGGTTACTTGGGATATGACAAAAGTAATTTTGTTAAGCTTTGGTATAAAAATCCATGACAGATTTTGAGCCCCTGTCACTTAAAGAATGAGGGTGCTTCTGAAAGGACAAGAAAATGTCAGGCAGGTGAGTATGTTTGCTGAGAATTTGTTTTGTTTAATATGATAGGGGTCCACTCCGGGCCATGCCCAGTCAGCTGTTAGAAGAGGCTGACCTGAAGTTTTCCCTGGAGGGAGAGCCAGAGAAAGCAGCAGGCTGCCTCGGGCATGGTCATCACCAGCCACCTAGGCTCACACACTGGGCGTCCTCCATTTACGGTTTCTTCAGTGCTAACGTTGGGATTGCCTGGCTTGAAATTCTGTATCACTGTGTAGTTTTCTTTATGTTTATGGGAGTTTTGATAGCTTTTCCATAGTTTGCAATTCTCTTGTTTTTCCTCCTGTAACTTATTGAAGATTCAGTTACCTAAAGACTTTGAATTTCGTTATCTATGCTGAGAACCTGTTACGTGCCCCTATCCTGGACACTTTACACGTTATTTGTAATCTTCACTCTCTTTGTATGTGAGAAAAGTAAGGCTCAGAGAGGTTAAATTACTCCCCTCAAGGCAAAGAAGCTAGTCTTCAGACTGAGGTGTGTCCAGGAAGTCCCTGCTCCTGTGAAGTTTCCACTGAGGTAGTCAGCCACGTACCCTAACGCGTACTGCTCGGCTATGCCTACCATGGTTTTGAAGTCTATGGAGGGACTTTGCATAAGCCCTTAAGATTCTGTCTTTCTGCTTTTTTCATGTTGCCTCTAGCAGGCAGGTGTTACTGATGAGCAGTGAAGACCAGATCCTGAAGTGCCTGTTTTCTCTCTTAATGAAGAAAAGTTATCATTACTTGAATAGTTTAATTTTCACACCCATGTATCATTTTTCTCAAATGAGACATTAAATCCATTTACTTCTGCTTCTCCTTCCTCCTCTCTTCTGACAAATAAATTACTATAAGAATAAACCTTTTTTGTGTAAAGATAGGAAAGGAAAATTTAGTTATTAAAAATAAAAAATAAAACATTGACTTTGTGTCTAAAAAAGGAATCTAGTTTCTTTGGGGATAGGAGGAAAAAATCTTGAATACAGTTTAAGAATCATCCAGAAAATGTTTAGCTGAAGTACAGGTATTCAAAGGATATTTTCATATATTAGCCAACTTTTTTTGTATTGTTATGGGAATTAAACATAGTGTCTAAACACTGGGAAAGATGTTCAGTAGAGCTTTGTGAATTAATTGGAGAGTTTTACATGCTAGTAGAGTATTGGTATATTTTCAGGAGCTTGTGAGGCAATGAGAACAGTGAGAACAATGAGGCAATGAGAACACTATCCACTCTTTCACTGCATTAATGGAACTGGGTTTTCTTTAAAAATTTTTTTGAAAGAAAATAATCTGTAATGATAAGATTTTTTGTTACTCTTATCTATAACAGTGGCTATGGGAATAAAGATAATGACAATATTCTTGCCTTTATAAAAGCTCTGGTGTCCTCACTGTCACCGTTGCCACTCTTGCTAAGCAGAGACAAAGAACACGTGTAGGTGGAACCCCTCAAGTATTAAGTGACAGTGATATTTACATGTGGCTCTCGAAAACAGGTTCTGTTAATGTCGAGTCCTACCTCTGAATCTGCCCAAGCACGTAAGGGTCAGTGCACACTCAACTTCAGTAGGATGCAAACATCTAACATGAGCTTCACAACAAAGCTATCTCTTCCTTTTCTTCCTCAACCCTTTCTCACCTCTCACCCCCAGCCTTTCACTTCCTCTGTATCTGAAGGGTGAAATGTGAGTGTGTGAGGAGCTGTGGGTCAGGAAAAAACAGAAGAAAGGAGAAAGAAATCAGCTTGTAAGTTGTTTACAGTGGGGAGTTTCCTGATGGTCTGGTGGTTCGGATTCAGTGCTTTCACCACTGCAGCCCAAGTTTAACCCCTGGTCTGGAAACTGAGATCCCATGTCTTGCTGCTGCATGCCTCAAGCCAAAAGCAGAAGAAGAAAAAAATTGTTTAGTGTTACTGGTTTTACCTTTTTTTTTTTTGTTTTTTGAGGTGTTGAACCCTTTAAATAGAATTTGATCTCTAACTCCAGAACATGTGAAAACTGGGCTGCTCTGGTAGGGGTAGACATACAAAGCTGAGTCCTCACTAACATACCCTCCTCCTCCGAGAAGGAATAGGGTGTAAGAGGGAGGTTTTGTTTTTGTTTTTGTTTTTGCTTTTTAGGGCAGCACCCGTGGCATATAGAAGTTCCCAGGCTAGGGGTCCAATCGGAGCTGCAGCTGCTGTCCTACACCACGGCCATAGCAACGCAGGATCTGAACCGTGTCTGTGACCTATACCGCAGTTCATGGCAACACTGGATCCTTAACTTACTGAGTGAGGCCAGGTGTCAAACCTGTGTCCTCATAATGCTAGTCAGGTTCGTTTCCACTGCACCACAGTGGGAACTCCAAGAGGGATTCTTTAAATCACGTAAAAGAGCACTATTTGAAAACCACTGCTCTCACCGAAGGGGCATGCCTTTTGGTATACTGAGTCTAATGTGGAAGAAGAGAGATTTTACTGTTTAAAAGGAAATCAGCAAATTTTGCTTGGAGCACAATATGTGAAAAGTATTATCATAACTTAATAGAGACTATTGGTATTTTTTGTTGTTATTTTCCTGTTAAGATTGTTCCTTACTAAGATATTGTTTTTGGGAGTTCCTGTCGTGGCACAGCAGAAATGAATCCAACTAGGAACCATGAGGTTGCGGGTGCGTTACCTGGCCTTGCTCAGTGGGTTAAGGATCCGGCGTTGCCGTGAGCTGTGGTGTGGGTCGCAGATGTGTCTCAGATCTGGTGTTGCTGTGGCTGTGGTGTAAGCCAGAGGCTATAGCTTTGATTCAACCCCTAGCCTGGGAACTTCCATATACTTCGGGTTCGGCCCTAAAAAGAAAAAGAAAAAATTTTAAAAAGCCATTGTTCTTTGGAAATGGCTGTGAGTATGGTATAGTATGCTTACAATGGAAGGATTACAATCATTGAAAACCCTCAGATTTCTCTTGAGCTGTTAATTTTATTGTCCTTTCCTTAGGTAACCTATGGTATTTAGTAGAGCTGTTTTGTGAGCTGCATCATGGAGTTTACAGATTGATCACCATTCCTGATGTATCTGAGTTTTTTTTTTTTCCTGATGTATTTTTGTTTCACCTCTGATATACAAAATAGAGTTTTGCAGTGACAGTAAAAGAGTATAAACAGTTTTAGTCTCTGAAAACCACTTTATTTGCGATAACCACTGTATATAGAAAAACCTTCCTGTTCTCAGATAGTAACCATTTATTTGAATTACTAAGCCCCATAGACTGGAGGTTAATGGCCTGAGTTTGGTTGTTTTGTTATCATAAATGTGACATTACAGAAGAGCAGTTATGTGATGCTTAGTGAAAATGAAGCCTCAATATTTAGCAATTAAAATTAATTTAAAATATTTTCAGTAAGAACGTGGCCAAGTTGGCCCACACACTGTAGTGCAAGCTGATAAGTAATCCGAAGATTATGATGTACAATTACTAAATAAGCTCTTGCAAAGAATTCATTGTAAAACTACCTTTAAATCTCATACATTAACAAAAAAGCGTGTGGGTAAACCCAGCTAATCATGATCATATGGTTATATACAAGAAAATTTGGATAAATGTTCTGTAGCTAGCTATACCCAGAAATCAGCTTCTCAGTAATTTCTATAAAATACTCTTTATGTTTTCTCAAGTATAGTGATTATATCACAAGCAATTTCAAATTTGAAAATGGTATGTGTAGAAAAAAAAGGAAGAACCTTTGCTTTTCTTAATTCTGATTACCCTAATTTAGGATAAAAGGTGTCTTTTTAATTAATTAACATTTTAAGATTGTGGACTGCCAGGTGCCATAAAGTGCAAATTACCATTTATTTGAATCAACACTCATCATGTTTACTAATTAAAAGGCAGAATAAAAGGAAAAACCAAAAATGTAACGAATAGTACCAGCATTTTAAACACATTTCCAAAAATGATTGTCACATTAGACTTTAAGTGGACTTTGGGTGAGATGATTTTTAATCTTTTAAATATTTAGAAGGCTTTTTATTATACGACTGCGTAGCTCGGTGTGCCAGTTATACCTTTTTGTGGGTAAATGACCGCTGTAAATTTCTGCACAGCTCTAATATGTTCTCATTTCCTCTCTACTTTCTTTCCCCAACAAGGGTAATATATGAGAATAATACTTCCTATTGCTCCATCCCAGTTTAGTGGTAGCTTTCTCATTTTTGAGTATTTCATGTTCAGTTAAAGATGACTTAAATGCTCTGAGGAGTCCTCCCCTGCACCGCCCTATAGCGATGGTTTATATATGGATTCATTTCCAGTAACAGTAACATACAGACTTCGTTTCTGCTACATTTTTCTCACAATTCGTAATGAAATTAATTAATAAACTGTAAGTGCGGTCCTATAAGAATAGGCATTGTTTGATTTCATGATAAAAAATTCTTTATTAGGCTGCAGCTGAAAATGCTAAACACTGTATTTTCAGCTTTTGATGACTTTAACAGATACATTCTTCATATTATGTGATAAGATGTTAATTGAAGCAAAAAATAAAATTTTCTGATAGTAGACTAGTACTGCATGTTTATTCCTTCAACCAATAAGGACCGAGTTTCACTCTCTGTATACCAGTCCTCTGAGATACGACAGTGGACCAAACAGAATCTTGTTCTCAAGACTCTTTTCCACCAACTGATTTACTCCCTTATAGAGAACTAGGCTTGCTTCATGACAGTAGACAAACACATCATGCGTTTATACCTTAAAAAAAGAAAAACTTGGAGTTCCCATCGTGGCACAGTGGAAACAAATCCAAGAAGGAACTGTGAGGTTGCGGGTTCGATCCCTGGCCTTGCTCAGTGGGTTAAAGATCTGGCGTTGCCGTGAGCTGTGTTGTAGGATGCAGACGCGGCTTGGATCCCGCGTTGCTGTGGCTGTGGCGTAGGCCGGCAGCTGTAGCTTCTATTATACCCCTAGCCTGGGAACCTCCATAGCCGCGGCTGTGGCCCTGAATAAAAAGAAAAGAAAAGAAAAACTTGAAAGTCAGCTGATTATGTCCTATTATATGTGAAGTTGGAGTCCTATTTGATAAATGGTTTTAAATAAATGGTAGAGTTCTTGAAGTGTTTTAATGAACTATTAATGCAGATGAATGTTCTGAACTAAGGACAACAGTGAAATATATGTTTTTGAGGATTGTTTGGCACTATATATTCGTTTAAAAAACCAGATTGATGCAGATTTATATTGGCTGATGATATCTTATTGGCTGTAATTAACATTCAGAATATGTGGTATCTGACTGTTGAAAATACCATGTAATATTAAGGAATCAAGAAAATGATATGTCTTTATGGCTCTAAAAAAAGAATGTATGTGTGTGTGTGTGTATGTGTTTTTGTGTGTATGTGTGTGTGTGTGTGTGTGTGTGTGTGTGTGTGTGTATGAATGGGTCACTGCTGTGCAGCAGAAATTGTCAGAACATTGTAAATCAACTATAATAAAAAATAAAAAAATTAATCCTGAGCTAACTTGTGTGTTTGTTTAATACTCACAAACTATTCAGCCCAAGTAAAAGATAGACTTAACAGAGTAAGAATAAATGAAATATCTGACCCATCAGTAGTCTTCCTTTATAAATATACAGCCCTTAAGAAAAGTTAATTATGGAAAAACATCATATCTTGCCTTTTTTCCAAGATTTAAATATAGGGACATATATATACAGACTCCTTAGGAATGGTAAAATTTTTAAGCTACCTTGTTTGTAAGAATAAAGGAAAATTTCCTTTTTTTTCCTCATTTGTGTTTAAGATAAATCCTCAGTGCTATATTTAACTATTTATAATACAATGGAAACCATTTTCTTTGAACATACAAACATAAAGATTTCCAGTAATCTGCAGCTAATATGCATTGTCTGAAGCTAATAGATTGGACAGAATACTGTTGCTGCTTGAGTCAAAGTTAATGTTTTTGAGATCAGCTGATAATGCACTTAATTATAGTGTATGAGCAGTGGGCGTTGTGCTTATTTTACTACAAGCTCTATCATTGTGCTTACAACATGTTAACAGTAATCTAAGCTCATGCTTAAATATATATTGCACGTGGTAGCCAAGGAGCTATGTTTAAAAGGTACGTTAAAAAAAAAATCTCAAGATAATATTCAGTTGCTTACTGAGTAACATAACCTGGGTGATGGTTTATCTCTGACTGTATAATAATAAGCAGTATTTCAGTATCAAATTAGAATTCTGGAGAGGATGACGTTTACATTCCCCAGAGACAGTTATGCATCGGCCCTACTAAACTAGCCAAAATCTAAAGTCAAAAAGTTCTTAGTACCAAAAAAGGGCACCTCGAAATGATCGCCCCTGTCGTGTGTCCGAAAAGATCTCCCCTATATCACTAAAGTCTCACTGTCCCTTGCCTGTTCTAAAATTTCATTTTAATATGAATATATATGATACATATTTGGTCATTTTCCTCCTCTCCAGATCCATAAGTACACAAACTTGCTTAGTTATATAATTACATAACAGTTGAAAGACAGGAAACATGGATGCCTTAGGGTGTGTGTTTCAACAAGTTGAGATGTGATAAAGAAGAAAAAAATCTGAAGAAAAAGAAATTCCACCAGAGTGAAGCTCCTTTCCACCCCCCCTTATCTTGTATCTGGAACAACCAGATTTTTCATTTGTTTAAAAATAAAGCATTTGCACACAGAATGTTAGCTTATTAAAAAAGCCTTTTACTACTGTAAATTGCTACATTATTTGCATATCAAGATTCACACAAAGTACAGTTGAACCAGTTTAGTATCTTGAAAGCAGTTTTGGTTTCATGTCTACTTTCATTATTTGCCTAAAACTCTTGCAGATACTCCTTGGGGTCCTTTTTGTAGTAGCTGGAATTGAAATGTTATTGTTTCTAATAAGCAAGATTGTGTTTTAACCAAAGCCGTCCAGTCTATCATTTATATCCCCACCTGTTGTTTCTAATTCCATCATTATTCACTGCGACTTTGATGGGTGTTAAGTCAGTTGCGGCAATGCAGAGGCGGTGACAGGGTGGGGCTGGTCCTAGACCCAGCCATGCGTCTAAGCCCTAACTGCACTGCTGGACCCCGTGCTCCCAATAGTGTGCAAGGTGAACATCATTGATCCTCTTCCACAGAATGAAAAGCTTGAGGGTGAAAGTGACTTGGCCTGAAGTCTGAGTCACACATCCAGGACGTGGCTGTTTTGATCGTCTCTTCATCTCTTTGAGAAGAGGATTCCTGCCATAGGGTTGTGGGGTTCAAGCACACCAGACGCAACACTTGAAAGATGAGATGGACAGCTCCAAGGAGGGCATGCGGGCTCACACAGGAGCTGCACCTGTGCACAGAGGGACCAGCCAGAGGCTGTGGGAGGCAGGCTTGGTGGTACAAAGAGAGTGATGTATCCTTGGTCCCCACCTAAGGTGACTGGCTTCTTCAAATGGTCCTGCAAGCCAGCAGGGGACTGAGCCAGCTCCTTAGGGTTAGGCAGGAAGGCACCTGGGCCCTTTGGTAAGGAGGGCTAGGCTGGGAGGGCAGCGGGCAGTTAGGTATTTGATGCCTTCCTGGTTTTACCAGATGTCAAGATATCACATAACATTGAACCTTGACTTTAAGTATTTACATCACAGTGGCCAAACCAGGATTCTAATTATGGATTTTCTGATTCCCTGACCATGTTTGTTCCACTGTTGCATGACATTTCTTCCCCTTGCTAGGATCATACGTGAACATTTTACTAGTAACTAAATACTTTCCTATCTCCAGGCATTTCTTAGTCTTGTTAGCTTACAAATTTATACACTGTTATCTGTTGTATTCTCACAAGATATTTGAGTACTCCCATTTGGGAAGGAATTTGAGAACTTGTCTTCCTTTTTTTTTTTTGGCTTTTTAGGGCCGCACCTGCGGCATGTGGAGGTTCCCAGGCTAGGGGTATAATCAGAGCTATAGCTGCCGGCCTACGCAAGAGCCACAGCAACGCCAGATCCGAGCTGCATCTGCAACCTACACCACAGCTCACGGCAATGCCACATCCTTAACCCACTGAGTGAGGCCAGGGATCGAACCCACAACCTCACGGTTCCTAGTCGGATTCGTTTCCGCTGTGCCATGACGGGACCTCCGAACTTGTCTTCCTTTTAAAGGAAATTTGAATGTAAGTCCTAATTGTATCTTGATTTAGAGTTTTCTTTTTCACAGAGAAAATTTTTTTTCTTTCAAAAATTCTGCCCTCCCTTCCCTCAGTGAAATCTTATTTACCCATATTCCGTTGTTACTGTTATTGGAACTTTTTTATTCTTCCTTCATAGCCATGCAGCTGGCCTCCGCCAAGTCTGGAATGCCCTCTCCCCCCAAATGCATCTCCTACATTAGACCTTTTCAGCTACCCAAAGTTGACCATCTTGACTGTTCCAAGCTAGTGATGCCCTGGTGGATCCCGTACTACCTCAGTGATTTTTTTCAAGGCATTTCATTGCTCTGTGTCACTGTTTGCTAATCTGTAAAATGGGAAGTTTTAATGGATCAGGTTGTTGTGAGCATTAAATACATCAGTATATGTAAAGTGCTCATTGTAAGTCCCTTTTGGCATATAGTGAGCCCTCAGTAAACACAGCTTGTAATCATCGTCATTATTAAGGGGTAAAGAGTAACATAACCCATCAGAATTGCCTGTGGCACAGTGGGTCAAGGATCCAGTGTTGTCACTACTGTGGTTCCAGTGGCTGCTGCAGCACAGATTCAGTCCCTGGCCTAAGAATTTCTGCTTGCTGCAGGCGCACACACACACACACAAAGTACCATAACCTATTAATGCTCTAGGGGTTGAGAACAGGAGGAAATCCTCAAAGCCCTGTGGAGGTTCCCAGGCTAGGAGTCTAATCAGAGCTGTAGCTGCCGGCCTACGCAAAAGCCATTTTGTGAGGGTGGAATTGAATGTCATTGTGTCCATACAGAGTCTTGATTGTTTCCCACAATCCTCCTCCGTTGGATTTCCGTAGCTCTTTTGGCTCTTCTCCCGTGATGCTGACCTTGATATTCCTTGTGTTAGCACTGCGTGTGTGTTCTCACCAAAGGAGTGGTCCTGCACTTCTGCATTCTAGTACCATTGTGCTCTACGTGCTAGGTAGGTGACCACATTCTTGATCAGTATAAGAAATACTCAGAGAGAGGCCATGCAACCAGCAAGTTTAAGAACAATCAGTGTGGGCAGGTGGATATGGTAGGAGCACAGGGTCTCCAGAGATCAGTTACTGGAAATAATCCATTTGGAGCAGTGGGGGGCATAGTCTTAGGGGGTCTCACGTGGTTATAGAGTCAGTTTAACTCAACTGAAGAGCATCATTTCATAGCCGTCTCTGATCTAGGAGTGCGGGACCATAAGCAAGAACTGATACACATTCCCTATAAAGCACTTACAGTGGATTCAGATGGCACTGGAGTGGAGAGAAGCAGGAATGGTGTTCCAGGCACGCTTCAGAAAGAGCACGGGAAGAAGCACACTGTGGGCAAGGTCCAGGAATTCAGTTTGTCTAGAAAAAAAAGGTTTCCTTATTCTAGAGCAAGAGGAAAAAAGATTGAAGCAAGGGACCTGGAATTTTGGAGGATTTGGGGTACCAGGACTTAGAACATGGGCTTTATTCTGTAGATATTTAGAAGCCTGTGGATGGTTTGAACAAAAGATTGGCATAAGCAGTACTCAAAATTGAGTAACACATTCTGGCTTTTCTCTGGTATTACAGATTCGTTGTTTGAAAGGATTTGAATAAAAAGGGACAAATCTCAACTTACACGTCAGGCACTTTCAGCAGTTGTACAGTTTTGGTACTAAGTAAATTTTACAGCACGGTGACTGGAAGTTGATGACAGGCAGCCATTCAGGTCTTAGTCACGTACTTGAGTGATATTTAAAGTATTAAACTTGTCCTTTTCACTAGAGTTTACACATCATGGGCTTGCTATACTCTTGAAATATTTATGGAACTTCTGTTGTGCATGTGGCCTATCCCGTATGTAAATGGAATAGAAATTACCATAGTTCATAAATTAAAATATTTGGTTTCAGCTGTACTCAGATTGAAACCATAAAAGAATCAGAATGACTGTGGTTCTCTGATTGTTGGATTTACCACCGTAGCTACAAATTCCCTAACTACCACATCTCAGGATTCGTGTAAGGTTTGTAGCTTCTTTGCATGTTTGAATATTCACCACATCACACAGTTATTGATTATGTTTGTCTTTCTTTTAAGGAAAACATGATATTATTAGATTTGTCCCCAAATAGTTGAAAGTCAGATTATTTTCATACACAAGGAAATTTGATAAGAGTATAATAAGACTTGGAGTAACAACTCAATAACGCTTATAGATAGGTTGATCAAAAGAAATATTTTCTGTTTCTTGACACATTGAGTTCTTGATCTTTTGCTTTGTGTATGTGATTTTTTTTTAAATAAAAACATGCCTGTGTATTTTAATAGGATATTTCGGTGAATGATAAGAGACTCTGTCGCCTAGTGAACTTTATAGGAGGAAGCCACGTGACTGAATTCGTTACTAACTGGTTATCACCTATTGTTACTGGGCAGATACAGGAATCCTCAGAGTAGAAGGATATAGAGAGTGTCATATCACCTGTGCCAGGAAATACTGCCAAACTCAGGCACCCCTTCCCCGAGTCCGAACCCTGGAATGTGCTAGGGATTCTCATGGATCAATGTTAGGTTTAAGGTAGATCTGGGAAATGAAATTAGAATTTTAAGTGAGCCCTGGTGCTGGCCAACTGCCCAAAGCCTCTAAGACCCCAGAGATTATGAGAGGGAATCTTGGGAGATCTGGAGTGAATTATACACACTTTTACCATGAATGTTCTCCAAACCTGTCTTCTTAGCAGCTGCCTCAAACACTTTGCACCTCCCATCATATGACTCAAGCTTTTGAAACTGGAAAGATAGACTTTTATTTTAAGGTGCTATAGTGGGACCTCCCACTGTGGCAAAACAGGATCGGCAGTGGCTTGGAAGTGCTGGGATGTGGGTTTGATCCCCGACCCGGCACAGTGGATCCGGCATTGCTGTGGCTTAAGTTCGCAGCTGCAGCTCGGATCCGAGCCAAGATACTTTGTATTGCCCAGCCCCCTCCCACAATCCTGATGTATGATTCAAGTAACTGGGCGTTCAGTGATTCACCCAGTTTATGTTTAACCTGAATAGTCTGAGGCTGCCATGGCTTTAAAGCCTACCTTATCTCAACAGGTTATCTGAATGAGCCACCAGTGGAGCCAGAAAATCTGTATTTGTTAATCCTAGACATTCTTATCCTTTTTGATAAATCCTTAATAAGATGTAAAATAATGACGTACACTATTTCCACATTAACATTTATACCTCATACTCTGAACAGACCAAGAGTTTATGCTATGTGAACAGAAATATTTTAACATCAAAAGAGAACACACTGTATTTCTTGATAGAAAGGAAGTGGTCACAGCTCGGTTCAGCCAAACAAATCTGTCAAAGCTTTGAAATGCAGAGCCGTTAGGTGAGATACTGAGATAAAAGGTAACATAAGATCAGCTGACATGCTTCAGTCTGGTTAAGTTGATTTGTATGTGACTGGTAAATTTCCCTTTTAGCAGAATAGTTTTCAGATATTAAATAACTATAAAGAGCTGAGTTGTTGTTTGACTTGGATTTTTGCAGAAGGCTCTTCCTACCATTTTGTTCCCCTCCTTCCTTTCCTGCTCTCCCTAGAACGGGCCCTTGCTGACCCGCAGCAGGACAGCTGGATATTTAAATCCTGAGACTCGCTTGTGGTTAGAAAGGCCGGTAGTCTGCTGAAACCAGCCCAGGGAATCTGAAACACCTCGAGGCTGTTACCAAAACCCTTTACTGCTGACATTTCAGTTATTAGAATTCAGTGAACTCTTTGGAGAATGAGCTCATTGTAAAAATGTTGGGGTTTTTAGGCCAACTCTCAAACCTCTGAGGTCACCTGGCCTGGCGGTATGTCGGTTGGGTATTCTGAAGCGTCAAATGAAACCTAAACCAACTCTGGTATTGATGGGTAGCCTCCATGCCTGTCAGTCAATTAGAATTGTTGGAATATCATCCATCTACTTAAGCCTGAATCAGAAAGCTGGAGAAGGAAAGCTTAACATGCAGAGGTCATGCCATCATCTCTCTCAGGAGGGGAGCAAAGGATTGTGTTATTGCAGAAAAGCCCACAGATGCGCTTCTGATGCACATGTGCCCAGAGCAGGCCCCCAGCACTGCTGATCACTGTTACTGATTCTGGCTTATTTTTAAGGCATCATGTATTCGATACAGCTTTGATTTTGAAAGGCAGTTATTAATTGTAGAACACTGGAGGCAATATTATGAGTTAAAATTTAAATATGTCATGTTTTTTAATTACCAAAAACAGTGACAGAAAAGAAAACTCTCCACTTGGGTCCTCTGAAACACTCGCCTGTATTTACCATTGCTGTGACATTTATGTTCAAGAACACTTTATATTTATTTAAGAATGATATTACAAAGCATTGCTTTGGAATTTAAACTGAAGTTCGCCAGTGTTCCGATTATTAGTTATAATTTAGATTTTAAGTTCCATGACTTTTATGCTGCTAATTATAACTTTAGATTTAAATGTGGCCTGTGTAATGCATGCATGCTTTGAAAAGGAAACCTGTCTGAAAGTTGAAAGAACAGTGTAAGTGTACTTTAATAAAAACCTGGAATGTGGTTACATCATTAAATATTAATAACATTGGGATTAGGGGTATTGACTGAAACAGACAGGAAATTAGAGTGAAAATCTGCAGAACTGATTTTTTTTTACATTGAATTAAACTAAAAAAGTGTAAATGAACTAAAGAATACCACAGTATTTCTAAATTAAAAAAATTAATTCTGTGACTGATATATAGAATTAATTTAAAAAATTTTAAGGACTGTGTATCTTCTTGTAACAGAAGTTGACATCATTTCATACCTGCAGCCATTGTGATAAATTCTGAGTATTACGGAAGATTTGTTTTCATAAAGACATGAAAAGACAGGTGTTCATAAAGACATATAAAGTATTTTTATGAACCTTCATGTCCTTCTCTGTGTAAGGAAGAAAATTTTGCACTAAGTATACTGAAGTGCCTTATCAGGGAGCTGAGCTTTCTGTGTTGTTTTCTTTTTCCTATGGCCTCTTCTTACAAAAGTTTGTGTTACAAGCCTTTTTCCTTTTTTAATGTCTAAGCTTTTTTATCCAAAAAAAAAACCTTTAAAGGGAAGAATTTTGTAAATGGATAACTTAGCCACCAGATCATTCTCTCTCCAGCCTGTATCTCCACCAGTTTGCCCTCCAGGGAGACAGAGGAGGGGGTCTGCTTACTCGTTCCTGCGTATTTCCACAGTTTGTCTGGAGTTTCCCCCCCCACACATCCTAGAGGAATGTGGTTTGAAAAAACTTCCTCCACCACACTTTTATCTGCATATTATTTAATTTTCTTTGATAACGCATCATATCAAATAGCTGTCACAACCAGGAACTAAAGTAATTACAAAGCAGCACCTCCTTATCTTCTGCATGCCCTGGTAAACCCCCTTGCAGTAACATCAGCGCTTGCCAGTTTTCCACCCACCTCTCTGGCCAGTGCACATAATATCTAGCCATTATCCCCTTATGGCCACGGATGGGCCAAGTGTTAGGCCTTCTCTTCTCACTCTCTCTCTCTCTGAATCATCTTGGCTCTGCCTGTAGCTTCACTCACTACCTCTGAGCACCAGAGCGGTGACCTCTCGGATACATCATAAAGACACCGCTCCCATCAGGTTCGTCTCAGCTTAGGTTCCCCAGGGAAGAAAAGAGCCTGAAGCAGCAGGCTGTGTGCCGTAACCTCACTGGGGGATGATAGAATCCCAAGAGGGAAGAGGGACTAGGAGAGTGTGGTTTGGTGGGAGGGGGAGCCCATATGTGTAAGCCGCTGAGTTGTCTCCCGCTGGCCAACCCTATAAGATCATACCCCCCCGGGGTGTCCTAGGGTGGTGCATTCTGGGAGAAGGAAGGAGGAAGAACTTTTCCACTGGTTCCTGTCTTCTGCTGCTCAAAAGTTTCCCTACATAGTACCTCCTCCACACCCCCAGCTAGTTACTGGGATGGTGTGAAAGCAGGGACCCAAAGCCATGGCAACACAGATGCCATGGAGTGAGAGGCAAGGGCTGCCCCCAGGCGTGAGCACGGCACAGTCACATTATATACCCAGGTGACACTAGTACTGATGAAAGAGCTAAAATAGGGCAGGGAGGTACGAGAACCTCAAGTGATCCATCCGTGAGTCCAGGTTGGTCTGCCCTTCACCACTCAGATCCACCATGCCCAGCATCGTAGCTTCCATACCACAGCGTGGGCCTCTGCTTTTGTCAGGCTCAGAGGCCCTCACTTCCTCCCTGAGACCAGAGATACAGGTGCAGTCAGAACCCGAGTCCACTGCCGCTGTCGCATGCAAGAGACTTGAGGTGAGAGAAGAATCAAACCACAGTTTCTGCTGCTACAGCTGACCCCCCAGAGACCAGAACTGTTACTCAGCATCACCTGCTGCTGCCTGTTCCAGATTTCCTTCACCAGTGGCGGATTTGCCTGACTTGAATTGCTTGCCGGCTGAGTTGACCCGGATCATCTTCACTCAAATGTCTTGAGTCTTAGTTGCCTTGTTGTTGTTGAGCCATAGTTGGCTGATTCCCAAAAATTTCTTTGCAGAGTTCCCTTGGTGGTTCAGCAGGTTAAGAATCTGCCATTGTCACCGCTATGGCTTGGGTCCCTGCTGTGGCACAGGTTCCATCCCTGGCTCCAGAACTTCCACATGCCCGTAGGCAAGGCCAAAAAAAAAGGGGGGGGGGAGAAGAAGTTCAAGGAATCGCTTAGTTTTAGTTTAATTTGGCAGTCGTTTTATTTCTTTGTGTGTATATGTTTGTGTGTCTTTTTAGGACCTCACTCCTGCAGCATATGGAAGTTCCCAGGCGAGGGGTCGAATCGGAACTATAGCTGCCAGCCACAGCCACAGCCACAGCAACACCAGATAAGGCCGCCTCTGTGACCTATACCACTGCTCACAGCAACCTTAACCCACTGAGTGGGTCTGGGGATTGAACCCGAGTCCTCATGGATCCTAGCTGGATTCTTTACCACTTAGCCATGATTGGAACTCCCAGCAATTTTTTTATTTCTTGGTGGTTCATAAGGTAATAGCTTATGGTCATTCTGCAGTCAGTGAAGAATGGTGTTATACAATGGTCTTCTGGGCCTCTCTTGACATAGATGGCATCCTGTGTGAATCAGAAAGTGGCATTTCCTTCTCCTGGCCAGCCTTGCAGCCGAGGTGTGATGTGTGAGCACCCCAGCCCCTCCACCCACTGTCTTTGGGAAGGGAAGCCAGCAGTACCGTGTGTGGCAGCTTCAGCTAGCCTAAGTTTTATAAAGAACGATGTCATCTCAGAATCTGGGATAGAACATTCTGCATAGTTTCTGGCATTGCTCTCCTATTTTTGAATGGTGTGATTTGGAGGAAAGGCTGTAGGAAAAGTGACTCTATCGCATAGTGAATATCATTCAGAAAAATAAGTTGCTATTTTTAAAAATCGTTCTCTTTAAAGTAGTTTTTCCTAATGGAGAGGCCCATTGTGAAGAAGTTTTTATCTGGGGGTATCAGGGTGTCCCTGGGCAGACAGGAAGTCTAGCAGAATTTAATTTTGATTGAGGCTGTCCGGGTCAGTGACCTCATAATCTTTTCAGAATGAAGCTCTGGCCGTGAAGCATTCCAATCGCGCTCCTAGGAACTTGGTCAGCGCCTGAAAGGCTTGCCCGCCTTTGATGTTTGATGGAGATCTTTATATTTATGTCAGTGTTTTTGTTTGACCGTAGACCCTGGAACTTCTTTTCACATCAATTGTGTCCAAATTTTAATTTTGACAACCTTCCTTTGCTGCCACAGCAAAGGAATTTACCCACTACAGTCTGGATTTTGAAGACAGTTAGGAAAGGGTCTGCTAAACTCCTACATTTTATGCGTGGCCTGCCATGGGGATAGTGATAAGAAACTAATGGAGAAGGATATTAGTTGCGGGGAAACATTTAAACGTACATGAAGTACTTGGATTCTGGATACCTTCTAACAATCTGAAAGGCCTTTCTATTATTAGGAATTGGTTTATAACTTATGTTTTAGGTTTATAATTTATAATCAAATATATCATCTGATTTTATGTAAAGTAGCTTTTCCTGCTGATGACTCCTTTCTCCGCTGTAGCACAGAGTGCAGTTTGTAGTAACCTGACCTGCAATTGCTGTCTGGGAGTGTAGGTAATTATAAGAGATTAGAGGGGAAGCTCTAATGTAAGAGATTAGGAGACGTAAATCGGGCAGAACCGGGATCTGCAGTACCTGGTGCAAAAAAATAACTTCTTCCAGCACATAGCTCCCGCTTACTTCTTCCTGCATCTCGGAGTTCACCACAGACTGAAACCATCTCATCTTTTCAGTGCCTTTTAGGAGTGTGATGTTATCCGTTATCCAGAGGAATCCGTAGTGTTCCATTAAATTGGTCCTCTAACCTTACTGCCCCAAAGTATGTCGTTATAAAACACACCAGCCAGAAGGGTTTGAACTGGAGAAATTTGGGGTCACTCTTGCAGTTTCAGCACATCAGTAGAAATACCCCACCACCCGTGTGCTTGCTGCAGCTAAAACCATGAAAATGCGTATCTTGCCCAGTAGAAACCATCTAGTGAATGAAAGCGTTCGTGGGGGATTTTTTTGTTAGCCATGTTATTAGACATCAACAAACTGCTTACATGGATTTCTTAAAATTTTTTCTGAAAAAAACAGCAACAGATCCTTGTTTCTTTTGAACATTGCATTGCCTTTAATTACCACCAAATCCCAGAAATGTCAGGAGAAGTAAGTGGATGGAATTCAAACATTTGCTTCTCGTTTTTAACTCTTAATTTTAAAAGTTTGGGTGGGGTGAGAATGAGGAGCTCTGGAATTTTGTGGAGTTTCTATTGTATCGGATTATATTTTCTCTTTCCACCACTGCCCATTACTGATAGTTGAAGAAACAATTATCATTATTTTTTACCTTGACTGGGAAAACGGTCACCTGGTTCCATCTGATCTTTTCATTATGTGACTAGATGTAAGGTTGTAACAGTTCCAGTAATGCTGCCGGTTATTTTCCCTGGGAGACTGAGGAGCAGGGAGCATGATCACACAACTGTGGTTAATCAGTTCTGCGAGTTTATCTCATATAACCCTGTTTTGAGTTAACGGAATAATCCAGTAAGCAGTATTTTAATATCTCATAGAGGGAAAAACTCAAAGCTGGCTAACAATGAAATTTCCCATTTTTCACTGGCAGGAACCCCAGCCCCATAATGGGGAAGGTCCCACCAGTGCGAAGGCCATACATGGGGACCCGTCCCTAGTGAGGACATGTACCCCTGAAGAGGAGTCCCTCTGGCCGCTGGCACACGCCACCCCGCACGTGAGTACAGCAACAGCGCTAAGGACCCCGGAAAGTGTTCCGTTTCTTGGTGGCCATTTGTCTGATGTGAGAGTCGGCCAGACCCTCTTCTTCTGCATCCTCTTCAACATTTCAGAAAAATAGATATAGGCCTCCTTGGTATCCCTCTGCTTCCTCTTTTGCAAAAAAAAAATTTTTTTTTTGTCTTTTGCCTTATCTAGGGCCGCACCCGCGGCATATGGAGGTTCCCAGGCTAGGGGTCTAACAGGAGCTGTAGCTGCCGGCCTTCGCCACAGCCACAGCGACGTGGGATCCGAGCCACGTCTGCGACCTACACCACAGCTCACGGCAACGCGGATCCTTAACCCACTGAGCAAGGCCAGGGATCGAACCCGCCACCTCATGGTTCTTAGTCGGATTCGTTAACCACTGAGCCACGAAAGGAACTCCGCAAAAAATTTTTTAAAGTTTTTATTTTTTCCATTATAGTTGGTTTACAGTGTTCTGTCAATTTCTACTGTATTGCAAAGTGACCCAAACATATGTATGTATATACATTCTTTTTCTCACATTATCCTCCATCATGCCCCATCACAAGTGACTAGATAAAGTTCCCAGTGCTGTACAGCAGGATCTCATCGCTTATCCACTCCAAATGCAGTAATTTGCATCTACTAACCCCAGACTCCCAGTTCCTCCCACTCCCTCCCCCTCCACCTCAGCAACCACAGGTCTGTTCTCCAAGTCCATGAGTTTGTTTCTTTTCTGAGACACATGGAAAGTCCAAGAGTTGGTTTCTTTTCTGTAGAAAAATTCATTTGGGCTGTATATTAGATTCTACTCTTTTGCAAATTCAATAGGAATTATTTGGATAGGAGGTTAGGGCTGTTGGTTAAGACTCAAGGTAAATGGCTTTAACTGTCAGTCTGTTGCTACCTAGAGCAGTCCTGTTCAAGAGAATGTTCTGTAGTTAGGAAAATGTTCTCTGTGTGTGCTTTCCAGTACAGTCACCGCTAACCACATGCTGAGTACTTGAAATGTAGTGCAGCTAAGGAGCTCAATGTTTAATTTAATTTAGTTTTAATTAATTTACATTGAATTCTCCATGTGTGACTAGTGTCTACTCGGTTGGACAGTGAAGGGCTCCATTTAATTCTGTGTGCCTGAGACATCTGGCCTCCTTGAACGTTTCTGCAGATACACCTCTCGACTTCCGTTTCTTTAATAACCCAGAAAATTTTCCTTGTATTATATTCATTACTCTGTGTATGATTCTCTGACAGTAAGAAAATACTTAAAAATTCTCATTTCAAAATTTATTCACCCATATTGCCCCTATGTAGTTTTAATTACTTTATGATATTAAGAATTAAGAATTATTATTCAATCTTAAAATTATGAAGTAATATCTATTTAAATATCCCAGCTTTATTTTCTTCTTTACACGTTTTAATTTGCAACTTCAATATATATGTAAAAGTAATTACACACATTAAAACAACTTTCCCATGTTATTATTCCTTTTTAAATGAGACTATAAAATATCCTACATTAGTACAGTATGTGCAGTGTTTACCCAAGCATTAAATTTAGCATTTGCTCATTATAATACAGTACTGTAAATAATACAGTACTATAAAAACTTCAAGAGTATATAAAAGTTTCAAAGTTTGGTTCTGTGAGGTGGGTTACTGAAATTACAGCTTAATTAAATTTAGAGTTTTAACTGCTAGAGTAAATGTTCCTCCGCTATTGGTCTATCATTAAAAATGGCTTACATCATAAGATGTTAATAAGGGAAATTTTGTGCCAGGTATATGGGAACTTTCTGAGCTATCTGTATCTGTACAATTTTTCTGTGACTCTAAAACTTTTTTAAGTTTATTTAAAAAAATTGCTTACATCGAACTTTGTCCTGCTCTCTAACTATATGTGTTAATTTAGCTGTGTATGCATCCAGAATAAGAATCATCGGATCAGCAATGGGTAGCACTTACGTAAGTGTTATGACACAGCAATTTCAGAATATCCCTGAGAGGTAACGTTCTCATAATTCTACAGATAAGGAAGCCGAGGCATGGAATACAGAGTAATTGGGCCAAGGGGACCTAGCTGTCAGTGGCAGGACCAGAATTTGAGCCTAGCAAGTCAGGGCTTTTAACCACTACACCCTGTTACCTCTGAAGGAGTCTTGATTGTGCAAGATAAGATTTATTTTCTCTGCCATCAATATAGCAAGACAAATTTTCCACTGTAAGAAATCTAAAACAATGGTAGTAAATTATCTCTATCACTTGAGAAGCATAGATGTATGCTTTATTTCTGCTACAGTGATTCAGACTTTATTTTTTATGCAGTGGTTCTTTATCTTTGAGTGAGGAATACATTCATATTCTCTTGACAAGAAATATTCTATGTTAATGGGGTTTTTAAAAGTTGATGTTTGCTTCCGTTAAGACAGTGACTAAAAATGAAAAAAATAAAAGGAGCAAAACCTAAAGGGCCAGGGGAATAGATGTGGTTGGTTATCTCATAAAATCAAAGTTTTTATGAGGCTAAATTTTTAAGCAACTTAGAATAATTTGTGGCATAGTATTTTATTATTAGTGTCATTTTACCACTTTCCTGTCACAGTGCTTTATTTTACCATATGTCTGGTAATGCTATTCTCCCTGCATGTTAAATTACAGATCTTCGATTGCTGAAATTTAAATATGGGAAAGGTTACTGGTGAAATTTTAACGTTTCTTTGAGATGTTTTTGTGGGCCTGGGAAAGTATTTCTTTGGCTGAAAATAGGAAAGAAAAAAGATGGAGTTTGTTGAATAGTTCAGAAATTGTTTCAGGTGGAATATATTGGTTCATTTACTTATGTAAGTGAGTATGTATATACTCATCGGTGAATACATTAAACAACATGGCATATCCAGCTATTGCCTGGATTTAACGTCAAGCAAGAGACACAATGTGAAATGTGTCTAGTCAGCAGGAGACACAATGTGAAATGCTTTGAGCAACTTGAATCATAAATAGGTGCAATTCTTACTGGGGTCATTCCTTTTCTGTTTATGTACACACTTGGGAATTGACAGGCAATCCTCTTTTGCAAATTGAATTTGGAAGATGATGCTTTCTTGCTAAGAATGTGTATTATTCAATCTCTATTAAAAATTTTGTGACAATGTAGAAAGTTCAGGTTAAAGGCCATGTTTGCAAAATAAGGACATTTTAAACTCTGGTACACACTGACCAATTAAAATTTAGGTTCAAAGTGTTGATTTAGAATGACATCCTAACTTGATCTTGTTGTCTTTATCAGGCCAGATGACTCGTGTTACCTAAGGTTGACTGAGTTGTTACTGCATAATTCTGTGATGGGCAAAGGAGAAGTGAGGCTTTGTCTCTGGGAAAATGACATTTAATGCTTTTTTTTTTGTCTTTTTGTCTTATCTAGAGCCACACCCATGGCATATGGAGGTTCCCAGGCTAGGGGTCTAACAGGAGCTGTAGCTGCCGGCCTTCGCCACAGCCACAGCAACGCGGGATCCAAGCCGCGTCTGCAACCTACACCACAGCTCACGGCAACGCGGATCCTTAACCCACTGAGCAAGGCCAGGGATCGAACCCGCAACCTCATGGTTCCTAGTCGGATTCGTTAACCACTGAGCCACGATGGGAACTCCCCTGATGCTATCATTTTTTAAAGGGCAGTGTATGGAGAGGGATCTGATAAGACCGGTAAGAGGCAGGGGGAAAACTTGAAGGATGATGACTTATTCCAAAATGCCTGCGATCAAACATATAGCCTTAAGATGGACAAGTTCTTTTTATGCCATTGGGTTCTCTTCTGCACCGCACAGAGCACACCCCTTTGCTCAAATAGCAACAACTATGGTCTGGATTTCCCAGAACAAACCAACTTACTGGTATTTCATCTTATTTTTTCCGTTAAGTGCACTTGTACTATTTAGATCATATGTCCCATTTAAAAAATACATATATATTGTATTTAGGAAAAGTGACTGTTATACAAAATAAATGATAGGTAAGGTTTGGGGAGACTATTTTGCATTAGAAGGTAACTAAAATATATGTAAGACTTAGGTATTTAAGTTTGAATCTGTTTTTCTGTAACTGGTAAGAGCCACCTTTGGTAGAGTATCCTTCCTGGTTTAATGGGTATATTTTAAGTGTCTCCATTAAATCCACCTGGTTGTGGTATTTTCTACGTTATTAAAAATGAGTTTTTTGTTAAAATGAGCAGAGACTGTTTTAGATATATATTCTCAAGCTCTCAATTTGTTTCTGCTTTTCATGGTGAGCAAAAAGAAAATAGTTTATATCTTTAACTTCTTTTTTTTTTTTAGAGAGTTGGTATGAATGTGGTTTGAAGGAAGTTAAGCAGAATAAATACCCAATGTCAACAAAAGAAAAACCAAGATGAAAGTTTTATCATACTTTTCTACATATTCACTTCTCATTTTACAATATGTAGCTTATATATAAGAGTTTTTAATAGTAAATCTTGGAGTTCCCGTCGTGGTTCAGTGGTTAACAAATCTGACTAGGAACCATTAGGTTGAGGGTTCGATCCCTGGCATCTCTCAGTGGGTTAAGGACCCGGCTTTGCTGTGGACTGTGGTATAGGTTGCAGACGCGGCTCGGATCTGGCATTGCTGTGGCTGTGGTGCAGGCCAGCGGCTATAGCTCCAATTAGACCCCTAGCCTGGGAACCCCCACATGCCACGGGTACGGCCCTGAAAAGACGAAAAAAAAAAGAGTAGATCTTAAGAGTTCTCATTACAAGAAAAAACCTTGTCTATTTCATTTATTTTGTGTCTTAAAAGACGATGAATAGTCACTAAACTTATTGTGATAATATATTTCATAATGCATATAAATCAAATTATTGTGCTTTACACCTTAAACTTATACAGTGCTGTCTATCAATTATATCCCAATAAAACTGGAAGGGAAAAACAAATTTTTTTAAATTGGTACAAATATTAGATGACTAGAACTGGTAGTTTGGGGATTTAAAGAGTCCATTTATATGCCTGAGTCTGGAAAGGGAGTCATTAAGATCCTAATAAAATATAAATCAAGATATTGCATACAGGCCACTTTACAATGCAAAATAATAAAATTTCAATTATCAGTTTTCCTAATCATCTGCAACTGACAGGGCCAAACGTGACAGCTTTCTTTCCAGGATTTATTTGCACAGTGGCCCAAGAAACATCTCCCAAGTGTTAAGGTATTATTGATAGCTTGTGGAACCTCTTCCCGAATTTCTACAGTATTGTTTTCAAAGAAGATGAAAGACTAAAAGCAAATATCCCAGAGGTCTGCTGTAAAATAACCTAAAAGTACAGTTTTCTGTAGTCTAGTTTCACAGTAGGGAGGCAGCATTTCTGAGATATTTGCAAATTGTGTAAAATTTTCATGCTGCGGTTCAGGCACTTGTTAGATTCCATAAGCTAACAGAACCTGAAGAGAAGACTAAGAAAGTGTTTTACTTTGCTTAGTGTTATTCTTTTTGGGTTTTTTATAAGCAAATGAATTTTTTAGATGCTTCTTAGCTGCTCTTAAATTTGATTTTAATACTTTGTAAGTGATTTTTTAAAAGTTTGTAGTATATGGAAATAATTTACTTTTTCATACCATATGTTTATACCATTTGTAGCAGATTATTAGAAAGAACTTACTGTTTTTGAAGAAGAATGGCTGATTTTAAATGGTGCTCCCCACAAAAGGAGTCCCTGTTGTGCAAGCTGAGAACTGAATTAGACCTGTAAGGACATCTCACAGCTGAGTGCTTTCCATCTGCTCTCTGAAATCCCATTTACGTCTCATGTCCTACCTCATGTCTTCTTTAGTCTCAAAGAACCTGAGGGCAGAAATTAGGGAATGAATCTCCAGAAAGCCTAAGACAGCAGCGCGGTAGGCTAGAGGGAGCTAGCGAGCAGGTATCATAGGGAGTGAGCATTCTTCATGGCTTTCACCTACACACAGGACAAGGAGACCTGTCACCCAGTAAACCAGAGTACAGACCATGTCCCACCTGCTGACGCACTCATCTGACAGCTCTCTTTCAGCTATGGATAACGTGCAGGTATGCTCGCCAGAGAAACAGTGCTGTGTAAACACACCTAGAATAACAGCGCTTTGATAGCTGTATTTGAAAAACTATGTGAAAATCTTAAGATGTCAGGCTTCTTAAAGCTGCATAAAATAATGCAAACACTAAATTAAAACACTACCTCCCTTTAAGCTGTTCAGTGTATTTCCTAATCAAGCTGCAGCTGATCTCAAATTGTCAGCATTGCACAGGAGATTTTAGAAACATTTTTGGTCCTCTTGGCTTCCATTTGGCAGTATTGCTTTGCTCCTTTAAGGGTGTCAGAGATTCTAACAGTCCTGGAGGCCAGACGTGGGAACCTGCTCCCAAAAGGAGCCAGAGAACTCTCTAGGAACAGCTTACGGCAGGTTTGGGTCTCACCTTTTTCTGGGAGAAGATCTGGTTGGGTTTCTAGAGGCTTCCTGACATGCAAGCAGAGTGAGCAGAACTGTCAACAGAGCTGCAGTTAAGCAATTCAGCTCCCTCACTTAACTCTGAGAGCCAACTTACATGCCTCTCATGACTACCGAACAAGTGAAACAAATATTAATAAATCAAAAAGATAATCATGAATTGCCTATATTTTATGTGCAATCCAATTTAATAATTCGGACTCCACTGCATTTTTTGCAAATGGTGGTTTGAACTCAATCTCCCTTTGGATCCCATTTTCTGCCTTAATTATGGGGCCACACACATTGAAACTAAATACAGATCTTCTGTGCTCACAAGTTATTGACCCCTATTATGTTTTCAAAGCCTGCCAAATGCCTTTTTATTGTTTAAATAAGCAAATCTTCTCAGGGGAAGTTCCATAAGGGCCAGTGGAGGCTCCTCAGACTGTTGCTCTTGACATGTTTCAACTTTTGGTGTTCTTGTAGCTAATAGAACAGAAGGACTTCTTTTCTTTCCTAAACATTCTGGTCATCCGCTCATAAACATTGACAAGGCAGATGTGACTAAGAAAGAAGAGGAATGCTAAGAACAAAATTTGTAACCAATACATATGTTGACTTACACCCAAAATTATTTCAGTTGGCAGTAAAGGCTCTGCTTAATTGATAAATTTTAGTTCTTCTCCAGCTTCTAATCATGAGTAAGTAAGTGAGTGAGTGGTAAAAGAACCATAACGTTTTTACAACTGCAAACACAATTATGAAGCAGCATATTGCATTAACCAAAATATGAAGAGGGGGAAAAAAAAAAAAAACGAGTGCAGTTTTACCATAGGAGAACTATATAAAAACCTCTAGGGCCTCTGCAGGAACCTTCCTTATTGTTCTGAGGTCCGCCACACAAAGTCAGCAAAGGAGCAAATTATTCATGCCTCGGGCCATTGTAAATTGGGAGGGAAGCTTCCGGAAAAGGTCTGCTAGTGGAGAGAGCTGTTTTGCCTGTCTTAATTCCATATTCCGCAGGACTTTTGTGATCTGTGAAAACCACAGACCAGAATGAAGCCCTCTTCTCTCAGCCTACTTACTGTCTAATGAGTCAGATGATTTTGTTAGGTTTGAATGTTGAAAAGGAAAAGAAAACACCGAAACATTTACTTTGTGCTAAACGTTTTATTCTGAAAAGCTAAAAAGTCTTCTTCCCTTCCCTGGTTTCAGATCCTGTGAGTTTGGATTGGGGCGGAGGTGGGGTGTCAGGTGCCTATCTCCAATTTCCAGATAAGGAGTCCCTGGCAGGAAGGTTAAGTGACTTAAGCTGGATGTCGCATTCATGGTGGTGCTGGGCAGCAGTGACCCAGGGGATGGGCTCCCAGAGTTATTTTATGATTTGGACTAGATGTCATTGGTTGGCACCTCCAGCCACTGTGCCGCCTCTCAGAAGTCAGTCCCTTGGAGTTCTTGTGAAAGCCAGAGATACAAGATAAAGCACTTCAGAAAACACTAGAGTTGAATTCAGAAGACCAAGGTTCAAGGCTCTGCCGAATCATGATCACCTCAGTGACCTTGGAGTCACTGTGCCTTTCTGGCTGCCCATGCTTATTGCAGAGGTGGTTTAGCCTGGCACTCGGACTCAAAAACCTGGCCTCTACCATCTCACTTTCCTGTTTCCTTATATCTGAAGTGGTAGTGCTACCTCCTTCTTAGGTTATATGACACTCTCAAAATCTATGTGACTTTGGTGTATAATAAGTTCTCTACAGCTTCTTATTATTGTGACCATTACTGCTAATAGAATTAATGAGATGTTTGTTGGCATTTTATAAACTTTATTGATATATGATCAGAGGAGATTAACTATGTAGATAAATATCTGTAAGATGGATGAGGATAATCTAAAGCTCTTTGGGAAGAAGAGATTATTTTCATCTGGGTATTACAGGAGTATTCTTGAAAGAGGTGGTTTTTGAATTTGGCCATAAAGAATGATAAAGATTTGGACATGCCTAGGCCGAAGGAATTGAGAGCAGGAAAGGATATTCCAAGGAGGAAAGGACATTCCAAGGAGAAGCAGAAACCTGAGTAAAACGAAATGCTGTATTACAAAGTTACTATATTGATTTCAAGGAATCATTGCATTTCCTTCATCTTTTGGCCATGTATCTGTATGAACATAGCCTACTGTTTTAGGTGTTGGAAATTCTTACAATATTTTGTAATTTACAAAATTCTTTAATTTCCACACAAAACTGCTAAGATAGGTTTGTGGTTTTGCTTTTTTGCTGTTGTTTGTTTTTCATTTTCTAGATAAGAAAACTGAGGCTCTCACAACAGAGACTGGTAGAAGGGGAGAACCAGTTGTACAAGCACTAAATTCCATGTCTATCCGCAGACGTAAACTGCCTCTGCTAGCTGAAACAGTGTCAAGCCCATCAGCCATACAGTTGGCCCAAGGTTCCTTTCTCAAAATGTGTGCCGTAGTCAGAAGGGCTGGAGAAACCATTTAGATGCCCCATGAAATCCAGCACCACTACTGTGAGTGGAACCCCAGACCCACAAGTTGCTGGTGACAGTACCTTGGAAAGCAGCCACAAAGCAGATGTTCCAGTTAACACTGTGTGTGACCTTTACTCCGTTCTGCCACAGTTAGTGGGTTTGCTGGGTAGTTTTGATTCAGATATTGTTGTCCTTAGTTTATTAAATTGAAACTGACCGTAAATGAATATCAGATCTTAAAACTATACTGCAGCGTGTCCTTGATTCTTGACACAAAGATATATGTAAAAATAAGAAATAAGAATTTTTACATATTGATATTAGGAAATTATAAATTCATAATAGTCAAAAAATTAAAGAAGGCATCTCTTCGTAGACCAGCATACTCTGAACAATTTTCTCCTTATCATTAGTACCATTTCCTTTTAAAAGAAGTTTTAATATGGATAAAATATCATGCCTTGCATTTATTATGTTTTAATTGATACAATAAGCCACAAAAGCTTGTGTTTTTCCATCAAATCTCCAAGGCAGATATTTCTTGTATTAGAAGAATATAGTCTATTTCTCGTGATTATGGTATTGCAAGTTTGTTACATTTTAAACATGAAGTTAGCATATCTCTACTTAATTCCTTGATTATGTTGTGTATTCTGAGAACTCACAATGTTCCAATAAAACTATTACTTCAACAATAAAATGACCATATGATGTGACATTTATATTAAATGTGATTTTCATCTACTACATGTATAGGGTTTTCTGAAATTCTAACAAACTGTAATTCCATCCATTTCTGGTTGCATTATAAACTTGAGAGTGAGCTGAAGTGATTTGTCATATATATACCCCACTATGGGACTTATCTGGAATACACAATAACATTTTTCATTTTTAATAATACAAGATTAGCATCGTTCGGTATGAAATAGTTATACAGCATAATTCAAAATGTCTCCCTGTTACTGTCACTATAGGGTATTGATTTCAACTTGATGTCTTCATTTACTAACATTTTCTCTACTTTTTATTTTGTTTATACTTAATACTGTTAAGAACTGTGTGTGAATATATGCCTTTGTTACCAACACGTATCAAGAACCTCTGTTAGCATTTTGAAGTAGTATTTTCAAGCTGTCCGTCTTAAGTAGGACACAGGCTTAAAATGGCAATTCTATGTGGTCAGAAATGCCAGAGATTATTAAATTTACTTTAAAAGACCAGTGAATCTCCACCTATTCTCACTGATAGTTTTTATCCAGCTACACAGGTGTACGATAATATATGGGGAAAAACTGCAGCTTCACACAGCTTATGTTTGCTCTGTGTGACCCATAGTGAGTCCTCAGATTCCTGCCCCCAGCTCCAGGAGCTCTCACCATCCTGCCCTACTCCTCATCACTAGGTACACCCCAGTCTAGGTGGACAGAAGGAAATGGGTAGAACCAGAGACAGGCTGAAATGTCGACGATACCTGGGCACCGCTTGGTTAAGGAAGGAATGAGACCAGTTCTAGGCCAAATGTCAACATGGAAAACTTGCTTTTGATGCTCTCCTACCTCATCTTTTGCATCCCTCATTATCTCTTATATCTTTCCATATTTGATAGAAGAGTTCCTTTACAGCAAAATAGCGTGTAACTGTTAGAATCGGGGACTCTGGAGCCGCTTATCAACAGTGTGACCTTGAGGAAGTTATTGAACTTCTCTGTGCTTTGTTTCCTTATCTGTAACTGGGATGGTGTGTAATAGTACCCATCATGACTGGCATGTAAGGTGTATATAACAGTGCCTGGCACATAGGAGACAATACAATAAATTATTCTTATTGCAAATTAGATGGTTAAGGCTATCTACGGGGAGGATGCCATAGACACCAGGAAGGGGCTCCGTAAATACTGCGTTTAACTAAGTGTTCCGTTCCTGAAAGACCTGCCTTTTCTGCTCATATTAATTGGCAGAATTCTAGGCAACATGGAATTAGGAAGGAGAACCTAAGTCTGTAACCTAGATGCCCAAATCAATTTAACTTCTCACGTCACTGTTAAGGCATGAGGGATCCAAGACCCAGTGTCTACTGTATATGGACTCCTAGTAGTTAGAGTAGTCATAATCCCCTCCATTTAGGCCATGGGACCCTCGTGCCAGTGACTTGAGATGCCCTGAGCTCCTGGTCACATGTCTGCAGAGGGCCTCAGAGCAGCTCTTGCATCTGATGAGTTGCTCTCTTCCCTCCCCATTGTTGTTGTTGTTTTAATCTTCGGCTGGCTTTAAAAAAATTGTGCATAAACTGCTTATTATTTCTCCTAATTACTTCCCAGAATAAGGTAGTAACCATTGGCTACATCATGATGTTTCAGACTAAACCCGTTTCAGGTTTATGTCAATACAGTTATAAACTCCTTCATGCTGAGTGGTTGTCATTTACTGTAACATCACCTGGTTTCCTGTTTTCAACTCAGAAGAATCAGTGAAGTTAGTACTAGCCATTTTCATGAAGCCAATTTTAATATATTAAAGATCATAATATTCTTGATAAAATATACAAAACATATGAAGAGTGGCATTGGGCTTCATTGGAAAATAGCATTTTTGCCTATCACATGTCACCGTGTGGCCATTTGATCACCTCGAATGGTCATAAAACCCTGGAGTACATTTAGCAGACAATCGACAGCTCTCTTGGAGGAGCTTAGCCTGGTAACAGCACAAGGGAACAGTCACCTGTAGTCGTGATAAGGACGGTCTTTGAAGGGTAAGCCAGAAACTGACCTGTGAGGTCAGCAATATTGTTACCATATTTTGTGTAGGTGATAGATTGTTTAATCCACTATTTAAATGCACTTAGTATTTTTTTCCAAGGAGACAATGCCAGCATCTTACCTTTTGTGAAAACAGCTTAGTTAACGCTACTGTGTAATGGCAGCGCTCTAGAATAACTCCGCTCTGGAATAACTCCACTCTAGACCAGTAAGTCATCTAGCAGGGATGTCTGTTTAGCATCTGAATAACCAACTATCCACATAAGTGTTTCCATTTATTTTTAGGGCCTTCAAGGCACGGGATACTGTTCTAAAGCTTAGTCAGGATGGAGAGAGAGAGATCTGTATCTATGTACATTCGAATCAATTTAGAATTTTTATTGTGCTGAAAATTACTTTGTAAATTCTACTTGAATCCAAAGCAAAAACAAATTAACAATACTCTTGAATCCAAATTTAATTTGTACATTTCTTTATTAAGTGGGAAACAAGCAGAACTTACTAGAGGCAGCGTTGGTGGAGTGAAAGGTACTTCTTCCCTTACTGTAATTGTGGGATAATTAAATAACCTTTATGAATTTCAGTTTCCTTATCTATAAAATGTGAGTAATCCTTGTACTGCTTATTTCTTAGGGTTTGTGGTGGGAATCAAATGATATAATAGGTGAGAAGATGCTTCATTAATTACCAAATGCTTTTCAAACATATATACGTGAAGTCAAATATGACACAGTTAGCAGTTTGGATTCAGAGATGACGGCTGTACATCTTCATCTTAGAAAATCATACATCCTCTGAAAAGCAAGAATGATGTAACCCATGCTTTCAATGATGCTCAAATTTTCATCTTAATTTTTGTCTCATCGAAAGGGGTGCTGCTTTGTAGAACTGTTGGCTAACATTTATTGATTTCTTGCTGTTACTCCACATATTATTTTTACTCTTCATGTATTATTTCTCTATTCAATGTTGTTTAATCCTCACAACAATCCTACAGTGTAAATAATGTTCTTACCGTCCATTGAAGGAACTAAAACAGAATTTCTTAAAGAATATTCCAAGGTCACACAGCTAGTGAGTGGCACAGCTAAGACGGAACTCAGATCTGTGTGATTCCAGCTCTCTCAGCCCCGGCAGCAGACAAGTTGAATCATGCTGGATATGGTATAGTTCATCCCATTATTAAGCCCCACCCCGCCAATCAGACCTGTCTAAAATACCTGTTATCATGAATTTTAGAACTGGTGAGACCATAACTTTCACATAAAAAAGGTCCCATTAGATTTTGCTAATTAAGGGTACCTGACAAGCTCATTACCTGACTGTACAATGAAAGGGAGTGACTGTCTGGCCTCTCAAAGACCAGGTGGTCGAACCGCTCTTTGAGATGTGGGCTTCCCTTGTGCGCCCCTCCAGCCAGGCCGGTGGAGCTGTCTGTCCTTTGCATCTGCCAAATCCCAGTCACCCTTCAGCTTCCCAGCTCGGTACAGCTGTCTTTTTTCCTTAAACACGGACAAGTATCGTGGCATATTTAAAGAGTTACTTAAACCATTTTAATGGAACACTTAGAAAAAGCCCCCTTGAACAATAGCTATCAAAGGAAAAATGGATTTGTTGAACTGTAACCGAGAGTTATGGAGCATCGGCCGTTTTTTTTACAAAATTCCTAGTTTGATTGTGTTTCTTATCTCAGAGCCCCAGTGAACATTTATGAGTATATGCTCACACACTTTTAGAGTTGGGCAAATTCCCATAACAATTTTCACCGTTATAGAGGAATACTTTTTACCTTTCCCCTTATTAGGAGATCACCTATAAAGGTTTCTCTTCCAACAAGGACCTCCTATATAGTACAGGGAACTATACTCAATATTTTGTAATAAACTATAAGGAAAAATAATCTGAAAAAGAATGTATATGTATATAAACCCTTGTATAACTGAATCACTTTGCTGTGTAACTGAAACTAACACAACATTATAAAGCAACTATACGTCAAAAAAAATTTTAAGCTATAAGAAGTTAAAAAGCTCAGGGGAAAAAAAGTACTTCTTAAAGTACGGTGTGCAGATTTTGTAATTACCTCTATGAATTTTAACTTATGTTCAGAAAAGTATATAACTATTACCTCTAAGCCATGATTTCATGATTTTTAAGGTGAGGCTAAACTAGAGATTTTATTTCTTTAAAAGGGCCTAAATGGGTATTTCGCTTTTTTAAAAAAAGTTAAAGGAGTTCCGTCATGGCTCAGCGGAAATGAATCTGACTAATATCCATGAGAACGCAGGTTTGATCCCTGGCCTCACTCACTGGGTTAAGGATCTGGCGTTGCCGTGAGCTGTGGTGTAGGTCGCAGATGCAGCTTGGATCTCATGTTGCTATGGCTGTGGTGTAGGCCATCTGCTACAGCTCTCATTTCAGTCCTAGCCTGGGAACCTTCATATGCCGCGGGTGCGGTCTTAAAAAGCGACCAAAAAAAAAAATGTTAAAGAAAATATTAAGTTGAATACAAGAGTTGGCACCTGAATAGACAGGCACGTATATAAATAATATGAGGCAAATATTTGCCCATAACAGGCACACCTAGCTCACAACTTGTTTCCTACAGTGTAGTATCTTACGTAACAAAGTCTTGGTGATCCTTGCCTGTGTGACAGTCTTTCATGAAAATTTTGAATTGTTTATTTGCATTATAGTAAATTCTTTACAGGATTTTTTTTGTCCTGTTTCAAAATAACAACCTCCAAGTCTTTCTTTATTTTTCTTATAATGATATATTTATTATTTGCCAACTAGTTCAAAATGGGAGAAGCTCCATAGAATTTACTGTGATGTGTTTGCAAAATGAAGGCAAAACAGCAGTTATTTTTCTTTTCTTGGTAATTTAAATGCGATCTTATTGTGGAAAAGTCTGAGATAAAACTTCAAAGCAGTTTTTCCCTGAAAAAATTAGATTGTCAGTATAGTTGGCCACAGTGAGTATAAGTGCACTGTTGAACATGAAATGTATGTTCCATTGGGATTTCAAAGTAACCACTGGTCACATGATATACTTTATTACATGTGCTTATAGTTTTTGAATTTGGCTGCATGAGAAACTTTAGAAACTTCAAGAAAGGTTTTCTTTCCTTGGCTTTTGATTTTGAAAGTGTTTTTCCCTTTTTGGTGGTGTTTGGAAATAATTTAAGTTGAACGCCTAAGATTTGTGCTTTGATATAGTTTTTTATTGTTCTGTCTATTGGGGTTAGTGGAGAAATAACTGCCAGAAATTGTGTGGGGTCTGGAATCCAGCTGGCACATGGTTTGGAATCTACTTAGTTTTCCTGTGACTTTGCATGACGTGGCAGACCAAGCCTCAGTTACACCAACTAAAAATGGGCCTAATGCTGTGGAAAATAGTATTGGGGGTTCCTCAAAAAAGTAAAAATAGAGTTACCACGTGATCTAGCAATCCCACTCCTGGGCATAAATCTGAACAAAACTGTAATGCAGCAAGATTCATTGCACTCCTCTGTTCATAGCAGCACTGTTCACAATAGCCAAGACATGGAAACTACCTGAATATCCATTGACAGATGAATGGATAAAGAAGATGTCATACATATATAAAACAGAATACTATTCAGCCGTTAAAAAGAATGGAATAATGCCATTTTCAGCAACATGTATGGACCTAGAGGTTATTATACTAAGTGAAGTCAGAAAGACAAAGACCGTATATCATTTACACGTAGAATCTAAAATATGAAACAAATGAAATGTGAAAAAGAAACAGGCATACAACATAGAGAACAGACTTGGTGGTTGCCAAGGGGGAGAAGAGGTGGCGGAGGGATGGATGGGGAGTTTGGGTTAGCAGAGGCAAACTATTATGTATAGATAAACAACAAGGTCCTACTGTATAGCATGGGGAACTATATTCAGTATCCCGTGATAAACCACAATGGAGAGGAATATGAAAAAGAACAGATATATGTGTATAACTGTATCACTTTGCTGTACAACAGAAATTAATACACCATTGTAAACCAACTGTACTTCAATTTTTAAAAAAAATGAGTTGATTGACTTAAAAGGGGGCCTAACAATCCTAACTTAATGGAGTTGCAGTCAAGATTAATGTGGAATACTTGAAGGGGACAGAGTAAGTAAGTGGTAACTGTTAGTTTTATCTTCAGCAGCCGACAGTGACTCTAGAAATTAGCCCTACAACACCGTTATTATTCAAAGCCTCACTGCACTTCCAGGCAACCTTCCTGAGGTGATCTTCTGCACAGCCTCCTTCCCTTGCTCCACATACACCGTACTGAACTTCGCTGCTCACTGCTGTCCCTTCTCAAGCCTTGTCTTCTGCCTTCCCCAGCCCAGGCCTTCTTCTCAGTCTTACATGCCATTTGCCCCTTTAATTTCAGTCTTTACCATTGTTTTATCTGGACTTCTAGTTGACAGTACACAACTTAGCAGTTGTTTTTTCCTCTGATGCCTTTATTCAAATCTTAGTTCCTTCAACCAAATCACAGGTACTCAAGGGCAAAGAACACTGTGTATCCTGTACTTTTCCCATATTACCCACAATTATCTGGCTTAATGCCAAAATGATGATGATAGTAACAACAACAACAACAGCAATTAAAGCAGATGTTAAATCAGAACCATTGAGAAAATGAAAAAGTGTTGGTCATAAAGTAAAATAAGAGCTTGACATGTTTCAATACATTTACTTTGGGGATGGTTCTGCTACACTGAACGCTGGCCATAATACTCTGTTCCTAGGCGTCACTAGAAACTAGCATGAAGGTCCACTTAATTGGAGGAGGTACCTAATTACCCAGTAATGGAAATGAGATGGAGAAGAGAAAAGACATTAAATCCCTGATGTCAGAAGACCTTGATTCAAGCTGTGTTACTCTAGTTGCATGACCTTGGGCAGATCACGTAACATTAGGTGTGAAATTGAGGGAATGAAGCGGAGTGGGGAACCAAACCAAACCAACAAAAGCATGAAACATAAAAACAGACTTGGACTCTGAATATTTAAATATCGGGTCTGGAACTGATTCACTGCCTGTGTGTTCTTGATAAAGTCATTCATCTCCTAATATCCTCTTCTCTAAATTGAGCGTGCATGGTGAAGTCCATTATGCGGAGATATTAGGATTAAATTAGAATTTGTGTGTTGATGCCTGGTATCCTGTGGCACATACTAAATGTTGTGTTTATTTTTGGAGTTCCCGTCATGGCGCAGCAGAAATGAATCTGACTAGGGACCATGAGGTTGCGGGTTCGATCCCTGGCCTCGCTCAGTGGGTTAAGCATCTGGTGTTCCCGTGAGCTGTGGTGTAGGTCGCAGATACGGCTCGGATCTGGCATTACTGTGGCTGTGGCGTAGGCTAGCAGCTACAAGCTCCAATTAGACCCCTAACCTGGAACCTCCATATGCCCCAGGTGCGGCCCTAAAAAGACAAAAGCCAAAAACACTAAAAAAAAAAAAAAAAAAAAAGTTGTGTTTATTTTTAAATAAGCTTCTAGGTATCTACCTTGGCTCAGTTGTAAAATGACAGACTTTAGTTAGATCATCACCAAAATCCCTTTGAGTTCTAACCTTCTATGCCAGTTGCCTCAGAGAGAAGATAATAAATAAAGGATATTCTGTTTTAAGCTCATTAGAGATTTTTAACAAATCTGAAAGAAACAATTGCAGCAAAACTGGAGGCATTAGTAAAATATTTTTCTTCTTCACAGTGTGGCTTTCCCTCTGAGGTCGTACGGATGGATATCCGTGGCACTCTCCTCTTCTGACGTTCTGTCCTGCCCAGTAAGAACCTGTGGATACCGCACTCTTAGATGATCTGGTACCTCAGCAATAACTTGAGCAGAGTTGAACCTGTCAAGTTGACAGTCAATTCACTGACAGAAGAAGAGCTATATTTTATAATGTATATGTCAAGTTTGACTTCTCCTTGATATTAGACATGATTAAACACGTTCCAAGAGAACGTAACGTTGATTCAGTCCATTTTTCAGTGGAAGGTGCTGAGTATTGAAGAGACAAATGCATCTCTTGTCAATCTGTGTGTTTAAAGTCCTCTGGTTTCTAAAATAAACGCAGAATCACAGTTTTCATCTTCCACAATTTTTCTTTGTACGCAGACCTTCAGTATTGTCCCTTTCTGGCAAGTTTCTGAATCAGGGTTTAAAATGCCTTGCTTTGCAGAGCTGGTGTCTTGCTTTGGAGGCAGGTGTTACAAGGCCCAAGTATTACTCATCTGATTCTTCAGGTTAAAGCAGCAGGTATCTGTCAGGCAGGTTGGGAAACTTAAGAACATTACAGTAATAAGTGTTCAGGACCTTCCCAGGGCACAGGATGGCTGGGAGCTTCTCCATCAGATAGGGAGATCCCAACTAACAGACCGGAATCCACCAATAGATCTTGAAATCGGGCCTTGTGTATCTCTGCACGAGCTGAGGCTGGGCACGCTGCCCTTTTCTTTGCTGGTTTGTCATAATTATGGTATATGGTACTGTGGTCCTGCCCTCCTTGCTTCCTGGGATCTCACCATCCAGAGAAATGAAAAGCTCAGGAGTTCTCATTGTGGCTCAGCAGGTTACAAACCGAGCTAGCATCCATGAGGATGCAGGTTCGATCCCTGGCCTCGTTCAGTGAGTTAAGGATCCAGCACTGCCATGAACTTGTGATGTAGGTCACAGATGTGGCTCAGATCCCGCATTGCTGTGGCTGTGGTGTAGGCCAGCAACTGCAGCTCCCATTCATCCCCTAGCCTGGGAACTTCCATATGCTGTGGGTGCAGCCCTAGAAAGAAAAAAAGAAAAAAAGAAAAAAAAAGGAAATCTCTCTTCTTACAAAGGGGTATCAGATCCCCATCTCCCTGATCCAGGGAGCGACCGGCAGGTCCTTGAGTTCCAGTTTCCCGCACACGTGGTAAGCTATGGTGTATACCGGCATGTCTGGCTTACCCAGGATGAATCACACCTTCCTCTGTAAACACTGACATTGAGGGTTTGGTTTTCAGGTTTTCTGAAGTTGTTCTTTTAAATGTTGATTTATAACATCTGTAAGGGAAACTGAAATTTTAAAAAAGATAAGACAAAGTAGGAAAAAAATCAAAATTCGGTTGATTATTTCTGAGATAACTTTAAATTTTCAAGTGTACTAAGTAAATACTTGAACACCTTCAGAACCATGTTTTATACCGTGGTTAATGTTCAGGCCACAGATAGGAAATTGGAGAAAAATAAGACCAGTAAGAACAGTTAACAGAAACATAAAGGAATATAATAAATGTATACTTTCTCAGACCTTTGAAAAACATGAGGGATTATTAAAAGATATGTTTTTTTGCTTAAACTCTGGTTGGGGTTCTTGGCTCAGTTTATCTCTGTGAATACTAAATCTGTTTTATGAGTCATTTCATTTACGTTTTAAGTACTAATTTAAAAAAAAAATTCCTCAATAGTGATGTTCAGACAGTTTTAGCCACATAATCCTTCCTTCAAAGAGAATATCTCATGAAAGTACAATATCTATAGTGAATCCCCTCTGTTTGAAGTGAGGTGAAGAAAGGAAAACAGAAGCGCCTGTACACACACAGACATGCACGCACAGGAATCCCACACTTCAAAGTCTGAAGATCACTGGGATTTTGCTACCTTTTTTTTTTCTTTTTAGAATGACTGATAGTCCCAATTCATAGTATTCTGAAGTAGAACTTGAGCAATATTTAGTTTAAATTTAAAATACAGACTTCAGGAGTTCTCTGGTGGCCTAGCAGTTAAAGGATCTGGCATTGTCACTGCTGTGGCGCAGGTTCGATCCCTGGCTGGGGAACTTCTGCATGCCTTAGGCATGGCCAGAAACAAAAATACTAAAATACAAACTTCAGGAAGAAGATTGCTAAAAGATGGTGGTTAGCGGTAGCATGGTTCATTAATCCCTCCATAAAAACAGAGTGTATAGAAGATCAAAATCAAAACCCACAGAGAGCAGCAGTGTCAAGCCAGCTGCCCCCACAAACCCACAAATACTAGCAGGTAAGGACAAACTATCAACACTGAGATTCTTGTGGGGTCAGTAACAATGTGGGAGGTAGCAGAGGAAAGGGAACAGGACAGATGATGGCTTGAGAAAGGGGATTCCCTCAGATTGCCAGCACGTACTCCCTGGGGAGCACAGCAGGCCAGTCGGGGGAGCTGTGAGACTGAGCAGGTGTCCTTGGCAGGGTCTGATGCAGAGGTATTGGAAATGATTCATTGTGGTGGTGCTAAGGCAACCTTCTGCCTTATAAACACCCTTCCAAAACACATCCTCTCACTGAGGAAAGCTGCTTGAGGCAGAATCTGAATCCAGCAGGATGGGACAACAAGGGAGAAGAAAGAAAAAGTCCAGGTAAAAAGCGGGTGATGACAACGTAGGAAGTCCCACGGAGTAGAAAGCTGTTTTTAAAAATCACTTTATGAAAACAGAAGAGAGGGTTCTCAAAGTGGAAAAACTTGGGTCCTAGGCTATCCCTTTCAAAATACAGGAGAACTCATTTCATTAAAAACAAAAAGCAAAAAAACAACAAAAAGAAAAACAAGCAAAATGAAACTCAACAAAGTTTTTATAAGGAAAAAATAAAGAGCAAAATAATGTCCCCACCAGGAAAACATGCCCCCCACTGTCTATGAAATAGATGAAAACTATAAACTATTATTTCAAAACATATTAAAATTTTTAAGTGATAGAGGGTTGGGAGTTCCCTGGTGGCACAGCGGGTTAAGATCCAACATTGTCCTGTGGCTATGGTCACTGCTGTGGCATGGGTTCCATCCATGGCCCGGGATCTTCTGCATGCTGAGGGCACAGCCAAAAAAAAAAAATTTTTAAAAGAGGATAGAAAACATAAGTCAGAATTAGATCAAAAATTAAGTGACTGGATAAAAATCTGCAGAGCAGTATATTAAAGCTATTCGAGGATGGAAACCCTGAGCCCACTGATTTTCCTTCCAGCCCAATTTACCTTCAGATGTAACAACCAAGAACTGAACTGTTGCTCTTATGAACCCTTGCTGAGGAACCTACCAGAGAAGGAGCTTCAGATCTCCCTCCTCCAAAATGAAATGAAACAACTGTTTTTGTTGGTATTAGTCCTTAACCTTTTCTTGTATTTTATGTACATCATTTTGTATGTCAGATAGATTTCACAATTGAGAAACTTAAACAGTATATTGGATATAAATACATGACTATAGTTATCTCTGCCAAACTGAACTTTATTAGTTTGGGTTGATCATTTCATTTAGTAAAAATGATGTTGTATCTTTATCAGAGGAAAGGAGGCAGTGAAATTCTGCCTTTCGGCGCTTAGGTTGTGGCCATGTGACTGAGTTCTGGCCCCTAACCTGAAGTGGCAGAAATACAAGGTACTCCCAGGCCCGCCCTCCAAGTCCTCTTCCCTGAGTGCTGCATGCAAAGGGTCCAGCACGGTTTTCTTTGGTACCAATAGAAATCACATTGCTCTTATTCCAGGGAGCTCAAACTAGTGTCTGTGCTTTATCGTGTCAAGGTTATAATAATCGTTAGATTTATCAGAGTAGATTAAATGTCATTTTATTAGATTAAATGATTTAATTTAATTTGTGGTTGGGCATTTAATCTAATACAGAAGCACACCTGCAACACCAAATTTTTGTAATGCTTTGATAGCTGTATCTCAGTATAATCTGTCTCCTTTATAATACTATCCATTTTATGTTATGTATTCAAAACACTCTGAGAAGAGGTCCATATGCTTCAACATGCTGCCAAAGGAGCATGGAACAAAAAAGACGTGAAGGCCTCCTGATTTCAATGGAAAGAGATAGTCTCTGAATTAATAGGCGCCTCCTCTCCCCTCCATTAACAACAGTGAAAATGACTCAAGTCTGGAGTTATTTCCTAAGAAAGAACCTTAGGGGAAAGAGAAATCAGATGATGACAGGGACCAGAAATGAGCCAAGCAGAGGAGAACACTGAGCAGGGCATGTAGCCTCAGCCCACAGTGGCTGGTCACCGAGAAGCTACACTGAAAACTCTGATGAACCAGGGTGTGTACTCTCTGGGTGTTCTCTTGCAGCTTCTTGGTGACCAGCCACTATAGGCTGAGGCTGTATGCCCTGCTCATTGTCTCTCCTCTGCTTGGCCCATTTCTGGTCCCTGTCATCATCTGCTCTCTCGTTCCCCTAAGGTTCTTTCTTAGGAATAACTCTGGAATAGTTGTCTTTGTTTCCTTGCCTCTACTTTGTCATCAGCGATAGGCGTGTTTCTGGCTTATTCGTTACTTCTTTAACTCAGGCTTTCCAACCCGCCTAATAGTGCTCACATAGAGTCAGAAAGGCCAGTCAAATGTAACAGAATCTCATGCAGGTTTTTCTCTTCTTGGTGAACTTCCAGCTTCACTGTTCCTACTCCCTAGGAGAAAGTATCTCTCAGAAATTATCATTGTCTCTGAAACTATTTTTTTCTTTCTTTCTTCCTTTCTTTCTTTCTCCCTCTCTCTTTCTTTCTTTCTCTCTTCCTTCTTTCCTTCCTTCCTTCTTTTCTTTTGCTTTCTTTTCTCTTTTCTATTCTTCTCTTTCTTTTCTTTCTTTCACATCTGCAGTACATGGAGCTTCCCAGGCCGGGGGTCAAATCGGAGCTGCAGCTGCCGGCCTACACCACAGCCACAACAATGTAGGGTCTGAGCCTCACCTGCAAACTGCACCACAGCTCACAGCAACACCAATCCTTAAGCCAGCAGGCGAGGCCAGGTATCCAACCTGCGTCCTCATGGATTCTAGGCAGATTCATTTCTGCTGTGCCACAACAGGAACTCCTGAAACTATTTTTCTGATTGAAGTTCTTAGCAACATTTTTAGAAAGAGTGTTCCATTCTTTTTGCAGTTCTTCCTTCGTGTATTTCTCTCGGTCTGTGTTGTCCGTTTATTGTGAAGAGGCAGCACTTAAGTTAACTTGAATAGAATATAGTTCTTAAAAGTCTAATCAATAAATCAAACTATAAGTCAGCAACCTTCCAAGTTATGAGTTAGAGCTTTTCTAAGAGTTTAATTTTTAGCCATGATTCACCATGAAACGTATAGAGGTCTCAATTGTTTTGGGCTGGATTTCTCAGTGAGACATGCAGCTCTCTTTGAAATCCATATGAGGCAAATTTACAAACATATTAGCAAGTCTTTAATTTTTTTCTGGCATTTAGACTCCTGTAGTAAAAGGAAGAGCATGTTTACATCTGCCTAAGAGAAATATACTAATCTGCAATAATATTATAACCATCAAAACAGAGACCCTTCTCGTCCACTGCTGCTCACCTATCATACAAGGCCACAGAGTTGCTATCCGAGCATGATGGATGAGCCTGGGAATATTCATAACTGTCTACACGTTGAGCCTTCTTAAACGGAGGAATAAAAAGCATGAATTGATCTGTCATATGCCATCTGAATAAGGTTCTGAATTTTAAGATAGAGGAGTCACTTAATCTGGGGTGACTTATTGGACTTTGGAAATGGACCACTACCAATCCATGCAGAAGCATGGGACACCCACGAATTCGTGTTCACTGTGAGCTGTAAGCTACTGTGTAGTACTCAGAGCTCACTTTCCCCTGCCACATTGTTTTCTGCGTAGCCAAAATGACCCAACAGATAACTATGCTTTGAAAAATAGATATTTGTTCCATTATCCAGCATCCTTTTATCAATAGCAGTTTGCCTTTCTCTGAGATTCACGTTGTTGCTGTTGTTTTTGAAATTTAGAAAACAGTATTGGTGTTTTGATAGCTTAGGTATTTTCATAACATTGATAGTGGTTATAGACATTAAACATAATTGTTAGGCTAGGTACTGTAAGATTTATGAAATGGGTAGTAGAATACTGCTAAAAGATATTGAGCCACGATTTAAATGTAATGACTCTAAATAGTTTGATTTTCCATTCTGCTCTGTTCAGTGTTTAATAAACTGTTCTTTGTTACCCTCCTGCGTATTATAAAAGCTGTTATATGAGTTGTTGCTAGCCACATCATACATAAAGTTACAAAATAATCAAATTGGAATGCTACAACAATAACTGACGAGTCTCAGAGTTTAGTGTTTTCAATTGGAGTATAGATTTAGCTCTGGAAGTTTGAATTAAATTCCTTGCTGTTTCTTTTACCAGAAACCTTCTCTGTATTTTAACACTATTCTGCTTTACAAAAGAGGTATAATCATTTAAAATACTATAGTTTTTAAAATTACATTGTGAACATTAGCATGCCCTGGTCGTAAACAGTATATTGTGTTTACACTATATAAATTGTTAGCATAAAATAGAATTCTTACATGAATTAGGGTATTTTCTCTTGATATTGTACAAATCCTTAGCCAGCTGTGAACATACAACTAAATAGCATTAGACTTCAGAGAGAAAGCAGTTTGTTGTGTCCTAATTAATATATTTTTAGGAGCTTTTTTTCTTTCTTTTTAGGGCTGCACCTGTGGCATATGGAGCTTCCCAGGCTAGGAGTCAAATCGGATCTGCAATTGCTGGTCTACACCACAGCCATAACAATGTGGGATCCAAGCCACATCTTCACTCTACGCCACAGCAACAGTTGATCTTTAACCCACTGAGTGAGGTCAGGGATCCAACCGGTGTCCTCATGGACACTAGTCGGGTTCGTTACCACTGAGCCACAATGGGAGCTTTTTTATGATTGTTTTTGGAATGGGAAAAGATGCAATTTATTAGAAGTAGATAAATTTCACAAAGTAATAACAATTGTTCCACATACCTATTTTAGGTTTGATTTTGTTTTTAATAATTAGGAGTCACTGCCTTCACCAACCCTGTTTTATTTACCATTATTTCTCACTATCAGACAAACTATGTATTTACTTATTTGCTTACTGTTATCTTCCACTCACTAGCATATAGATTTCTCAAAATTGAGGACTTTGGATGTGTTCAGTGCTAAGTTCCTTACCTATAACCATGCCAGGCACAAAGAAGGATTTTAGAATGTATTTGTTGAATAAATGAACAAATAGATTAACTTCATCTTACATCATTTTCTGTTTTTATTTAACATACTTTGAGTATTTGTTTATGTTATTAAAGGGTAGAGATACCTTTTTTAAAGGTGAAAGCATGGTACTTTGAAGTAATCAAATGTAAATCAAATCTGATGGAGTCGTCTTAGTAATACCATGTTGGTTAAAATGAGACTGTCAGTAACAGTTTGTAGATTCTATATTCCTATCCACCACACTCTTTTGAGAGAAAATAGGACAGAAGCTTTACAGTATAGTTTATTCTTATAAATTCATGAAGATACTGTTGCTCAGTTAAAAGGATCACCCTTTTAAAGCTGAAGAATATTCATCAGTGTAAAGAAGAAAATGGTGGATATCGTGTACGCCCAAGTGATGCAGCTGGTCATGGCACAGCATCACCCCTCTACTGGGGCCACAGGTGCCCCAGCAGGGCTTGTCACCTGGGACAGAAGCTTCTGTGGAGGGCAGCTCACGGAAGTCAGGCACGCCTGTAAAACAGCATAGGATAGGGCCTGCTATCGGCCAGCAGTTTGCTAGCTGTATGTATTAACTTTGAGAAGCCTCTGAAGCTGATGTTCTCTACTTTTTAATCCATTCAGGAAAATAAGATTCCTACAACTGGGAGTTCCTGTCGTGGCTCAGTGGTTAACGAATCCGACTAGGAACCATAAGGTTGTAGGTTCGATCCATGGCCTTGTTCAGTGGGTTAAGGATCCGGTGTTGCCGTGAGCTGTGGTGTAGGTTGCAGACGCGGCTCGGATCCCGCATTGCTGTGGCTGTGGTGACGGCCGGCAGCTACAGCTCCTGTTAGACCCCTAGCCTGGGAACCTCCACATGCCGCGGGCGCGGCCCTAAAAAAAAAAAAAAAAAAGACAAAAGACCAAAAATAAGTAATAAATAAATAAAATAAAATTAGGGTGTAGGCATTGTCAGGCATTTGACATATTTGGGGGAAATGCCCATGTAGAGAGATGAGTAACCATACACTGTCATTTAAATTTTGAACATATTGTACAGGCTGAACATTTGTACACAGAGGAATTTCTCTAAAATAAAACCCAAGAAAGACCTTGTCTTTATCACTCTCAATATCAGTTTTTTAAATTAACTTTTTGTTTTGGAATAACTCTAAATTTACAGGGAAGTTGCAAAGTTAGGTCCAGAGCATTTCCATATATACTTCACCCAATTTCTCAACTTAAGTTTTTACTATTTTTTTAAAAAGAATGAAGCCTAGGTAGACATGACTACTAAATAATATGGTATCCTGGATGAAATCCTGGAATCGAAAAAGGACATTAGGTTAAAAACTAAGAAACTCTCAATACAGTGTGGACTTTAGTTAGTAGGGGTAATAATATATCAGCATTGGCTCATTGTCATTTAATAGTGACAAATTACTATACTAATGTAAGATGATAAAGCCTAAACCGGCTGAGGCTGTATGAGAACCGTGAACTATCTTTGCAATGTTTCTGGAAATCTAAAACTTTTAAAATTAAAAGGTTATTTTTTAAAGTATTACCCCCCCCAAAAGTTAATCATATATTCATTCAGTATCTACTCTGCCGTCAGCACTTTTTGGTCGTGTTACAAGTGTCAATTCTTTGTGAATTCATACAGTGAATCAGAAGACATTCTTTGAGTACTGTTGTGTTCCCAACACTGTTGCAGCTGCATAGGATGAAAAGATGAATAAGACACAGCACCTGCCCTTGAGGGACTCAATCTGGAAAGACAGGAGACCATATAACCTGGGATAAGTGCTAGAGTAGAGATGGAGGCTCTGGGCTACAGGAAACCAGGGGTAGGGGCCATTTATTTTACTGGGGTTGGAATGAAACCAAGGGTTACAGAATAGCTAACTGAGAAAAAAGCAATGGACTGGAAACCAGAGGAAACTGAAACAAGTATCTGACAATCAAAGGTGACAGCACGGAAGTTCCTGTTGTGGCTCAGTGAGTTAAGAACCCAACTAGTATCCAAGAGGATGTGGATTTGATCCCCAGCCTCACTCACTGGGTTAATGATCTGGCATTGCCGTGAGCTATAGTGTAGGTCGCAGACACAGCTTGGATCCTGCGTTGCTGTGGCTGTGGCCGTGGCCATCAGCTGTAGCTCCGATTCAACCCCTGGCCTAGGAACCTCCATATGCCACAAGTGCAGCCCTGAAAAGCAAAAAAAAAAAAAAGGGGGGGGGAGGGGGATATAATCCGCAACATAGGTAGAATACTCTGACATAAGTCACAGCTATATTTTTTGTATGTCTCCTAATGTAAAGGAAATAAAAGCAAAAATAAAGAGGACCTAATTAAACTTAAAAGCTTTTGCACAGCAAAGGGAACCATCGGCAGAATGAAAAGACAGCCTACCGAATAGGCTGCAAATGATATAACCAATAAGGGATTAATATATAACAAATTTGTAAACAGCTCATACAAATCAACATAAAAAAAGTTAAAAATTAGGCAGACTGAATGGACATTTTTTCCTAAAAGGAAATGTATATCACCAACAAGCACATGAAAAAATACTCAACGTAGCTAATCAGAGAGTGCAAATCAAAATCGCAATGATACCACCTCATACCTCTCATAATGGCTATTATCGAAAAGAACACAAATAGCAAATATTGACAAAGATGTTGAGAAAAAGGGAACCCTTGTGCGCTATTGGTGGGAATGTAAATTAATGCTCCCACTGTGCAAAACAGTATGGAAGGTCCTCAAAAAATAAAAATAGAACTACTATATGACCTAGAAATTCTACCCCTGGATATATATTAAAAAAAAAAACATAAAACCACTAATTCAAAAAGATACCTGCACCTCAGTGTTTATAGCAGCATTATTTGCAATTGCTGAGATATGGAAGCAGCCTAAATGTCCATCAGTTAATGAATGGATAAAGAAGATGTGGTGCATACGTACAGTAGAATACTATTCAGCCATAAAAAAGAATAAAATTTTGCCATTTGCAGCAAATGAATGGAAAGATATTATGCTAAGTGAAATAAGTCAAAGACAGATACTGTATGATATCAGTAATATGTGGAGTCTAAAAAACTCCACAGACTAATGAATATACCACAAAAGCAGCAGACTCACATATTAGAGAACAAATTAGAGGTTACCAGTGGGGACAGGGGCAAGCTCTTGGGTCTAAGATAGGCTCAAGGATGTATTGTAAAACACGGTGAATATAGACAACATTTTGTAATAACTGTAATTGGACTATAACCTTTAAAAACTGTAAATCAGTAAGAAGAAAAGAACAGAACACACAAGAACAAAAGAATAGTATTTCTGTTCTCCTGGATGAGAAGCTGATCTTTACTAAAATAGCAATTCCAATTCTGTTCTCATTTGGTTATCTTTTATTATGTACCCAGAAGCATCTTTAAGTTACATATACAAAAATTTAGAGAAAATCCAGAGAACTCAAATCAACATAAAAATGGAAACTAAAACCCATTTAATTTTTTTTTTTTCTCTTTAGGGCTGCACCCACAGCATATGAAGTTCCCAGGGTAGGGTTTGAATCAGAGCTGCAGCTGCCGGCCTACACCACAGCCACAGCAACACTGGATCTAAGCCACCATCTTCAGCCTATGCCGCAGCTTGCAAGAACGCCAGATCCGTAACCTGCTGAGCCACAACAGGAACGCCTAAAATTCATGTTAAAAGCCATAAAATTGCTTAGTACAGAAAAGAGAACTCTACGCTCCTGTTTTTCAAGTAACTGAAAAGTTATGATCAGAAGGTTATTATCAGGTAATGGTCTTTTGAACAGAAGTAGAAGAAAAAGCCTTAAATTTTTAGCAAATTAAGATAAACATAAGCATAAGAAAAAAACTTTCTAGTTTAAGAAAAGTCAAACATAACTCCTTTAAAGTCTGTACTAGCAGGAAACTCCCCTCTTTGATTCAGAGGGATGTTCAGCCTTTTGCTGGTGGTCTGGAGGCAGATCATTGTTTCCAACTATTCCAATAAATAGAGTACTCTTTGATTTGAATATGATACTAGATACTAACAATGTTTTTAGCAAGGATGTAAAATATCAGTGACTATTTTGTGATCCTAATACGTAAATATGACAGTACACTTGGGTTTGGGCTCCCAAAGGAGAATTAAACTCATCAAAAGCCAAGAAGAATCCCAGCTGGCAGAAGTACTCACCAGATTCAAAGAAGATAGGGTTTTTCTGTAGTATGTTCTACTCTCAACCTTTTGTTTCAGCTTTAACATTTCTATTTCTTTAAATGCTACTCCAGCCGGTCCACCTGCATCAGATGAATAATAGCTTTTTGTAGGTAGTAGCAGTTTTTCCTGTATGTAAACAATGAGTGTCCATCTTTAGAAGATGTTTTTTTTTTAAACTCAGTCTACTCTTATTTTGTTTCATTTGAACTAATTACTGGGTGCTTTTAGAGCTTTGCTTTTCATATACTACATATATTGTAGGCACACTATGTCCTTTGCGTTTGTTCCCGTTTATAAAGAATACAATTAGCCTTTTTAGTGCTTAGTTCAGTCACAATTAAAGCTCCCCTAATGGTTAGGATTGGTCTTTCCAAGGCTAAGAAGGTGTTTTTAATTATTCATTTCTCGGTTTGGTTCTTACAGCAGCCTCAGCTGTGCTTTATTATTCAAAGGTTAATGCAAACTGAGAAGTGGGTAAATTAAATCTGCTTGGCAGCAGGCAACCCTCCATATTAGAGACACTGTAAGATGGGGATGGGCCGTGTAAGTTATTTCTACCATCGCTGCGCTGCCAAAAGCAAAATCCACTAAATCCCTCAAACACAGCCTCCATTGATAGGAATCATTAAGGGATACTACAAATTGGTGGTTCTTAAGTAGCAGATCTTCAGTAAAATCTGAGTTTGTTTTGCTTACCAAGGGAAAAGGCAGTGGCTGAAATCTGAAAGGTAATAATAGTAGCTTCTGTTGAAAATTGATATAGATACCATGACCGATGAACTTTGTATAATTTTAAATCACCAGGTCACGTGTTGGGAGTCACTTCCATAAATGTTTTACGAGAGCAGACTGCACAATCTCACATGAAAGCTAGGGCACGGCGGACTGTCCTCAGACGACTCAGCCGCGTGGAAGCCTGGTCCTAGCCCCACCCCAGGAGCCACGTAGGAGAGCACAGTGTTCCCAGCGCCTTTCCTTTGCTTCTCTTTTAAGAACGTGCACTCTCTACAGCTCTAGAGTCAGAGAGTTTGTGGAATCTGGAGGATTCCTGATAGAAAGAATGATGGGGGCGGAGCGTAAGAGGCATAGATTTTTTTTGAACACCAAAAGTCAAAACATAACCTCTTCTTCTCTTTGGTCACCCATTCTGTCTCCACCAGGGTACCTTATGTGGCTGGTCTCTTAAAAATTCACCTCCAGCTGCAGCAGCACTTGTGCCAAGAGCCCCAGAGCTCAGTTAGGTCCTTCCAGCCCCTTTGAATGGAGCAGATGAAATAGAGGGACCTGTGCTACCTCCTTGTTCGTTTCACACTCCCTGGGACCGAAAAAAACCCCATCTGTCTTCTACCTTTGCTGATGGACTGAAAGGAAGAAAGAATGACAGATGATGAAATCTTTGCACATCACTGAAAATCCAGATTTAAAAAAAAATTATTTTAGTGGAGTATGGTTGACTTACAATGTCGTGTTAGTTTCAGATGTACAGCTAAGTGAATCAGTTATACATAAACATACGTCCATTCTTTTTCAGATTATTTTCCCATATAGGGTATAACACGATATTGAGTAGAGTTCCCTGTGCTATACAGTAGGTCCTGGATTTTCTAGATAGTAGTGCGTCTACATTAATCCCAGCCTCCTAATTTATCCACCACCACCACACACACGTTTCCCCTTTGGTAGTCACAAGTTTGATTTCAAAATCTTTGAATCTATTTCTGTTTTGTAAATAAGTTCTTTTGTATCATTTTTATTAGATCATGCATATAAGTGAGACCATGCTACGTGAAGTAAGTCAGATGGATTTTTTTTTTTAACACAAAGCCTGATTCATGAAAGCCACTGTAGGTGTTAGGAGACCCAGATTTGTGAGATTAAATGGGAATTTGTGGAGGAAAAAAGCAAGTGGAGTCATCTCATTTGAGTTTAATAACCTCATCTGACATCGATGTGGTGAAGGTTAAGAAAGATGCTGCAAATGAAAGTGCTTTGTGAACTCTCTAAACCTGTCTAGAGATAAAAGATGGTTGAATACTAACTAAATATCGCTGTGTAAAGATTGTTAACTAAGATGCTAAATGTTTACGTCAGGCTGGGACTTAAACGTTTTCTTCAGACTCTAATGACTCTAATCTCCTTTTTATTGCTACTTGTCTGTAATTTTAGCCAATTCTTGTCTCTCAAACAGAAATGTCAGGGAGCTGTGCTAGCGCTATTTAGTTTATTGTGTACTGCCGCGTCTTCCGTTTCCCCTGTTTTCAATCCATACTGACCCTTGCTGTCAGAGCACTGTGTGGAAAAGAGATGAACTTTTGAATGAGACAGTCCTGGCTTGACCCAGTTCCACCAATTACTGTGTAACCTTTGTCAGGACACTGACCTTCTCTGAGCCTTGATTTCAGATAACAGTAAGTTCACAGAGTGGCAATAATTTGAAGGAATATATGTTCATGTTTAATAGTTACCATTTTAAAAAATATTCCATCTTTCCCAGGAGCTATCCTTGACACCTTATGTATATTTCATTCTTAGGACAGCCTCACAAAGTAAATAGAGTTCCCTTTTACAGACAAGTATGGAAGTGCCTTGCACAATGTCCGCTATATAGGAGATGCTCAGCAAACGGAGACCTTGTTCTATCGGGATGATTTCACTGTGTGGTCCCTCTTTAGAAGCTTCCATCAGTGTCGGCGTTTAATGTCCGTACTGGTCATCTGCAGCAGCTCTTTTTTGAAATGTAGGTTCTGTTCAGCTGGTCTGGGTGGTGCCACTGCTCTCTGGACCACACTTTAAGCCCCTCAATGGCTCCATAATCTGTGACAGTGGTTCTCCGCCCCACATGCTCAGTTCTAATTAGTTAGTCTTGGATGAGACTGAAGCTTTTATTTTTTTAATATAGATTCTTTTTTTTATTATTTTTTCATGATAGCTGGTTTTCAGTGCTCTGTCAATTTTATTACTGTACAGCATGGTGACCCAGTTACACATACAAGTATACAATCTTTTTGCTCACATTATCATGCTCCATCATAAGTGACTAGACTTAGTTACCATTGCTATGCAGTAGGATCTCATTGCCTATCCATTCCAAAGGCAATAGTCTGCATCTCTTAATCCAAAATTCCCAGTCCATCCTACTCCCTCCCCCTCCCCCTTGGCAAGCACAAGTCTATTCTTCAAGTCCATGATTTCCTTTTCTGTGGAAAGATTAAAAAATGCTCAACATCACTGATTATTAGAGAAATGCAAATCAAAACTACCACAAGATACCACCTCACACCATCCTTAGTAAGTCCACAAATAACAAATGCTGGAGAGAAAAGGGGAAAAGGAACCCTCCTGCACTGTTGGTGGGAATGTAAGCTGGTACAACCACTATGGAAAACAGTATGGAGGTACCTTAGAAAACTTTACATAGAACTAGCATATGACCCAGCAATCCCACCCTTGGGCATATATCCAGACAAAACTGTCCTTGAAAAAGATACATGCACCCACATGTTCATTGCAGCACTATTCACAATAGCCAAGACATGGAAACAACCTAAATGTCCATCAACAGATGATTGGATTAGGAAGATGTGGTATATATACACAATGGAATACTACTCAGCCATAAAAAATAATAAAATAATGCTATTTGCAGCAACATGGATGGAACTAGAAAATCTCAAACTAAGTGAAGTAAGTCAGAAGGAGAAAGCCAACCTTTTAAGTTCTAGAAGCAGTTCGTACTTTTTTCTGAAGCCCTAGACTCCCTTTCTTCATATGCCCCCTTTATTCTGTGTGTGTGTGTGTGTGTGTGTGTGTGTGTGTGTGTGTGTGTGTGTGTGTGAAATATAAATATACAAGGTAGAGTTTCTTTGGCTGAACTTCAGATGGGAGGGGGCTGAGAGATAGTGACCCCAGACCTCAGCAGAGACGCTCAGTTCCAAGAAGCAACACATTTGAAAACCACAGGTCTCCAGAATCCAGTTCCCATCATAGCAGTGAAGGCCCTCCATGCGCTCACCTCATTCACCTGCCTGTTTGCAGGGGGAAAGATTCTTCCATGCAGTGCCTTTCACATGTTAGGCCCCATCTTCCCGTACCTGTTGAAATCAACTTTATCTTTCACACAGCAAATGGCAGAGCAGGAATTCAGATGCTGGCTCTCTCCCTCGGAAGCCCGCCTCTGTTACCAGTATGCTGTACTAATAGACTAGTGTTCTGCTATAGACAGTTGGTAGTTTTCAACAAACACTTATTACATATCTTTGTGTGCAGTTTACTTTTGCCATTCATCTCTTGGTTGACTTACTTGTTTTCTCTCCTCTGTGCTAACCTTGGCCTCTAGGCAGCCCAGTGCAAGAAAACAGTGTAGATGGGCCTTGGGGCCAGAGAGCAGTGTCAAGGCTACAAAGGAAACCACACAGGTTGTAAAATACCACAGCTGATTCTATGAAGAAATTCTTGCTTACCAAAGCAAAACCTATTCTTAGCCAAGGAGAAGTGTATTGAGTCTATAAAAAGTGTAACCTCTTTGAAAAACAAATTGCCTTGAGACTAACTTTGTATACAAATAAATAAATCTTTTCTCTCCTAAGAATAGTTAACTTGGAGTTCCCGTCGTGGCGCAGTGGTTGATGAATCCGACTAGGAACCATGAGGTTGCGGGTTCGATCCCTGCCCTTGCTCAGTGGGTTAACGATCCGGCGTTGCCGTGAGCTGTGGTGTAGGTTGCAGACGCGGCTCGGATCCTGCGTTGCTGTGGCTGCGGCGCAGGCCAGTGGCCACAGCTCCGATTAGACCCCTAGCCTGGGAACCTCCACATGCCGCGGGTGC
>PVHT021183699.1:10658580-10708926 GCA_004024745.2 Catagonus wagneri
TTTTTTTTTTTTTTTTTTTTTGTCTTTTTAGGACTGCACCTGCAGCATATGGAGGTTCCCAGGCTAGGGCTCCAATTGGAGCTGTAGCCACCAGCCTACACCACAGCCACAGCAATACCAGATCCGAGCCGCATCTGCCACAGCTCATGGCAACACTGGATCCTTAACCCACTGAGCAAGACCAGGGATGGAATGTACCTGGAGGTTCCTAGTCGGATTCATTTCTGCTGAGCCACGACGGGAACTCCTGGTCTTGTTCCTTGTGCTCACGAGGAGTTTATCGTAATGGTGTAACCATACAGTTATTGTTTTTCCAGTTGAGTCTTCCTGTCTGATTGGCAGCAGCAACATAGTAAGAGCATCGCCCTTGGGTGAGAGGGCTCAGGTGTTCTGCTCCAGATGTGGTATCTGGCAAAGCACTTCACTTTTCTGACCCTTAATTTTATCGCTTTTGAAATGGAAGTGATTCCCAGTGGGGAGAGGAGCTTTTTCATTTTTTCAAATTACACCCCACCTCCACCACATGCATCACTGCTGACTGAAGTAGTTCATTTTTTCTGCAAGGAGAGGGTACATTGAAAAAGTTCCTTCTGCTTTTTAGGGCCGCACCCACGGCATATGGAGGTTCCCAGGCTAGGGGTCTAACTGGAGCTGTAGCCGCCGGCCTTCGCCACAGCCACAGCAATGCGGGATGCAAGCCATGTCTGCAACTTACACTGCAGCTCACGGCAACGTGGAATCCTTAACCCACTGAGGGAGGCCAGGAGTTGAACCCGCATCCTCATGGATCCTAGTTCCTTAACCTCTGAGCCAGGAAGAGAACTCGTGAAAAAGATTTTTAAAAAGGCTCTATCACCTTATTTATAGAGTCCTTTCCACTAACTAAAGGATTACATATTCTATAATTCAGTATTTTAAATAATGCTGATTTATTTTATGCCTAATTTGTCAAACTCAGTGGAATTCCAGGCCAGTTCTAGTGCTTGCTTCTCTGTTATTAAAAAGTTGAACTAGGAGTTCCCATTGTGGCTCAGTGGAAACGAATCCAAGAACCATGAGGTTGCAGGTTCAATCCCTGGCCTCACTCAGTGGGTTAAGGATCCAGCGTTGCTGTGGGCTGTGGCATAGGTCACAGAAGCGGCTTGGATCCCACGTTGCTGTGGCTGTGGTGTTGGCTGGCAGCTACAGCTCCTGTTAGACCCCTAGCCTGGGAACCTCCATATGCTGCAGCTGCAGCCCTAAAAAGACAAAGACCAAAAAAAAAAAAAAAAAAAAAAAGGTACTGAGTAAACACAGGGACCCTTAGGGATTTGTAAAGTACCATTCTCCATTTGTCCTCTCCAGAGCTGAATCCTGGCTTGTTTTCTAAACACTCAAGTCAAGACCTAAAAGACAAATAGAATGGTCAGATCTGCACAGCATCTTAGCCACAAACCAAGAAAAAGGAGCTCCCTGGTGGCCTTGCAGGCTCAGGTCACTGCTGTGACTTGGGTTTGATCCCTAGCTCTGCAACAGGCATGGTCAAAAAAAAAAAAAAAAAAAACCTAGAGCCCAGCCCTGGTGGAGGTTCTCCACGTGATTCTGGTATGGTTGGCAGATGTGGTTGAAAGTGGTGCAGAGGATCAGGCCAGAGATGTCAGCAGGAGCCAGGTCTTTATGGATGACCTTGTACCCTACAGAGGAATCGGGGCTTGATCTTGAAGGTATTAAGAAGCCAGAGAAAGCAGGGAAACAGGATCCCATTTAAAAGTTTTTTCTGGGAGTTCCAGTCGTGGCTCAGCAGAAATGAATCTGACTACCATCCATGAGGACACAGGTTTGATCCCTGGCTTTGCTTAGTGGGTTAAGGATCTGGTGTTGCCATGAGCCGTGGTGTAGTTCACAGACACGGCTCAGATCCCGCGTTGCTGTGGCTGTGGTGTAGGCCGACAACTACAGCTCCGATTTGACCCCTAGCCTGGGAACCTCCACATGCCATGGGTGTGGCCCTAGTATTTAAAAAAAAAAACAGTTACCTTTGTGGCTCAGCAGTTAACGAACCCGACTAGAATCCATGAGGATTCGGGTTCAATCCCAGGCCTCACTCAGTGGGGTAAGGATCCGGCATTTCTGTGAGCTGTGGTGTAGGTTGCAAACACAGCTCGGATACCGTGTTGCTGTAGCTGTGGTGTAGGCCTGCAGCTGTAGTTCCAATTAGACCCCTAGCCTGGGAACCGCCATATGCTGCGAATACAGCCCTAAAAAGCAAACAATAAAATAAATAATAAAGATAGATAAGTAGATAGATAAAAGGTTTTGTGGAGATCGCCCTATCTGCACTTTAGTGAATGGGTTGGAGGAAAACAAAACTGGAAGTGAGGAAACCACCCAGGATGCTGACGCCATCATCTAAGAGCAGATGTAGCCAGTAAACAGATGATGAAGAAATTATGGCCTCGGATCTCCAGGCTTTGGGGGATTTAGAGGAGAAGGGAGGGAGAAAGCATGGCCCAGGTTGAGCCTCAGGTTTCTGACCTGGTTAGAGATCCCACCAGTGTTTGGTAGGTTGCTTGTGCAAGGTGGGTATGAGATACCCGGATGGAAGGTGAGAAAACAAGGTGGCCCAGGGTGGAACCCCTGGGCAGGGGGTGCAGACGTAGAGGAAATGTCATTGAGGGACAGAGGGCTCACCCTTTTGGAGGAAGATTCCTGGGTAGATAACTAGGGAAAGACAGTTTTCAGAAATTGGGATGTGGAAGCTACAGAGATTTTTTTTTTTTAGTGAAACAAAGATAAAAAGCACTGTTGGGTTTAGCAACAAGTAGGTCAGAGTATGGCCTTGGGGACACGGAAAACATTTTCCCCCCGTAAATGTCCCCACCCGCAGGTGTTTTTATCCCGTTTCATTCAGATAGTTTTGTGGCATTTCCCCTCTTCAGCTGCCTTTCCTACTGTCCTTATCTGCAACCGATCTGGGCCTTGCCTTTATATGTTCTTTTAAGGCATGGGAACCAGGAACGTGCCTTTCCTTCCCGTCTGACACTAGATAAACATATGTTATTGTGTCGTAATCCCAGAAGCTCACAATTCCTGCAGCCGTTTACTTCCAGAGGGTCCTATCAGTGCAGCAGGTCATCTGTGCGCGGACCGGGTGCCCCGCTGATGAGGGGGTGAAGTTGGCTCCGTGGAGGGATCTCCAGGGTTCCTGAGAAGCCCCTTGTCCCAGGTTGCCCTCACCGGTCTGTCCTTGTCGATTTCCGGGTAGTGGTCACAGGTCAGAGATTCTCTCCAGAGGCAAGTCCCTTGTCCTGGGGAGCCAGGAACCGAGGCTTGCCCGGGCATCCTTCCTCTTAGCGGTCTCAGAGTCAGTAATCAATGAAAAGGTAGTAACACAGCTGCAAACTCTTGGTCTTAGAGTCACAACTGTGGCACAGCACAGTGAAAGTATTCAGATACATTTAAAGCATCTTACGATCTTAAATAAAGACATCAAGCAGTTGATCCTTTTCATCATTCTTATTGTAAATGTTTAGCATTTCATACACATATATGAGTTCTTCCACGGTAGACAGCAGCTTGGAAAGCTGAACACAGCTTATAATGCTGGTTCTCTAAAAAGACTTCCTCCAAGCTGCAACTTGGGCCGTTCAACCAGTTTGTAATTTGTGAACTGATAATGACTTTTTAATAGATTTATCAAATTGCATCTTATTTTGAAATTTAACTCAACTGTGTTGATTTTTTCTGTATATAAAACATTAAGACTAGGTACTGGGTAAGGAGGAGTTCCCTTTTTTCGGGGGGCGGGGAGCTGCATCTAGGGCATACAGAAGTTCCCGGGCCAGGGATTGAACCCTCACCATAGCAGTGACAATTCCAAATCCTTAACTGCTAGGCAACCGGGGACATCCAGGATTGCCATTATTTGTACACGGGTCTTGGTAGCCTGTTTTCTAGTCCTAGGATCTTGAAACCTTTGTTAAAAACCACCAGGCAGGAGTCTTGTCATGGCTCAGGGGGAACAAATCTGACTAGCATCCATGAGGATTCAGGGTCATTGGGTTAAGGATCCAGTGTCACTGTGAGCTATGGTGTAGGTCACAGATGCGGCTCGAATCCCACGTTGCTGTGGCTGTGGTGTAGGCTGGCAGCTACAGCCCTGATTCGACCCCTAGCCTGGGAACCTCCATATTGTCACGGGTGGGACCCTAAAAAGACCAAAAAAAAAAAAAAGCACATCAGGCAATTAACCTTTTTTTTTTTTCATATTAACAATGAATTTTATTTCAAGTTATAGGTGTAAAAAGATCATAAGTCAATACGATAGATTTTGTGTCCCAAACCCACAGTGCATCCCCCACCCCCCAGATTGTCTTATTTGAAAAACCAAGGTTTTCCAAAATGTGTGAGTCATTGTCTGTTCTTCAAAGAAGTTCATTGTGTCTCTTTAGTTTCCACATGTAAGTGGTAGCATTGGGTGTCGCTGTCTAATTGTCTGACTGGTTCCACTTTGTATGATAATTTCTAGGTTCATCCATGTTGCTATAAATGTTATTCTGTTCCTTTTAATGGCTGAGTAATATTCCATTTTGTGTGTGTACCATATCTTCCCTATCCATTCCTCTGTTGATGTGTATTTAGGTTGTTTCCATGACCTGGCCTCTTCCCTCTCTAGCTGCTTTAGATGTAAAGTTAGGTTGTTTATTTGAGCTTTTTCTTGTTTCCTGAGGTTGGCTTGTATTGCTATATACTTTCCTCTTAGCGCTGCTTTTGCCGAATCCCAGAGGTTTTGGAGTGTCATGTCTTTGTTGTCATTGGCTTCTAGGTATTTTTTAATTTCCTCTTTGATTTCTTCAGTGATCCATTGGTTGTTTTCTTGTTTTTGTATCCATTCAGCTAGTCTATGTCTTTTGGTTGGGGCATTCAGTCCATTAACATTTAAGGTAACTACTGATATATATGTTCTTATTGCCATTGTATTAACTGTTTGGGGTTTTTGTTGCTTTTTTTTTTAACCCTGAAGTTTTGATATAGGAGTCTATATACAAATGAGATTGTTTTAAGTTGTTGGTTTCTTAATTGCACGTGCGTCTCCAGTGACCTGCATTTGTGCTCTCTTCTCACGATTTCTGATTTTGGTAGCATAACTGTGCATGGATGATTTAGTATCTTTACTGTATATATGCCATTACTGGTGAGCCTTGTCATTTGTGGTGTTTTTGCTTCTGGTCCTGGCCTTTTCTTTTCTGCCTAGAGAAGTTCCTTTAAGATTTGTTGTAAAGCTGGTTTAGTGTTGCAGAAATCTCTTAACTTTTGCTTATCTGTAAAGATTCTGATCTCTCCTTCAAATCTGAATGTGAGCCTTGCAGGGTAAAGCAATCTTGGTTGGAAGTTTTTCCCTTTCATCACGTTAAGTATATCATGCCACTCCCTTCTGGCCTGTAGAGTTTCAGCTGAAAAATCTGCTGATAACCTTATTGGGGTTCCCTTGTATGTCATTTGTTTCTTTTCCCTAGCTGCTTTCAAAATTTTCTCTTTGTCTTTAATTTTGGTCATTTTGATTAATATGTGTCTCGGGGTGTTCCTCTTTGGGTTTATTTTATATGGTACTCGTTGCGCTTCCTGAATTTGACTGAGTGGTTCCTTTCCCGTATTAGGGAAGTTTTTGGCTATTATCTCCTCAAATATTTTTTCTGTCCCCTTCTCTCTCTCTTCTCCCTCTGGCACCCCTATAATACGGATATTGGTGCGTTTCACATTATCCCAGAGTTCTCTGAGACTCAGCTCATTTCCTTTCAATCTTTTATCTCTTTTCTCTTCTGCATTAGTGATTTCCACAAATCTGTCCTCCACCTCGCTGATTCGTTCTTCTGCCTCCTGTATTCTATTGTTGGCTGCTTCTAATGAATTTTTTATTTCAGTTATGGTATTTTGCATCTCTTCTTGTTTAATTTTTACAGCTTGTATTTCTCTGCTCAGTGTTTCCTGTAAATTATCAATCTTTGCCTCCAGTCTATTTCCAATGTCTTGCATCATCTTCAGCATCAACAGTCTAAAGTCTCTTTCTGAGAGGCTGTTAATCTCCTCATCACTGAGCTGTTTTTCTGGGCTTTTCTCTTTCTCCCTTATCTGAGTTAGAGTTTGCTGTCTTTTCATTTTTATAGGTTTTTAGTGTGGTGACCTTTTTGCCAACAATAGAGTTGTAGCCTCTCTTAGTTCTGGCGTTTGCCTCCCCTGTGACTAAAGTTGGTTTGGGCGGGGCTTGCTGTAGGCTTCCCAATGGGAGGGACTGGTGCCTGCCCACTGGCAGTGGGGTTGATTCCTAGCCCACTGATGGGTGGGGTTTTGTCTCTGGATGAGATTAGAGGCTGGCTGTGTGCCTGAGGGGTTTTTAGGCAGCCTGTTTAGTGATGGGTGGGGCTGTGATCCCACCTGGATTATTGTTTGGCCTGGGGCTTCTCAGTGCTGATGGGAGGGACCAGATTTTCCCAGAAATGGCCCCCTCCAGAGAAATGCAGGCTAATGAATGTTCCTGAGAGCTTCACCGCCAATGTCCTTCCCCCACAACAAGGCACAGTCACCCCTATTTTCCCAGGAGATCCTCCAAGAATTGCAGTCAGGTTCCACCCGGATTCCTATGGAGACTGCTTTGCCCTGGGACCCAGTGTACGTGAAAGTCTGTGTGTGCCTTTCAAGGATGGGGTCTCTGTTTCCCCCAGTCCTGTGGAGCTCCTGCACACACGCCCTGCTGGCCTTCAATGCCAGATGCTCCGAGGGCTCTTTCTCCCTGTGCCCGATCCCCAGGCATGGGGTTTTGACGTGGGGCTCAGAACTCTCAGTCCTGTAGCTAAGTCTCTGTGATGCAGTTACTTTCCAGTCCGTGGGGCTTCCCACCCGGGAGGTATGGGGTTGCTTCTACTGCGTAATCGCCCCTCCTACCTCTTGATGTGGTCTCCTCTTTGTCTTCTGGAGTAGAATATCTTTTTTGGAAGTTTAGAGTCCATTTGGTTGAAGGCTGCTCGGCATTTGGTTGTAGTTTTGCTGTTTTTCGGGAGAGAAGTTGAGCTCCAGTCCTTCTATTCCGCCATCTTAATCCAATCTACAGGCAATTAACCTTTTGAATGTGCTGGTGAATGTCTATACCTTCCACAGACACCACCAGAGCAGCAGCTAACATTTGGAGGCTCACTCTTTGGGCCCTTAGAGGTCCCGTTTTCCAGGCTTTATGAGTACAGTTCTACTAACACTTCAGAATTGCTCCACCAGGTTTTGCAGCTGAGAAAACTAAGGCACAGAGAGGTGACACATTTACCCAGCATCATGGAGGTGCTCAGCACAGGGCTGGGACTGAGACAGGTAGATGTGGCTGTGAGCCTGTCCGCAGGCATCGCAGCCCCTCTGTACTGCAGGTATCCTCTGACACTAACTTTCATTTGATCAGCTCAAGGGAAAAGTGATCATTAAAAGTAGGAAACAAACTGCAGTCTGTGCTTAACACCTTTTTGGTCCAAAATAAATAAAAGCCTGTTCTTCCATTTTGTACAGTCCAAAATAATTCTGCCGTATTAAAATGAAAAATTCTGGTCCGTAGGGATCTGTGCTGTCCAGTGTGTGTGACCATCAGCCACAGGGAGCTCTTTGGATTTAGATTCATTAAAAGTAAATGAGATGGAAAATCCACTTCCTCGTTCTCATTAGCCTCATTTCACGTGCCAAAGGGCCACTTGTAGCTTGTGGTTACCGTATCAGATAAGAATAAGAACTGGAAGATTTCCATCATCACAGAAAGTTTGATGGGACAGTGCTGCTCCAGAACAGCTCTGTTGAATAGAAATGTCATGTGAAGCACATGTGTAACTTAACATTTTCTAGTAGCCACATTTTAGAAGTAAAAAGAAGTAGATGAAGTTAATTTTGGTAGATTTTTGGCCCAAATATTATTTCAATGTCTACTTAACAGAAATTATGACACATTTTGCTTTCTCTTGTATTGTCACTAAAATGTGGTGTGTATTTTACATTCACGGCACATCTTACTTTTTTTCTGGTATTATGTAATCTTTTCTTCGCACTGTAAATTCTTTTTTCCCTTTTTTAATTGAGGTATAATTGATATACAGTATTATATAAGTTTCAGGTGTGTGATGTGATGATTCACAATTTTTAAAGTCTATACTTCATCTATAGTTATTAGAAAATATTGGCTATATACCCTGTGCCGTGCAATATATTCTTTTTAAAATTTAAAAAATTTTTATACAATTTCTAAAGGTTACTTTCCATTTACAGTTATTGCAAATATTGGCTGTATTCCTCATGTTGTACAATACATCCTTGAGGCTGTCTTATACACAATAGTTTGTCCCTCTCCCAACTCCACCCACATATTGCCCCTCCCCCCACTGGTAACCTCTAGTTTGTTCTCTGTATCAGTGGGTCTGGTTCTTTTTTGGTATATTCACTAGTCTGTATTTAGATTACACATGTAAGTGATACCATACAGTATTTGTCTTTCTCTGACTTATTTCACTTAGCATAATGCCCTCCAAGTCCATCCATTTGCTGCAAATGGCAAAATTTCATTCTTTTTCATGGCTGAGTAATATTCCTGTGTGTGTATATGCGCGCGCGTGTGCACCACATCTCCTTATCCATTGGGTTGTTTCTATATTTTGGCTGTTGTAAATAATGCTGCAGTGAACACTGGGGTGTATGTATCTTTTTGAATTAGTGTTATTGTTTTTTTTCGAATATATATACCCAGGAGTGGAATTACTGTGTCATGTGGTAGTTCTCTTTTTAGTTTTGTAAGGAACCTCCATTCTGTTTTCCATAGTGGCTGTACCAATTTACATTCTCACCAGCAGTGCACAAGAATTCCCTTTTCTCCACATCTTTGCCAACACTTGTCAGTTGTTTTCTTTTTGATGATAGCCATTATGACAGGTGTGAGATGATATTTCATTCGGTTTTGATTTTCATTTCCCTGAGAATTAGTGATGTTGAGCACCTTTTCATGACAGCACATCTTATTTTGAACTAGCTGCATTTCAAGTGCTTGGTGGCTACATGGCCACCATATTGTCAACACAGTTCTGGACTTTACACCAGAGTTTCTCAACTGGGACATACTAAAATGAGAGTGGGACGGAGGGCTGTGTTCAGGGACCACTGCTATAAGCTTGGGATTATAAGTGGTACAAATAGGTCCTTTCTAATAAGATGATGGAGGCAGCCAGATTGGTAAGACTCAATCTGAATATTAAGGAAATCATATTAGTTTTAAATGCATTTCAAAACACCATTCTGTTTTTCAGATAGTTTGTCACTACTAGTGTTTTTGCAAAAAGATACATTTTGGTAGCATGAACCAACTCAAAGTGATACTACTAATTGTATTATTTAATCTACTGTTAATAAGGGCATAGACAGCTCACTGACTTCAAAGAAGCAATAAAATGTGGAGTTCTGATGGATAGCCAGATAAAACTTGGAATGGGCACAAGTTAAATATCCATTTTCTGCAGATACTACCTGCTTTGTGAAGTATCTCCTGCCTTCTACTTCAGAGCTCCTTTGCTGGCACTATCTGGTGACTCCTTAATTATATAACTAACTGTGATTTCCATTCTTGAAAAAACATCTTAAAATTTCTCAAAGTCACTCATAAATTCTATCTTCATACTTGGGACATGTGTCTCTTCACATTGTTTCATAGCTGTATGCTTTCCTGTGTGTATTTTCTTTTTCTTTTTTGGGCTGCACCCGCCGCATATGGAAGTTCACAGGCTAGGGGTCTAATCTGAGCTGCAACCGCCAGCCACAGCCACAGCAACGCCAGATCCTTAACCCACTGAGCGAGGCCAGGGATCAAACGTGCATCTTTGTGGATACTAGTCAGGTTTGTTACTGCTGAGCCACAGCAGGAACTCCTCTGTGTATATTTTTTAAACTAAATTTCTTCATCTGCCTTGAAGTAATGTTGTAACTAGAAACCTATAATTTATTTTTAAGCTCTTCCTTCTAATAAATCTATTCATATCGGGGCTGATTATAGCTCAGGGTGTAACCGTGTGTTTTATTCATCTGAATGCGTGAGCTCATCTGGCAACAAGGTGCTGTTGTTGGCAAAGTTTTATTATCATATGGCCCGAATATTCTGTCTGTACCTCACCATCCGCTTCAGGAGATGGGGGTCGGTGGACAGGTGGGGCAGGAAGGGTGGACCCAGGCCCCTTGTAGCACACCTCTCCATGTATTATAGTCCTTGGCACTAAACTTGACTCGCTGTGACTTGATTTTATTTTTTTTACTGTATTTTTTTAAATAAGAGAAATCAAACCCTAGGAATAAAATTGAGCTCTCTTTCACTCCCCATCTTCTGATCTGTTTCCTCCCATCACTCGTCTCCAATTCTCCCCTGTACCTAGTACAGGTACCATCATGAATTTAGGTACGTTTTTCCAGTTTCTTGATTTTCTTTCTTTTTTTTGGCCACACCCACAGCATGCAGAAGTTCCTAGGCCAGAGACAGAACCCACACCACAGCAGTGACCGGAGCCACAGCAGTGACAATGCTGGATCCTTAGCCCACTGAGCCCTAGGGAGCTCTTCCTGTTCATTTGTTAAAAGATGTTGACATAGATCTGTATCCATAAATGATATAAAATATTGTCTTATGTTTCTAGTTTATACAGTAGGATCACACAGAACATAGGTTGTGACTTATTGTTCTCGTCTAGCACTTTGGTAGATTTTTTGGCATGCTTTATCTTAATAGGAAACTTTGATATGTACATAAGAAGATGTCTAATACCTAAGTACATTATACAGCCTAGAATTCAAACAGATAGCTCCTGAATCCACCACACATCCTAAGAAGTAGAACATCACCAGAGCCATTGAGCTTCTGTGCACCTGCTTCTCCAGCCTCTGATCCTGCCCGGGAAACTACGCTGGAGCTTTTTGTATATGTCCCTTAATATTTTATTTTAAAAAGATAAATAAAATAATTTATTTTCCCCTTTATTTTTTACTTTGTAGAAATCAGGTCATACCATACGTATTCCTTTTAGACTTGCTTTTTTGTGCAAAATGATAATTTTTAGGATTTATCTGTGTTACATGTACAGAACAGAAACAGACTCCCAGACATAAAGAACAGACTTCTGGTTGCTATGGGAAGGCAGGTGGCGGAGAGATGGATTGGGAGTTTGGGATTAGAATGTACAAACTATTACTTACAGGATGGATAAACAAAAAGTTCCTATCATATAGCACAGGGAACTGTGATTAAACCATAATGGAAAAGAGTATGAAAAAGAATTATGTATATTTGTAGCTGAATCACCATGCTGTACTGCAGAAATTATCACAACACTGTAAATCAACTATACTTCAATAAAATTTTTTAAAGATTTATCGATCAGTGATAGTCAATGTATTTCCACTGCTGTGTAGTATTCCTTTAGTCAATTTATCCATTTTTCTTTCAGTGGACATTTGTGTTTCCAGTTTTGCTATTTCAAATGGTGCTTCCATGAACATTATTGCACATGTGTAAAAAGTTTCTTGGGGTGTGTACCAAGGAATATAATTCCTTTGTTGTAATAGGATTTATAATTCACCTGAACTAGGGAAGTCCACATTTTTGTCCATCTGATTGACACACTCATCAACACTAGGTTTTGTCAAGCATTTATTTTGCCTTATGTATTTTGTAAAATAATATTCAATTGTAATTTTAAGCTTCATTTCCCTGATTTTAATGAAAGTAAGCATTTTTCAGATGATCATTGCTATTCCTATTTCCTCTTTTTGGAAATGCCTATTTGTGTCGTTTCCAGTGGGCCATTAGTCTTTTTCTTACTGGTTAATAGGAATTTGTATATTCTGGACACTAGACTTTTATCAACTTTGTATGATCCAAACATCTTTTCTCAGTTTATGGCTTGCCTTGTCACTCCTTAGTCAAACTCTAATAAAACTTTTGACTTTTGCGTTTAAGCGCTTAATCCACCTATAATAGAGATTTACATCTTTATTGAGATACAAATCTGGTTTCACTATTGTCCAAATGCAAAACTGTTTTCTTAGCTCCATCAGTTCTAACAGATTTTTTGTATGTGCATAGAAAAGTTTGAGGAGCTTCTTTGCTCTCACAAACACATTTTAGAATCAACTTGTCAAGTTTTTTAAATTTTTTAAAAAGCGCTTGACAAGTTTCCATTGTGGCTCAGCAGTAAAAAACCTGACTAGTATCCATGAGGACACTGGTTTGATCCCAGGCCTCGCTCAGTGGGTTAAGGATCCAGGGTTTCCGTGAGCTGTGGTGTAGGTCACAGACACGGTTTGGATCCCATGTTGCTCTGGCTGTGGTGTAGGCCAGCAGCTGCAGCTCCAGTTCAAGCTCTGGGCTTAGAACTTCCCTATGCTGCAGGTGCAGTTCTAAAAAGACAAACAATAAAAATAAAAAATGGTTGAACTTTTGATTAGAATTCCATTGGATCAATTTGGGAGAAGTCGACATGCCCAGAAAACTGTCTCCCTGCCTATAAACTTGATGTCTTCATTTATTTTTCTTGAGTATTTCAACATATTTCATAATTTTATCTAAAAATCTTGTTTTTCTTGAAGTCCATTCATAGGTTCCTTATATTTTTAAGACTTATAAAAGATATTTTAAAATACATTTTCTAGAGGTCCCTGGTGGCCTAGCAGTTAAGGATTTGGCCTTGTCACTGCTATGGCTTGGGTTCAGTCTCTGGCCTGGGGACTTCTGCTTGCTGCAGATGCAGCCAAAAATAATAATAATAATAAAACACATTTCTGATTTTGTTGGTGTGTTGAAGTGCAATTGATTTTGGCCTATTGATCTTATATCCATCTACTTTGCCCTAAGCTTTTATTAAATTTAATAAATTGTACAAAAATTTGTGGAGTTTTTTTCTGCATACATAAATACTGCAAATGCTGTAACAGTTTTATTTCTCCCATCCCAGTCCATAAACCTTTTGTTTTTTCTGTCAACTTTTATTCCTCGATGAATATGTGTTCTGGTACAGTAATGACTAGAAACGGATATAGCTGGCATCCTTGTTGTGTTCCTAAATTTTTAAAGGGTGTGCTTTTACTATTTTACCATTGAATATGTAGTTGCTATGAGATTTTGGGTATATGTTCTTTGTCAGGTTAGAGAAGTTTCGTACTATCCTAATTTTACTAGGAATTTTTATCATTAATAGCTGTTATTAAAAGCTACTGAGTGCTTTTTTTTGAACCTGTCATATTTTCTGCTTTAACATGTTATAAGGTAAATTTCATTAATAATTTTCTATTATTGGACTATCCTTGCATTCCCAAAATAATCCCAACTTGGTTAAGATGCATGCTTTTTTGGTGTTTTTTTTTAATCTGTCACTATACAAAAATATTATGTACTTAATGACTGTATTCCCCGTACTGTACATTTCATACCTGTGACTCATTTATTTTGTAACTGCAAGTGTGCCTTCACATGATTTATGTACACCTATAATTGAAATAAAATCCATTAAGAAAAAAAAATCGTTTTATTTTTGATGATAACCATTCTGACAGCTGTGAGGTGATAACTCTTTGTGGGTTTGATTTGCATGTCATGGTTAGTGATGTTGATCATCTTTTTATGCGCCTGTTGGCTATCTATATGTCTTCTTTGAAGAAGCATCTATTCAGGTCCTCTGTCCATTCTTTAATAGGTTGTATTTCTTTTTTATGTTGAGTTGTATGAGTTCTTTGTATATTTTGGATAGTAACCCTTTATCAAATATATTATTTGCACATATATTCGTTAAGCTGCCTTTTCATTTTGTTGATCATTTCCTTTGCTGTGGAAAAAAGCTTTTTAGTTTGATGTAGTCCCATTTGTTTGTTTTTGCTATTGTTTCCCTAACCCGAGGAGAGATACCCAAAAAAATGTTGCCAAGACCAGTGTCAGAGAGTGTACTGCCTATGTTTTCTTCTAGGAGTTTTATGGTTTTTAGGTCTTACATTTGTTTTTAATCATTGTGAGTTTAATCTTGTACATGGTGTGAGAAAGTAGGCCAGTCTGATTCTTCTGCACGTAGCTGTCCAGTTATCACAGCACCACGTACTGAAGAGGCTTTTTCCCTATTGTATATTCTTCCTCCTTTGTCGTAGGTAAGATGCCTGCTTTTTGATATACTGCCGCTCAACAATGATTTTTTTGTAGCTATGAACTAATTTCAGAATAACAAGAGAATAGAAGAGAAATCGTCATTGGCAATAGAATCTTCCCAAGAGCTTTAACCAGGACTCCCACTTTACCACACGGAGTGAGGAACTCTCTGGCTGCTAGACCTAGGTTTTAGTTTGATGTGGCAAGAAGAACTTTGCAGAGCTGAATCGTAATTTCACTATGCCTTCTGCTAACCTGGGAGAATTAATACAGTTCAGTAGTTGACCCATATGGCCCTTATTTTCCTCTGTGGGTTTCTCTGCACCTGGGGGACATGTGTTTGCTACTGGAGGCCATGTGGCTTCTCTCGCTTCATGTTAATCCTCCATTATCATCCAACAAACATGCATTTCCTAGGCACTAAGGACAAGACAGAATCTATTCCTCAAAGAACTTCCAGGGAGGGATGGAAAAAAGCAAACAGTTACAAAACACAGGTATAGAATAAAATGCTGCATCTCATGTTCCACAGACCGCACCAGTTGTTTGGGGGGGAGAGCATAGTTGACCTTGGCAAGGAATCTTTGAGTAAAGAGAGAAAAGAAGATTCAGATGGGGTATGACACTTGAGCTGAGTCATGATGATGAGCATTTACTGATTTCCGTGAACCACATTTGTGTTCTTAGTTTACAAAGGGATTAGACTTTTTTTTTTCTTCAGCGGTCTGGCTTTGAGATTTTATCTCTTTGACTCTATGACTCTATCACCCTTCTCAGAACCTCAGAAATAATTTTATGCTTTATTAAACATTTGTTCTCCTACCTCTGGCCTGTGGTCCGTGGAATCTCTTGTTTCATAGGTTTCAGGAGATGAAGGCAAAACAGAACCTTCTTGGTTCTGTTTTACCTGGTATACCAACATATCATGATATTGAGAAGTAAATCATCATATAGATGTAATCTATTGACTTTGGTGTATTTTTATGAAATTGCTCAATTATTGTTACCATAAGTAAAAAAAAAAGTTTTAATTCCAAGCTTCATATAATCTCTAAGCACATTTCATTTGTATGTCTTATTTCAGTGCTGGACCCAAAGGAGACAACATTTATGAATGGAGGTCAACTATTTTGGGACCCCCGGGATCTGTCTATGAAGGAGGGGTGTTCTTTCTTGACATTACCTTTTCACCAGACTATCCGTTTAAACCCCCTAAGGTCAGTATGAAGTATTCATCCATTTTTAGCAATGTATTTTGTTGCTTATATATAGAGATAGAGAGATAAACATATTCTTCAGTACACCTGTCCAGGAGTGCATGTCTGTTCTGTTGGCATAGACAACTTCCCAGGCTGCTTGTACATAAAAGGAAACAGAATGTCAAAAAAATATTGTTTGTTCCCTCACCGCAGCCCTCTTTACTCATAGTTCATTGCTTTTTCTCATCCTTTTTTATGTCTCCTTTCTGTGGCATATGTTTTAATGTAACATAAGACAGCGTGTGATGGGTGAAAGTAGGAGTGAGAGGTTGGGCTGGACCGGACCAGACATGAGGAAGCCCCACCAAGGCCAGGCCAGGGCGCCTGCCGTGAGCTCTGAGTCTCAATGCCTCCACGGCTCAGGTGTTCACATGAAGTTCACATGCTCTAGAATGAAAAGCGTGACCCACAGAAACATAAATCTCAGGAAAATTCAGGAAAGAAGGATTTATAGTAGTCTATTAATAAAAATGATGGCTCGATGAAAAGTCATACATAAATGACTGAAGAAAGTGAAAGCATGCAGTGTAATCAGAACACAGGCAAATTTTTACTTTAACACAAGATTGTATACTTTATGAATTCTTCACATTGCTTTCTACTGCGTGTAAGTCAGTCATTTGACGAGTTTAAATTCATTCTCTACTTGGGAATAGAAAAGACCTGAGGATATTTACTCTGTTGGCCACCAAGACAGAATTCTCACCTGACCTGGCTTAACGTCTCAGCGTGGAGGGAAAATAAAACCTATTTCAGTTGTCAGTCAGAGTGAACAGTTTGAAAATCAGAACTCAGCCTTAGACCTTCAGCATGACGGCCTGTGCTTACCCTCCCGCACCCCCACGTCCCCTCCTATTTTCCTCTCTATTCCTTTCTTCCTGCCTTTCCATTGATGCTTAGATATTGTTTTGGTATCAAAGCAAAAAGTAATAACCGAATAGGAAACCAGTGCACAGTGAAACGGAGTAACTTACCCAGCATAAGGGGGTCTGTAAATCAAAGTGTCAGGATTAAACCCAGGAAGTCTGGCCCTAAAGCCGTGTCCCTTACTACATTATATAGCACGTTTTACCCCAAGTGGACAGGGCTGGCAGCATCCGGGGTTGTGTTTGGTCAATTTTCAGTGATGAAACCTCAATATAACTAACTAATCCTTGTTTTCTCCTTTTACTGGGTGGGAACCTCATATTTTTCCTACTACTTCGGACCAGCCCATGCATCACCTGGGGTACCTGTTGTACTGCTGGTGACATGAGGACCTTCCTCTGGCAGCCCCTTCAGTAGAGGAAATACAGACGGGGAAGAGGAGGGAAAGCTCTGACCAGGCAGTTACGCTGCTTGTAAGCCTGGTCTGGTCTGTTCTATGAAACATCCCTGTCAGAAAATGCATGGGGAGTTCCCGTCGTGGCGCAGTGATTAACGAATCCGACTAAGAACCATGAGGTTGTGGGTTCGATCCCTGGCCTTTCTCAGTGGGTTAAGGATCTGGCGTTGCCGTGAGCTGTGGTGTAGGTTGCAGACGAAGCTCAGATCCCGCGTTGCTGTGGCTGTGGCGAAGGCCAGCGGCTACAGCTCCGATTATACCCCTAGCCTGGGAACCTCCACATGCCACGGCTGCGGCCCTAAAACTGACAAAATGGCAAAATAAATAAATAAATAAATAATTTTAAAAAAGAAAGAAAGAAAGAAAATGCGTGGGCTCACCCAGCCAGGTTCTTCATGACAGCAATGTGGAGATTAAACCAAGCCAGAAGAGAAAATGGATAGGTTAGAAAAAAGAATTCCGTTCCTAAAAAAGCCCACCTTGATGAACTTGAAGAAGGGCCAGCACAAACAAGATGGAATTTCAACAGCTAAATGTGTAGTATTTATGGAAAATCAGAAAGAAATCATGATGCAAGATAGGAAAAAGAGTCTTGCTTTATTTTCATGTAAACAAAATGTGTGGGCTTTTGAGGGAGTAAAATTCTATGAGAACTTGAAGTTCTTGAAGCCTTAAGGAGATACTTTGAGGCAAAGTCTGGAACTATGAACCAGTCGCACAGTACCTGGGGGGCCTTACCCACTTCTGAGCTTTTCGTTTTCAGAAGGACAAGAGGAAAAAGCTGGGGGAGGAAAGAGTTATTAGCATTCTTGAGTTTCTTCACTGGGTCAAGCACTGTATTGGGCATCCCCTGTGCCAACCCATCTCTCCTCCAAAACACCCTGGTAAGGCTGGGATGTTCCCCTCCACAGAGGAGGAAACTTAGAGGAGGCTTAGAGAGGTTTTCTAATAATACCCAACCAGGAATCTACTGAACTTGGCCTCCAGGGACTATGTCCTTTCCACTGAATTATGCATAGCTACCCTGGAGATGTTTACTAGGAAAACAGGACCTAGGAGAAATGCGATATCTGTCCTCTGATGTTTCAGAAACTGTGGTGTGGGTTGGGGTTAGACTTGATCCTGGATGGCTGGATGGGATAAAAATAGAAGCAGGAGGGTATCGGTTCCAAGGAAGCAGATTTCAGTTCTATGTGAGGAAAATCTGACCCATGGGTGGACTGTCTGCCTTTGAACAGCTCTAATTCTGACCCTGGACTTCCCTCTGCTGGGAGTGTTCAAAGACAAAGGCCAAATTAGTACCTGTCAAGAACACTGCCAGAAAAAATTAAATCCTTCCAGTGGATAAATTTGCTTAGGCAATCTCTTAGGACAAAGAAAAATCAAACTTGGGTAATCGAATTGCTATTTAAATGCACATTTGGTAGTAACCTGTGGGGATTTTTCAAAGCAATTGTCACCACCAAATTTACCAGTTTTACAGATTGCATTTTGTAGACAGAGGTGTTACCCTGAAGGGGAAAAGTTTACGAGTATCTTGAAAGTTGTTAACCAAACCACAGACTGATTAATAATTTGGAAACACTACACCCGTCCTTTCTCTCCTGTTACTCTAAATAGAACATATTTGGGGCTGAGTCTTATTTTTATTTCTCTGTTGCCTTCATCCTTTGCTCTTTTCCAACAACCTTAGCCACACATTTTGATTCATGCAGCATTTTCCAGCACTCTGAAGAATGGGCCAGGGTAGCAGCAGGTGTCAGAGAGAACTGCTGGTGAGAGCAGAGGCTCACAGATAAGTCTGGTTGCTATGTTATCGTTATCAAATATCTGCCATAAACCTAGTCGCCAGTATAAGATCCATGGGATCCCTTTGACTAAACTCTTAGACTCAGAATATTTATTGAGAACCTTTAAAAACTAATGTACCTGGGAGTTCCCGCTGTGGCACAGTGGGTTAAGAATCTGACCGCAGCGGCTTGGGTCACTGAAGGCACCAGTTCAATCCCTAGCAGAGCACAGTGGGTTAAGGATATGGCATTTCTGCAGCTGTGGGGCAAGTCGCAGCTGCAGCTCATATTCAGTCCCTGGCCCCTGGCCCAAGAACTTCCATATGCTACCGGTGTGGCAAAAAACAAAAACAAACAAACCAAAAAAAAAAAAAACTAAAAGTGCCCAAATATGTCATGTAAACGGCAATGGAGTGATCTGGACGCCTTCCCTGCCTCAGGAGCCTCATCGTTTTGAATATCCCACGCTGCAGTGCCTAACTTTTTGCCCTCCTAGATGAGCTGGAAATATTCCACTCACTTCTTCCAGAATTCACCTGCATTCTAATAAGACAAGCAAAGCAAATTTTTCGTGAAGTATGCAATGTTCATTAAACTTACTGTACTAGTTTTAAATCAGTCAGGTACTGAAGTAGTTGTATTTTCAAGTGCTGAATCTGTGTATAGTTTTTGGTACACTGATTTTCTTATCTAATTAATATGTTTATGCCTCTTTTGCTAAATCTGCCGCATGTTTGTATAACATTGGTCCTTGTATCTGATGCCAGGTCTTTAGTTGAGTATTTAGCCTCTAATGATAACATTATTGTTACCAAACACAAGCTTGTGTGCCCAACACACAGTGAGGCCAAACAAATCAAAATGTCAGAGTTTAAAGCAGAAAAACGTTTATTGTAGGGCCGACCAGGAGAACAGGTTGCTTGTGCCCCCAAAACCCAAACTCTTCCAAGGGTTTCAGCAAAGCACTTTAAAAGACCAGGTGAATAGATGCAAACTATTAATTGCCTTTGGAATGAATAAGCAAAGAGATCCTGCTGTATAGCACTGGGAACTATAACTAGTCACTTAGGATGGAGCATGATAATGTGGAAAAAAGAATGTATACATGCATGTATAACTGGGTCACCTTGCTCTATAGTAGAAAATTGACGGAACACTGTGAACCAGCTATCGTGGAAAAAAACAAAAATCATTATTAAAAAACTAAAAATATAAATAAAAGGCCAGGTGAGGGAGGGCTGTGGTTGGTTGTTGCAAACTTCTTGGTGTCAGAATCCGTTGTTCTGGTAGCTATCCACATAGGTCAGGTCACTGTGTTCCTGTAAACCTCCAATCAAACAGATGTTATTCTCTGTTCTGCAACTTTTTATATCTCTGTATGAGTGGACTCTTAAAGGTCAGAGCCCTGAGAATGGACCATCATATATATTTCAGGCTACGGGCAACATTCTTTTATAAGAGGTATAAAGCCAGCATGGCTAAGCACAGGAAGAGATCTAAATGGAGTCAGATTTGTTCTTCCCTATTACATTATTTCTCTGAGAAAATATCTGTTCAGAGGAACTTTATCTAGGAATAATACCTATATGGCCAGAAAGAGAACCGTAGTAAATCTCTGGTATGTCCCCAAGTTTTTTAATACCATATTTCTTTTTCAGTATAGACATACATTTTGTTATAATTCAGGTATCTATTTATAAAGCAGGAGTTCTATATCTTACTATTGCATTTTCATATTCATATATATGAGTATGTCAGTATATACGAGTATATAATGTATGAAGATATCCTGTGCTCAAAACTATTACATTTTATTTTATTTTTTTTGTCTTTTTGCCTTTTTTATGTAGAGCCGCACCCGCAGCACATGGAGGTTCCCAGGCTAGGGGTCTAACAGGAGCTGTAGCTGCCGGCCTACACCACAGCCACAGCAGCGCGGGATCCGAGCTGTGTCTGCAACCTACACCACAGCTCATGACAACGCCGAATACTTAACCCACTGAGCAAGGCCAGGGATCGAACCCGCAACCTCGTGGTTCCTAGTCGGATTCATTAACCACTGAGCCACAAAGGGAACTCCAAAACTATTACATTTTAATAATCTAATGTATAAGTATTTTGTGTACTTGAAAAATTGAGAAGCAAAATAATAGAATATGTTTTGTTCCTATATTATTTATTTCCTGCTAAAAATCCTTTGAAAAAGTTCTAACACACTGTATCTGATGTTTCATGTCTCAGAGACTCCAATAACATATGTCCTAAGGAGTCATGTTAGGTAACAGGCCAGATCTTTGTTTTTATGGTAGAAATACATAGACATGGCCTATTCATAAGTTGGCTTTTTCTATCTCCCTGTGGATCTGGATATTTTATAAAGAAATAAGTGGGTCTTCTCTGCATATCTGAGAGTAGGTAACAGAGGGATCAAGTGTGCTTGTTTATTTTTAGAATCTCTGGCCACCAATGCCCCAGTCAGATGCACTGTCTCAGTGTTCATCCTTGTTACTGGAAAGCATTGTTTTCTTGGTAATGGCAGGACAGTACCTGCCTGTAGGTATTTTCCAAAAAGGAATGATAAAATTTATGCCTAGGATATTAAAAAAAAAAAAAACAGAAACATTATAGGCATATTTGTGTGCCTATGGTGCCATTTTAATATAGGCATATTAAAAACTCTTTAATGTTAATAGTATCTAAAAGCTATTTAATGTAGTTTGTTTAATATAGTTTGTTCTTCCATTACAAGTTGCAAATACGTTTTAAAGTAATTTTAACTTGAGGTAATTTCAGAGTATATTATATGTTTTAGAGCTTGGGTTTGTTTTTTATAGAATTAACAGTGATTTGCTTCCTAACAAAAAGTCAGCTAATAGAAAAGATAGTCATTGCCTACAGACAATGAAATAGATAATCCAGGTCCATCAGATTTTCAAAATTTTCATTTTATTACTCTCATTATGTGTTATCCTTAAGTTGAATAGGTCAAAGCTAACAATGAATAAAATAGCCACCTAGTTACCCAAGCAGTATTTAAAAGCCAGAGAGAGATCTAGAACTAAAGTTCATCAAGGCGTTCCATAACTTTATTCTCACTAGGTTATTATAATTTACTTGTTTTTATTGTTGTTGCTGCTTCTGCTGCTGCTCAAAGAGGAAAGCTGACAGTGTCTTTCATTATTTTTGGAGAGAGTAGTGATTTACATGTGTAAACCCAACTGCCTTCTCCTTTATTTGCTCTGAAACACACAGTCGTCACAGAAGAGAATGAATTAATTTGTTTTTAATCTAAGTTTATGCATCTGTATAAAGCCTGGCCGTGGATCAAGTGCTTCCACACATTGCCTGTGTGACATCTCCAGTTGAACACCCAACAGTCAGGTCCAAAACCAAACTTGATTATGCAACCCACCCCACTCCTACCCTTCCAGGTCCTCCTGTCTTTCCCTCTTCAATGAACAGGAACTTCATTTTTCTAGTTGCTAAAGCTAAAAATCTTGCCATCATCCTTGACTCTTCTCACACAGCCTCACCAGATTCGGTCTCAACAGCTCAAAATAAATATTCAAAATAAACCCAGAATCTAACCATTTAGAACTCTTTCTAGTAACACTCTGGCCCCCACCACCATCAACCGCTTCCTTTCCCTGGATTATTGTTGAGGTCTGCCCTCTGCTCTCCCAGTTCTGCCTTATCTCTCCTGAAGTCTGCACCGGGACATCATATGATCCTTTCATAATATAAGTCAGAGTAGGTCTTTGCCTAAAACCTTTCCGTGATTCTCACTTACTAAGTAAAAGTGCGTAAAACCTTACGGAATCATGCTGAAGTTGTTGGCTATCACGCTTGACTCAAATACTCTAAGCATGCTCTTTCCACAGGGCATTGCATTGACATTTGCTTTTCCTTCTGCCTGCTTTGTCTTCCCCCAGAAATTCACATGGCTCATTCCATTTCTCCCTGCAGGTATCTGCTCAAATGCCACTTTTCCAGGGCTGATCTTGTGTGACAGCTCCTGACCACCTTGTGCTCCTGCACTCTCTACCCCACCACCAAACCTGACTTTTCTCCATAGGGTTTCTCCCTCCTAGAATCTTGTGTTGCTTTGTTTCTGAGTTTGCTCTGTTTTCTTCTCTCTAGTTAGCATGTAAGCTCTGTGAGTATGGGGACTGTCTATTTTCAAGTTGCTTCTGTATTCCCAGCACCTAGAGCAATGCCTGGGTGACTTAATAGACATACAATAAAAATGTCTTGAATTAATTTGTACAACTTTGTTGTACAGCTTTGCCATAGAGACAGCATTAATTATCCCCTCCCCTAGTACTTCATAGATGAGAAAAATGAGGCCCTTGGAAGTTGAGTGGCACATAGGCCACACATTCAAACTCAGTTCTAAACTGAACCTTTCATCCCCTAGTTGTAGAGAAAATTCAGATTGCTTACATCCATGGAAGAAGAAACACTTGTTCTTAAATTTTACACTGTGCTATAAATTAACCATATTATATCATTCCCTAAACCCAAATTTTGGGGAAGGATATGAAAGAGGATATACAAGGAGGAAAGAGATTTTGAGTGCCTGTATTTCAGTTTTACCAAAGGCACCTGGTGCTCTTCTCCAATGAGTTCCTGATTCACAGACACTGAGGTTTTAACTCTGTGTTGAACAGTAAATACTGATTTCTGGATTTTGCTACCCCTAAGCTAAAGGAGAAGTCATTTCCTAGATATAGAAGGAATATACCTCAACGTAGTAACCTCAGTATATGAAAAACCCAGAACTAACGTTATACTCAATGGAAAGAAATTAAAAGATCATGAACAGAGTTCCCGTCGTGGCTCAAGGGTTAAAGAATCTGACTAGGAACCATGAGGTTGCGGGTTCAATTCCTGGCCTTGTTCAGTGGGTCAGCGATCCGGCGTTGCCGTGAGCTGTGGTGTAGGTTGCAGACGCGGCTCGGATCCCGCATTTCTGTGGCTCTGGCATAAGCCAGCAGCTACAGCTCCGATTAGACCCCTTATCTGGGAACCTCCATATGCTGCGACTGCGGCCCTAGAAAAGGCAAAAAGACAAAAAAAAAAAAAAATCATGAACAAGGCAAGGATGTCCACTCTCACCACTCTTATTCCATATGGTACTGGGAGTCCTAGCCGGAGCAATTAAGCAACTAAAGAAATAAAGGCATCCAGATCAGAAGGGAAGAAGTAAAATCGTTACTGTTTTCTGATTACATGGTCCTGTATAGAGAAAATCCCAAAGAATTCGTCAAAACTCTGTTGGAATTAATCAGTGATTTCAGTAAAGTGCCAGGATGCAAAATCAACATACAGAAATCAATTTGCATTCCTTTACACAAATGGTGAAGCATCTGAAAAAGAAATAAAACCATCCTATTCACAGTGCATCAAAAACAATGAAATACTTAGGAATAGATTTAACCAAGGAAGTGAAAGATCAGTACAATGAAAACCACAAAATTTTGCTGAAAGAAATTGAAGAAGACTCAGACAAATGGAAAAACATCCCATGTTCATAGATCAGAAGAATTAATATTGTTACAATGCCCATACCCAAAGCCATCTGCAGATTTAGTACCATCCCCATCAAAATGTCGGAGTTAATTCTTCACAAAAATAGAAGAAACAGTCCTAAAATTTGGACAGAACCACAAAAAATCCTGAATAGCCAGTAAAATCCTGAGTAAAAAAGAATAAAGCTGAGAGTATCAGGCTTCCTGGTCTCAAACTATATAATAAACAGGTAGTGGTACAAAAATAGGCACATTGTCCAGTAGAACAAAATAGAGATGCCAGAACTAAACCCTAATATATATGGTCAACTAATATTTCAACACAAGATCTAAGAAAGAATAGCCCTCTGCAACAAATAGTGCTGGGAGATCTAGAGAAACACGTGCAGAACAATGAAATTAGACCCCTATTTAACTCCACTCAGAAAAATTAACTCAGAATGGATCAAAGACTTAAACGTAAGAGCTGATACCATAAAACTTCCAGAGGAAGACATGGGGAGGAAGTTCATCTTAATTGGTCTTGGTAGTAATTTGGAGGCATGACACCAAAAGTACGAACAACTGCAACAAAAAATCAACAAATGGGGCTATATCAAACTCAGAACCTCTAGCACCGTAGAACAGTTAGCAAAAGAAAAGACAACCTACCAAATGAAAGAATATTTTTGCAAACAATGTATTGGATAGAGGTTAATATCCAAAATATATAAAGAACGCAGTCAATTCAATAACAGAAAAACAAAATTGATTGAAAAATGGGCAGAACTAAATAGACATTGCTGCAGAGAAGACATACAGGTGGCCAGCAGGCATACAAAAATAGTCAATATCACTAATCATCAGGGAAATACAAGTCAAAACCACAATGAGATACCACTTCACACCTGTCGGAATGGCTGTTGTCGAAAAGACAAAAGCTACTGGTGAGGATGTGGTGAAAAGGGAGCCCGTATTCACTGTTAGTAAAAATGCAGATAGTTCCAACCACTATGGAAGTTCCTCAGAAAAGTTAAAAATAGATCTGTATAGGAGTTCCCATCACAGCGCAATGGAAACAAATCCATCTAGGAACCATGAGGTTGTGGGTTTGATCCCTGGCCTCAGTGGGTTAAGGATGTAGCATTGCCATGAGCTGTAGTGTAGGTTACAGATGCGGCTCAGATCTGGCATTGCTGTGGCTGTGGCGTAGGCCGGCAACTGTAGCTCCAATTAGATCCCTAGCCTGGGAACTCCATTTCCTGTGGGTGTGGCCCTAAAAAGTAAAGAAAAAAAAAAAGGATCTATATACTCAAAGGAAATAAAAACAGGAAAAAAATGAGATAGATGCATCTTCTTTCTTATTGCAACATTTTTCACAATAGCCAGGATACAGAAATAACCCAAATGCCTGTCAATGGGTGGATAGATTTAAAAAAATAAATGTGATGCATATACACAATGAAATATGTTATTCAGCTATGAGAAGAGAAAAGATCCTCCCATTTGTGACAGCACAGATGGACTTGGAGGACATGATACTGAGTGAGACAAGTCAGAGAAAGACAAGTACTATATGATAGCAGTTGTATGTGGAATCTAAAATATTAAATATAAAAAACAGTAAAATGGTAGTTACCATAAGATGGGGTGGGTATGAGATGTAAGAGTAACAGAGTTTAAAGGTACAAACTTGTGATGAATAGTAAATAAGCCATAGAAATCTAATGCACAGTATAATGCATATAGACAATAATATTGTACTATAATTATACAGCTGATAAATGCCACTACCGTGGCAGTCATTACAGTGTTACATGTCAAAACTTATTCACATAGGAGTTCCTGTTGTGGCCCATCAGGTGACAGACCCCAGCAGTATCCATGAGGGTGCAGGTTCAACCACCGGCCCAGCTCAGTGGGTTAAGGATCTGGTATTACTGTGAGCTGTGGTATAGGTCACAGACGCAGCTCGGATCTGGCATGGCTGTGGCTGTGGTGTAGTCCAGCAGCTGCAGCTCTGATTGGACCCCTAGCCTTGGAACTTCAATATGCTATAGGTGCAGCCCTAAAAAAAATATATTCAGAAGGAAGGAAGGAAGGAAGGATGGATGGATGGATGGATGGATGGATGGATGGATGGATAAAGAGAGAAACTGATTAGCTGACTAACTTTCCACATGGAGACCCTGACCCTGGCCTGGCTGGTCTTCAGCACTGCCCTGGTTGAGGGGGCAGGGACTCTTGGCTGTGCTCCAGCTCTTGGACTTGTGCACGTGGAGGGACTCCTCCATCTCCATCCTCAGCCTGCCAGGGGCCACCTCCCTCTTCCTCACCTGCCAGATTATACATTCCCTGGAGGGACTGCCTCACTCCTTCTGTTCTCTCATTCTCTGTTCTCGGCCTTTTCAGCACAGCTTCACCACAGGCCTCTTAGCATGGAGCACTGCCTGTCAGTCTTGTGGCCCATTTGGTACCACTGCCATGGCCACTGTGGCTTCCTGTTTAGGGGAGTTGACCGTGTTTGGTGTCTGGTGTTTGATTGCATTACCGCCGTGTGGCTGACTGTTTCACTGGTACTTCTCTCTGGGTTCAGCCTGACCCTGCAGGTCAGAATCCTCTGTAGTTCCCTGATATTGCAGTGACCAGGTTCCATGTGGTTGTTCTGCTCACAGGGCTGATCTCTGTGGCCTGCCCTTTGTCTACGCTGGATTCTGAACATTCCACTGTACTGGCATGTTATCTTAGAAGGACCAGTGGTCCTGTCTTTGTGAACAGCAGTACCAACCCCATCACTGTTGACTAGTTGGTTGGCTCCTCGAGGCTCCTGAGTCATAGTGATGATCAGGCTGGCTCTCCAGAGGACTTTGAGGGACATAACAGAGGTTAAGAACAGTGACAGAAGCCTTCCTCGGGAAACCATGGGGATTTCAGGAAGTGGGTTACGTAGTGATTTGTTTTTTCACTGTCTCCTCTGAGATGCTTACTGTCCAGGCCAACTCAAATCTATTCCATTCATGCCACCTACACTTTTGCCCAACTCTGACAGAGTTGGAGTGTGATCAGCTCCCCAGTATCCACTCACACCCCCTGTCAAAGCCTTGCCAGGGGCTTTGAACAAGGATCTTGTTGTGTCCCCACCCCACCCCGCCATGCTCTAGAGTTTCTCCTCTATGGAATGTGGCCTCACTCCGGATGGGAGTGGGTGTTTGTTGATGTCACTTTCAGCATACCTGGGAGGAGTGGCAGGCTTGCATTTCTCCACAAAGTAGGTTCTTCTCCAGGGAAATTAAATGACCGAAGGAAACTGGGTTGAGACCTTCAGACGGTTGGAAAACAAAGACTTATTCCGCTGTTAGGCCTGGGACAGATGGCGACTCACGTATCAGATCTTTCCAAGAAACGTGCACAGATCCAAACAAGTCACACTCTCTGTTCACAAGGGTTTTCTGAAAAGAAAAGGATGGGGTAACGTCAAGTTGAAGTCTTCAGGATCCCTGACATCAAAGGGTAGGGATCCACCAGTCCCAGAAAACAGCACTGCGAACTCTGAGATCAATACCACACATCACACAAAGTTCAGGGACAGTAGGATGATGTTGAAGGAAGTCTTGTGAGGCATCTTCTGTAGGACTGCATCAGAGGAAGCTTGAAATCTGACATTTTTCCAACCTTGTGGGAAAGAGCCCCTGATAGGACTCGATCGACACATGGAACAGACAACCTGTGTTAATTAAAATGTCTGTAAATATAAAAAAATCATATCTTATCAACATGAGAAATGGGATGGGGAAATGTTGCTATACATGTAAGGGAAAAATGTGATTTTCTTTATTTAAATGTGTTACTTGTTTGGATAACTATAGATAATGTTATTTTGGTCAAGTTTGAGTAGTGGGAAAGTCTAAGTTCATTTTTAACACTTCTAGCCAAATATTAACCCCATTGTAGCCAATGATCAAAGTTCATTTTTTTTAATTGGGTTAGAATGGGATCTATTTTTTTTATTTATTTATTTATTTATTTATTTATTGTCTTTTTGCCTTATCTAGGGCCACACTTGTGGCATATGGAGGTTCTCAGGCTAGGGGTCTAACAGGAGCTGTAGCTGCCAGCCTACACCACAGCCACAGCAACGCGGGATCCGAGCCACGTCTGCAACCTACACCACAGCTCACGGCAACGCCGGATCCTTAACCCACTTAGCGATGCCAGGGATCGAACCCGCAACCTCATGGTTCCTAGTTGGATTCATTAACCACTGAGCCACACGGGAACTCCAGGGATCTCTTTTTTTTTTAATTAAAGTATAGTTGATTTACAACATTGTGTTACTTTGAGGTATTCAGCAGTGATTCATTTATATATGCACACATATATAATATGTTGCATTTATATATTAAGTATGTGTTACATATTTTATATATATATTATTTTTCAGGTTCCTTTCCATTATAGGTTATTACAGAATATTGAGTATAGTTCCCCGTGCTATGTAATAGGTCCTTGTTGGTTATCTATTTTATATAGTGTGTGTATGTTAATCCCAAATTCTTAATTTTTCCCTCTTCCCCCTCCTTTCCCCTTTGGTCACCTTAAGTTTGTTTTCTGTGTTTATGCATCTCTTTCTGTTTTGTAAAGTCATTTGTATCCTTTTCATAGATTCCACATATAAGTGATATCATATGATAATTTGTTTTTCTCTGTCTGACTTATTTCACTTTGTAGGAAAATCTCTAGGTATAACCATATATATCTTTTGATGACACTAAACTTTCTGGAACTTTGTGTTTTCATCTGTAGAAAGAGAAAGTTTAACCACCTCTCTTAGATTCCTCTCTTTTTGAACGGTTAGCGATTTGTCACTGCCCTGCATAAAACTCTTAGTGCCTTCCCACTGCACGTAGAGTAGGACCCACACTTCTCATGCTGCTCCCCTCTGGCCTCACCTCCTGCAGCCTCCTCTGCCTCCCATTTGTCCTTCAGATTTGCGGATCCCGTGGCCTGGGATCATTTTCAGTCAGTTCTCCGTATCAGCCGCAACTTTATCGCTCTTCAGTTCTCATCTTTTGTGTCACCTGCTGAGAGGTGCACTACTCCACCACCACCTGTAAATAGTTCCACAGTGGTTATTTTCTATAACGTCAACCTGATAATCCCAGTCATGAAACTTTTCACAGTCTGGCATACTTATTTGTTGGTTGATTTTTTTTTTTTCTTCTGCCTACTCACTCTCAACTCTAAGCTCTATGAGAATAGAGACCATTAGTACCCGGCAGATAGTAATTTTGATGAAGAAAACGCATGTTCATTTTGCTTGTCGTATCTTCAGCACTTCTGAAATCTGTGCTCTGTAGGTGTGTACTTCTGAAATGATCAGCAAGAGTGTGTTCATATGTGTGTGTGCGCAGGTTCTCATTCTGTCCCACAGAATTAGATACAGTTGGAGGGTAGGATCTTCCATTTCTCAGAAGATGTCATCGGCGCATCGGGGAGACCCATGAGACAGTAATACATTTCTTTTAAAACAGTGGAAAGTAGTACAGTTTATCTTAAATGCTTAAAATTAAGTGCTGCTGATATTGATGTGTAACTTATTGGCAAGCAATTAATTCATATAAAAGAGAATTTAGTTTTTGTTGCCATCTCATGTAGGGTATTATATTCTTGATTTTATAAAGTATCTGGGTTATGACTTATACAGACCGTCTGTTGACACAAATTATAAGCAAATAATTTGCATATTTAAATATAGGTTTGAATAATACTCAATACATGGATCAAATTTTACAACGCAAGGAAATACTACAATCCAAAAACCAAGCATCTTTTCCAGTACGTATCTACCTTCAGTAGTGCAGTAAGACAGAGTCACTTCCCCTGAGCCATTTTTCACAACCTCAGACTTCAAAGTCACATCATGAAAACCAAGTCAATGCATGTGCTTGTTTTCAAAGCCAGACTCGGGCAGAGAAAGTGTATAAACTTTGTCTTCGTGGCCACCTTGTCACATCTCACAACTGTCACCTCTTGTGCTATATTTAAACAGAAAATTCCTGGGGAAAAATTTATGTACAGTGGAATGGATAGATGTGACGTGTTCATACAATGGAATATTGTGTAATAAAAAAACAGAACAATAAACACTGTCTGTGGAGGTCACAAACATGATATTGAAAGAAGGAAGTCACAAAAGAGTATGTACTGTATGATTCCATTTACATAAATTTAAAAGCAGGAAAAACTCATGTTACAGATGTGGGAGTCAGAATAAGGGTTGCATTTGGAGGGTGGTTATGACTGGTGACAAGCACAAGGGAGATTTCTGGGGTGCTGGCAGTATTCTGCATCTTGTTCTAGGTGGTGGTTACTCAAGTATATTCACTTGGTAAAAATTCATCAGGCTATGCACTAGTGATTTGTATGCATTTCTTTATATGCCTTTTTTTTTTTAAGAATTTCCATTCAGAAAGCCCTGTATCATCACATTTAAATCATTTACCATCTTGTGTAAATGATTGCTTTGATCCTAACTGTAGGTCTTTTTTTCCCCCCTATTAAATTTGTATTGTTTAACTATAGTTTGACATGTTTAGACCTTTGGATTTTTCACTCCTGGCCCATATGTTCATTTGTCTGTCCAATTTTATGTTATCCATAGCTTTGACAAGCATGGTTTTTATGTCTTTATTTAAGTCAGTGACAAAATGTTGAAAAAAAAACAGGACTAATCACAAATCATCCTCCTAGAGAGCTTCTTTGTGCCAACTTTATTTGGTCATTTAGCGAGATCCGCTAACACAGGCTTCCTGAGCCTATTCTACATCTACCAAACTGGATTAGCATCCAGGCTGGAATCCTCTCTCTGGACCACAAGGATGCACTAAAAGTGACATTCGCAGCAGCCCAGTTTGCTTTGGGAGCCTACTGATTACAGTCTCCTTGGTCATGGATAATTCCTCTCCACATCCATAAACATCAAATTTATGACTCCCAGGCTGCTGTGTTTGTTTTGGCCTGAGGCCAGTGCTGTTGACAGTAATAAAGAAGGCTGCTAAGACTTGTGATTGTGTGTGTGGAGTTCGGCATGGAGTACTGTGGCCACCTCATTCCCCTACAGTTTTAATCACGTATTGAAAAGGAAAGGGAGTGGCCCATGGCACAGTTTAGTTTGGGTCTGTCCACAATGAATCCTGTGGATCACCCCATCATTTTTAAGTCCTAACAAATTATCTGGTTAATAATCCTTTCTACAGGTTTGTTTGAAATGATATCATTCTCCTTGTTAACAAAAGAAAATGTAATATAATTGAATAGAGTTCAAAACTATGCCTGCACTCTGCCATCTGTTAACATTTCATTGTTATCTACTCCAAAGAGTTCTCTTCTTTAATTTGCCACATTTTTCCTTAGAGCCTTATTTTCTTTAGCTTTTTTTTTTCTTTTGCTGGATATGTGTAAATCCATGAAATACTTTTTAAATTGGGGTATAGTTGATTTACAGTGGTGTGTTAGTTTCAGGTGTATAGCAAAGTGATTCAGATTATCTATTTATCTGTCTGTCTATATAATTTTTTAGTTTCTTTTCCATTATGGTTTACTGCAGAGTATTGAGTAGAGTTCCCTGTGCTATACAGTAGGTCCTTGTGGGTTATCTATTTTATACATAGTAGTATGTATCTGTTAATCCCAAACTCCTAATTTATCCCTTCTCACTCCTCTTTCTCCTTTGGTAACCATAATTTTATTTTTTATGTCTGTGAGTCTGTTTCTGTTTTGTAAATAAATTCATTTATATTCTTTTCTGGATTCCACATATATACAGTATCATATTTCTCTTTCTTTGACTTTACTTCACTCATTATGATCATCTCTAGGTCCATCCATGTTGCTGCAAATGGCATTATTTCATTCTTTTTATGGCTTTTTATTATTTCATTTCTTTTTATATTTTATATAAGCTTATAAGCTTATATTTTCATTATATATTTGTGCCAAATCTTTATCCATTCATCTGTTGATGGACATGTAGGTTACTTCCATGTCTTGGCTTTTGAAAATAGTGCTGCCATGAACACTGGGGTGCATGTGTCTTTTTGAGTTAGAGTTGTTATCTTTCCTGGATATATGCCCAGGAGTAGGATTCCTGGATCACATGATAATTACTGTATTTAGTCTTTTGAGGAAAGTCCATACTGTTCTCCATAGTGATTGCACCAAGTTACATTCCCACCAACAGTGCAGGAGGGTTCCCTTTTCTTCACACCTTCTCCAGGATTTGTTACTTATAGACTTATTAATGATGGCCATTCTGACTGATGTGAAGTGGTACCTCATTATAGTTTTGATTCTCATTTCTCTAATAATTAGTGATGTTGAGCATCTTTTCATGTGCCTACTGGCCATCCGTATGTCTTCTCTGGAGAAATATCTATGTAGATTGTGTGCGCATTTTTCAATTTCTTTTTTTTTTTTTTTTGTCTTTTTGCCTTTTCTAGGGCTGCACTTGTAGCATATGGAGGTTCCCAGGCTAGGGGTCTAATTGGAGCTGTAGCCACAGGCCACAGCCACAGCCATAGCAATGCAGGATCCGAGCCGCATCTCCAACCTACACCACATCTCATGGCAACGCCGGATCGTAACCCACTGAGCAAGGCCAGGGATGGAGCCCCCAACCTCATGGTTCCTAGTCGGATTCGTTAACCACTGAGTCACGACGGGAACTCCCATTTATCAATTTAGTTGCTTGTTTTTTTATTGTTGAATTATGTTATTTTTATATTTTGAAGATATAAGCCCTTGTTGGTTGCATTGTTTGCATCTGTTTTCTCCCATTCTGTAGGTTGTCTTTTTGGGTTTTTTTATGGTTTCCTTTGCTGTGCAAAAGCTTATAAGTTTGATTAGGTCCCATTGGTTTATTTTTGTTTTTCTATTTGTTGCCTTGGGAGATTGACCTAATAAAACTTTGGTATGATTGATGCCAGAGTATGTTTTGCCTATGTCCTTCTAGGAGTGTTATGGTATCTTGCCTTATGTTTAAGTCTTTAAACCATTTTGAATTTATCTTTGTGCGTGGTGCAAGAGTGTATTCTAATTTTATTGATTTATATTCAGCTGTCCAATTTTCCCAGCACCACTTGCTGAAGACACTGTTTTTTTCCAATTTTATATTCTTGCCACCTTTGTCGAAGATTAATTACCTGTAGGTGTCTGCATTTATTTCTGGGCTCTCTGTTCTGTTCCATTGATCCCCTTGTCATTTTTGTACCAGTTCCACACTGTTTTGATTACTGTGATCTTGCAGTATTGTCTGCCCCATGGTCGTCTCAATAGATACAGAAAAAGCATTTGACAAAATTCAATATCCATTCACGATAAAAACTCTTCCAAAGTGGGTATAGAGGGAACATATCTCAACGTAATAAAAGCCATTTCAGGAGGTCCTGTCATGGCGCAGCGGAAATGAATACGACTAGGAACCATGAGGTTGCAGGTTCAATCCCTGGCCTTGCTCACTGGGTTAAGGATCCGGCTTTGCTGTGAGCTGTGGTATAGGTCACAGACGCAGCTCGGATCTGGCGTTGCTGTGGCTGTGGCATAGACCGGCAGCCGTAGCTCTGATTTGACCCCAAGCCTGGGAACCTCCATATGCCACTGTGGGTGCAGCCCTAAAAAGACCAAAGAAAAAAAAATGCCACTTATGACAAACCCACAGCCAATGTAATACAGTGAAAAAAGCTACAAGTTTTCCTGCTAAATCTGGAACAAGGCAAAGATGCCCACTCTCACCACTTTTATGTAGCATAGTATTGGAGGTCGTGGCCACAGCAGTCAGACAAGAAAAAGAAATAAAAGATAGCCAGATTTGAAGGGAAGAGATAAAATTGCCACTGTATGTAGATGACATGATACTATATATAGAAAACCCTAAGGACTCTACACAGAAACGTCTTGATCTGATAAACGAATTCAGCAGGGTAGTAGTATACAAGATTAAAATTCAGAAATTGGTTGCACTGTTGTATACTAACAATGAAATATCAGAAAAGGAGTTCCCGTCATGGCTCAGCAGAAATGAATATGACTAGGAACCATGCAGTTGCAGGTTCGATCCCTGGCCCCTCTCAGTGGTTAAGGATCTGGCGATGCCGGGAGCTGTGGTGTAGGTCATAGATGCGGCTCGGATACTGCCTTGCTGTAGCTGTGATGTAGGCCGGCAGCTGTAGCTCCAATTGGACCCCTAGCCTGCGAACCTCCATAAGCCATGGGTGTGGTCCTAAAAAACAAAAAAAAAAAAAGGAAAGAAACAAATATCAGAAAAATATGTTTAAAAAAAATACCTTTTAGTCGCACCGGGAGTTCCCATAGTGGCTCAGTGGTTAACGAATCCGACTAGAAACCATGAGGTTGTGTGTTCAATCCCTGGCCTTGCTCAGTGGGTTAACGATCCGGCGTTGCTGTGGCTGTGGCGTCAGCCGGCCAGCAGCTACAGCTCCTGTTAGACCCCTAACCTGGGAACCTCCAAATGCTGTGGGTGTGCCCAAATAAGGCAAAAAATAAATAAATAAAATCGCACCCCCAAAAAAAACTTAGGAATAAACCTGACCAAGGAGGTGAAAGACTTATACACTGAGAACTATAAAACATTAATAAAGGAAATTAAAGAGAATTCAAAGAAATGGAAAGATATCCTATGCTCTTGAATTGGAAATGGCAAAAAAGCCGTCTACAGCTTTAGTGTGATTCCCATCAATTTACCCATGACATTTTTCACAGAACTAGAATAATCCACAAATTTATATGGAACCATAAAAGACCCAGAATTGCTAAAGCAAGTCTGTAATACATTCTTAGTAATGAAAAAATATATAAATTTTTATGTAAGTAACCAGATTAATCTTTCTCAAAAGTATACTTCTTTATATCATTCTACAAAAAAAAAAAAAAAAAGATACAGAGGTTGTTATGCATGCCCTGAAAGTGAGGTGCAGATAGAAACTGAGGCAATTGTATTATATCTGGACCCAGGCTTTAAGAGTACCTTTCTCTTTTTCCTCAAGAGGTTGTGTGAAGTAACAAGTATAGGCAGAAATATTAGAATATATATACAGCCATATCCCACTTATTGCACTTTATTGCGCTCTGCAAATACTGTGCTTTTTACAAAATGAAGGTTTTAAAGCAGTCCTACATCAAGCAAGTCTATTGACCTCGATTTTCGAACATTTGTTCACTTTGTGTCTGTGTCACATTTTGATAATTCTCAGTATTTCAAACTTTTCATTATTATATCTGTTACGGTGATCTGTGATCGATGATCTCAGGTATTACTACCATGACTTGCTGAAGGCTGAAACGTTAGTTAATATGTTTTGACAGTATTTTTTAGTTAAGGCATGTTCATTACTTTGTAGACACATTGCTGTTGCTCACTTAATAGACTACAGTGTGGTGTAAACATACATTTTATGCACATTGGGAAACAAAAAATGCATATGAGGGAGTTCCCTGGTGGCCTAGTGGTAAGGGATCTGGCATTGTCACTGTTGTGGCACAGGTGTGATCCCTGGCCTAGAGACTTCCATACACTGCACAACCAGAAAAAAACAAATTAAAAATTAAAATACAACTGTTAAAAAAAAAAAGAATGAGTACCTTTCATGGCTCAGCAGTTAACGAACCTGACTAGGATCCATGAGGATGTGAGTTCAACCCCTGGCCTCACTCAGTGGGTTAAGGATCTGAGCCGTGGTGTAGGTTTCAGAAGCAGCTTGGATCCCTGGGGCTGTGGCTGTGGTGGGCAGCTACAGCTCCAATTCAACCCCTAGCCTGGGAACCTCCTTATGCAGAGAGTGAGGCCCTAGAATAGCAAAAAAAAAAAAAAAAAAAAAAGTATGTGACTCACCTTATTGTAAAAGTATTTCCAAGGTGTGTCTGTCTAAAAAATCAGGGCAGTAGCGTCAAGTTGGCTCACAAAAAATCCAGAGCATCTTCCTTAAAGCAGTACATAAAACTTGCATTTGTGAGATTACATCAGTGAAATTGCATTGTCACTATGGATCAAATCTGTACGACAAACTGTTGAAGGGGAGATATGTTTTTACCTTCTTCTGTTACTATTAGAAGAAGAAAATCTACACAACTTTAGCAATAACCTTAAACTGCAGTATCTCTAACCAAAAATATCTTGTTCCTCCAGAAAGCCAGGAATAAAGTAAGCAAAGGTGTACCATAACAGCCAACAGTGTTTGGGAAAATACTGTTCCTGCATTATAATAAAGAAATGAAGATTTCACATAAAATTTTGATAATGAAAATGTGATAGTGATTAGAAATTTTGATAAAATGTTAAATTTGTTCTCGTGTCCTTTATCTTTAACTTCTTTAATAAAATTTATGTTTATGTTTCAATGAAGAGTAGAATTACTCCTAAGCAGGGCAAAAATATTCTACCATGTGACTATAATGTATAATACAGATTCTAAGTACAGATCTGAAAAATGAATCATTACTTTGGTGTTTTACCACATCGAAGATGATAAAACTATCCATCAGCTGGACCTGTGGGACCTTTGATGACACATGCTTTGGAAATAGCAGAATATTTCAGTGTGGCAGACATCACAACCTTACTGTGATGAGACTTGAGTTACTACTAACAGCAGGCTGATTGCTTTGTCCTTTTAATCTATTCATCACTGAAAAGGGAGAAAAAAATAATGAAAACTGACTCAGATAGGCTTTTGGAGAAAAGCAAATGCATCTAATATTGTCAGGATGAGAGTTTATTAATCTTCTAATGAAGGGGGGGCAGTTGGTTAGTCATTTTTACTGAGATATTTCAGGTTTTTTAATTCTTTGTACTCTATTTGTAAGTAATATGTGTCAGATTTCTGGAATATCTTTTTAGTTCTCTTTTCTAATTTGAAGAATTAATGAAATATTCCTATATTTATTTATTTATCTAGTCTTTTTAGGGCCACACCTATGGCATATGAAAGTTCCCAGGCTAGGGATTGAATCAGAGCTGCAGCTGCCAGCCACAGCCACAGCAATGCCACAGCCGAACCACGTCTGCAGCCTACACCACCAGAGCTCATGGCAACACGGGACCCTTAACCCACTGAGTGGGGCCAGGGCTCAAACCCGTATCCTCATGGATACTAGTCAGGTCCATTACCACTGAGCCACAACAGGAACTCCCAGATTTATAAAATATTAATCCTAACACTGCAATTAATGTTTGGCACTGTTATAATCTCTACTGACCAAAATATTAATCAAAGATTTTGAAAGCTGCCCTAAATCAGTGTGAATAACAAAGCAACGCGTTTCCCATTATCCACTTTACATATCTGTCAAGTGATCACTACCCCCAAAACAAGTCTCTGTAAACCTCAGTGTTGGAACATCAGTTCCCACTCAGTTGTCATTTTAATTATGGTCTGTGAGGCATCTTTTCAAATGTAAATATTCTGTATTTTTTTAGTCCATTTGTTTATTGAGCAAGTACATATTGACATCCTACTCTCCGTTACAGGGTGTAAAAATCAGCATCAGATAAAATGCTTGTCTTTGAAGACCTTAACATAAATTCATTCCCTTTATAGATTCATTTTTAGCCAAATAGCTAAATAAAGCCAAAATTCATTTCTAAAAGCCTTATTTAGCTATGTGCGCAGCTAAATGAAGTTTTGCTAAATGAAGTTGGTGCTGTTTACTAAAAAGCCACATATAGGTAGTACAGTTGCTTGCTTTTAAAAGGTAGTGTTTGCTAAGTCACAGAAGACCATTTTCTACAGTACAAAGTTGAATGTTTCCAATTATAAGGAAAGGGCCTCGAGTTTTTATTAAAGATACTGCCTCAAAAAAAATTTTTTTTTCTTTAGGGAGAGGAGATTCAGGCAGCCAGAACAGAACATTAAAAAACAGGAGTATATTACTCCCACACAATTCTGAATTTGACTGTTTGACTTCTTTGTTGTTGTTGTCTTGCTATCAGATAGATTTCCACACAGGCTGAGGAAAATTAACCTGTTGGTTACTGAGCCTTACTAAGAATACCAGAGGGAAAAGATAAACCCAGAACAACAGGCCCCAGAAACCCTTCGGCGTGAGCCTAGAAGCTAACCCAGGAGATGGAACAAGAGGGCAAAGGAGCAGTGTCAGGAATCACAGAGAGGAGACTGTGGACGGGAAGAATAGGAGAGGGACAGAGGAGAAGGGAAGAAATTGCTTGGGATGAAAGAAAATAGGCGTGAACATTAAGAAAGGAAACAAACCCATGTAATTCTCCTTAGATAAAAATAGAATGTAATATGAAATATTCCTTCAGTGAAACTAACAAGTCGTTCTTGAATATCACCAGGAAGGCCGAAGGAGCTAAGTTGCTGATACCCCTGCAGTTCTTAATGTTTTGGGGGTTTGTTTTGTTGCTGACGGGGGTGCTGGGTGGGGGGGAAGCATGTATCCATCCTTCTGAGGGTGTCATCACCCAGGGATCACGCACAGTAAGAACGGTGAACCTGAGGCTATTAGATATGTCCCACCTGACTGCCCCCCTTTCACCGTCCCTGTCTCAGCATGTGGACTCCAGGGTGATGAAGGCCATGATCAGACATGGTTTTTCAGCCATTTCTGGCCGTTCTGTGCCTGCGGTGCCTGGTGCCTCCTTTCCCACATACCTGCTCCAGGTGGTGGCCTGCTGTCCACTTTTTCTCCATTTCCCCTCCCCTTGTCTGTTTCACTTGTATCCATTTCCCTCTTTTTTTTTTTTCATTTTTAAAAGTTTCATGTAAGTATAGTTGATTTACAGTGGTGTGATCATTTCTGCTATACAACAAAGTAATTCCGTTTCCTTTTCTCTCTTGATCAGCTGTTCAGAAAATATACCGAAAAAAAGCTTCCACACTGTTGATCATATAAAAGCACTTTGTGAACTTAGGAATAAGTCGGTGTCATCACTTGTAAAGGATTCATTCCATGAGGGGCTAGTTGAAGCAGGAATACTGTGTCACAACCCTATTACAAATTCTGGAATCCTCTTTCACCCTCGAACTCCCCTATGAAAACTACAGCATGATAGACCAGCTCCCCTATTTTATCATCAAACACCCAGCACCCCCATCCTTTCAAACAGTCATGTCTTACTTTTCAGAGAAGCTAACTTGGTACATTGTCTTGAATATTGGGCCCCTTTGTTGCATGGCTTCACCACAGAGCTTTGGAGAATATTCAATAGCGTCTAAACATTGAGGTTTAAATTATTCAAAAATTAAATAAATCTAAGTGGCAACTTTCCAGTCATAATAAAACATTATTTATTTACTTTTTTTTTTTACTGACTTGGTTTTTTCTTGCTTTCAGTAATCTCACAGAGATGACAAGTCATGTTGCAGAAAGGAACAGTAATAATATGGGACAAATCATGGTAGAAAAGAATATAAAAAAATAGAGACGTGTGTGTGTATAGCTGAGTCACTTTGCTGTAGAGCAGGAATTGGCACAACACTGTAAATGGACCATACTTTCATTAAAAATTGAATTAAAAAAGAACAGTATTAATAGTGAATATCACATATCTCTGCTAAAAACACTTCACATGAATGCTCATTATACCAGAACTTGATCTGAAAAAGCTGTTGAATCCCTGTATCACTGGCTTTTCTGTCTAAAGTCAAACTATTAGCGATCTGGAATTCATATAAACTTCTTTATCCTCTTCCTTTTTTTTCAGTTATTTTCAAAAAACTCGTTGGGCTATGGGCTGTTTTGTTGAAGGTGTTCGTTTTGGTTTGTCCTGTTTTCTTTCTCCTTATAACTTCTTTACTTAATTGCTCTGAACCTGTCTGTTTCTTTGTTTGTAAAATGAGACTAATAGTGCTACCTGCCTCACAGGTTGACCGTGGAGATTGAATTATGTGATCAGTGACTTAATTGTTTGCCGTTTTGGGTTCGGGGGTGTGTGGGGGGCTTGGCTGGAGAAGTTCCCTGGGCTCAAACCTGTGCCACAGCAGTGACAGACGCTGGATCTTTAACCCACTGAGTAACCAGGGAACTTCCTGATCGCTTTTTTTTTTTGCTTTTTAGGGCTGCACTCTTGGCATGTGGAGGTTCCCAGGCTAGGGGTCCAATCAGAGCTACAGCTGCCGGCCTACGCCACAGCTCATGGGAACACCAGATCCTTAACCCACTGAGCGAGGCCAGGGATCAAACCCGCAACCTCATGGTTCCTAGTCGGACTTGTTTACGCTGTGCCACAGCGGGAGCTCCCTGATAGCCATTTTTAATACCTTATTCTTAGTATCTGTTGTTACCACTTTCTGTGATATCCATGCCTTAGCCTTTAACTTCCTGGTGTAAACATAGGCAACCAGTGCCATCACTCTCCCTAATACACACACAAACTTTGGATACTTCTCTCTTTTTTATTTTTTTTATTATAATTTTTTTTTTTTTTTTGGTCTTTTTAGGGCCACACCTGCAGCACGTGGAGGTTCCCAGGCTAGGGGTCGAATCACAGCTACAGCCACCAGCCTACACCACAGCCACAGCAATGCCAGATCCGAACTGTGTCTGCGACCTACACCACAGCTCACGGCAACAGCGAATCCCCGACCCACTGAGCGAGGCCAGGGATTGAACCCACCTTGTGGATACTATTCAAATTCATTTCTGCTGGGCCACAAAAGGAACTCCCAAAAGTTTGGATACTTCTGTGGTATACATGAACACTGCCACTTTCAAAGGGTGTCTCATGTAGCCTTGCTGAGAGTACGGGCATTCAGCCAGCTCTATAATTGCTGTTAATTTACTGTGTCATTAACAGAAGTAGTCATTGTTTCATTTTAGACTGTGTTAAAATATAGCTTCTTTCCACACTGTTGTGGGCTATATGAAAAATCAAATTGTCACTTCCAGCCAGCAGTGATGAATACTTTGTATTGTGTTATATGTATGTTGAATTATTAATTTCTTAAGATAAATAACTGCTACTTCAAATGTCTACAAATGTGAAATTTATTGCTTCTTTCCCAAAGGATAAAAGAAGTCTGAGTAATATTTCTATTTCCATTTAGCAAATCTGTAACTGTGCTACATCTTATAGAATTGCCTTTGGTAATGTGAGACCTATAAAAATATAAAAAAAATAAAAAGGAGGACATTCTCCTTATGTTTATGTCACTGACTTTAACAGCAACTGTCATATGGTCAGTCATTTATATACGTTACGTGGACTCCATTAAGGATATCAGCTGTTATGCTTCATAATTAATTGTCATTATGTACGAGACACTTTTGCAGTTATAAAACAGAAATGAATCATCTTGGAAATGTGAGTTCATTAGACACCTGTTAAATTATGTCTTATCTGTGTAGTACTAATTAATAAATAAGAGTTGTTGGACCAACATCAGCCTACATAATGGTTTTAAGTTCGGTGTTCAGGAAAAGCTGTACTACTATCTGATTTGGGAGGTGGAGGTGATGCCTCTTGTGGGAATTGTAAACTCGCGGAGCCCTGGGTTCTGGTTTTGATGGACCCTCAGGCACTGATTGAGCACTGTGGAGTATGTGCTCATTGAATTAAAACAGTGGGGATGAGTAAGTGATCTTTTGTGCACGTATTTATGTTTAGCTACCAAAGCATCTTCATTTTCCTCTCACCTGTTTCAGATGCAGCAGTTTTTAAATCCGTATGTGACCATATCACTGGAAAATTTGTGCAAGCTGTGAACACCCGTTTGTAGAAAACTCATGCAGTCAGCTTTTTAAAAATCTCTTAATTGTGTTAAAGTACTGTTTCTTTTTTATTTTTTTAATTTTCATTGAAGTATAGTTGTTTTACAATGTTGTGTTAGTTTCAAGTGTACAGCAAAGTGATTCAGTTATACATACATGTAAATATATATATATATGTATTTACATTCTCTTCCTTTATAGGTTATTATATGATATTGAGTAGAGTTCCATGTGCTATACAGTAGGTCCTCGTTGGTTATCTACTTTATCTGTAGTAATATGTGTATTTTAATCCCAAACTCCTAACTTATCTCCCCCACCCCTTCTGGTAATCATAATGTATTTTTTTAATGGCCTTTAAAAGGCTGTTAAAATCAAATGGTAAAGCTGTCCTCTTAGGAATGTCCTACTCCTAGAGCCTTTCAAAATTTCTATACTTTAGGTTTTTTGTGTTTTTTTTTCAACTGATTTGAGAGAAGAACTCTCTTTATGTATGCCAAACAAGAGTTGGTTGAGGAGTTCCCTGGTGGCCAAGCAGGTTAAGGATCCAGCATTGCCGCTGTTGTTGTACAGGTTTAGTCCCTGGCCAGGGAACTTCTGCATGCCACAGGCACGGCCAAAAAAAAAAAAAAAAAAAAAAAAAAAAAAAAAAAAAAAAAAAAAAAAAAAAAAAAAAAAAAAATTCGTTGAGCTGGTTTCAGGCTACTTTGTCTTTACCAGCTAGTAGCCTGTAAAAAATAAATTAACTGAGACACTATCTCAATGTAAAAGATTTATATAAAAGAGTTCAGTGTAGGTTGACCCTTCCTAAGGGATTTTATTACTTTATATTTAAGCATATATAATACCATCTGGTCTCAAAACTAGTGTTGTCCTTGAAGACCATGAGGAAGCAAATGCAAAATACTCCACCATCCGGGGTACATGGGATTTCTACAGAAAAGTAGCAAGTGTACACTGAGGGTGACTCATACTCAAAGATTCCAGTCCATACCGTAACACAGTCCTGCCATGAAGGAGAATCTGCTGGAGATGATTACTGACACTTCAGGCAGTAGAACAAGTCAAAAGAGACAGGATACTTGTTTTAGGAGTACACAATGGAAAAGAAAGCACAGTGAAAGAAAGTCACTCACGGAAAAGAACATACAAATTTGAAAAACCACATTGAGCCTTATTCAGTACAGGCGTGTGCCTGAAACATTCTGTACAAATTGAGTTTTTATAAGAAGCGGTCTAATTATGGGTGCCTAATCAAGTCCTTCCAAGTACCACGCCCTGCGGGAGGTGGGAGTAACCTATTGCTGTGTGGTTGGCCGGGGCCCTGGAAATTGAGCTCCCATCTTCCAAGAGATTTGCCACTCAGGATAGGGGATGTTTTCTTGTTGCATATTTTTCTGCACCTCTATTTCAAAGGATCTGAGAAACACATTTCAAATTTCAATGTCTGAGCTATAAAGGTTTTTTTTTTATTTTTAATCATTTAAATTCGACTTGAAATCTTTCAAAAAGTTGCCCTGCCTGCAGCCAGATGGAGCATGCTGGGTGGTCTCAGTCACTGTAGGGCGGGATCCTCTTCAGGCATCGTGGTTTCTAGGTAATGTTTAATTTTGATTCCCTTATTTTCAAGGTGAGTTATATTTGCTTTTTTTTTTTTTTTAATTTGGGGAGGGTTTTTCTTTCATTTGACTGATGTCTGTTTCTTCATGTGGCTTTAAGATTTTTGATGCCTCTCCATTCAAATGTGTTTTCCCAGTTTTTATTTTGTTGCTACTACTTTAAAACAATCTTAGGATGTGTTAGTTGTTGGGATAGTGCTCTTGAGCCAATTTCAGCAAAAGAGCGCTTGAAATCCCAAGGAAGCTGGTAGTACTGATATTTTAAAATGTGCTCTAACAACCTGCTCATATAAACAATTTTGCAGGGAGCATATGGCCAAGAGCCACTTGAATGATGGTAACTCGGCTATTTTTGGACCTTTGTTACATGATTCACCGGTTTATGGCACAGGGGCTCCAAATATTTCCTCTCTGGGTCTCCATGGAAAAGTATTTTTAAGAGGAATGTGTTTCTCCCTGACCTCATGCTTCCTCCGTGAAATCACAGTGCCATTTATCTCCCAATCAAAATATTTTTGAAAAATGGAAGCTGTGCTCAGAAATAGAGGTTATTACTGAAATCTTATTTTAATTGATCATTTTTACTGTCAGTATCAGCTTTCCAGCTTTGAGGTGTTTATTTGCTTTAAAAAGTTTTTCTAAATTGTGTGCAGAAGCAGTTTGTCAGAAATACTTTATTGCGATGTTTTCTCCTCTCTCTCTCTCTCCCTCTCTCTCTCCCTCTCTCTCTCTCTCTCTCTCTCTCTCTCTCTCTCTCCCTCTCCCTCTCCCTCTCCCTCTCCCTCTCCCTCTCCTCTCTCCCCATACAGAACAGCTTGCTGTCAGCATAGGGAATGTTGTCTGTGTTCTAGAGCAAGGGAGTGGGATAAAGAACACACGTTTAAAATCCAGGTAATGGGGAGTTCCCGTTGCGGTGCAGCGAGAACGAATCTGGCTAGTGTCCATGAGGATCTGGGTTGGATCCCTGGCTCCACTCAGTGGGTCGGGGATCCAGCACTGCCGTGAGCTGTGGTACAGGTCACAGACGTGGCTTGGATCCCACCTTGCTGTGGCTGTGGCGTAGGCCTGCAGCTGTAGCTCTGATTCGACCCCTTGTCTGGGAACTTCCATATGCTGTGGGTGCGGCCCTAAAAAAAGCACAAAATAAATAAATAATTAAATAAAATAAAATCCTGGTCATGGGGAGTTATTCATGAGCACACGCCTCCCGCAGTGATCTTGCAGAACCAGGAGAGTGAAGAAGGAAAAGGACCTCAGGCTGCCTTGAACCTCCGCTGGGGGCCAGGCCCGGCACTGGAACCACCTTGTGCTGCAGTCATCACAGCCGCTGCAGGGAGCTGACGTCTCCCCCATTTCACACAGGAGGAAATTGAATCCCAGAGATACTGAGTTGACCTGTCTTGAGATCAGAAGTCCAACCCAAGTCCAGATAACTCCCCAAACCATGTATTGTTTTTATGATACAACTCTCAAATCTTGGAACTAGAACTTAATCCAATTTAAGTCTCTCACTTTGTCAGCACATCGAGTCTCAGAGTAGCAAGTGACTTAGCCTAGATTATTCATTACTCAGTGGTGTTTTTCATGCAGGAGTCAACACAAAGAATTTTCTGAACTCTTACTAAGATAATTTTTTATGAGCCCCAGTCTCCTCATCTTTATTTTTGTTTAACCTAAGATTCTGTTTTTTTAATATACAATTTTTAGAGTTACACTCCATTTGGAGTTATTATGCATATTGGCAATGTTCCCCGTGTTGTACAGTACATCCTTGAGCCTATCTTCTTTTTTCCCTTTTTTTTTTTTTAATGGTCAAACCCTCAGCCTATGGAAGTTCCCCAGGCCAGGGACTGAATCTGAGCGACAGCTGCAACAACACTAGATTCTTAACCCGCTGTGCTGGGCCTGGGATCAAACCTGTGCCTCTGCAGTGACCCAGCCCCTGCAGTTGGAATCCTAACCCACTGTGCCACAGTGGGAACTCCTCCTCGAGCCTGTCTGACACCCATTAGTTTGTGCCTCCCCCTCCCCACCACTAAAGTGCCTTTCCCTGCTTTCTCCACTGGTAACCACTAGTTTGTTCTATGTAGAGGTGATTGCATGCAGTATGGAAATAACAGAGCTACATTTTAAGGTATGTTTTAAGAGAAAGTAAGAAGGCAACTGGAAAATACGTATACATTCATGTTGCATCTGTTTAGTCTTGATGCTGCAACCAATTAACACAAACTTGGTGGCTTAAAACAAAATCAGTTTCTTGTGTTACGGTTCTAGAACTCAGAAAACTAAAATTAAGTTGTCAGCAGAGCCGCATTCCCTCTGGAGCTTTGGAGGGAAATCTGTTCCTTGCCTTTTGGCTTCTAGAGGCCAACAGGGTCCCTTAGCTCAAGGCCTCTTCCCTCACATCACTCCGACGCCTTGCTCCATCATCACATCCCTGCTGGTCCTCCTGCCTCCCAATCTTAGGTCCTTGTGATTACATCAAGCCCAGCAGACAGTCCAGGACAACCACCCCTTCTCGGGGTCTTCAATCACACCCGCAGATCCCCTTGCACTAGTAAAGTAACATGCTCACAGGTTCCGAGGATTAGCATATGGACGCCTTTGCAGAGATAGTTTAATTCCAGCCAGTACACACACACACACACACTGACTCACTCACATATTCCCTGTCTCTCTCTGTCTCTTTCTCCTGTGTAAGTATTTATGTATCACACATAAATTAAAACCCTTCTCATCCAAAGTCATCTGGGAATTAGCCATTCTGGATAAAATGTTTTTCCTATCGCTATATCAAAATCATGTTTTTAAAATTTCCTTAATATATGGAAGATGTTCCGACAGGTGCTATCTTCCATGCTTTTGAAAAGAGGACTCAGTATAATTTTACTTCTCCCTGAGATACGGTAGCTGTCACTGTAAATGTCAGTATTGAGCTGGGCTTCAAATACAGCAAGAAATGCAAGTGCAGGTGTTATGTTGTGTAATACACAGAACTCGGTAGAACTGGAATTTCCTTTACAGTCTTTTTTTTTTTTTTATCATTTGTTTCTTTGTCAGGAGAGTGCAGTGCAGGATGTCCCGCTGTCCAGCCCCTGAGCAAGATAACATGATGACCTCCTGGGAAACTGAGTCAGAGATCAGAGCAGTCTTCCGTAGGGTGAGGGCAGGAGGCCCCAGGTGCTTTCTCAACCTCTAAAAATCCTGTGATATTTGTCAGTATTCAAAACATCGTTTTCTTTTTCTGCATCACAGTGTGTCTAAGGACAGCATACCATTTCTTATCAGTTTGTCTGTATCCTTTTCTCTCCTTTCCCCTGGGTTTGTTGACAGGGTCTGGGAGGGACTGCTGACTGTTTCAAGAGCCTTTATTGGAGTTCCCGTTGTGGCGCAGCGGGAACAGATCCGACTAGTAACCATGAGGTTCAATCCCTGGCCTTGCTCAGGGGGTTAAGGATCCGGCGTTGCCGTGAGCTGTGGTGTAGGTTGCAGACGTGGCTCGGATCCCACGTTGCTGTGGCTGTGGCGAAGGCGGGCAGCTACAGCCCCTGTTAGACCTCTAGCCTGGGAACCTCCATATGCTGCGGGTGTAAAAAGCAAAAAAAAAAAAAAAAATCTTTTATTACCAAGTTTTTTGCCTTGATTGGAGAACAGTTTGCTTATATGACCAGGCCACACATTTTGAAAGTCCTCTTTGGAACATAAATCCCCAAAAAAGGTTTATGTTGGAGTACCTGGCACATATTTAGTGCTTACTAAATAGTTTTGACTTGTTTACTAATTGTTTATCTGTATGAAATTTCTCCTGAAGTTATACCTTAATTTGTAGGACAATTTAGTAAAGTAACCTTATGGGGCAGAAAGATATAAAAAAAAAAAAATCTCTCCTGATTCCTCAGGACATTCTCCACAGTTTCCAGCTTTCATTGTACTGTGAGTTTGGATTCTGAAATGCTCCTTTATCTAAAGAACAGTAAGGTGATATATCAACGCCTCAGAGAGATGCCTGTCTATTGAAGCACTAGCCCATGATGTATTATTAGCATTTCTTCCGCAAACAGAGGGCTTTTTCTGTGTGCCAAGCACTGCGTTGGACATCCACTGAAAGAAACGTCTTTCACAAGTAATTCTCAGTTTGGAGAGGCAGTCCCCTGGCAAGTGTGGTTACAGAAGTAGAAATACAGTGAGGGACCCTCGAAGAAGTCATGGCTTTAGGATGCGTGACACTTCCTAAAATTCTGGGATCCGAGAGTGTTTTTTAGCTTCCGAAGGATGTATTTGTGGGAGTCTATAGCATTAGCCCCTGCCTATTTAATTCAGTGTGGTTTATTCAAGGACACCCATGAGGACAGACGTTGGCCAACACCAGCAGGGTAGCTCCTGTGTATCAGTATTATAAAACAGTGTAAATCTCACTCTGTCTAAGATGTCCACAAGAGTCTTTGCAATTTTTCATCCAACCACACTTTTAGTGGCTGTCCACTTAAAACATTTGAGTTAACAGTGGAAACAATCTGATCAGAAAATGGACAAAAGACATGAACATCCTTTCTTATAACGAGGGTATGCAGGTAACAGATGATCACACGGAGAAGTGCTCAGCATGATTAGCAACAAAGAAAATGCAAATTAAAGCCTCAGTGAGTTATCACTACACCCTATGAGAATGGCTACAATAGTGCGTATTGATAACACCAAATGCCAGCAAAGATGCAGAGAAATTGGATCACAGCACTGGTGTGAATGTAAAATGGTTCAGCTGCTCTAGAAAGAAGTGTGGCAGTGCCTTTAAAGCTAAGTAGGACCTTTCGATACAACTCAACAGTGACAGTCCTGGATATTTATTCCAGAGAAAGAACAACTCATATTCACAAAACATGCTGATATTCATAGTGGCTTGATTTATAATAGCTAGAAACAGAAAACAATCCATTTGTCTTTCAGTGGGGAGCGGGTCAAACAAACTGGCAAATCCATATCATGGAATGCTGCTCAAAAGGAAGAACAATGAACTCCAGATACGTGCAGCAACCTCGAAGATTCACAAGAGAATTATGCAAAGTGAAAAAATCTAATTTCAGAAAGTTATATCCTGTGTTATTTCATTTAAATGGGATTCTTGGGGAGTTCCCGTTGTGGCTCAGCAGTAACAAACCCAACGAGTATCCATCCCTGGCCTCGCTCAGTGGGTTAAGGATCCGGCGTTGCCGTGAGCTGTGGTGTAGGTCGCAGACGCGGCTCAGATCTGGCGTGACTGTGACTGTGGCGTAGGCCGGCGGCTACAGCTCCAATTTCACCTCTAGCCTGGAAACTTCCCTGTGCCGCAGATAGAGCCCTAAAAAGCAAAAGATAAATAAACAGCATTCTTGAAATGACAGTGAGATGAGGATCAGAGCTGTGGTTGTTGAGAATTAAGGGAAGAAAGGGGAGAGCGACTGTAGCAGTCAAACGATAGCACAAAGGATGCTGGTGATGGGCTGTTCTTCATCTGACTGTGGTCGTCCCACAAGTCCACACATGATACAGTTGCATAGAAACACATATTTCCATGAGTGCATGTGAAACAGGTGACATATGGGAAAGGCCAGTGGACTGTGTGGATGTCAGCTCGCTGAGAGATTGTGCTGTCGTTGTGCAGGTTACCTTCGGGGAACTAGGGGGAGGATTTTTGTAATCTGCCTGTATTACTTCTTACAACCTCATGTGAATCTGTAATTATCTCAAAATTTAAAAATTTTTAAAAAGGACAAAGGTATTGAGGCTGAGTAGGAGCGTATGGACTTTCGGATCAGCAAAGCGGTGTTCAGATTTCACCTTCACCTCATACCAGCTGTGTGAACCAGTTCTTTAACCTCTCTGGGCCTGTTTCTTTATTTTTTCTTTAACCACACTAAGTTTAGGGAACATTCATCACATCATATAGATCTGAAGTTGAAATAGAAAAAAATTTTTTTCTTGTGTTGAGAACCCTTAGGATTAACTTCTTAATTAATAGCATCCAGCAGTGTTCATTGTATGTATCGTGTTGTACATTCCATCCCTAATACTTATTTATCTTATAACTGAAAGTGTGTATCTTTTGGCTGCCTTCATCTAACTCCCCTTCCGCCCACAAGTCTGACTCTTTTTTTAGTTTGTTTTTTGTTTTTCTTTAATTAATGAATTTTATTGCTTTTATAGGTGTACAAAAGTCATCACAACCAAATTTTATAACATTTCCATCCCAAACCCTCAGTGCATCCCCCCACCACCCAAATTGTCTCATTTGGAAACTGTAAGTTTTCAAAGTCTGTGAGTCAGTATCTGTTCCGCAAAGAAGTTCATTGTGTCCTTTTTTTAGATTCCACATATAAGTGGTAGCATTTGATGTTGGTGTCTCATTGTCTGACTGACTTCACTTCACGTGATAATTACTAGGTCCCTCCATGTTGTTATTTCATTCTTTTTAATGGCTGAGTAATATTCCATTGCGTATGTGTACCAGATCTTCCCTATCTACTCCTCTGTTGATGGATATTTAGGTTGTTTCCATGTCTTGGCTGTTGTATAGAGTGCTGCAATGAACACTTGAGTACATGTGTCAAGTCATGGTTTTCTCTGGATAGATGCCCAGGAGTGGGATTGCTGGATCAAATGGTAATTCTATTTTTAGTTTTCTAAGGAATATCCATACTGTTTTCCACAGTGGTTGCACCAATTCACATTCCCACCAACAGTGTAACAGGGTTTCTTTTTCTCCACACCCTCTCCAGCACTTACTGTTTGTAGACTTTTTGATGATGGCCATTCTGGCTGGTGTAAGGTGGTGCCTCATACTGATTTTGATTTGCATTTCTCTAATACAGGTGATGTTGAACATCTTTTCATGTGTTTTTTGGCCATCTGTATGTCTTCTTTGGAGAATTGTCTGTTGAGATCTTTTGCCTTTTTTTTTTTTTTTTTTT
>PVHT021183699.1:10709926-10732331 GCA_004024745.2 Catagonus wagneri
AACTTTTAAGTTTAATGAAGGCCCATTTGTTTATTTTTCTTTTTATTGTCATTACTCTAACAGGTGGATCTGAGAAGATGTTACTGTCATTTATATCAGAGAGTGTTTGACCAATGTTTTCCTCTGAGAATTTTATAGTATTTGCTCTTATATCTAGGTCTTTAATCCATTTTGAGTTTATTTTTGTGTATGGTGTTAGGAAGTCTTCTAATTTCATTTTTTTACTTGTGGCTGTCCAGTTTTCCCAGCACCACTTATTGAACAGGCTGTCTTTTCTCCATTGTACATTCTTGCCTCCTTTGTCTTAGATTAGTTGACTGTAGGTGTGGGGTTTAATTCTGGGCTTTCTATCCTGTTCCACTGATCTATATTTCTGTCTTTGTGCCAATACCATATGGTTTTGATGACTGTAGCTTTGTAGTATAGTCTGAAGTCAGGGAGCCCGATTCCTCCAGCTCCATTTTTCTTTTCTCAGGATGTCTTTGGCTATTCTAGGTCGTTTGTGCTTCCAAAGCAACTTTAAAATATTTTGTTCTAGTTCTGTGAAAAATGTTCTTGGTAATTTGATAGGGATTGCATTGAATCTGTAGATTTGCCTTGGGCAGTATAGTCATTTTGATAATATTGACTCTTCCAATCCAAGAGCATGGTATGTCTTCCACCTGTTCAAATCATCCTTGATTTCTTTCATCAGTGCCTTATAATTTTCAGAGTACAGGTCTTTTGTCTCTTTAGGCAGGTTTATTCCTAAGTATTTGATTCTTTTTGATGCGATGGTAAATGGGATTGCTTCCCTAATTTCTCTTTCTGATCTTTCATTGTTAGTATATAGAAATGCAGTTGATTTCTGTGTATTAATGTTGTATCCTGTGACTTTTCTAAATTCATTGATGAGCTCTAACAGTTTTCTGGTAGAGTCTTTAGGATTCTGTAGGTATAGTATCATGTCATCCGCAAATAGTGATAGTTTTACTTCTTCCTTTCCAATTTGGATTCCTTTTATTTCTTTTACTTCTCTGATTGCTGTGGCTAGGACTTCCAAAACTATGTTGAATAGTAGTGGCAAGAGTAAACATCCTTGTCTTGTCCTGATCTCAGGGGGAATTCTTTCAGCTTTTCACCATTGAGAATGATGTGAGCTCTGGGTTTGTCATAGATGGCCTTTATAATGTTGAGATAGATTCCCTCTGTGCCCACCTTCTGAAGGGTTTTTGTCAGAAATGCGTTTTGGATTTTCTCAGAGGCTTTTTCTGCATCTCCTGAGAGGATAATATGGGTTTTAATTCTTCAGCTGGTTAATGTGATGTATCATAATGGTTAATTTGCAGATACTGAAGAATCTTTGCATCCATGTGATAGATCCCACTTGATCATGAAGTACAGTCCTTTTAATGTATTGTTGGATTTGATTGGCTAGTATTTTGTTGAGGATTTTTGCGTCTGTGTTCATCAGTGAAATTGACCTGTAATTTTCGTTTTTTGTGGTATCTTTGTCTGGTTTTGGTATCAGGGTGATGGTTGCCTCATAGAATGAGTTTGGGAGTGTCCCTTCCTCTGCAATTTTTTGGAATAGTTTCAAAAGGATAGGTGTTAGCTCTTCTCTAAATGTTTGATAGAATTCACCTGTGAAGCCATCTGGTCCTGGACTTTTGTTTGTTGGAAGTTTTTTAGTCACAGTTTCAATTTCAGAAGTTGTGATTGGTCTGTTCATCTTTTCTATTTAATGTTGGTTTAGTCTTGGAAGATTGTACTTTTCTAAGAATTTGTTCATTTCTTCTAGGTTTTCCATTTTATTGCTGTATAGTTGCATATAGTAGTCTCTTATGATCCTTTGTATTTCTGTGATGTCTGTTGTTACTTCTCCTTTTTTCATTTCTAACTTTATTGATTTGTGTCCTCTTTTTTTCTTGATAAGCCTGGCTAAGGGTTTATCATTTCTGTTGATCTTTTCAAAGAACCAGCTTTTAGTTTCATTGATCTTTTCTATGGTTTTCTTTGTTTCTATTTCTTTGATTTCTGCTCTGATCTTTGACTTCTTTTCTTCTACTAACTTTGGGCCTTGTCAGTTCTTCTCTCTCTAGCTGCTTTAGATGTAAAGTTAGATTGTTTATTTGAGCTTTTTCTTGTTTCCTGAAGTAGGCTTGTATTGCTATAAACTTTCCTCTTAGAACTGCTTTTGCTACATCCCAGAGGTTTTGGAGTGTCGGTATCTTTGTTGTCATTTGCTTCTAGGTATTTGTTAATTTCCTCTTTGATTTCTTCAGTGATCCATTAGTTGTTTAGTAGCATGTTGTTTAGTCTCCATGTGTTTGTGTATTTTGCCTTTTTTTTTCCTTGTTGTTGATTTCCAGTCGCATAGCATTGTGGTCAGAAAAGATGCTTGATATGATTTCAATTTTCTTAAAGTTACCGAGGCTTGATTTGTAACCCAGGATGTGATCAATCTTAGAGAATGTTCCATGCGCACTTGAGAAGAATGCGTATTCTGTTGTTTTTGGATGGAGTGTCCTATAAATATCTATTAAATCCATCTGGTCTAATGCTTCATTCAGGGCCTGTGTTTCCTTATTGATTTTTCTGTCTGGATGACCTATTGATTGCTGTATGTGGGGTGTTAAAGTCCCCCACTATTATTGTGTTATTGATGATTTCTCCTTTTAAGGTCGTTAGCAGTTGCTTTATATATTGTGGTGATCCTGCACTGGGTGCATAGATATTTAAAACTGTTATATCTTCTTCTTGGATTGATCCTTTGATCATATGTAGTGTCCTTCCTTGTCTCTTAAAATCTTCTTTACTTTAAGTTCTGTTTTGTGTGATATGAGTATTGCTACTCCAGCTTTCTTTTGATGCCCGTTTGCATGGAATATTTTCTTCCATCCTCTCACTTTCATTTTGTATGTGTCCCTAGAAGTGAAGTGGGTCTCTTAAAGAGAGCATGTATATGGGTCTTGTTTCTGTATCCGTTCAGCCAGTCTATGTCTTTTGATTGGGGCATTTAGTCCACTAACATTTAAGGTAATTATTGATAAGTATGTTCTAAGTGCCATTTTATTAACTGTTTGGGATTTTTGTTGCTTTTTTTTTCCTCACTTATTCTCTTGTTGTCTCCTCTTGTGGTTTGCTGACTATCTTTAATCTTGTATTTGAGCAGATATTTCATATTTGTTTGTGTATCAATTGTAGATTTTTGGTTTGCAGTTACTCTGAAGTTATAAGAGTCTATATATAAACGAGATTGTTTTAAGTTGTTGGTTTCTTAATTGCAAGTGTGTTCCAGTGTCCTGCGTTTGTGCTCTTCTCTTCTCACAGTTTCTGATTTTGGTAGCATAATTGTGCATGGATGATTTTGTATCTTTACTGTATATATGCCTTTATGGGTGAGCCTTGTCACTTGTGGTGTTTTTGTTTCTGGTTGCAACCTTTTCTTCTCTGCCTAGGGAAATTCCTTTAGTATTTGTTGTAAAGCTTTAGTGCTTTAGTGTTGCAGAAATCTCTTAGCTTTTGTTTATCTGTAAAGCTTTTGATTTCTCCTTCAATTCTGAATGAGAGCCTTGCTGGGTAAAATAATCTTAGTTGGAGGTTTTTTCCTTTCATCATGTTACGTATATCATGCCACTCCCTTCTGACCTGCAGAGTTTCAGCTGAAAAATCTGCCAATAACCTTATCGGGGTTCCCTTGTATGTTATTTGTTTCTTTTCCGTAGCTGCTTTCATTACTACTCTTTGTGTTTAATTTTGGTCATTTTGATTAATATGTGTCTCAGGTGTTCCTCCTTGGGTTTATTTTATGTGGTACCCATCACACTTCCTGGATTTGAGTGAGTAGTTCCTTTCCCATGTTAGGGAAGTTTTCGGCTATTATCTCTTCAAGTATTTTTTCTGTCACTTTCTCTCTCTCTTCTCCTTCTGGCACCCCTATAATGTGGATGTTGGTGCGTTTAATGTTATCCCAGAGTTCTCTGAGACTCTCCTCATTTCCTTTCAATCTTTTATCTCTTTTCTCTTCTGCATTAGTGATTTCCACTAATCTGTCCTCCACCTCGCTGATTCATTCTTCTGTCTCCTGTATTCTACTGTGGGCTGCTTCTAATGAATTTTTTATTTCAGTTATTGTATTTTGCATCTCCTCTTGCTTAATTTTTATATCTTGTATTTTTTTGCTCAGTGTTTCCTGTAAATTATCAATCTTTACCTTCGGTTTATTTCCAATATCTTGCATCATCCTCAGCATCAACAGTCTAAAGTCTTTTTCTGGGAGGCTGATAATCTCATCACTGAGCTGTTTTTCTGGGTTTTTTTCCTTTCTACCTTATCTGAGTTATAGTTCTCTGTCTTTTCATTTTTATAGGTTTTTGCTGTAGTGACCTTTTTGCAGACAGTAGAGTTGTAGCCCCTCTTACTTCTGGTGTTTGCCTCCCTTGTGGCTGAAGTTGGCATGGGGGGTGCTTGCTGTAGGCTTCCTGATGGGAGGGACTGTGCCTACCCACTGGTATTGGGGTTGATTCCTATCCCTCTGGTGGGTGGGGCCTTGTCTCTGGTTGAGATTAGAGGCAGCTGTGTGCCTGAGGGGTCTTTAGGCAGCCTGTTTACTGAAGGGTGGGGCTGTGATCCCACCTGGATTATTGTTTGGCCTGGGGCTTCTCAGCGCTGATGGGAGGGGCTAGATTTTCCCAAAATGGCCACCTCCAGAGAAATGCAGGCTGATGGATGTTCCCAGGAGCTTTGCCTCCAGTGCCCTTCCCCCACAACAGGCCACAGTCACCCCGGTTTTCCCAGGAGATCTTCCAAGAACTGTAGTCGGGTTTGACCCAGATTCCTATGGAGCGTTTGCTTTGCCCTGGGAACCAGTGCATGTGTGTACTTTTCAAGAATGGGGTCTCCATTTCCCGCAGTCACATGGAGCTCCTGCACACAGGTCCCACTGGCCTTCAATGCCAGATGCTCCAGGGGCTCTTTCTCCCAGTGCCAGATCCCCAGGTGTGGGATTTTGACGTTGAGCTCAGAACTCTCATTTCTGTAGGTGAGTCTTTGTGATAAAGTTACTTTCCAGTCTGTGGGGCTTCCCACCCAGGAGATATGGGGTTGCTTATATCGTATAATCACCATTCCTACCTCTTGATGTGGTCTTCTCTTTACTGGAGTAGAATATCTTTTTGAAAGTTTCCAGTCCATTTGGTTGAAGGTTGCTCAGCATTTGGTTGTAATTTTGTTGGTTTTAGGAAAGAAGTTGAGCTCCAGTCCTTCTTTTCCACCATCTTAATCCCATCTCCTGAGTTTGCTTTTAAAGTATATTGACCTACATAACTATGTCAGTTCCTAATACACAGCATAGTGATTTGATGTTTTATACATTTCAAAATGAGCACCACAGTATGTCTAGTTTTAATATGTCACCATACAAAAAATTACAGTATTGACTATATTCCCCACACTGTACATTTCATACCTCTGACTCATTTATTTTGTAATTGCAAGTTTCTCTCTTAATCTCCCTGACCTGTTTCTCTCTCTTCCCACCCACTCTCCCCTCTGGCAACCACCTGTTTGTTCTCTGTATCTGTTACTGTTTCTATTAAGTAAGTTTGTTCATTTGTTTTGTTTTTTAGGTTTCACTTAGCATAATATCCTCTAGGTCCATCCATGTTTTTGCAAATGGCAGGATTTCATTCTTTTTTATGGCTGAGTAGGATTTCATTGTGTGTGTGTGTGTGTACAAGTACATCTTTATCCATTCACTTGTCAGTGGGCACTTACATTGCTTCCATATCTTGGCTATTATAAACAATGCTGCCATGAACACAGTGGTGCATGTATCTTTTCACATTAGTGTTTTCATCTTATTCAGATAAATGCCCAGGAGTAGAATTGCTGGATCATATGATAGTAATGTAAATTCGTGCAGCAATAGTGAGAAATATTATGGTGAATCCTTAGTTTCTTTATTTAAATATTTTTCTAGTTTTATTGAGATGTAGTTGACATATAACATTATATTAATTTTAGGTATGCAACATAATGATTTGATATATGTACATATTGTGAAATAAGTACCATAATAAGTTTAGTTAGTGTCTATCACTTCACACAGTTTTTTGTTTGTTTGTTTGTTTTGCCTTTTGAGGGCCACACCCACAGCATATGGAAGTTCCCAGGCCTAAGGTTCAAATCGGAGCTACAGCTGCTGGCCATAGCCACAGCCACATCGGATCCAAGCTGCACCTGCCACCTACACCACAGCTCGTGGCAATACCGGATCCTTAACCCATTGAGCGAGGCCAGGGATCAAAGCCGCATCCTCATCGATCCTAGTCAGGTTCTGTACTGCTGAGCCATGAAGGGAACTCCGTTTTCTTTATTTTTATTTTTATTTTTTGTCTTTTTGTTTTTTATGTAGAGCCGCACCTGCGGCATATGGAGGTTCCCAGGCTAGGGGTCTAACAGGAGCTGTAGCTGCCAGCCTTCACCACAACCACAGCAACGTGGGATCCGAGCCGCGTCTGCAACCTACACCACAGCTCACAGCAACGCTGGATCCTTAACCCACTGAGCAAGGCCAGGAATCGAACCCACAACCTCATGGTTCTTAGTCGGATTCATTAACCACTGAGTCATGAATGGAACTCCCGTTTTCTTTATTTTTAAAGTGAGTACAATAACAGTACTTCCCTTCCTGAGTTGTTTTGATGATTACCTGGCTCAGAGTAGTCAATCAATATCTGACAGGCATTTAAAATATTGTTATTATATGTAAAAGCCACTAATCACTTATATCAGATCATAAAAATATTTTGTCTTTTCATGTAGCACTTATAAAGAGCTAGGTACTCTCATTTCTCTGCAGAATTCTGATATCACTAGGTATTCTGTATTTCCTTAACTTCTTCCCATTTCTTTCTGTTTTCTATTCTTTTTTCCCCCTTGGCTGGACACCTGCCTCATTAATGTCTTTCTTCCTTTTTAATAGATGCATTTGAAGCTATAGATTTCTCTTTTCTAATTGTTTTAAAAGCAAAATAACAGATGTTGGTATTGATAACCAACATTTTCAGTTGTAAATATAACTGGTTTTTTTCTTTGATTCAAGAATTATTTGAAAATGTGATTTTTCACTTTACAAACATATAATTGGGGATCTTTAATAGTCATAATAATTTTTGAAATATGTTAAGCTTCCTTTCTGGCTTAGTGTGTGACGAGCTTTTATAAGTGTTTCTTATGTGCTTAGAAGAAAATATGTATTCTTTGTTGAGTGTGGAATTTCATTTTCATTCAGTACCTTGATTTTTTGTTAATTTGGTTTTTCATGTTTTCAGTATCCTTGTTTTGGTTTGGTTGACCAAATCTACTGCAGTGAAGATATCCCTCTCTGACTGTAGATGTGTCATTTTCATTTTAAAATTCTGCCAACTTTTTCTTTTTATATTTCTGGCTACGTTGTTTGGTCTAACTCATTCAGAATTGTTATATTTTCCTGATGAATTATTCATTTCATCATAATACAGTTATCCTCTGGATTCATTTTTGCATTAAATACTCTGCCTTAAACATATGTTTGATCTGATACTAATATAATCATTTAAGGTCTTTTTTGATTAGAATTTGCCTAGTGTGTGTGCCCAGGATTTAGAATTCTCGGGGGAAGTGCTTCTTCCAACTGCAATGCCCAGAGTTTCTCTGGCAAGTTTCCTGGTTCTCTCTCCCACAAGGCATTATCCTTTCAGATCCAGCCATTTACTAAAAGACTAGCTGCTCAGGTGTCCTAATTTATGTAAAGGCTCTCCATTCCAACCCTTTGCCACAGACAAACCTAAGGTTTCATCCTCTTTCTCCGTGAAGGCATCAAAAACCAAGCCCCACTCTTGGCAGCTTTGCTGTCAGTTTGTGTGCTTGCTGTCGTTTTGGTTTTCAGTTCTGGCCTCTGGGGATGCCTTGCAAATTCAGTTATGCATTTTAAAGAATGTTAGTTATATTTTCTTTAACGTTTTGGGGTGTTTGCGGTGTGAGTGGCAGGAGGGATGTCCAGGTCATCTAGTCTGGCAGGTTGCTAAAAATGCAGTTCCCACTTGGAGTGCTAATCCAGCCTGAGGATGGTATCCTGTTGTTGAGCAATTGTGGAAGACTTGATCGATCCTTTCTGACCTTGACATCATATGAATTAAGCAAGTGTGACGTTTGAGTGGATGCTAGATGCCTTGGTGGGGTGGTGACACTTACAAAGATCTGCCGTATTTGTATTTCCAGGCTCAGGGTCATTTTGAACTTAGGCTTCCAAAAGGACTACTCTTTAGAACACCAAATTTATATATATATATATATATATATATATATTTCAGCTTATAAATCTGAGAACATTTATAAACATATTAATAAATAGCATTAAAACCTTATTATTGCTTATTTAAGACTTTTATAAAACAATTTTATCAGAGTTATAAAACTGGTTTGGACTTAACTTTTTCAATCAAAGTTCTTTAAAAATGTCTGTAAGTATATTTCAAAATAATGCGTAAGCTAGTGGGGACCTAGCTATTATAGGTAGTCTGTACTAATAGTGCATTTAAAATACAGAATTTGGAGTTCCTGTTGTGATTCAGCAGGTTAAGGACCCAACATTGTCTCTGTGAGGATGCGAATTCGATCCCTGGTCTGGCTCAGTGGGTTAAGGATCTGGCATTGCTACAAGCTACAGCATAGTTTGAAGATCCCACTCAGATCCAGTGTTGCTGTGGCTGTGGTGTAGGCCGGCAGCTGCAGCTCTGATTCGACCCCTAGCCTGGAAATTTTCATACGCCGTAGGTGTGGCCATAAAAAGAAAAAAATTTTTAATTAAAATAAAATACAGAATATAAGGAAGAAAAGGTTTATAAATTATAACTAATGTCGTTTTCCCATAAACTAAGTGTATTATTTATATGTACGCCCCAGACCATGTTTTTACACTGTAACATCAAATGGTATTTATTTCTTTTCTGTAGTACTGCAATGTCTTATTGAATTTTATAAATGTACAGAATCCTTCAAATAATTGGAATCCAACAAAAGTTTCCTTTGAAATTTTTATTTTTCAAAATTGTTTTCTTTGAAGGTTTTTTAGAGCTTAGAGTTAGCTTTCCCCTGTGGGTATTCCTGCAGTGGCACTGAGAATAAATTCGGTCCCCAGAACATTCGTGAAATGATTAGACTCTTCATCAAAGCCAGAATGTCATGATTTTGCCACTGGAATTCTCTGTGCCCAAAATGACAAGTTCTAAAATAATGATTGTGTTTATTGATTTCTTCTCATGCACCTAAGGAAAAATTAAGTCCGTGGTCAGCCAATGACCCTTGGATTGTTGTGTCTGATAAAAGTTTTTTCTATTTATACCAACTTTACGTGTTCCTCTAGGTTACCTTCCGAACAAGAATCTATCACTGTAATATTAACAGCCAAGGCGTGATCTGCCTGGACATCCTGAAGGACAACTGGAGTCCAGCCCTCACCATCTCTAAAGTTCTTCTCTCCATCTGCTCACTTCTTACAGACTGCAATCCTGGTAAGAGTCCTTCAACCCATTATGGAATTGGTGCTACCCAAGACTTAAATGTCAGACCTTAGTAAATTGTCTACCACCACCACCACAATTACTGCTACCATTACTATTATTTTTATTACTATTGATTTTAAATTTCTATAGTATGTAACTGTGCTTTTTTTTTCAACTGGGTCTAGTCTTTTTAAAAGCCATTATTTGCCAAGAAGGAAAAAGCATAGTGTGATAAAAGTTAATGAAAGATCTTTTTAGTTGGGGAAGGGCATTTAAAGAATGCATTACATTCTGCTGCCAAATAATAATAAAAATTCAAGTTGAATAGCTTAATCTTTAATTAGCTGCCTACCAGAAGACGTTAATTTGAGAAATGTGGGCTGTTAAACTGTGACCACAACCAGGCAGCACCACACAGATGTGACCTTTTTGGCAGCTTAATAACTATGCATCCTTATAAGCTCTCAGAGCAAAAAAGCTCCTGACCTAGGAAATACTCAAAAAGTAAATGAGGAAGTTCAGCTTCCCAGGAAAGCTGAAAAGAGCTGATGGCCAAGCCTTCAAGTGGCTTGCTGGTGTGCTAACTGCTCAAAGTTCTTACTTCCTTTGCGCTCCTAGATGTGTGATGGCCTGTCTTTGACCAGCTTCTTTTAAGTAAAAGACAAAACCAACTGCCAAATTTTTACATATTTGGGTTTATTTCAGAAAACACAAAAAATCCAAAGGTTTTCATTGATGTTCTCAATGTTCTTTGAGTATTTAATTAATACTCTTTATATTTTATGAGATTCCATCTTCACTGTTCAAGAATAAACTCACTAGATAAGTGAAGTTTTAGGCAAGAGAGAAATGGCAAGTGAGAATCTAAGTTTCTCTTAGGACCCTGGCTGCTTTATAAAATGTGAAAAAATTGCAATTTTTTCATTTTTTATATGTTATTTTTCAATGATAAGAGCTTCTTTAATGAAGAAATAGAAAAGCAGAATTTAATTAAAATTTTATGTGTAGAATATATAAAACAAATTAATATTTTTAACACCGAAGAGACAATATAGTTGTGCAAGATCATTAGTAAATATTTTTTAAATTAGTTCATCCTTGACACCAGATAGTGAAGTTCAGTCATGATATATTACTTTAAAACCGAGTGACAAATACTCTGTCTTTTCAATCTCACTATTGCTATTTCAGTCAGTCCCTTTTGTCTCTTTGACTGTGTCTAACCTCATTTGGAGGTAATGTCATAAAAAGGCTTCGTGTGTGTGTGTGTGTGTGTGTGTGTGTGTGTGTGTGTGTGTGAGAGAGAGGGGGGGGGGGACTTTTGTAAATGTTGGAACATGAAACCGCATTTGCCTAGCCATGCCCCCCCCAAAAAAAAAGTACTGTTTCTGGGGGTTGCTGAAATTTGGAGGGGGGGTTGTGTTTTCGAAAGAAGAATTTTTTGAGAAATAAGTCATTTATTCAAGAAATTTTGGGTATCAGGTTATTATATGGTACGCCTTTAACTCATAGTGTTTTATGTTGGTTGTATCTAAATAAGACTGGGAACAAAAGAAAGCAAGAAACTTTTGAGACCCTACGATTTATGAGGCACTTCTGAGCACAAGATAAGAAGTCTTCCCTTCTTGTCATGGAATAGGGTGTAACTTCACACTTAGAATTCTTGGTGCCGGAGTTCCCGAATCCGACTAGGAACCATGAGGTTGAGGGTTCGATCCCTGGTCTTGCTCAGTGGGTTAAGGATCCGGCATTGCCGTGAACTGTGGTGTAGGTCGTAGACATGGCTCGGATCCCGCGTTGCTGTGGCTGTGGTGTAGGCCGGCAGCTACAGCTCCAATTCAACCCCCAGCCTGAGAACCTCCTTATGCCGCAGGTGCAGCCCTAAAAACAAACAAACAAAAAAAAATTCTTGGTGCCAAGAGGCAGTCCTTTCCCCAGTGGGAACCAAGTCAACTGCAATGGACCCATCACCCTGACCCAGTGCACACATAAGGGTCTATTCTCACTGCATGTATTCCCGCATCCCACCAAAGCCTGCCCTCAGCTGTCTCAAAGATTTCTGTTCCATAAATTAATTTTCTTTTTCTGTCTCAGAAAACTACAGATATATTCTACAAAAAAAAAAAAAAAAGTGAAATAAAAATCATCCCTGGCTAAAGCAAAATCAAATCAGTAAAAGAAGTAATTTTGAAATAGATTATGCTGTTGAAAGTATATTGGTGTTCCTTTAAGTTACACCAATAAGAGAGAGCCTATCCCATAGAAGGACAGAATACTGTTTGTGAAAATACATGGTAACAAACTAAATGTTCCTACTTTAACACAGGTAAAGAAGTTTTCTAATTGGCACATTATTTATATAGATGTTTACACTACTAGAGTCTTAAAAAAAGTTAAGTCAAAATGTCCTTCCTCTTGTTTAATACAGTTCACACTGTTTTCTAATACTCTTCCTTCCAACCTCTGTCGGTTTTTCTCCCTAGATTTATGTTAAACTTCAATCTAACCTATTTTCAGATGATCACAAATGTAAGTTTGATAGATTATAAATAAAGATATTCTACCCTGAATCTGCCAACCTGTTTTAGCACCAGAGATGCAGTCAGCGCAGAGGTAGGCTTTGCCTGAAGGTACAGATGTAGCAAAATGCTCCCACTCTTATCCCTACATGAACTGGTCATTTTAAATCTTTTTCCATACTTTTCTCGTAATTTACGTTTGTCCTAAGAATATTGGGCCCATTCAGAAACAGCTGTTTTGCATCTCATAGTGGGGCCACACACCCTTTCAGCTGTAGATTTAAAAACCAGCTCCACTGTTCATCACTTGTACCAGCAATTTAACTTTCCTTGGCCTCGGTTTCTTCCACAAAACAGAGATTATCACCAGCCCTACCTACATCACAGGATCCCGGTGAGTTTCAAATGAGAGGGTGTATGTGAAAGCCCTTTGCAAATGTAATGGATTGCTATTGGTGTCATTCCCCAGAGTACTGAGGACTCCAGGTGGGCACACATTAGGTGGCCAAAAAGCACCTGCTCAGCTGAAGATCTCTAACACCGCCTCCTCGGCACTGACACTCTTGGTTTTATAATCTGAAAGAATCTGAATTCTGAATGAGTGATCCCTGCCATATTACCCCCCGGGAAGGATTTTTCTCTTGTTTGGTAAATGTCCACCCTTGACCAGGAGTGGATGGTGCACCAGTCCATTCCCAGCTCTGTGGTCTGGGCAGCTCTAGCGCTGGCCTCGGTAGTGCTGTTCACACTTCTCAGGGGCATTGATCAGGCCTGACGTGCCGCTCTGCTTCGTCCACCAGAGCTGGCTGCCACCGTTCGGCTGGGACACTGCTGGGGAACAGAGCTGCAGCCAAGAGGAGTGGGGTCAGTAGGCTCAAAACATCAGCACCAGCCTCCCAGACCCCCTGTCCGTGGTCCTGCTTGGTGAACATGATTTAACTCAGGAATTGCTGAGGTTTAGAGAACTAAAAAAACTTCCATCTTTCATGGGATGCTCTGATTTTTTTTTTTTTTTTTCCTTTTTAGGGCCTTACCGGTGGCCTATGGAGGTTCCCAGGCTAGAGTTCGAATCAGAGTTGTAGCCACCAGCCTACACCACAGCCACAGCAACGCCAGAGCCAAGCCATGTCTGCGACCTACACCACAGCTCACGGCAACACCGGATCCTTAATCCACTGAGCGAGGCCAGGGATCGAACCTGCATCCTCATGGCTACTAGTCAGATTCGTTTCTGCTGAGCCACAGTGCGAACTCTGGGATGATCTGATTTATAAACACTCTCTTCTCAAGCATATACAAAATTTAAGCTCTCGTCTATTTGATTTCATCTTTTGAAGTTTGTTTTTGCTATTTTGTGGTTGTCTTTTAAAACTCCTAGATGTTTTATATTCTTTCTATGAAATCTCTTTATTATTTAAAATTTGCCTATATTATGGTCTTTGGGCATTAAATAATGAGTATTTTCCCTCATACAAAATGAGCTATCCTGAGGACACTGACAATTATGAGATTGAACAAGGAGGCCAACAGTTTTCCTGTCCCAGAAGCTTTATTGAGGTCATGTCCGGAAATACTACTACTCTTTTTTTCATAAATCTGCCTGTCTTCTGGCATTATTTCACTAGTCTCAGTTCTTCTTTGTACTCTACTGCTCTTGCTTTCTAAAGGTTATGCACTTGTTTGATTCTGAAATGTGATTCTCTTACTCTGTCATTAAAAAAACTCACCCCCCAATATGGAATTCTTATTCGATAATTGGAAATTTGAAAACCGAGTATTTGATATTGAGGAATTATAGCCAGAAATTTTGAGGTGTAGTGAAATTGACCTGTGATTATGAGTTTTTGAATCTGTCCTTGCCTTTTAGGGATACACCTGAGTTATTAGCCAGTGAACCCTGTGTTCCATTCCTCTGTCATCGACTTCAGACTATAGGCTGCCTGAGGTGCAGCCTGGACTAGCCGGGTCCTGCATTCGTAAACAGCCACAAGGACCTTGTCCACCACTTTTCAAGCAGGTGGAACTACCCAGGCCAGGTCCCATGAAGATGCCCTGAGTGCACCCATAGACATCACATTCCGCTTGCAGGAACGCACCTCCACCCCATCATCTTGCACATAAAAGCCAGGGATCGGTTACTCCCAGTCTTAGAATGATGCAGACCTTCATTAGAACAACAAGTAAGCTAAGAATGACAGCTCATTAGCCCTCAGCCTTACACAGTGATTAAGCCGAGCGTGCACACGGCTGCAGTTTGTGGGTAAGGGCGTTATGCCTCTCACGGGGAAATGAAGGGAGGTCTGCTCCCTGGGGCCCTTTGATCCTGTTCCAGTGACCACCCTTCCTCCAATGTCACAGCCCTTTGTTGCGGATCTTTTCAACAGCTAATACAATCCTTATCCATCTGTTGCCTCAGATCCCTTAACTTTGTTATTAACTGCTTGTCTTTGACCAGGTTATGATTACATAGTATACGGTGTCACTGTTAGATATTAAAAGTGTTCTAATTGATAGTGACTGCGGAGGGGTGTGGGGACCATAAAATAGGATTAATTATTTCAGCACAGGTATAATTGTGTGGATTAATTACCCTAAGTTTGTGAGCTTTTAGACTGATGAAAGGTATGTAAGTAGAATTTAAGAGGGTTCTACTGCATACCACAGCATCACCAGCCTTGCTTCTACACGCCCTGTTCTAATACTACGTGAAAACAAGTTATTTAATTGAAATTTAGGGAAAGCTCTTCAAACGGTAAGCCTACCTGTTTTTAAAGCAGGCTATTTTAGCAGGAATACCAAAAAAGACAAGTTTATTTTTCTAAAACAGACCTTACGGGTGGCTCTGTAGACATCCGTTTTCTTCTGGTGCCTATGACTTCTTTTTAAAAGTGAGGAACTTATTAGGTAGCAATATGTAGTATAACATACAGCTAATAACTTCATCCTGTTTTTTTATGAGGAATTGATTTATCTTCTAGAATATTACATGCTGAGCTCCAAAAAAAAAATATTTTTTTTTTTTTAGTCGCCCCTTGGCATATGGAGTTCCCAGGCCAGGGATCAGATCCGGGCTGTGGTTACGACCTCCGCCACAGCTGCAGCAACCTATGCCAGATCCTTTAACCCACTCTGCTGGCCGGGGATCAGACCTGCATCTTGGCACTGCAGAGATGCCACCGATGGTGTTGTGCCACAGCAACGGGATCCTAATCAGAACTTCCAGATATGAATGTGGATAGACTGTAATTTGTGGTTATGGCACCTTATATAAGAAAAAGAAAGCTGTAGTTAATTAATCTACCTGTTATTTTAAATATCAGGAGAATAAATAAAATCCAGAAATTGTGTAGAGAAAGGACTTTTGAGTTCTAGGTCGGTGTTAACTGTGACGTCCTGGGACCCTGCCCCTCCTGCGCCACAGGTGCCCGTAGGCACCTCAGTTCAGTTTGGAAATACGCTATTGATGGTGTGGAGGTTCTAGAACAACTGAGGCTTCATTGAGAAGAGTAAATAAAACCAGATAATACGCATCTTAAGGAAAAGAACACTTCAGTTTTGTTAATTCAAGAAGTTTCCCAGAAATAGTCCTATACCATTGTAAGTTAAGGGGGGGGGGGGGAACCAGAAAATAGCAATTCTGAGATGTACCTTGACCTGTGTTTTTAATCAGTGTGACTTCTAATAGTTACCTTACAAGGGATACTGGTATATAATAATGAATCTTAAAGATCCAGTTGTATATACCACTTTATTAAAGGATGAACTTCTAGGAAATACAGAATGGTAAAGGAAAGTTAAAATTACCTGATCATGGGTTTAGACTTGGGATCGCCATGTCACGAAACAAGTGAAAAGTATTCCTCTTTGAGTCAAAGAGTTGCCAGGAAAGTATCAGGGACTTTTTCTGTTTCTGCTTTGCGTAGGCAAGTCTGTATATAGTGTAACCATCACGTCGCTATCTTTCCTGAATATCCCATGTGTCTGGGTTAAAAACAACCTTAAGCTGTTTATTAATCTTTGATAGGTCATTATCCGGAAACACTGACCTTCAAGCTTGATTGCCCTCATAATTACGTATATCCCCTTAGGAGGTTTGGTTCTGTTAAAGGCAGTAAAACTAGACGTTACCATATGTGTTGCTATAAGATGAGAAGCACTGAAAACTTAGCCTGTAAAGTTTCACCTTCTTATCCTAACTGAAGAAAAGACCGGTTGGGGAAACTGTTCCCCTTGGTAAAGATGAAAATACAGCCTTGTATTTATCATCCTCCTGTTTGTTTTTCTGGTCCATTTCCTTACCTCTGACCTAGGGAATAACTGTGACCAGGCAGGAGCTGTGCTCCCGCATCCCTAAAGCAGGAAGATGAACCCTGCGGTGGCAGGAGTTCTGCCTCTGTGTCTTTTTGGACACTCATCCTTTGTAACGATTCTGACGGGGGTGCCCAAGGGCAACGTGTTCAGTAAAAATATCACCATTTCAGTAAAATTAAGAGAAGTTCAGCCAGATTAGTAATTTTTTTAATGAATTGTAGGAAATTTTAAATGAGCGAAGACCTACTACTTTTAAGCACATGTAGAAAACCTCAGTAACGTGTTTAAAACAGATGCCCCGTTGTCCCCGCTTTACCAGGGACAGGGATGAAAGTGGGGTTTTCACAGTCACAAAAATAGAATGGTTGTAATGAACCCTGACAGATCCTTCACCTAATACAGATGCAGAACTCACCTTTGTTCAGGTAGTTTTACAGGTTGGCAAGGGCTTTTTTTTTTTTTTTTTTTGACAGGCTAACTAGTCTCAGGTAATACTGCTCTACATCATTAATTTTCATGGCAGCCCTTTTTAAAAGAGACGTTGCAGTCAACTTCAGCACAGGTTATTGCATCAGAATTATTAGTATTTGTTACTGAAGGGTGCAGTCTGTGTTGCTGTGGCAGGTAGGCCACCTTTTTTTTTTAAGGAGAAATGAAGATAAACTATTTAAATAATACATGTTTGAAACTGTTGCAATTTCAACATTAGAACTGTGTTCTAATATGGAAATTTTAGCGTTCTGAAGCAACATTATAAAACTCCTCTAGGAGGTCCCTGGTGGCCTAACGGTTAAGGATCTGGTGTTGTCACTGCTGTGGCTCGGGTCTGATCCCCCGCCCAGGAACTTCCCTATGCCATGGGTATGGCCAAAATAAGTAAAATAAAATATAAAGAAATAAATAAAGCTCCTCCAGTTGTCCAGAAATATACTTGTGTGGACAGAACGGACAATTGATTAATATTTTGCCTTCTTAATTGGGAGATTTGAGGTCATATTATCTTAGGAGAAATATCATAATTACGAAAATTTGAAGACTTAACATAACCCTACCAATGTCTGGCGGCAGCAGTTATCTTTTCTTTACTTTCTGACTCAGCCTTCCATTCAGTGTCTGGCCTGGGCAAGGTGCGGTCAGTAACGACACCAGGAAAACTTATTTTATTTTTTATTTTTTTGCTTTTTTAGGGCCACACCCGTGGCATATGGAGTTTCACAGGCTAGTGGTCGAATTGGAGATATAAGCTTCCAGCCTACACCTCAGCCACAGCACCGCAGGATCCAAGCCACGGAACCTGCATCCTCATGAATACTAGTCGGATTCATTTCCACTGCGTCACGATGGGAACTCCCAATAATTCTTATTTGAAAAAGAAGATGCTTCTAACATGTCAGACTCCTTTTTCCTACACAATAGCAATAGCTTCTTTCTCTTTTTCTTCTCCTTATATTTGTCCTTTAAGAAATCTTGACACCTAACGCTTATTATGGGGTATTGAATTTCTGGTTGTACCATATTGGTGAAGAATTTGCTTGATTAGCAGTATAGGAATTCCTTTAAACCACGGGTGTATCTCTTTCTATACCAGGTGTGTCCCAGGGAAAAAAAATATAAATCAAAATATTTATTTCAAAATATTTAGATGTCGTTGCAGAACTGTCTGCTTAAGAGCATCCTATGGAGAAACCGAGTGAAGCATTTTTAAACTTGAATAATGAATGCCCCCATTTATTTTTCCATAATAATATGTGTTTTTCCCCCTAATTCAGCACTGCCTTTCCTGTGAGGGCATTTTCCCAAATAAGTCATATTGTTTGCGATACTCAAGTGCCTAAGCCAGCCAACAAAAGCCTGTCCAGCTGTGTGCCTGTGCGTGAGTGTAGGCGGGACCTGTGGAGGCAGCCTCACATCCACGAAGAACATTGTGGCCACAGGTGTATTCCTAGGACTGACTTTTTGTGCAGCCTGGCTCCCACGATGGAAACAAGTTCATACATAGTCTAAAAACACAAAGGAAAATTAGGATGAATGGAGGCACAAGGAGGTCTCTTTATAGCCTATCTGATAGCTTTGGATGCCAGCGTTAGGGTTTTACAAGAAAAACTCTAGGAGTTCCTGTCGTGGCTCAGTGATTAACAAATCCGACTAGGAACCATTAGGTTGCGGGTTCGATCCCTGGCCTTGCTCAGTGGGGTTAAGGATCCGGCGTTGCCGTGAGCTGTGGTGTAGGTTGCAGACGCGACTCGGATCCCGCGTTGCTGTGGCTGTGGCGAAGGCCAGCGGCTACAGCTCCTGTTAGACCCCTAGCCTGGGAACCTCCATATGCCGCGGGTGCGGCTCTAGAAAAAGGCAAAAAGATAAGAAAAAGAAAAACTCTAGAATGAGTTTCTCATTCTTTAAAATTACTCCTCTTTCCTTTGTAGTCACATTTTTTTTTTCCGGTCATCTGGTCACACAGCACTAATTTAATGGCTACAGTGCATGAATAAAGAACCCGGCTTCATCCGGGCAAAGACACATAAGTGCCAGCCACCCCTGGTCCTCTGGGAGATGTGCCTTTACCTGGGGAATATGTACAGTTTTTATCTAGACAAGGGCCACGTAGGGCTGAAGTATTGTTAACTTCAGCGTTGTTCAGTGTAGTTCTGTGTCTGCAGAGACCGAATCCTTTCAGAGGGGTCCCATTCAAACTACTGTGGATAGCTTAGAGTTGGCTGATCACATCCAAGTTCAAAAGAGCATGTGCCCAATTTGGTAAAAGTTTTTAAGTGAAACATTACTGTTGGGAGGGTGGGTTTTCTCTTTTGTTTAATTCTCTGGAAAGGTGATTTGAAGTTGCAGTCATTGCATGGAGAACAGACTGGTGGTTGCCAAGAGGGAGGGGGAGGGAGGGGGACGGGCTGGGAATTTGGGGTTAATAGATGCAAACTATTGCCTTTGAAATGGATAAGCAATGGGAACCTGCTGTATAGCACTGGGAGCTATGTCTGGCCACCTGTAATGGAACATGATAATGTGAGAAAAAAGAATGTGTACATATAAAAAATAATAATAATAAAATGGTTTTTTTCAGTAGTGAAAAAAAAAGGAAGAAGCAGTTAGTCTTGTGAAAGAGCACACAGAATAAAGACTTATAGGGTGGAAAAAAATAATAAAAATAAAGTTGCAGTCACTATAACAAGGCAAAGAAGACTTTGATTTACATACTCAAGTTGCATTTGGGGAGCACAGCTCAGCCACATGTATATTCCTAGTGTTCGTGGTAGAAGAGGATATCTTAGGTGAAAAAACAAAGGGTTCTGGATGTATGTATTCCTTGATTATGTATCTGTAGTGGCCTTTTTCCAGCATGGATTTTTCTCTCATAAAAGTAATGCACACTTGTTAAATTTGTCTTAAATCAGCCATCCTTTAAAGATAAGTATTTGATTTTCCTGTAAGTCTCTTTGCTCTGCAAACTCCAATTCGATATAAAGTACGTCATTTAAATTTGTCTCATTAGGAGTTCCCATCGTGGCTCAGCGGAAACGATCTGACTAGTATCCATGAGGACACGGGTTCTATCCCTGGCCTCACTGAGTGGGTTAAGGATCTGGAATCGCAGTGAGCTGTGGTGTAGGTCACAGACGTGGCTCAGATCTGACATTACTGTAGCCAGCAGCTCTAGCTCTGATTCGACCCCTAGCCCGGGGACTTCCATATGCCACGGCTGCGGCCCTAAAAGGACAAAAATTTAAAAATAATTTAAAAATTAAGTAAATAAATTTGTCTCATTATAATCTGGGGTAAATTTAGACATACCAACCTCACCTTCCAGCCCTGGCTTTGACCTCCTTCTACTTAGCATTCCTGGTGCATATTCTTTGTCCCTTAATTAATATAAATCTAGTCGTGGATAAGCCGTTGCTACAGATTTTGTTATAAAGTCTGTTGCTGTCCCTACAATAATAACCTCTGATTTTCAGTTAGGAAGTTGATCTCATTAAAAAGTTGCTGTATATGTTAACTCCAGATGGAAATTCTCTTCAGTTTACTTTTCAGAAACTGTCACTTGGGGGTTTTCCTTTTTAGACGTCAGCAGTGATCTATTTTTTGTTTAAAGAAACACTGAGGAAATGCTGTGGTGGTCCAGATCAGTCCTTGACAATTTCTACGCTCTCCCAAAACTGAAGTCTTCCTCCACTAAAATCAATTAATGAATGTATTTCTTAGTGATAAAATTTAGTAAATTGTCTGTTTTTGAGGTCTTTTTCTCCCCCCTAAATTACCTTTAGATCTTTGACATCTCATGTTCTTTTGAAAACTGGGTAAAGCTGTTGAAATATCTCTTCTGTTGTCCGTGAAAGACTATGAAAACACAAATAAATTGAACGGTGAAGCAGACCCTCAGTATAAATAAAAACCACCTTTATTCACAGAAAAATGTATGTTTTACTCAAAACTCCTTATCCAGAGAATGACTCAAAGACTGTCTTTCCCTTACTTGAGGAATTTCTGAAGAGTCAAGAACACTTAGGCTAAATTTTAATTAACTTTTTCTATTCTTTCTTAAATGAAGATAATTAAAAGATAAAGATTATAACAGTGAAAAGGCACGCATTAATTCTCCACAATCTAGAGTGAAACGAGGTTTTTTGTTTTTTGTTTTAAGTGATAGGGAAAGACTTAGGCAAGACTTAAATATTTTAGGTCAAAGGTCTTCCCTGTCCCTTAGATAACCTCTCCCAGCATTTTGTTGTTGTGGTTGTTGTTTTTACAGTTTAGGGCCAGTAATGAATTTCTCATTCTTTAAAATTAGTCCTCTTTCCTTTGTAGTCACATTTTTTTTTTTTACTTTGATCATCTGGTGACACAGCACTAATTTAATGCTTTACTGCACATTTACTGCATTAACCCTTATAGTTAGTGTTCTTGCTAAATATACCTGCTTCCTTTCTATACATTTTCTTTATTATGACTTCTGTTTCTGTTACTGTTTTATTGAGCATAAGTATTTTATTGTGAGCTGTTTCACTCTTTTTTTTGGCAAAGTGAGGCATCTAATAAGAGTTTGAAGTTTTGCTTGGGGTAGGTCCAAGGGGCACATTTTGTAACGACCCAGCACTCACGTGTGGATTTATTTACAGCTTTTCTAAGCAGTTTTGTTCCAACAACAACACTTAGTTTTCCTGTCTGTTGTCCAGCTGATCTGTGGGTCTCTGGGTCTCCACACACTCTGAAAGGCTTCCGGTGTTATTTCCACTCAAGGATTTACCCCAGGTGTTTTTTTTCTATCACTTAGAAGGGGTAGAAATGATGAGATTATTAAGGAACTCACTATCGATCATTCTCTTCTGTCTTCAGGGCAGTTTTGGAACTCCTAAGTGCTGTTTCCTGGTTGGTTAATTTGTTCTGCAATTTAGATCCCGTCCCTACTCAGCCCTCATCTATAATGTGCTGGTATGTTAATGCAGTAGATTGGTTACTGAGAGATGGAATCACTCTAACGATAGTTATTGTCAGAAACACTGTACCTGGTTTACAGATGATATTAGCACAGATCCTTCTAAATTTAAAAAGTGAATACATTTAAAAAATGTGATAACAGCAGGAAACACCCTCCAGGATGTTGACACCACCCACCCCACCCCACCCCACCCCGGAGGCTTTGGGCCCCTGATCACTTTTCTCTCTGTACAAGTCCCCACGTGGTTGTCACCTTCCCCTTTCGGGGGACCTTTCATAGAGGCCCACCGCCTGAGACCACCCCAGCAGCACCAAGGGGGCCCCTCTGCGATCACACTGCCTTTTTAAAAAACTAATTTTATTGAAGTATAGTTGATTTATGTGTTGTGTTAATTTCTGCTGGCAGTACATGTGTCTTTTTGAGTCATGGTTTCTGCTGGATAGATGCCCAGGAGTGGGATTGCTGGATCAAATGGTAATTCTATTTTGAGTTTTCTGAGGAATCTCCATACTGTTTTCCACAGTGGCTGCACCAATTTGCATTCCCACCAACAGTGTAATAGGGTTCCTTTTTCTCCACACCCTCTCCAGCACTTATTGTTT
>PVHT021183699.1:10746225-10799105 GCA_004024745.2 Catagonus wagneri
GTTTTGGTAAGGAAGTGTTGCCTCAGCTCCTCTTGGCCGTATGAAGGTGACTCCCCGGGGGCAGCCTCTTCGGAACAGGAGCGTAGGGTCCGGTATCCTCCTCCATCCACTGGGCATCAGGAAAAAAAATACATAACCTTTCGTTCCTATTGTGGTCTTCTTAATAAATAATTAGGATGCTTTTGCAGAAGTTTTCATTTCTACTTCATGTGTATATTTATATATATATATATAAAATATTTATATATATATATATGTTGTTGGGTTGGTTTTTTTTTGGGGGGGGGCTTTTTTTATTCCACACCCGCAATATATGGAAGTTCCCAGGCTAGGGGTTGAATCAGAGCTGCAGCTCCCAGCCTGCAAATCCACAGCCACAACAACGCGGGACCCGAGCCATGTCTGTGACCTACACCATAGCTCACAGCAACACCGATCCTTAACCCACTGAGCAAGGCCAGGGATCAAACCTACAATCTCATGGTTACTAGTTGAGTTCGTTTCCACTGCACCACAACAGGAACCCCAATATGTTTATCTTAATGTATCGGCCCAGTGACACACATTGTCATCATAGTGATCAACCAGAAGATAGAATGGAAATTTTTTTTAACACCAAGAAGATTCTTAAATGGCTATGACATTTTCTTTGTAAATGTTCCCTAGTCTAACATTCTTTAAATAGTTATACAGGCAGAAGGTGTTACGCAATTTAAATAGTCAAATAAATGACGGTATTATTATCCCCATGCTCTCCTCTCACCCCCTGAGAATCTATTTACAGCGTAGACTTTCTATTTGTGGCCCGAGAGAAAAAACTTACATCTGACTTCATGCCTTAATTATGAATCCACATGACCAGAGGTGGGTTTTCACCAACCACTGTTTGATGATTTCAGTCCCAGGGGAAATGTTTTTGTGTTGGGAGGAAGCTTAGACCAGGGTCTTAGTAAATCTTGCTTCGTACCCAGGTGTGAAGGCTGCGTGTGCTGCCGCATCTGAACCGAAGCTGATCCTTAGGCATCTCCCAGGGACCCTGGTCACGCAGGGTTGTCACTGGACTTGAGGGGGGGAAAAATGTACTCTGCGTTTTCTCTGGGGAAGCCCTGAAAACTGCCTGTCAAGCAAGAATCACCATCCAGGAGTTCCCATTGTGGCTCAGTGGTTAACGAAACCGACTAGTATCCATGAGGTTGCGGGTTCGATCCCTGGCCTCGCTCAGTGGGTTAAGGATCCAGCGTTGCCGTGAGCTGTGGTGTAGGTTGCAGACGCAGCTCGGATCCCGCGTTGCTGTGGCTGTGGCGAAGGCTGGCGGCTACAGCTCCTGTTAGACCCCTAGCCTGGGAACCTCCATATGCCGCGGGTGCGGCCCTAGATAAGGCAAAAAGACAAAAAGAAAAAAAAGAATCACCATCCAACTACATCTGAATGTGCTTAATGCCTCTGAATCGCACACTTAAAAATGGTTAAAATGGTCCATTTTATATTACGTATATTTTACCAAAGTTAAAAAAAAAAATTTAAAGAAACACCGTCCACTTTCTAAAAGCAGCTCCCTAGAGACACCAAACAACTTAGCGTAAAGGTTAACCTGTCCAGTGACAGTCTGACCCAGGTCTGAGAGACAACAAAGAGATATTGAGAAGCCCTTTCTGCCACTGCAGCTGAAATGGAATGAATCCCGCAGCATGAACACCGAGTGACAGTGAGGGGACCAGTGAAGTTGGCGGTGAGGTTGACTTGTCTTCTTTTGCCAGGTTTGGTGATGGTTATGGTAGTGGAAATGGTAGTAAAAACAGTTACTACCAGTCCCTATTGTGCTCAGGAGGCCAGTTTTGAGCCTACTGAGTCCCAGCCAGTGTATTCAGTGCCTTTCATTCTTTTTTGTTTTCAATTTTTTCATTTTTTATACAATTTTTAAACTTTCCATTAAATCGTCCATTTATATAGTTATTACAAAATATTGGCTATATTCATCAGGTTGTACATACGTCCTTGAGCCTGCCCCCAGTAGTTTGTACCTCACCCTCTGTTGACAAGAATGTGGAGACAAGGGAACTTTTGTGCACTGTTGGTAGGAATGTAAATTTGGTGCAGCCACTGTGGGAAACAGCATGGAGGTTCCTCAAAAAACTAAAACTAAAACTACCCTATGATCCAGCAGTTCTACTCCTAGGTATATATATGAAAAAAAAAAAAAGCACTAATTCAAAAAGAGACCATCACCCCAATGTTCATAGCAGCATTATTTACAATTGCCAAGATAAGGAAGCAACCTAAGTGTCCTTTTCTTGTTTAATCCTCTTATCTACTCTGTGGCCTGGGCACTAGTATTACCTGCTCTTGGCAGATAAAGAAACAGACTCAGGATGGGGCCTTCATAGCCAAACACACCTGAAAGGGGAACTTCCACAGCTCGGTCCCCCATCCTGCCACCTGCTACAGACCGAGGGCCTGTGCTTCTTTGAAACCCCCAAATTCAAAGGACCCTGGTGATCTGTACAAAGAGAGTATGAGGAGGAAGAGAAGAATTCAGTGTGCCCCAGATCCCAGAAGCTGTGTTACAACCAGTCCCCCTTAAACATGAAGTTGTTATCATCTGACTTATTCATCACAAGAGCCCTGATAAAATTGGGTATATCACGCTCAGAATCTCCAGGAACATCATTTCAGTTGTAGGCTCAGGACTGGCCAGCTTGGAGTGGCCGAGAGGAAGCTACCTTCATTCTGAAGTACCTCGGAGCCTTCGTGCAAACGGGGGTGATGTATAAATGCTCGCTGCATATGTTCTGCGCAGCATCCAATTTTTTCTCAGCAGTATATCTGCCAGTGTTGACATCTGCGGATGTCACGGTTCTAGGATCTTTTTCCACGACCCCTCTAGCAACAGGATGACTTGCCCCTGGCATTGTAACAGCACCTGCAAGTCTCTCTGTGAACGAATGTCCAGGGGTTAGCACTCTTTTCAAATTATTGTTCATCTACACCAGTCCTCTTCAAAAGTATTCCATTTACATACTCCCTTCACACACAGGATGCTCACAGGCCTCTAAATGTCAAATAGTTTTCCTGGGCAGTTTAGTCATTTTAAATTGGCCTATTAATAAATAGCCATTCCAGTTATTATTAATTGCTGTAATTGTAAAGAATCTTTGGTTCAACAGATAGTTATTTTTAGTGTCAAAGGTGGAGGGCAGTGTACTAGGCACTGCGAGGGATTCTACAAGGGCTGATCGTTGCCACCACTACTACTTCCAGCCACCTCGGGTATAGCGGCGGCGGGGGGTGGGGGGACATACAGAAATAGTGTGCTGTCTCATTAGACTTGGAGAGGGAGTGGTTGAAGAGGCTGGGGGAGGATTATCCTGAGAGAGTAAAGGATAAGGAAATGTGAGCATGAGGCACGAGGACGTGAGGAGGATGACTGACTGCGGGGCTGGCTTGATGGGAAAGGATGATGGAGACAGGAAACTTGGCTTGCCATCACCGGCCCCCGAGCACAGGAAGAGCAGCCTCCAAGGCTGTGCCGTGAACTGAGCTGTGTCCCTCCCCACCCCAACTCCTATGTGGAAGCCCTGCTGTGACTATATTTGGAGATGCAGCCCAGATGTTCCCATCATGGCGCAGCAGAAATGAATCCGACTAGGAACCATGAGGTTGCAGGTTTGATCCCTGGCCTCGCTCAGTGGGTTAAGGATCCAGCGTTGCGTGAGCTGTGGTGTAGGTTGCAGACGCGGCTCAGATCCCACGTTGCTGTGGCTGTGGTGTAGGCCGGCAGCTGTAGCTCCGATTAGACCCCCAGCCTGGGAACCTCCATATGCCACAGGTGTGGCCCTAAAAAAAAAAAAAAATACCTCTGGAGATGCAGCCCATAAGGAGGTAATTAAGGCTAACTGAGGTCATGAAGATGGAGCCCTGATCCTGCAGGGTTAGTGACCTTATTAGGCATCAGAGAGCTCCCTCTTTCCCACCCTGCTACGTGAGGACTCAGGGAGAAGGTGGCTGTCCACAGCCAGGAGGAGAACCCTCCCTGGAAACTGAGTTGGATTTCCAGCCCAAAGCTGTGAGAAGTAAATTTCTGTGGTTTCAGACACCCAGTCTGTGGCATTCTGTTAGGGCAGCCTGAGCCGACCAGTACAAGGCGTATACAGAGTTTCCATCCGAATCTTGGTAGACATACACTGCACCATGAACCAGTTCCCAGGGGACGAGACCTGAATTTCCTCAATTTACTGTGAACACCACACACTACCCACTGGCCTCAAACAAGAAGGTGGTGTTTATTTTATTTTAAATTGTAGACCTAAGGGTGAGAATTACCTGCCTGCTCCCAGCAGGTGCCCAGCATGAGAAAAGGCTCATGGTGAACATCTGCTTAACTGAATTAAGATGTCACCATTATGGAGACCCAAGGTCAAGACGCACACACAAGGAAAGCCGCCAGGAGAGGTGTGGGGTTTGGACTCTCTTCTCCAAGAGCTCCCTGAGAGGAAGCAGCCCAGAGCACGTGCCCTCGTGGGGGCACTGCCACCCACCCTGCAGCTCAGTGCCTGCACTGGAACCAGCATCTGGGCTCTCTTCCTTACAAAGAGAGTCTGGATCACTGTTTGCTATTTACAATAGCTTTTTTACAAATTGCACTTTTGTACTTTTATGAATGTAAGGTGTGGTGGCATCTCGATGAGCTGGCCTCATCTCTCCATCACTGTTTACCATGTGAGTGCACACCCAATCTAAAATGCTCTCCAGCGACCACTCAAGGCTGTGGACGTGCAGCCATGGCCATAAATCATCCCGAGAAACACTGACCTCTAGATGGGCTAAAATTCTAGAAGCCTGCGTTCCTCCATTTCCTGATGTTTTCAGCCAGTCTTTTAACTACCAAAGCATTTAATGTTGCCATAAGAGTCAGACATCTTATAGCAAAAATGAATTTTCCAAATTGTATTCATGGTATTTTCCATTAATATAAAATTTAAAATTTTAAATGTAAGGGAAAACAGTTATTTATTTTCTGGATTTTAATAGATATCTTGTTGATTTATAATCACCTTGATTATATCCACCCTAGGGGTCTTACAGGTCAAAGTTGATTTCAGAAGGGAAAAAAAAATGTTCTCTTTTTGTTTCAGTCTTAAAGTTAGTGCATGGATGAAGGTAACAAAATCAATTAATTACTTGACATGTGTCCGTTGTTAACCTAGCTCAGAATGCTCTCTACATTTCCTTTTTAAGGAATGGTAGAAACCTTTGGTCACACTTTAGTAAAACAAAATGCTGGGTCAGGAAGCGATAATATTCATTCTGGTCCTTGCTCTCCTCTTTGGGATGCTGGCGGGGAAAGAAAGGATAAACAGACCTGGTAATTGTGTGGGGGCGGGGGGAAGAAGCAGCAGTAGCAATAATATTAGAAATGTTATATTTATAACCCTTCTAGGAAAAAAAAGGGGTAACTGCAAAGAAACATGACCTGTGGAGGTCTCCACACAAGCATGACCAATGGGCATAGTTTCCCATCACGGATCAGTCGTCTACGTTTTTTCAGTTTCTTGGCAAAAGTACTTCAGAGTACCTCAGTGTGCTGGTCGCCATAACCATCGGACCTTTGTTTTGGTCAGTGTTTTTTTAATTGCCCATTCACATGAGCAAACTGACATAGCTCTTAAAGTGAATTGTTCACCAACCATTCAGAATTGGACATTTGTTTCTGGAGGAAAAGTTTTGGTTTTCTAAATGCCTCTGTTCTGTTCTTTTTTTTTTTCCCCCAATCATTGACAGTAGTCCTTTGGATGTTTTAGACATCAAAAGTACATTCTCAAAGCTGTACCAGACAAGACAAGGCTCAAAAATAGACAAGGAAAGAAAGCAGATTAGAATTGACATTATGTCAGTGTTAAAATCCAGCCAATCCTAGATTTAAGATAAGACCAGTATTATGTACATTCATCATTTTATATGAGGTTAAAGATTTACCTTTAAAATATGCAGTGCACACTTATCTGAGAATGTTATCCTTTATGCCACTTCAATGACTCTAGCCATGTATATCTCAGGAATCCAGCATTTCTTCCTCTCTGCCATTCAAATTTATATTTTACATCAACTCATAAAAATCCTAACAATTTTAAAACAAATGCTGACATTCTCTGATTCTGAAGTAGCACAAACAGAATTGCTATGTTCTATAAAATCGTTCCTTTCTTTACCTCTCAGTTATGTAGTTCACACAGTTGATGAGTCTCAACTTCCTAATCACTCCGTCCGTTTTCCTAAGACAAAGAGCACAGCAGACCTCATCTGTAACTTTTTTCAAAGGGAAGTTCTCAATTTACTAGCAAGTTAGTCTGTTTCTGTATTTCTCCACCCTCTAGTCTGCAAACTAGAGGCTTACATAGCCTTCCCTGGCGTTTACAGGGATCTGACAAATTCCATTAGAAAGTCAATCTAGCTTTTTGTTTCTCTTGACATCAGCACAGTAGGTCAGCCTGTGTCTGAGCGGAGCCTGTCAAAATGGCTGTCTTGCTGCATTTCTCACTGTTGTTCTCTGGTGATAACCCTTGAAGGTCATATTATAGATCGTCTTATCAAAGGCGTGTCAACAATAGTAGCTGGGAAAGAACTGGTTCCGCCTAACAAGATATGTTCTCCAGAGCCACTAACAGCTTGATGCCCGGACAAAACCCAGCTGCCTAAGTACTTCACCTTGACTTCAGGCTGGTCTCAGACTCACCATGTCTGATCTGCACATTCATTCTCAGACCTCAAAAGTACATTGCTTAATAGCTTTTATTCTCTGACTAGAGGATGAAAGCCCAGATAGACGCAAGTATGCAAACAGTATTTTGCTTTAGTATTGCCACTGCCCTGCCTCACACTTTTATACCCATAAGCAGACACATACACGCAGTCTGGATCTATAAGTATATCCATATGCTTTCAGTTGGATGCCTAAGTCTCAGGCTTATTTAAAAGCAAGTCTGATGAGTGAGTCCGGACTGATGTTTGGACCATCCTGAAATCAAATAGCCTCCAAGAAAAGACAGCTCAGGACACCAGCCCATCAACAGATTTTCCCTAAAGTGGACTCACTTGTGTTTAATACATAGAATGCCATCCTTAATCTGAGTTGTAGGATGGAGTCAGTAGGTGGAAGAGATGACGGTACCAGCTTTTAAATATGACAGTTTCCTCACCTCCATCAGGTGGGTATGGCCCGTCCACTGAGCATCTTGTTTTGCCTGTTTCAGTACTTCTGTTCACTGAAGTCTGCTCGCCTATTTATTGACTTGTTCAAGTACTAAAACCACATTTTTATAGATGCCTTCATTCCCATGATAAGTACCACTTCCTAGGAAATTCAAATGCCATTGGTCAAGTAAAACATCAGAAATCTGAGGTCTCCCAAGTTCCTGTCGTGGCTCAGTGGTTAACGAATCCGACTAGGAACCATGAGGTCGCGGGTTCGGTCCCTGGCCTTGCTCAGTGGGTTAAGGATCTGGCGTTGCCGTGACCTGTGGTGTAGGTTGCAGACGCAGCTCGGATCCCGCATTGCTGTGGCTCTGGTGTAGGCTCCGATTAGACCCCTAGCCTGGGAACCTCCATATGCCGCAGGTGTGGCCCTCAAAAGCAGAAAGACAAAGAAAAAAGGAAAGAAATCTGAAGGCTCCACAGAAGCATAATGCGATGACTTGCTGTAGGTTTGGGCTGAACCTACTGCAGCTCCACAGACTTCAGTTCTGACAGATTAGATAGAAGCAGCTAATGAAGTTAAGCACCGAGTTTTATTATTCTTACCTTGTCCCTAGGGAAAGAGTTATTCATTTTTAGTTGGGTTTATAACTTGATTCCAGATTGCGGGTTGGCTTGTTATTACAGCCATGCTCCCACCCTCTAAGGAACCAAGTGCATTTGATTAAGCCTTTAGCATCACTCCCAGGAGCGGCCGTGCCAGAGAGCCACTGGGCATGGAAGGCATTAAACATTTGTTTTTCTGCCCTGTAATAAGCCTTAACCATGACCTGTCACCCCAGTACTAGATTACCTGGGGGCCTTTCTGGGTCAAGTATCATGTACTAGAGACTTGAACTCAGTACAAATGAGAATTAGATTTAAATTACTAAGCTAATTTTCATTTCCGATTTTAAACAAAATTTAAATAAGAGATAGTCATATTTAACCAATACCAGCAGCCCCATCTGTCCTGCCATGAGTAATTTATACATTCTTCCTTTTGGAGGAGGGCAGGGGAGCAATGTTGAATTAAGGCCACTAATATTGACTTGTCATTCCAATAAGAATTTTAAAGCCTTTTAAAATATTTAACATGAGTTGATACCAGATCACTTGGCACCACATACCTTAGAAATAACCTCTAAGTTAAAGGTTGATGCTTAATTCTCTTATCTTTCTAGGAATAGTTCTCCAAGATTAATTTCATTTATTACTGATTTGGGTGCTTATCCTAGACTAATTTAAATATGTAGAGTCCTGCAGGTGCCCGATGGACCTAATTTGCAAGCAAAAATACAGTCGTAGCTTGTGCAGATAGTGGGTGTGTTCTCGCTTAGAGGCCTTGGAGGCTGTTCGGTCTCAAGATCGCCCCCCCCCATCTCCCCGGCTCCTGCCTGTTTATGAATGTGGAGCTGGACACTTCTCCTGGTGTTCTGAGAACTTCATGTTGTTTTCTCTTGTGCTTTTCTCTTTGAAGCTCTTAACCTTGTGTTTTATCTGGAAGAATAAAAAAATTTTTGAAGAATTCAATAAATTTCAAGTTAATAAGTGGAGATATAAGCAAGAATCCTCACTGGAAATATTCTATAAGAGAAATATTGGTAAATAGATAAAAGGGACATCCATTCTATCAGTTCTATGTGCATAGATAGTCACTGAGGTGTATTTTCTATAATTCTGTATATTTTGGCTTTTTTTTTAATTTTTTAATTTTTTTGTCTTTTTAGGACCACACCCTCTGCATATGGAGGTTCCCAGGCTAGGGTTCCAATAGGAGCTATACCTACACCGCAGCCACAGCAACGCGGGATCTGAGCCATGTCTGCGACCTACACCACAGCTCAAGACAATGCTGGATCCTTAACCGACTGAGTGAGGCCAGGGATTGAACCTGCATCCTCATGGATACTAGTCAGATTTGTTTCCACTGAGCCATGACAGGAACTCCCTTGATCGGTTTTTTTAACCTAAGTAAGACAATATGGTATATGTCAGTGCCAAAACTTTGCTTAATGGCCTCTGACAAAATGGACCAAAACTTAGGAAAGCTAAAGAGTTGATTTAACCTTTAAAAATATATGTTTGTTATTATCATTCTTAAAAGTGATCACAGAGTGTGTGTGTATGACTAATGGTTATTTAAACAAGGACAACATTATAGGTACAAATGGTACCTAATTTGCAAGTGGAAATATGATTGTTCATGCAGATGTGAGTATATTCTCATTTAGGAGCAGTGGGTCTATTCATTGTCTTCCCCCCACCCCCCAAAAAAAACCAGCTCTAGACATATAATCACTATGCAAATCTAGTCAGCATATTTACACTGAAAACAACTGTAGCCAATTATAGAAAAATAGGTGGAACTGTTTTAAGCATTCATTAAATCTTTCAGGGCAAGAGGGTCAACTCACCTTTATAAAGCTGCTGTAAAAATAACTATTTTAGAATTTAAATACAGTTGTATAATTTACTGCTTGTCACCAGATTCGATTTTAACACCAAAATTTAGCCTCCAGAAAATAACTCTAAATGAGAGCCTGTGACTGAGCGCCCCCTACACAAGCATTTGAAAGTTAGGGCCTCAGCATGTCCCATTTCATGCTGAATCAAGAGTGCCTTTCAATTTCCGAAGAGAATCCCACGGTTTAAGTGGTCTTGAATAAACGTGGTGGTGGGTTAAAGGCCCTGCAGGTGTGCTCCTGTGAGCATCCTTCATGGGGTGGGAAGCATTGTCTCTGCTGCCCATTCATGGTCTGCAGGACCACAGCCAAGAAGCCAGCTTTCTACCGCCTATTTCCTCACTTTTAATGTACCTTGGAGAAAGAATTAAAGCAATGTAATAAGAATGTTACAGTGTCATTTGCAAAGCTAAGACATCAATGAGGGTCCAGTTTTCACGAAGAATGACTGGCGCAGCTAGCTATTGAAGAAGTAATCATCAAAACCAGGCTTATGAGAAGGGGACAGCAAAGATACGTTTGTGTGTTACACACGGTGCTGGGTGCCTTAGAGTGGCAGACGGGGTGGTGGCTTTTCGCAATGTGATTGGAAGAACCCCAGGTTCCTCCTAGTCAGAAAGCAGAACTAAATTACACATATACTCCTTTGTTCCAGTTATTTTGTGTTAGTTTCCTATCTTTGTGCAAAATGTGGTCTCCACAGTTCTCTTTGAAAATGCACCTACAGGGTTCACATTATGGCTCAGCAAGTTCCGAACCCAACGTAGTGTCCTTGAGGATTCAGGTTTGATCCCTGCCCTTGCTCAGAGGATTAGGGATCCTGCAAGCTACAGATTAGGTTGCAGACAGGGTGCAGATCCAGTGTGGCTGTGGCTATGCTGTAGGCTGGCAGCTACAGCTCTGATTCAACCCCTAGCCTGGAAACTTCCGTATGGTGCAGGTGCGGCCATAAAAAGAAAAGGGAGTTCCCTTCGTGGCTCAGTGGTTAACGAATCCGACTAAGAACCGTGAGGTTGCGGGTTCGATCCCTGGCCTCGCTCAGTGGGTTAAGGATCCGGCGTTGCCGTGAGCTGTGGTGTAGGTAGCAGACGCGGCTCAGATCCCGCGTTGCTGTGGCTGTGGTGTAGGCCGGTGGCTACAGCTCCTGTTAGACCCCTAGCCTGGGAACCTCCATATGCCGCAGGTGCAGCTCTAGATAAAAAGGCAAAAAGACAAAAAAAGAAAGAAAGAAAGAAAGAGAAAAAGAAAACATACATATCACTGAAAAAGATAGCCCACTGGGTGACAGTCACGTTGAGATCAGATCTATATGATCATTTCCTCTGAGAGAGAAAGATCTGTGTCAGGAACGGGAATTAAATAGTCTAGGGAATTAGCCAAATGGAAAGGAAGGCACCGCATGCAAGCTGGATTTCCTCTGCTTTACGAAGTTGCTGTGAGTCAGAGAGAGGCCCAGTTTTGAAATTACTGCCCTCTCGTGAAAAATGTGAACATTGGAAAGTTCTGATGTGTGTCCTTGTCCCAAAGGACATTTCTTTAAGGTGGGAGAGGCCTACAGCCATTCCGAGAAATGTTCAGGTGAGAAAGGTGAGCAGGTTATAGAGGCCAGTGCAACAGGGCTCATTAGGAGTAACCCAAGACTTAAGGAAGCAGCAGCAAGCAGAGAGCTGGGATTTCCACCCAGGGGAGGTAACGGGTCCTCTGACTCCAGAGAAGCTGGCTTAACTCTGAAAGTGTTTACAATCCAGTTTAAAATGTGGATTAGAAAAATCCCACAATGGGCAATTTGATCTTTTTTCCCCTTTCACAAATGGGACAAGATGATTCTTCTAAACGGTTCCGCATTATTTTGGAGGAGATAATGTGTACACAGTTACTGTGATAAATGCTTCCGCCCACCATCTCTTTCCTTCCCTCCTTTCTGTGTTTTAAGAGCACCCCCTCCTGAGATCGGATACCTAGGGGAGACTAGAAATGACAGTGTGGACTGATCTGGTTGTTTTCAGGAGTTGTTGCTCACAAAGCTGTGAACATGGGAACCACTTCATACTGATGCATTGTTTTAATACAAAGGTCAGCCCTTTACACTTAGCAGTAATTTTTTAATCAAAAATCTTCCCTTGTGAACAATAATTTCCCACTATTCTGTGTTATAGTGTTCTCTCACCTGTTTGCCTCTTTTGAAAACTTCTGTTTCATTCAGAAACAGTAAGAACTAAAGAAGAGGGCAGAACATTAGAGCAGCCCCTGTTGGAGATAAAAGTATGATTAAGATATAGAGAAAATAATTTAATAGGTTAAAAAACATCTGGGATATCAAGGAGTTTACTGGCAAAAAAAATCTTTATGCCTTGTTGGCCTTGCTGTCAGGGATCTCGTGGCACAGGAGAAGGACGATTGGGAAATGGAAGGTTTTAAGATAAGAACCTTGGAATTCTCATCATGACTTAATGGAAACTAATCTTACTAGCATCCATGAGATGCAGGTTCAATCCCTGGCCTCACTCGGTGGGTTAAGGATCCAGCGTTGCCATGAGCTATGGCATAGGTCACAGACAGGGCTCAGATATGGCACAGCTGTGGCTGTGGTGTAGGCCAGCAGCTACAGCCCTAATTCGCCCCTCTAGCCTGAGAGCCTCCATATGCCTTGGGTGCAGCCCTAAAAAGCAAAAAAAATAAATAATAAAATAAAATAAGGAACTTGTGTCTTTAGAGACTAAGGCTTGGTTCTTTTGGGAGTGGGAAGACTGAAGACAGGAAATGTTCAAGAAGGTATTTTGACAGTCCAGGTAAGATAACAGAAGCTGTGAAGAAGTAGAAGAGGGGAAGGGCCAAAAGCTATTTGGGAATCAGAATCTCCAGGATTTTGTTTCCTAACTGCTATGACAGCATCACTAGTGACTGTGTGAACTTGCTGTGCCTGGTCTCCCACAAATTTCCAGGCCAGTCTTGGAGAGCAAGAAGGAAAGATGTATTCTAAGATCAGTGAGTATTATTTAGTCAGTTTATAGTACCCAGAGGTTCAGTCCTTCCCATTTTCTGCAGGCAAAAAATATGACATATTACAATTTGTTTGACATGGTTCTTCACCTGATCAGAAGGATACAGTAAGAATTTAAATCCTAGAAATAGACCTGAAGCAGAAGTAGGGGAGAAGCAATATATATAGAGAAAGTTTGGTGTAGTTTCCCAAGGGGTTAAAACAAAGGAGATTCAAGTTGAAGCAAGATGCCCAATAAACAGGGAACAACTGAATAGAAGTGAAATATAACAGTCTTTTAACAGTTCAGACTATACTACAAAGCTACCATGATCAAAACAGTGTGGTACTGGCACAAAAACAGACATGGAACAGTGGAACGGAATTGCAAGCCCAGACACAAACCCACACACCTAATAAATTAATCTTTGACATACAATGGGAAAGTCTCTTAAGCAAGTGGTGTTGGGAAAGCTAGATGGCCACATGTAAATCAGTGAAGTTAGAACACTCCCTCACACCAGACACAAAAATAAACTCAAAATAAATGCTTAAATATAAGATGCCATAAAACAAACTCCTAGAAGAGGGCGTAGGAATGACATAAATCATGCCAATGTTTTCTTAGGTCATCCTACCAAGACAATAGAAATAAAAGCAAAAATAAGCAAAAGGGGCCTTATCAAACTTACAAGCTTTTGCACAGCAAAGAAAACCATAAACAAAACATAAAGACAGCCTGTGGAAGGGTAGAAAATATTTGCAAATAATGCACCTGACAAGGGCTTAATCTTTAAAAAAATAAAATCAGCTTATGCAACTCAATAATAGAAAAGTAAACAACCCAATTGAAAAATGGGCAGAAGACCTAAATAGACATTTCTCCAAAAATGACATACAGATGGCCAATAGGCACGTGAAAAGATGCTCAACATCACTAATGAGTAGAGAAATGCAAATCAAAACTACAAGGACGTACCACCTCACTCTGGTCAGAATAAGTGTCATTAAAAAGCCTACAAATAACAAATGCTAGAGAAGGTGTAGAGAAAAAATAACCCTCTTTCACTGCTGATGGGAATGTTAATTGGTACAACCACTATGGCGTTTCTTAGAAAACTAATTATAGAACTACTGTGGAGTTACCATTGTGGCTCAGCAGCAACGAACCCAACTGGTAACCGTGAAGATACAGGTTCAATCCCTGGCCTTGCTCCGTGGGTTAAGGATCCGGCGTTGCCGTGAGCTGTGGTGAAGGTTGCAGACGCGGCTCGGATCCCGCGTTGCTGTGGCTGTGGTGCAGGCCGGCAGCTACAGCTCTGATTCGACCCCTAACCTGGGAACCTCCATATGCTGTGGGTGCGGCCTTAAAAAAAGACCAAAAAGAAAATCTACCTTTGATATTTTGGTATCTTTGACTCTTTCCTACTTGCTGCAGCCACTGCTTTTTGCAGAGGTATTTTGGGGAATGTAAAGTGACCCTCTGGTATCTTAAGTCCAGTACTGTGAGGATATTTTCTGAGAGTGCATTAGGGATTACTGCTTTCCTAAGCCTGGAGTTGCAATCCAGTAGCTTCTCCATAGGGATGCACCATCTGGGCTGTTCCGTGGATGAGTCTGTTCTCACGGAATGCTTTATTTCAAAACCCACGTTGATTTAGTGTGCATAGTACTGCTGTGTAGGCTGATAGGACACATTTTTCCATTTTAAAAAATATTTTATCGACAGTATTTTTAGGTTATAGCCAGTGTCTTTGTATCGTTTATCGGACCCTCTCGACTCAGGGGGCATTCAGATGGAATGGATTTCGTTTTCTCTAGTCATGACCTTGGCCACGTTTCCTTGGATTTTGCTTTTCTATCTCTTAACAATATTTAGCAGCATTGAGGTCCCTTTCAGTTAACAGAAGATCAGTCTGGTCCCTGTTTAAACTCTCATCTCATATTGACTTAATCTGATTTTCTCTTTCCACCTCATCAGGGTGGCCCGATCGTGGGCGGGTGGTCAGGCCCCTCTTTCCTCCCTCTCCAAGGCCTGCCTCCTTGGCTCCGGGGCCGGACGGTGCAGGAGAGCAGAGTCTTTACCTCATTTCCTGCTTCTCTGACAAGCACCGTCTGGCCATTCATGCCTTCTGGGTGACAAGTGTCAAAATGCCGATTGACAGGGGGTAAGCCACAGAGCTCCCTTCCCATTCCCCGATGTGGGAGTTCCCTTCATGGCTCAGTGGTTAACGAATCCGACTGGGAACCATGAGGTTGCAGGTTCCATCCCTGGCCTTGCTCAGTGGGTTAAGGATCCGGCGTTGCCGTGAGCTGTGGTGTAGGCTGCAGACGCGGCTCGGATCCCGCGTTGCTGTGACTGTGGCGAAGGCCGGCGGCCACAGCTCCTGTTAGACCCCTAGCCTGGGAACCTCCATATGCTTCAGGTGGGGCCCTAAAATGCAGAAGAAGAAAAAAACCCAAAAATCAAAAACAAACCCCCCGAAAACCCTACAAATTAGGACTTGATTTACTGTTTTGTTGATTGTCTGCAGTTAAGAACATGATGGAGAAAATGCTAACGGTGCAGATTAACGCCGGATCCTTAACCCACTGAGCAAGGCCAGGGATCGAACCCGCAACCTCATGGTTCCTAGTTGTATTCGTTAACTGCTGCACCACTATGGGAACTCCGGGTTTTCAGATTTCAAGCTACTTACGTGACCTTCCTAAGTACGTAATTGGGACAAGATGCATGGCCCCATGCCGTGGTTTTTGCACTGTATGGATAGAGTAGACATTTAAAAAAAAACTCTGAGGATAAATAATAATAGCAGTAAAATTACTGAGAAATGATAGGTTTGCGGTATTGGTTACATTTATAAATTATTTAACTGTAACTTTATTTCATTTAATTTTTGAGAATGGCTGTGTTTCAGTTTCTAAACATTGAAAAACTGACCGGCCAGCTGCATCCACTGCCTGCCCACACAGCCCACGCAGCATCCTGTGCCGAGCCTCTCAGCTCCAGGGCCTGCTCCCCTGGGGCAGTGCCTCCCGGTGAGATGCAGAGATGGAGGAGAGCCTGCCTTTGCGCTCCCTCTCTGCATTTAGGTCTCAGCAGGTTACTGCCTCGGAGCTCCTGTCTGGCTGAAATCTCCAGCCTGGAACAGCACTCCAGAGCCTTCTTCTCACAAGCACCCCCAGCCTTCACCAGTGAGTCTCCTGATTCCCTCCAAACACAAGTGCCAAACTCACGTGCAGGGCCAAGCAAGGAGACGGGCAGCTCATGCCCAGAAAACCCTGAACTCCCCCCAGGGGTTCAGTAAAGCGCTTTTTTAAAGGTTAGATAAAGGATACACATAGATGCGGCTGGTCGTTGCAAACTTCTTAATGTTGGAATCCTTAGTTCTTGCAGCTGTCTACGTAGGTCAGGTCAGGCTATTCCTGTAAACCTCCAGTAAGACAAATGTTATTATCTGTTCTTCAACCTTTTATCTCTATGTGAATGTTAGTGTGAACCACTTAAAGGTCAGTGCCTTTGAGAATAGGCTGTCCTGTATATTTCAGGCTATAGGCAACATTATTATCTCTACGCAAGAGCAGTAGAACACAAAGGTTAAAGTGAAAGAAAGAGATCTCATTTGGAGTCCGATTTGTTCTTCCCTAAAACTTTAAGAGGAAAAAATCATATTCTCCCCGTTTTGGTGGCCGTCGGGGAGGGGGGACAGGGAGGCTGAGTCCCCCACACTCCACACTCCCCCCAGGAAGCTCAGTGCGCCCACAACCCCCTCCTCTCCTCTCAGAAAGCAGCACTTTCTGATGGACTTCTGGGGCCGTCAAAGCCAGCTCACCTTCTTTCGGGCCTGAGGAAGGTATTAAAGACTCTTCAGAAGGTGGAATAGTCTTTTTCTCTTTCAGCATCACTAGTTAATAATTCTGGGGTAACAGCCTATATTGCTAGACTTGTATGCAGTTTTATTTAGCATTCTCAAATGTAAAGCTAGTTGGAAAATGTCCACAATTTGGTTTAAATCATAGGCGTGATCATTTTCTCCCCAAATCACTCTATGGGCCCACACACAGTGTGTGTGTGTATCTGTGTCTGCGTGTGTCTGTGTGTGTGTCTGTGTGTGTTTATTTTTTCAGGGTACTTTACAGTCTTTCTGGTCTGGATAATGCCTATAATTAATAGTCTGGTTTTCCCACATTCCAAAATACAAAAACCTTAACTTTGTCCTACTCACTTGATTTTTAACTAGTAGACCCTGAGGAATTCAGCTATTCCTAAAGCTTGATAACATTCTTCAAAGAGAAGTGGAATTTCTATATCCCTGGAGTAAAATGTCTTTAATAGCTCTAAGTCCTAGCCTCTTCAAGATTACAGTTCTCCAAATAAAATCTTAGTGAAGGAAAGAAATGGGGAAGGCTGAGAAATTGTCCTACCACATATCAGACACACTATAAAACTATAACAAGAGGAGTTCCCGGAGTGGCTCAGTGGAATCAAATCCGAGTGGGAACCATGAGGTTGTAGGTTCGATCCTTGGCCTCACTCAGTGGATTAAGGATCTAGTGTTGCCATGAGCTGTGGTGTAGGTTGCAGACGCGGCTCGGATCCCGCGTTGCTGTGACTGTGGCGAAGGCCAGCAGCTACAGCTCCTGTTAGACCCCTAGCCTGGGAACCTCCATATGCCGCGGGTGCAACCCTAAAAAACAAAAAAAAAAAAGCAAAAACAAAAAAAACCACTATAGCGAGAAAACACAGGAAGAGTAAATAAAGCAAAAGATATATTAATCTAATGAAAATATCAAATACAGAATCAGGCCCAGGTACATATTGGCATCCTGTGTACAATAAAGGTAGCATTTCACAGGTGGTGACTCTATGTAAATATAGGAGAATGTTTCTAAAATACTGGCGTGAATGGAGAAGGCCTTTGTCACAAAGCATGACATCACACTAAAAAATACTAAGGAGAGGAAATTCCCGTTGTGGCTCAGCGGTAACAAGCCCAACTACGATCCATGAGGATTTGGGTTCAATCTGTGGCCTCGCTCAGTGGGTTAATGACCTGGTGTTGCAGACATGGCTCAGATCTGGTGTTGCTGTGGCTGTGGCGTAGGCCGGCGCTGCAGCTCTGATTAGACCCCTAGCCTGGGAACCTCCATATGTTGCACCTGCAGCCCTAAAAAAAAAAAAATAGAAAGAGAGAGAGAGAGAGATTGACTTATTTAACTACTTGAAAACTCTCCACTTGGAATGGCAAGAAACATTATAAACTAGTTTAAAGGACAAATGATTGGGAGAAAATATTTCCTCCACATGTAACAAATAAACAGTGTTATCCTTAGAGGTACACTGAATTTATTGTGGCTGATGACTGAACAGCCAGTGTTAAAAATCAATGAACAGCCTAACACAAGGCTGAATGTTCCCACCATTAAATGATTTTCTGAGATGCAGGATTAAGTATGAAATTTTAAGAGCTTAAGTAATAGTATAACATTATATTAAAAAATTAGATATGTTTTTAAAGTTTGTCATGGCGATGTGGCGGTATAATTTCTCGGTACTGCCAGCTGATAGATGTCTCCTCTGCACATTAGCAAGACTGAAATAGATGTTTTCGCCCAGTGAAAAGCATGAATGCCTTTGGCTTTGTGTGCCAGTGTGAGTTGCTGTTAGTGGACATTCTGCTGTCAGATCAATAAGTTTTCCTTTTTGGTAACAAAAAGGTAACTCCTCAACTCCTAGACCTAAAGGTTTGGCTGATGGTGATCACATTGCCGTGTCCTTGAAGTCTCCCCACAAACTGCAGGTGTGTGCCATGCTTAGAGACAGTGTCTTCTGAATATTTCAGAAGCAGACAGAAGAGTTTTGCCATCCCATTTTTTGGCCATACCCACAGCATGAGGGAGTTCCTGGCCAGGGATCAGACTCACACCACAGCAGTGACCATGCTGGATCCTTAACCCACTGCACCACCAGGGAACTCCTGCCCTCACATTTTTATATCTGTTTGTTTTTTTTCTAGGGCCGCACCCGCAGCATATGGAGGTTTCCCAGGCTAGGGGTCTGAGCTGTTGCTGCCGGCCTTCGCCACAGCCACAGCAACGCCGGATCAGAGCCGCGTCTGCGACCTACACCACAGTTCACGGCAACGCCGGATCCTTAACCCACTGAGCAAGACCAGGGATCGAACCCACAACCTTATGGTTCCTAGTCAGATTCATTTCTGCTGTGCCACGATGGGAACTCCACATTTTTATCTCTAATATGTTTATATGCATTTCGTGCCTCACACAGTCATTGGGCGCACTGCTTTCTTGGCCAGAAGCTTTGGTTGTTACAAGTCCTTTTCTGTCCGTATTAGTATCTGCAGTGGACAATATCAACGCCTGTTTTGCGCCAGGAGCCTTTTCCCGTATGACTCCCAGCTGCTCATCTTCCTCACTTTGAACATTTATATGAATACATATGGAGATAGTGCCAAATCTTACATGTCTATCATTTGTCTTTTTTTTGGTCTTTTTAGGGCTGCACCTGCAGCATATGGAGGTTCCCAGGCTAGGGGTTGAATCGGAGCTGTAGCTGCTGGCTTATGACACAGCCACAACAACACCAGATCAAAGCCACGTCTGCGACCTACCCCACAGCTCACAGCAATGCCAGATCCTTAACCCACTGAGCGAGGCCAGGGAACAAACCCACTTCCTCATGGATACTAGTCAGATTCATTTCTGCTGAGCCACGATGGGAACTCCATAACTTTTGTCTTTGACTGAAGAGATTTTTCAGTCTCAAATTACATTTGTCATGCTTACCGATATTTAAAAACCAGTATTCAGATATTAGCAATAAGTCCAAATGGTCTTATTATGCTTAAAGATATGATGGTAACCCATATATATCTTTGATCTCCCCAAGTTCAGTAAAGCTGGAAATAACATCTGAGAAGTCTTCTGAAGACTAAAGGAATTTTGGCTGAATACTGAAGCCAGAGCTGAACTTCAGTGCATGCTTGATATTTATAGTATATTAAGCACTTCCTATTAGTAAGAAAAAAAAAATGGACAAAAGGCATGAACAAACACATCACAGGAGAAGAAATACAGATGGTGAACTGTAGGCATTCGGTTAGATCCAAGTACAACAGTGACTGGGTTTTTTGTTGTTATTAGCTTGACAGAAAAACAGTTTAAAAGATCAGTAATGCAGTTTTGGTGAGACTGCCCAAAAACAGGTTAAATTGTACATCCTTTTATTGAAGAACCATTGGCTGTATTTACCGAAAGTTTAAATGTGTGCTTTCTGGTCCAGCTCTGACACCTAGAAGAATCTGACCTCCAGAAGTATTCAGATGTGTGCTCAAGATGATAATACTAGTTCTGATAGCAAGAAATCAAATCTAATATAAATGTGCATGGGTAAGGAAATGGAAAATGAATGCTGAATAACTATACAAAGGAATGTCCTGTAATTATTAAAAATAATGGGCTAGGTCTATTTGCATTATCTTAGAGATACAACTACAGTGTATCTTACAGGAGAAACTGCAAGTTCTGGAATGTCTATCATGTGATTCCCATTTAGTTTGAATATAAAAAGCAGTTCCCTGGTGGCTCAGTGCATTAAGGACCTAGTGTTGTCACTGCTATGGCTCAGGTCACTGCTATGGTATGGCTTCAATCATTGGCCTGGGAATTTATGCATGCTATGGGGTGCAGACAGAAAAAAATAAAAATAGATGAGTAAATATAAATGAAAAGTCTGGAAATTAGCATCCAACTATTAACAGTAGTTACCTTGACATGAAAGGGATAAATAGATGGAGGAAATCGAAGGGAAGACGGTAATAATCTTTTCCATCACACACACTTCTTTATTATTTGAATTTATGATAATGAACATCAGTTACTTTTTAATTTTATAAAAGATTTAAATAAAACTAGGCTAGACCAAACCATGGAAGAAAAGACACAAAAATGAGCTATTTCTTATTTCAAGGCGAACCCATGAAAAGCTTCCAGCAACTTAGTGAGTGGCTAAAATATAATGTTCATCCCTCCCACTTCCATGCCCCGCCCCCTTGGCAACCATGAGTCTGTTCTCTATTGCAGATTTTTTGATGATGGCAGACCTGTGAGTCTGTTTCTGTTTCTTAGATAAGTTCATTTATGTCATATTTTAGATTCAACATGTAAGTGATATTATATGATATTCATCTTTCTCTTTCTGACCTTCTTCACTTAGTGTGATCATCTCTTGATCTATCCATGTTGCTGCAAAGGGCATTGTTCTGTTCTTTTTTATGGCTGTGTAGTATTCCATTGTACATATGTACCACTTCTTCTTCATCCATTCATCTGTTGTCAAACATTTAGGTTTTTTTCCATGTCTTAATTATTATAAATAGTGCTACTATGAACATTGGAAGGCATGTATCTTTTTGAACTATAGCTTTGTCTGGATATATGCTTAGTAGTAGAATTGCTGGGTCATATAGCAACTCTATTTTCAGTTTTTTGAGGAACCACCAAACTGTAAATTAGTGAACAGTGGGAGGGTTCCCTTTTCTCCACACCCTTTCCATCATTTATTTTTTGCTATTTAGGGCCGCACCCACGTCATATGGAGGTTTCCAGGCTAGGGGTCTAATCGGAGCCTACACCAGAGCCACAGCAATGCGGGATCCGAGCTGCGTCTGCAACCTACACCACAGGTCACGGCAACGCCAGATCCTTAACCCACTGAGCAAGGCCAGGGATCGAACCCGCAACCTCATGGTTCCTAGTCGGATTCGTTAACCACTGAGCCACGATGGGAACTCCTTCATTTCATTCTTAACAATTGTGGAGCAGATGTTATCATTGCCTTCATTTTGCAGTTGAAGAAACCGAGGCACAGAGAAGTTAAGTCCGTTGCATGATGTGACCCAGTTACAGGTGGAGCTGAGCTACAAAGGCAGGCAGTCTGAACCCAGAACCCATCCCCTTTTCTAAATCTTTAAGAACATATATGTTTTCTTAAGAAAAAGGAGTCAAGAATATTTTTTTCCATGTGATTTCCCCCATGCCCCCACACCTCCCCCCATATACTCCTACCAGCCAAGACAGTATGTTCCTCAGCCTGGAACATGGACTTGCTCGGCCGCCCAGCAGTCTGACTGTCCTTCCCGCTCCGTCTAACCACTCAGCTGCTTCCTTCCCCGCCTCAGTCCTAATCCCGGCTCCCTGCTTTTCCGGACGGGCCATGAACCCTCTTGGTTTCCAGGGTCCCCAGCGCAGCTCAGCCATGGCAAGACAAGGCTGGAGACAGGGTTGCAGGAGCTGTCTGGGCCTTTCTCTTCTGGAATCAAAGGTGCACATTCCACAAATCTCTCACACACACGCGCGCATGCACAGTGGAACAGGGCAGAGCACTCAGTGAGATCACCCTTCACTCACTAGTAGATAATCGCAGTTGTTATTCAGTCCGCCGGCGTTACTGAGCGGCCCTCCTGGTGCCTGGGACTGTGGAGGAGGCAGAAGTGAGACAGGGAAGTAGAGGCGAAGGGAAAAGAAGGCGCGTCACCCACCTTCCGTGAGGTTTCTGCCTCACCCTTCCATTCCGGCTACTATCTCATAGCTAGTATTGTGCCGGCAGAAATGACGGCGTGATTTTTATAAACAGGTGAGGTGATGTGGCTTAGCGATCTAGTTGATGGAGGGCATTCTGGACCCCGTCTCCACCCACGGACCACCCTGGAACTCCTGTACCTCTGCCTCTAGGACTCTCTAAGACATGCCACACTACTAATAGAATCAAGTGCTCATAGTCATCTAACTCTGTGCTGTGAGAGGAGCAGAGAATATTCTCCTTTTATCAAAAATTCAGGTAACCGCTGAACAAAGGCAAAAGATGTAGGAGACTGAAATTTCAGTTTACTTATTCACGGATGAACCCTGTGGTTTCTCTTTAGTAAGGAAGAGGAAGAACTGATAGATGGTTATCTCCAAGACTGAGAAACACCTAAGAGAGTGGTACCAATCTAGAAACCAGAATTATGGAGAATTTTCCTTCTGTCTTAGAAGGAAATTTTTAGAGAAATAAGGTAATTTATGTTTGGAGACTGTTATTTCATCCCTCACATATCTGTGCCCATGAACTGTGAAACCCTATAATATGATTTAACTTTACTCAGGTCATAATTATAAATATACTTCGTGTGTGTGTGTGTGTGTGTGTGTGATGGAATACTGTGCAACCATAAAAAATAAATGATGCCATTTGCAGCAACATGGATGGACCTAGAGATTATCATACTGAGTGAAGTCAGACAAAGACAAATACCATATGATATTAGTAATATGTGGAATCTTAAAAAGTGTTACAAATGAACTTATTTACAAAAGAGAAACAGACTCACAAACAGAAAACAAACTTATGATTATCAAAGAGGAAAGTGTGGGGGAGATAAATTAGGAATTTGGGAGTAACATAAACACACCAATTTAATATATATATATATAATAGATAACCAACAAGGACCCACTGTATAGCACTCAACATTCTGTAATAAGCTATCTGGGGAAAGAATCTGAAAACATATATTTATATATATAACTGAATCACTTCACTGTACGCCTGAAACTAATTCAACATTGTAAATCAACCATACTTCAATTAAATATTTTTAATTATGAGTATACTACAAAAGAATGTTTTATTCCACTAAATTCACTGTGACAGTGATTGGATGCATGCTTAATGCCTAGTTTCTATTCAGTTACTTATAGTCTTTGTTTTTCTATTCAGCAAAACATTTTAGTGTTTAAGAATTATTTGATCAGGAGTTCCCGTCGTGGCGCAGTGGTTAACGAATCCGACTAGGAACCATGAGGTTGCGGGTTCGATCCCTGGCCTTGCTCAGTGGGTTAAACATTCGGCGTTGCCATGACCTGTGGTATAGGTTACAGACGCAGCTCAGATCTGGCGTTGCTGTGGCTGTGGCGAAGGCCAGCAGCTGCAGCGCCGATTAGACCCCTAGCCTGGGAACCTCCATATGCCACGGGTGCGGCCCTAGAAAAGGCAAAAAAGACCAAAAAAAAAAAAAAAAGGAATTATTTGATCAGAGTTTAAATTGTAGTTCAGCTGGTTAAGTACCCCACTAGTATCCGTGAGGATGAGAGTTCAATCCCTGGCATTGCTCAGTGGGTTAAGGATCTGGCATAGAGCTGTAGTGAAGGTCACAGATGCAGCTCAGATCCCGTGTTGCTGTGGCTGTGGCGAAGGCCGGCAGCTGTAGCCTGATTAGACCCCCTAGCCTGGGAACCTCCATATGCTGCAGGTGTGGCCCTAAAAAAAGAAAAAAAAAACACAAAAAGTAAAAACAATGGAGTGTAATTATTGATATTAAAGTTATTCACCATATGGTGAGTTTTTTAAAAGATTACAAAAGTAGACCATGATCTTTTTTTAAATTGTTTAGAAAAGAAGTCTGGAGAGATGTAAGTCAAAATGTTAACAGTACTTCTGTCAGTGAATATGCAGACAGTTTTCACTTACAACTTTCTATCTAGTGCATTGTGAGAGGTAGCTTTTTAAATTATTAATTACTTTTATATTTAGCATGTATAGTTTTGCAGGTGGAAAAAGTATTTCTTTTTTTTTTAAAGTCAAACTGGAAAAGGTGAAAGGAACTCTGAAAGAAATTTACTGCTCGTTATTTAAGCATACAAAAAATATCTGCACAGCGCGTGTGAATTTTCCCAGCCCTATCACTTGTTTTTGAGGGTTTTCCCCCTCTGCCCCTACTGAAATAGTATTAGCACTTTCTCCAGCCCACGGCTTCCGTTCGTTGTCCATCTGTCTGTCTCCCTCCTTTGAGCTGATGCAGCACTCTTGCTGTCAATGTGCCCACTCTCCCAAGGATAGATTTGAGGTAGGACATTAATGTCACTGGTCCTTTTTCTGGCTGTCCTTTAGCTCAGCCAGTTAAGTTAGGAAGTAGAGGCATCTCCCTGGGGTAGAAGGTGTGTAACCCCAGCTGTCCTGAGTGACATGGACATAAGCTCTGTTGACCATAACGCAAGCTCTGCCCTCAGGCTTTGCAGTCCAGAAACTGAAATAAGACGATTTTCTACAAAGGTAGAGAAATGCGACTCGGCCTTCTCTTTGGCCGTTGGCAGACTCTCATGAGGTCATTACTTAGTCTGAGCTGAAGGACAACCAAGTTTGTAGAAGTGTCTTGTCGATACCCAGGTATTTTGTGTCTGCGCGTGTTACTGCTGGTTCAAATCAGCTTGAACCCTGGCTGGGTGAGTTCAAGGGACAGAGTTTCACTCTTTGGGCAAGTGAAGAAAACCAAAGAGCAGACAGAGAGGCAGATGTTCTGAACAAACCCATGTACTAGGTAATCTATTAACGTTTGTGATGTAAGTGAATGTAAGAAGCCAGCCTCTCCCTAGAGTGATGATAGTAAGCTTAGCACAAGCCCAAGAAAACTTCAGCGAGATTTGTTGAAACATTAGCAGAATGTTGTTGGGAGGATTTTCAAAGACTTTATTATCATCCGCCTTAGCAGATCATTAAAAGATACTGTTTCTGTTACACGTTGATTATTGAGAAGGTATGACCATGAATGTCTTACCGGAATCTCAGAATCTTAGGCTACAGGGTGGTGTTAGACCTGCTGTTTTCATTTTTTTTTCCTATATTTTTGTCTTTTTTGGAAGGGGGTGCACCCGCGGCATATGGAGGTTCCCAGGCTAGGGGTCTAACAAGAGCTGTAGCCGCCGGCCTTCGCCACAGCCACAGCAACGCGGGATCCGAGCCGCGTCTGCAACCTACACCACAGCTCACGGCAACGCCGGATCCTTAACCCACTGAGCGAGGCCAGGGGTCAAACCTGTGTCTTCATGGATACTCGTCAGATTCATTCCCACTGAGCCACAACAGGAACTCCGTGTTTTCGTATTTAACGTTAGCTTTTGCTAATTTTTTTCCTTTTCCCTTTTGATTCCTTCATATCCACTTGCTCTAATACACTCAACACCAAAAACACTGGAAATAAAACTTGGGGAAGAAGTGAGATTCAAGAACAGAGGGAAACAGGTGGATTCTGAGATCTCCGGAAAACCTACATATTTTTAGTTGCTTTGAATTGTCTTCATTAACCGTTGATCCCGTCTGGGTGGAGCCCTCTCTGGGCAGCCTGCACCGGGCCAGCTCCGCCTCAGGGCCCAGCCTCACCCTTGCTCCACCAGGGCTGCCAGCCCCCTCTCACACAGCAGTTTCCTCTGCGTCAGCCCCAATATGTTACAAGTTTTAGGACGAGGTAAGGCAGTAAGTGTTAGCTGTTGCTGTTGGAAACATCTGCCAGCATTGTTGCAATAGAGAGCTGTGTGGAGGTTGATATTCCCAAATTTAGAGGCAGAAGTAGCCTCTCCTGAGAGCTCTGTGGCACAACGGGCTAAGGATCCAGCGTTGTCACTGCAGCAGCTCGAGTTACTGCTGTGGCGCAGGTTTGATCCCTGGCCTTGTATCTCCCACATGCCATAGGGGTGGCCAGAAGAAAGAGAGGAAGAAAGAAAGAAAAAGAAGCAGCCTCTCACAGACCCTTACATACAGGATGGATGAACAGCTAGGCCTGCTGTACCGCACAGGGGGCTGCGTTCCGTATCCTGCAATAAACCATCATGGAAAAGAGTATGAAAAAGAGTATCTCTGGGGGGCGGGGGTAACTGAGTCACTTTGCTGTACAGCAGAAATTAACGTGACATTGCACATCAGCTGTACTTAAGTAATTAAAGAAGAAAAAAAGAAGAAGAAGTAGCCTCTCTCCCTGTGTCACTGGGTCTCGCTGACCTGCTGCTGGGCTGTGGGCTGAGGTCCCCGCCGGGGCAGAACCCAGGTCAGGTCGCTGGCCGGGCCTTCCCTCCTCGTGCTCCAGGGACCTCACCCGGGGACCCCTGCAGCCCTCTCCCCAGCCCACCCACACCTTCTCAGTGGAGCACAAATCCACCTAAAAACACCCAGAGGAAGGGGAGAAACGTGTGGTGGGGAGACAGGACCAGCGGCTCAGGGAAAGCGCAGGTAGGTGCTGCGCGCTCGCTCTGGCAGCAGGGACGGTCATTGCCAAGGCGAGGTGGTTCCAGGCCGCAGCGCAGCATCTCGTCTCTGCCGGCTTTCCAGCCCCCCTCCCCTCCCCCTCCTCGGAAGAGGCGGCGATGCTGGTGTCGACTGACTGGTGCCTCTGCTTCCTTTCCAGCTGACCCGCTGGTGGGCAGCATCGCCACACAGTACATGACCAACAGGGCGGAGCACGACCGGATGGCCAGACAGTGGACCAAGAGGTACGCCACATAGGGCCCGGCCCGCGGGCACGCTCACCAAGTGCATCGGGGCCCCCGCACCTCGGCTCTGGTTGTCTTATTTTTATTACATTTGGAACCGTTTTGTGATGGAATGCCATCCGTCCCCCCTCCCCCCCTTCCCACCCCTTTACGTTTTACTCCCTTTTTAATTTCTATTAACTTGAAAGCTTCGGTTATGGTTTTCCCCACCCGAGCGGGGATGGGAACTTTCATTTTCAGTGCAGACAGTGTTGGATCTGTAATGATAAGAGCTTTCTTACAAAGCTTTGTATTACCGTGTGGTTTTGGTTTGGACTGTTTGCTTTATTTTTTGATTTTTTTTTTTCTCCTCTTATGTGATCTTCGGGAAAACACAGTTATATCTCGTTTCTACTTTAATGTAGTGCGTAGGGTTAATTTTTTGTACTGAAGTCTTTATTGTCGGGCGCATGCTCCTGGGAACAAGATTTTGTACAAAAGCTTCAATCAGAATCACTGTGCGTTCCTGAGACTGTGTTTATCACTAGCCTTCTGTCCCCACTCAGAAGACTGTTGGAATGAACAAAATAATAATGTATTTTGATTTACTTAAAGTGCTTGTAAATTTCTTAGGGACCTGCCACTTTTGACTGTGGATCAGTTGATGTACACTTGTATTATTAAGGCACTCAATAAATCACTGTGGCTGATAAACTCACTCCTGGTAACCTGGCGTTTGCTTTGTATGCTGTGACCGGCGGAGCCCTCCGTCCAACCAGGCTTGTCTAATTCAATTACAGATTCAAGTGTATTTTTCATCTCAGACCTCTGATATTTCTTTGCAGTTGAGTTGCTTACCATGTGGAATTTCCCCAGCTGTCAATACCCTAATGATTTTATGGTTGTTTCAGATCACTCTGGTTTTGCATATTGGCCAAACATCTTTTCTGTTACAGCCTTTTTTATGCAGCCGTTGAAATACACAACTCCAAAAATAGGCTTCGAGTGAAAGTAAGGTCTGAGCTGATCGTGGTTGTGTTAACCACTTTTGAATTTATTTCTCTCCTCTTGTCCTCTTAAGACAATCTACAGTGATTGCACTTGAGTTTGGGGTTTGTCTTTTTCTCCATAATTTTAGTGGGAGAAGTGAACTCAACTTGTATCATTCATGATCAGCACTGTCAGTGACAAAAGAGTGTGTCTGTCTGGCTTTGACCTTCAGGCAATTTTAGGTTTGCAGCTACAAGAAGCAGGAGAAACTGCATCAGGGTGCAGCTTGAAAACCACACTGCCGCGCTGATTGATATCCAGGGTTCTTCGCCGTACAAGGCATGTTGAAAATTCCTGCCTCCGCTAATTATAGTTATAAGCCCACCATCCAGCTTTGTTCATTTCATTTAAGGAACATCTTTACTGCTAAATAATAAGTTTTACGAATGTTAAGTCCTTTAACTCTAAATATTTCTGACAAAGTTTACTGTCTTTCTCTGAAAAGTTTTAAATATCTGATTCAGAGATGCAGTTTTTAGTCTTTCAGTGGTTGAAAAGAAATCCTAGAGAAAACATGTTTCAATATTGAAAATATTACTTTAAACCAAAGTACCTAAGGAGTTGGGGAGCGGGGGTTGCCTGTGTCCTAAGGAAGTTCTCAGGCCAAGGATCGAACCCACAGCATAGCGGCAAGACACGGCAGTGACAATGGCAGATCCTTAACTCGCCACCAGGGAACTCCAAGCATCCTTTCTGTACAGGGCTCTCGGGTGTGTGAGGTGGCCCCGAGCCCTCGGGCACATCCATCCCGTATGCTGAGCTAGTCCCGTGACTGTCCTCAGAGGAATCTGGAGTAGACCTAACCATATATGTAGCACTTCAAGCTACATCAGCTCTGGGGACTCTGGGGGTTGACACCAGCCTCCGGGGACCTTGTGTAGCAGCCGTGCATCTCCCACATCCCTGCTCCCCCAGGGGGCTGCCTGGGCCCTTGGGCCTAGAACCTCGTGGAGAAGGAAGGAAGAACCTTCCTTCTCCACGAGGCTCCTTTCACTCTCACTTCCACCAGCGGCGCTGGTCATGTACATTAGGTAATCCATGTGCCCCAGTTCGGCGGGGACTTTCCCTGTTTTAAAACAGAAAGCCCCATATCTCAGGAACCCAGACAAACCAGGTCTGTTGGTCATGCGAGGACTAAATTTCAGCATGAGGTCTCAGGCGTTGCACGGGGCCGGTGTGGCCCACGGAAACACTTACTTGAGCAGCATTTTACTTGATGCATGGAGAGCCTTAAGAAAAGATGTGCTATTGTCCACAGCCCGAGGCATTCCTGTGTGTTCCAGTCCCTGGCTGTCACACCTGGCCGTCTTCAGTCATTCCCTGCTTCTGGGGGCCGTGACAGACTGAACCAACTGCAGCCTCTCCTCACATCTTCAAACACGACTTAAGGGCTGTGTGCCCTCTTACCAGCTGCTAAGTAGTTTTAAACATGATATGCCCCTTGAGAGGATTTTTCTAAAGGGAAATTCCTGAATTCTAAAAATCTCTCATGTGGAGGTCCCGTCGTGGCTCTGCAGTTAACGAACCCGACTAGTATCCATGAGGTTGCAAGTTCAATCCCTGGTCTCACTCAGTGGGTTCAGGATCCAGCGTTGCCGTGAGCTGTAGTGTAGGTCACAGACACATCTCGGATCCCACATTGCTGTGGCTGTGGTGTAGGCCAGCAGCGGTAGCTCAGATTGGACCCCTAGCCTGGGAACCTCTGTATGCCTCCGGTATGGCCCTAAAAAGACAAAAGACCCAAAAAAAAAAAAAAAACTCTCTCTTATGTGGGACACACAGGAAAAGGAAGAGATAACACGATCACCTGTCTCTCTTATTATCAGTGTGTATGTCCATGGAGTCAAAGTAGAGGCCACCCCCAGCTGCTCCCACACTCCCGGTGTCAAGATTTTCAGGTCTGGTTATAGGAAAACCTTCCCCAATCACCTTGGTATCTTTTGGAGCTGCTGTGACCCCTGATCCTACGCTCGTATCATCCCTTCTTCCACACAACGTCGCCTGCTCATCCCTCGTCTAAAAAATTAGCTGGGAGGTCAGACCAGGATGACAAGCACATCCCGGTTTAGAGGAAATTTCGGAGGAGTTCTGGCAAGCTATGCAACAGAAAAAAAACAGATGCTTTAAAGTTGGTGCTCCTGGACACACGGAGAAACACCAAGCCAATCTCTTCTACTTAATCTAGAGGGCAGGGATGACGGAGGGGCAATGAGGCCACACCAGCCCGGCACCGCCACCTCTGCTGAAGTTCCCTGTGAGTAAGATGATGCTGTGCTTCATGGTCTGTTCATTCACCAACTTGGAGCTGCTGGCAAACAAATAAATGAAGACGGCCCCGCCATGAACTTGGACAGTTTTCGTCTGTCTGCATCCTTGAGACGTACAGCTGACTTGATGGTGCTCACCAAACGGCTCCCAAGTACTAGGATTTAAAATCCAAGCAGCAGTCGGGTCACCCAGATGGTGACATAGGTCATTCCTGACTTCCCTCCCCCTCACAAGAAGAACAACTAAAACTCTTCAAGAACGAGGCACCACTGAGAGACTCCTAGAACATGGGGCGAGGCTGAAGCACCCCTGCACCTCCGAGAACAAGGTGGATGCATTAGAAGGTGAGAGGTGGCCCACACGCCAACCACACTGCCCCTCCCAGGCCAGCAGAAAAGCCACACAGAGGGTCACCTCTGAGCCTGGGTGGACAACCAGCCTCCCCAGCATGGTGGGTCATTTTGTGGGAGCCCCTACTCCGCTCTCACTCCCCAGGGACTGCAGGAGAAACTGTGGGCTCAACCACGGGGAGTCTGACAGGGATGGAGAAGAGAAGAGGAGCTTGCAACAAGCAGCTCTTGGAACTAGGCAGACCAAGTTCACACCTGCAGACCTGGAGCCCTGTCTGTCCATAGCCTATCTGTCCACACCAGTGGCTGTGAAGCATGCCTTCCAGCCTCATCTGATCAGAAGGGCTGGTGACAACTCCTGGAAGCTGTGCAGCCCATTGGTGCTCAGGCCAAGAGTCAGGCAGACAGAGCTATCACCCCAGAGCAAAGCCAGAGTCGGGCTTACTGCACTCAAGCAGTGGGGTTCACCCGTAGCCAGGCTGAAGGTAGCTTCTGACCCCTCCCATTAGGATGCCACTTGGGAAATTGAGTTGCCTGGAGAGGCCCCTCCCCCTTCTGCCCAGGTAAAGAAAGTGTTTTCTGGCCCCATCTGACCAGCAGGGCTGATGAAAACATCTGAAAGCCGTTTAGCCCGGTGGCGCTCAAGCCAAGAGAGGGGCAGACAGAGCCAACAGTTTGAAGAGCAAAGCCAGTGGCCCTGCTTAGCCAGGGAATTGGGGTTGGGGACAGCTCAGGTTAAGGCCACAAACAAAGAACTTCATCAGCGTTAGAGCTGCTTCTCTGCACCCTGGCAGGGAATCTAATCTGTAGCCCTGCTCATTGCTAACAGCAGCCTTCAGCCTATCCGACCAGAGAACCTAACCAGGCACATGGAAGCTGCATAGCCCATTCAGCAGCCCTCTGTAGAGTGGCACTTGCACAGAAAGCACAGCCCACGGCTTCCCCCGCCTGCAGAGCAAAATCAGTGGCCTTCCCTGGCCAGGGAATTCAGTGCACACTCAGGCCTGATTCAGGCCCCCAAACAACAAACCATACGGGTCCTAGGATCAGGCTTGCTGCCTTTTCAGGGCAAGGAAGCTAATTCATTGTCCCATCTACTGCTGAATATCCTACCCAGTCTTGTACATCTAATGAGCCTGACCAGAGAATTCAGGCCAACTGCAGAGCCATCCTACAGCCTCACTCAAGGAAGGAACCAAGTCAACAGTTGTATCCAAGTGTTCTCAGCCAGTGGTACACAACCCCATCCCCATCCTCGGCTTGCCTAGAAATAAACCATAATAGCAAGTTCCACCTATCCAAACACATTACTATCAGACACACCCAGAAGCCCAAAATGAGCTGACTGGAGAACTGAACCGACTTGACCAAAGCAAACCTACGAAATTCTGGAAGAGGAGCTCAGTTACTCAGATGCACCGATACCAATGTAAGGAATTAAGGATCACAAAACAGGAGTACCCATTGTGGCTCAGTGGGTTAAGAACCCAACATAGTGTCCACGAGGATGTGGATTCGATCCCCTGGGTTAAGGATCCAGCATTGTCACAAGCTGCAGCTCTGGGAACTTCCATATGCCACAGAGGCAGCCTTAAAGCAGAAAAAAAAAAAAAAAAAAACCATCAAGTAAATATAATGCCACCAAAGAAAATTAACATAACTCCAGTAAATGAACCTAAAGAAATGGAGATCTATGAATAGTCAAACAAAGAACTTTGAGTAATCCTCTTAAGGAAAGTTTGTGAACTATTTAAAAAAAAATTTTTAAGTAAATGAAATTAAGAAACAATGTGTGTATAAAGTGAGAAGTTTGACAAGGAGATAGCAACTATCAAAAAAAAAAAAAAGACAAATCCTGGAGTCAAAAAAATACAATAACTGAACTGAAGAAGTCAGTAGACTTTCAAAAGTGTACTTAATCATGCAGAAGAAAATCATACACTTTTCAAAAGTGTACTTAATCATGCAATGTCCTGGAGGATAGGACACTGGAAATGACCTAGGCCTAGGAGCAAAAAGCAAGAATGAAAATTGGTGAAAAAAGTCTACAAAAATTAGGAGACATGGCCAAAAGAAACAATATTTATACTATGGAACTTGCAGAAAGAGGAGAGAAAGAGAAAGGGACAGAAAGCATATTTAAAACAACAATGGCTGAAAATTTCCCAAATCTAGGGAGAGAAATAGACATCCAGTTGTATGAGAACCACACATAGGTCAAACCCAAATGGGTCTGCACTGAGACACATAATTAAATTGTCAAAAATCTTAAGAGAAGCAAGAGAAAAGATGGAAGTTACATACAAAGTAACCCCCATATGATTTTGAGCAGGTTTCTCAAAAGCACGTTAAACTGAGAAAGAATGGGATAATGTACTCAAACTGTTGAAAGAAAATAACTGTTGAACAAGAATTCTATACCCCATGAAGCTATCCTTCAGAAACAAAGGAGAGACAGAGACTTTCCCAAACAAATAAAAGCTGAGGGAGGAGTTCCCATTTGGCTAAGTGGTAACAAACCCAACTAGTATCCATGAGGATGCAGGTTTGATCCCTGGCCTCACTCAGTGGTTAAAGTATCTGGCGTTGCTGTGATCTGTGGTATAGGTCACAGATGCAGCTCGGATCCTGTGTTGCTATGGCTGTGATGTAGACCAGCACCTGCAGCTCCAATTCGACCTGGAAACTCCCATATGCCACACATGCGGCCAAAAAAGCCGAGAGAGTTCATTACACTCAGACTTGCCTTATAGAAGAAATGCTGAAGAGAATTCTTTAAGTGGAAATAAAAGAATGCTAATATAAAAACACAAAAACATAGCACAAATCTCACTGGTAATAATAAGTATACAGTCATAGATTCTGCAATATGGATATGATGTATAACTCACAACTCTAAAAGTTTATTTTTTAAGTAGCAAAAATAAGCATAAATGCAACAGTCTGTTAGCTACACAACATAAAAAACATGTAAACAGTAATGGCACTAACCTAAAATGTGAAAGGGAGAAGAAGTAAAAGTGTAAAATAAAAAGTCTATTGAAGGAGTTCCTATTGTGGCTCAGCAGGTTAAGGACCTGACATAGTCTCCTTGAGGATGTGGGGACTTAAATACCTCACTCTCAACAATGGATAGATCATCCAGACAGAAAATCACAAAGGAAAGAGTGGATTTGAACAACACTATAAACCAAACGTACCTAACAATTATATACAGAGCATTCTGTTCAACCACATCAGAATGAACTTTCTTCTCAAGTGCACATGGAATGTTTTCTAGCATAAACCATATATTAGGCCACAAAACAAGTCTTAGCAAATTCAAGAATATTGAAATCATACCAAGTATCTTCTCTGATCACAGTGACGTGAAATTAGGTATGAATAACAAGAGGAAAACTGGGAGATCACACAGCACCCTTCTGAACAAAGAAGAAATGAAAGGGAAAATAAAAATGTTTCTTGAGACAAACAAAAATGAAAACTTAACATATTGGAACTTTAGGTATGAAGCAAAAAGATTCCTAAGAGGAAAGTTCATAGCAAAAAACACCGACATTAATAAATATGAAGATCTCAAATAGGGGGTTCCCTTCATAGCTCAGCGGTTAACCCAACTAGCATCCATGAGGATGTGGGTTTGATCCCTGGCCTCCTTGCTCAGTGGGTTAAGGATTCTGCATTGCTGTGGTGGTGGTTTAGACCAGCAGACTGGGAACTTCCACATGCCGCGAGTGCCACCCTAAAAAGCAAAAAAAAAAAAAAAAAAAAAAAAAAAAAAAAAAAAAAAAAAAAAAAAAAAAAAAAAAAAAAAAGCAACTCACTCTATACTTCAAGGAACTAGAAAAAGAGGAACAAACTGAACTCAAAGTTAGCAGAAGAAAGGAAATAATAATGATTAGAGCAGAGATAAATGAAATAGAGAACAAAAAAATATAAACGATTTTTGTTTGGTTGGTTTTGGTTGGCTTTTTGGTTGTTTGTTCACTCTTCCCTTGGCATGCAAAAGTTCCCTGTCAGGGATTAAACCAGAGCTACAGCAGTGACAACCCCACGTCCCTAACCACCAGGCCATCAGGGAATTCCAAAGATTAACCAAACTAACTGTTGGTTCTTTGAAAAGATCAACAAAAATTGACAAACAGCTAGACTAACCAGTGGAAAAAGAGAAAGGACCCAAACCAACAAAAATTGTAAGTGAAAAAGGAGCCATTATAACTGATACCACAGAAATTCAAGAAATTATGTGAGGCTACCATGAACAACTACATGCCAACAAACTGTTAAAGGAAATGGAAAAATTCTTAAGAGACATACAACTTAACAAGACTGAATCAGGAAGAAAGAGAAAATCTGAATAGAGTACTTACTAGTAAGGAGATTGAATCAATAATCAAAAGTCTTGCAGTGAAGAAGCCCAGGACTCAATGGTTTTACATGAATTTTTTCAAACATTTAAAGAAGAATTAACACCAGTCCTTTTCAAACTCTTTCCAAAAAATCAGAGAAGGAAACACTGCCAAATTCATTTTATGATATCAATATTATCCTGATACTAAAACCAGAAAAGAGCATTACTGGAAAGGAGAACTGCAAACCAATGTTCCTGATGAATACAGATGCAAAAATTCTCAATAAAATACTAGCAAACCAAATTCAGCAGCACATTCAATGGATCATTCACCATATTCAAGTGGGATTTATTCCTTCAGTAAATAAATAGATAGTTCAGTATGCGCAAATCAATCAGTGTGATACACTGTTTAGTAGAATGAAAGGAAAGAATCATTTGATCACCTGAATAAATGCAGAACAAATATTTAATAAAATTCAACCTCCATGCCTGATTTTAAGTTCTTTTCTTTTTTTAACTTTTATTTTTTCTTTTTAGGGTCACATCTGTAGTACCTGGCCAGGGATCGAACCTGTGTTCTCATGGATACCAGTCAGATTCATTTCCACTGAGCCACAGCAGGAACTCCATAATTTAAAAAACTCTTAACAAATTAGGCATAGAAGGAACATATCTCAACATAATAAAAGACATGTATGATAAGCCCACAGCTAACATCATACTCACTGGTGAAAGGATAAAATCTATTCCTTTAAGATCAGAACAAAATAAGGGGGCCTGCTCTCTCAATTCCTATTCAACATAGTACTAGAAGGCCTAGCTAGAGCAATCAGGCAAGAAAAAGATATCAAACATATCAAAATTGGAAAGGAAGAGGTTAAATTATCTCTATCTACAAATGACATGATTATGTATATAGATAAAATCCTAATGACTCAACCAAAAACTGTTAGATCTAAGTAATGAATTCAGTAAAATCGCAGAATACAAGATTAACATACAAAAATCAGTAGCATTTCTATACACCACCAACAGATTTTCTGAAAAAGAGAAAAGAATTGATCTCATTTACAATAGTGTCAAAAACAATAAAATAGAAGTAAGTTTAAGGAGGTAAAAATCTCTATACTGAAAACTAGAAGATATCGATGAGAAAAATTAAAGGAGACCCTAATAAATAGAAAGACATCACCATGTTCATGGACTGGAAGAATTAACACTATTAAAAGGTCAGTACTGCCAAAAGCCACTTATATATTCAGTGCAATCTGTATCAAGATTCCAATGGCATTTTTTACAGAAGGAGAGGAAAAAAACACTCCTAAAATATATGTGGACAGAATTCCCTGGATAGCCAAAGAAATCCTGAGAAACAGGAACAAGAGGTATCACATTTTCTGATTTCAATCTATACTATAAAGCTCTAGTCATCAAAACAGTATGGTACTGTCATCAAAACAGAGAAATAACACCCAAAATGCATACAATCAACTAATATTTGACAAGGGAACCAAGAACATTGAATGAGGAAAACACAGTCTCTCAATAAATGGTGCTGGGATAATTGGATATTCACATAATTTCATTCACATAAAAGAATGAAATTGGACCCATACTTTACACCACTCACAAAAACTTGAAGTGGATTAAAGACTTAAATGTAAGGCCTGAAACCATGAATCTCCTAGAAGAAAACATAGGAACAAATCTCATTGTCATGGGTCTTGGCAATGATTTTTTTCATATGATACCTAAAGCACCAGCAATAAAATAAAAAAATAAACAAGTGGGACTACATCAAACTAAAAAACTTCTGCACAACAGAACTGTCAACAAAGTGCAAATACAACCTACAAAATAGAAAAAAATGTAAGGGGCTAATAGCCTAAAGATATAAGGGGTTAAAATCCAAAACATATAAAGAACTCGTACAACTCAATAACAAAAAAACCCAAACAATCCAACTTTTTAAACAGGCAAAAGACCTGAATAGATAGTCCTCCTAAGAAAAATATATGAAACACCAACAGGTAAATGAAAATCTTCATTACTAGTCCTTAGGGAAATGCAAATTAAAACCACAATGAGCTATGACCTCACACCTGTCAGAATGGCTACCATCAAAAAGACAAGAAATAGGAGTTCCCATCATGGCTCAGCAATAATGAACCCTACTAGTATCCATGAGGATATGGGTTCAATCCCTGGCCTCACTCAGTGGGTTGGGGATCCCGTATTGCCGTGAGCTGTGGGGTGGGTCAAAGACCAGCTCCAATCATGCATTGCTATGGCTGTGGTGTAGACCGGCAGCTCTGATTCAACTCCTAGCCTGGGAACTTCCATATGCCCTGGGTGTGGCCCTCAAAATACCGAAAAAAAAAAGGCAAGAAAGGAGGATGGGAAGCAAAGGAAACTCTTGTGCACTGTTGGTGAGATTGTAAATTGGTACAACTACTATGGAAAACAAGATAACGCTATCTCAAAAATTAAAAACAGAACTACCATATGTCCAGCAATTCCGCTTTGGGGAACCTATACAAAGGTAATGAAAACACTAACTCAAAATGCTATCTGCACCCCCAAGTTCATGGCAGAATGACTTACAACAGCCAGGACTTGGGCACAGCCTAAGTGTCCATCAAAAGATGGATAGATAAAGAAGCTGCGGTATATAAATACAGTGGAATATTGTTTAACCATAAAAAATAAGGAAATCCCACCATTTTGTGACAGCACAGATGGACCTTGAAGGCATTATGTTACGTGAAAAAAGTCAGAGAAGGACATACTGTATGGTCTCACTTATATGTAGGATATAAAAAAAGAGAAGATGGCTGTTAGGGGAACTTATTGTGGTAATCATTTCACAATATATTCTGATTGAATCACGCTATACCCCTTAAACTTATTATACTAATGTATGTCAGTTGTTACTCCGTGAAAGCAGAAAAAAAAAATCAAGGCAATTTATGGACAGTTATTGAAAGCCTGTGAAGAGACATTCCAGAAGTTTCTCCAGAATTAATCATAAAAAAGACCCCATTCCGTTTCAGTAACAATGAGGAAATTATCTTAAATTTAAGCATGACTGTGCATTTTTATTTAAATGTAAAACATCTGTCTGTATTAAAGAATTCCCAAATTCTCATGTGTTTTTGGTGATGCGTAATAAGACATCAGGAAGTACTTGTCAGTTCAGATTTGGGCAGTTGGGTTTCGGAGACGTGGTGATGTTTAGCTGTTGTCTGGGTTTTCCATCTATTGAATAAGAGAAATAGGTTTATATAAAAAGTATGCTTTGACTATAAAAATAACATGAATTTCTATAAAAATAGGCTTACGTAAAAATGCTACTTTCCTGGGTACTGCAAAATAACACAGGGACCATATGCATTAAACTCCCAAAATTAAAGCGGTTTAACTTGATTTGCTTTATGGATTAAGAGGTCAAAGAGGAAATTGCTGGGTTCGCTGAGTCAAGGGAAATCAAAAAATGTGCACTTGTTAAGAAGGATAGAAATTCTGTCAGAATGATAAGATTATTATTTATGGCAAGAGATTGAGAGTATAGCCTCCATTTAGGGAAGATGAATGGGGAACTATTATTCCTTCTGAGGCCGAGTCTATAAATTATCCCTAAGATCCATTCTCCCTTCCTTCCTTTTATAAATAGAACCATTGAAGTTGTAGCTTGGCATGTGGCTCTTTAGCTAGAGCTAAATTCCTCCCTCTCCCTGTGGTAGGTTGATTTTTTTTTTTTTTCTAATGGTCCCAATTCTAAGTCTTTCCGATTTTTTAAAGGTCCCAATTCTCAGTCTTTCCAATATCCACATCCTGTGCAGCTTCTTCCTTGAAAAGGTGGAATCTTTTTTTTCCCCACCCCTTGAATCAGGGCTGGCCTCATGACTTGCTTGGGCTCCGTAGACCACGGTGAATGTGATCTTGTTCCAGAAGCTTCCTATCCTTCCCCGGTCTCTTGGAACCCTGCCATCCTTGAGAGTATGGCCCAGGCTAGGCTGTTAGAGGATGAGGGACCATGCAGAGAAGAGCTGAGACAATCCTAGACCAACGCCCCGCAGCCATCCAAAGTAGCCCAGCCAAGATCAGCGGAGCCACCAAGCCGGTTGCCCAGCTGACGTCAGATCCGTGCATCCATCCAACCAAGACTGGAGAGCCTGCCCACCCGATCCCTCTATTTGTGAGCAGAAATAAATGGCATGGATTCAAGCCACCAAGTTTTGAAGGGCTTTGTTACCTAATACAGAACAATTCGGCTTCTGTTTCTCTTTTTGGCTCATTTTCATTTTGTGTTTGATAAATGAAAAGAGTGGCCTGTGGGTCTAGATTTTGTACTGTCGTCACATTGTAATTATCATTAATGACACCCCTTCCTTCAGCACACTGTATATATATAAATGTATGTATGTAAAATCTCATTGAATCCTGGCTATAATCCCCAAAGATGTATATTATCCTCATCATATAGATGTGGAAAGTGACCAGAGATTTTTAATAACTCTAAACGCCTGTAGCTGCTATGCAGCAGGGCTGGGTCTCAAACCCAGATGTGTGTGGCTGTGAAAACCAGGTGCAGAAGCACTGTGGACACCGCCTCCAGCCTGTGGAAATGTGATATGTATCCTTATGAGTTTACCAGTTGGTAAAGTAAAAAAATTCCTGGGTTTGTGCAACCAGAACCCTTGAACCTTGTGTTAAGTAGACTTCGCGGAAAGCCAAATATTGTGTGCAGATTTACTGGGTTTATATTTTGAGCCCCTCAAAAGGAAATAAGGCGAACAAAGCAGAAGGAAGTGGGAAGGATTCTCACGGTCAGTCTGAAGAGCATGGAGCCAGACACTCACTGAGACAAGCACAGAACCAGCCCCCAGCCAGCCACAGTGCCACCCAGCCAGCCAGCCATAGAACCAGCCACCAAGCCAGCCATGGAACCAACCATGAAGCTACCCAGAAAGCCACAGAACCAGCCCCCAGCCAGCCACAGAACCAGCCACCAATCCAGCCATGGAGCCAGCCATGAAACTACCTAGACAGCCACAGAACCAGCCCCAGCCAGCCACGGTGCCACCCAGACAGCCAGCCACGGAACCAGCCAACCAAGCCAGCCATAGAGCCAACCACGAAGCTACCCCAAAAGCCACAGAACCAGCTACCACCAGCTCCTCGGCCCTTCTCCTCCTTCTAGTGGCAGGTTTCTGTTTTTATCTCTCTTTCCAATCCCCATGGGAAGATTTCTAGTCATTTGATAGCTGAATCCAGTAGAAAAATAATGTTGATTCACCTCACAGCCAATTTGGCCAGAACACGACACTATTCCCTGAAATAATGCATTGATACATGTATGATTCAGAACTGCAGGCACAGTCCTTGTGTCCGGAGGTATGTCAGGCTGGAAAAAATTAAAGTATCACTTTCCTTTTTCTTCGCCGTGGATTTAGTCGAGCTGCCCTCATTAGGCGGCACTGGGGCTCTTGGGAGAAATGACAGGCTTTGGAATAAAGGCCTGGCCAATCCAACCAACCCCAAAAAGCTGCAGCAGACCCAAACCACCACAGAGGGGCATGGGGTCATCACGTGGGCTTCCCCCCGCCCCTGCCGCCGCACACACACACACACACTGGCTTCCTTTCCGCCACTCACTAATCATCAAAGCCAGTAGCACCTCCCAGAAGCTCATCCTCTGGCCTCCAGATAATCCCTGGCTAAAACCCTCCTTCCTGGACGTCCTTTCCCTCTTGGCCCAGGTTTGGTTCCCACGGGCCCCAAAGGCAGCCTCTCCGCCCTCTGAATGCCCCTGACCCCGGATTTTCTGCCCCATCGTCTCGTTTTCTCTCTCGGGTGATGGTCTTATCTCGTCTGCTTTCTTATGACCTCTGCGTCACTCACCTGGCCTCTCTCCCAAACATCAGCTCTAAGCTTCCAGCTTCCCCCACTTTGGACCTGGTTACCTGGAAATCCCATGTCAACAGCACACTGTATTTTTTTTAAGTTGAATGCATGCGTTCCACATGCCTTGGGTGCAGCTATAAACCATGTACAGTTGCAGAAGAATCACGGAGATAAAAGACACAAGTTCATTCTGCAAGGAACCAGATAGACGCAAGTTCATTCTGGAAGGAACCAGATCGGTCTGATACCACATACATTTGTTCGTCAACTGGAAAGTCACATGACTGACTTGCCACAATTTCCAGCTTCCAGAAGCGAGCACAGGGAGAGTGTGTGGGCTCAGGACCAGGTGAGCTGGGACCTGGGCGGGTCACACAGCCTCCCTCCCCCAGGGTGCCTGTCAACACGCGAAAAACACCCACCTTATTCCCCTGTGTGCTTAACCCCAAAATAGGGAAGGGTTTCAACTGAATTAAAAGAGGAAAAAGAAAGAAAAGGAAAAGGAGTCCACTGGGAGACAGGGTGGAAACATCGGCTCAGTGAAGATTGCAGTGTTTTCCTCGAAGTTATTAACGCTGGTGAAATTTGTTTCAGATATTTCATTGGGGCTTTTGTTTAAGCGAACACCCTACCTTCCTATCTCAAGCAGGACACGCATGCTAGAAACAGGAAAGCGGCCACTTTCTGGGGAGGGGGCTGGAGATGCAGCAAGTTAGGTCTGAAAAGAAAATATTTTCCCACCTGCCTTTCGCGTTGGGTGAATTTTAACCATCATCAGCAACATCTCTATCCTAAAAAAAAGCCACCAACCAAACACGAAATTCTTTTTTAAATTACCTAATGAATTTGTTTACAGTTACAGGTGTACAAAAATCATCACAACTCAATTTTATAGCATTTCCATCCCAAACCCTCAGTGCATCCCCCCAGCCCCCAGATTGTCTCATTTGGAAACCATAGGTTTTCCAAAGTCTGTGAGTCATTGTCTGTTCAGCAAAGAAGTTCATTGTGTCCTTTTTTTTAGATTCCACATGTAAGTGGTAGCATTTGATGCTGGTGTCTCATTGTCTGACTGGTTTCACTTCACATGATAATTTCTAGGTCGATCCATGTTGCTATAAATGCTATTATTTCGTTTCTTTTAAGGGCTGAGTAATATTCCATTGAAACAACACAAAATTCTCTCCAGCAAATAGTTTGAGGGCTGCTAGGCAAACTATTTTCACCCGAAGTCCACCTTCTCTTTTGATAATAATAAACCCAAGTGCGATCCTAAAGACGCATGGAAACACCTGGTGTGTCCTTGTCACCCCCAAGGCGGAGCCCGGGTACAGTGCAGACCTCACTTCTGATGGACTGAAGGATGCCAGGTGGGTGCTGGGGGCTTCGGACCACCCAGGGGTCAACTGGACTCCATCAAACGGATCGGGTTGTGGCCTTGCCCTTCGCCTCTGTGGCTCATTTTTCTCTTCTATAAAGTGTGACTTGTGAGGTCACTGAGGTCCTCTGATCTGTGGCCCTGCATCGGGGCAGGGTAATTGGAGTCACACGGCCCTCCCGGCCCTACAGCCCAGTCTCTGCTCCCACTCGCTCAGTGTGCTGGAAACTCATGCTGGAGCACCTGCCTTCTCGGCTTTGGGGTTTCTCTCTCAAAATGCCTCCCAGCCCTCAGCCCGATAAGACATTGTATTTTCCGAAAGGGTTTACAGCCAGAGGAGAGAGGAAAATGTTTTGGGGCAGCTCATCAGCAGAAACTTAATTTTAATAGTTATGTATTTTTGTTTATGTTATTTATGTGTATACATATTATATATATATATATATATATATATTTTGTTTGTTATTTATGTGTATACATATATATAAATTATATTTTTATATATTTGACTGTGTCTGTGCCCAAAGCATACAAAAGTTCTAGGGCTGGGGATTGAACTCACACCACAGCAACAACCAGAGCCACAGCAGTGGCAACACCAGATCCTTAACCCACTGAACCACCAGGGAACTCTTACATTTGTGTGTTTCATGTATTATGTTTACCATTAAAATCCTTATGCCATGTAATACTGGCTTTCCATTTATGTTATAGAGTATTATGGTCTCGGTAAAAAAAAAAAAAAAAATAGAGCTAATAGCAAATAAATAACAGTATAGGTGGCATATTATTCATGAGAACAGTTGCAGAGATGGTTTTCTTTTTTCTTTTGATGGCCACACCTGTGGCATATCGATGTTCTTGGGCCAGGGGGTCAAATCAGAGCTACAGATTCAGACCTACGCCACAGCCACAGAAACGCCGGATCCTTAACCCACTGAGTAAGGCCAGGGATCAAACCAACATCCTCACGGAGACTATGTTGGGTCTCTGACCCACTGAGCCACAGAGGTAGTTTTAAAAATAACAGGAGGGAGTTCCCACTGTGGCGCAACAGAAACGAATCCGACTAGGAACGATGAGGTTTCAGGTTCGATCCCTGGCCTCGCTCAGTGGGTTAACAATCTCGTGTTGCCGTGAGCTGTGGTGTAGGTCGCAGACGTGGCTCAGATCCCACGTTGCTGTGGCTGTGGCGAAGGCCGGCGGCTACAGCTCCTGTTAGACCCCTAGCCTGGGACCCTCCACATGCCTCGGGTACAATATGACAAAAAATAGTAATAATAAATAATAAAATAAAAATAACTGGAGGAATTCTCATCGTGGCTCAGCTGTAACAAACCCAGCAAGTATCCAGGAGAATGAAGGTTCATAGATGTGGCTTGGATCCTGCGTTGCCGTGGCTGTGGTGTAGGCTGGCAGCAGTAGCTCTGATTGGACCCCTAATCTGGGAACCTCCATATGCCACAGGTACCGCCCTAAAAAGACAAAAAAATAAATAAAAAATGAAATAAAAATAACTGGAGTTTGAGCAACACTGACGACTGTGGGTTGAATTGTTCCTCCTCCAATTCATATGCTGCAGTCCCGACCCCTGGAACCTCCGAATGGGAGGTTATTTGCAAATAGAATTCTTGCAAATGTGATTTCATAGAATAAAAGCGTACCGGTGCAGAGTGAGCCGCTACGCACTCCAGTGTGAGCGGTGTCCTCATTAGGAGGGGAAATGTGGGCACAACCTCGAGCCGGGCCTGGAGGACATGCTTCCCAGCGCCTCCCGAGGGAGCCCGGCCCCACCAACACTTTACAGCCTCCAGCCCCTGAGACAGTGCCCTTCTGTTGAAGCCACGTCTGTGGAGCTGTGTTACCAAGCGGAAGCAGGGCCTTGGCTAGGGGTGCAGGCTGCCCCCAGAATGCCGGGCGTTCTCCCAGCCTTTGGCCCCATGACCCTAGCATAGGACAGCTGTCCAGGACCAGCAGAAGCAGCCCCTCAAAGGTCCCACAACCGTGTCTCCTCGTCTGGGTTCATCTGCTCTCAGGCCCGGGCACCTCCAGGGGCGCAGTCCCACTGAAGAAGCGCTCTCCCTGCTAACTGGCACAGGGGCCCTGAACCGGGGCTCTCTAGAATCTTCTCTAGTATCTTTTTGGTTTTTTTTTTTTTAATTCCACACTTAAACGATATTGTCTGGTATGTGTCTGTCTTAAGTCTGGCTCACTTTGCTTGGTATGATAATCTCTTACAAATGAACTTATTCACAAAACAGAAATAGACCCACAGATGTAGAAAAAAAAGGTATGGTTATCAAAGGGGAAAAAGGTGAAGGAAGGATGAATTAGGAATTTGGGATCAACACATATACACACTACTACATATAAAATGATAACCAACAAGGACCTTCTGTATAGCACAGGGGAATAGCACAGGGGACTATAACCAGTATCTTATAATAACCTACATGGGAAAAGAATCTGAAAAAGAATATTATACACACACACACACCTGAAACTAACACAGCATTGCAAATCAATCGTACTTCAATTTGAAAAAAAAATTTAAATAATAAAATGTACAAGCAGTCTTTATCCTTTGGCAAAAGTTATTAGTTTTAAAGAGACTATTTTATAGACATCATTTTATTGTTGTCAAAAATGTGATAAAATAATATAAATATTATTACTGAATATACATTCTTTAAAATGATAAGTGCATCATTTCAAAGACCTTGGTACTATATCTGGTCTCCACAATTGTAGCTGGATTGCAGACTATCAAATGAAGGGAATGAGTCGCTAAAAATAAAGATGGCACTATTGTAAAAAGAACGGAAAAAGAATGGATATATGTGTATATGCATGGCTGATTCACTTTGCTGGACACCTGAAACTAAGACTTTGCTGGACACCTGAAACTAAGACAACCTTGTAAGTCACCTATACTCCAATAAAATTTATTTTTATTTGTGAAGATTTTTGTACACCTATAATTGTAATAAAATTCATTAAGCAATGGGAAAAAATAAAATAAATTTTTAAAAAAGATTAAAAAATTAAAAAAAATAAATAAAGGACTATTAACTCCTGACTCCTACAGCTGAGAGTTGTGAACTGGAATTCAAACCCAGGACTTCCATCCCTAAAGCCTGTAAAATTTAGTCAAAGACAGATTCAATAACCATTTAATGTAAGGGATTCCTTTTTTTTTTTCTTTAATGGCCACACCCACGGCGTATGGGAGTTCTCAGGCCAGGATCAAACCCACACCTCTGCAGCGGCCCACTGAAATCGCATTCTTCACCCACTCTGCCACGGAGGGAACTCCGTGTGAGGGGCTCTTGAATTCTTTTTTTTTCCCCCAAACTTTTTGCATGTATAGTAAAACCCAGAAATCTCAGATGTTGATTTTGATGGATGTTGACAATTGCATACATCTGTGTTAACCACGGCCCCAAACAAAACAAGATGCAAAACATTTCACTCGTCCCAGAACATTCCTTTCTGCTTCTTTCCTGTCGATCCCCTTCCCAACCCCCAGGGAACACGTTCTGATTTCTATCTCAGTGGTTTGCCTGCTGTAAATTCTGTCTGAATGGAGCATGTAATCTGCGGTGTCTGGCTTCTCTCACTCAGCGTGCTCGGGGATTCATTCATGTTATTGCGGCATCAATAATTCAAAGCACTGTTTAACGCCAGCCCCCTGAGAAGCAGGTAAGTCCTCGGTCGGTAAGACTTTTTAGAGTAAAAATCAGTTGTCCCTCTTGGCTTTCTGAGAAGCTAAGCTTCAGCCTAGTCCCCATGCCTGAGAGGAAATTAGCATCAGCTGCAGAAGGAAATCCAGGAGAAAGCCCAAGGTAGCCACCTTTCCTGGATCATGACGGCTAAATTAACTTCGCAATATAGTGGCTCTCAGACCACGTTTTGGACAATAGCTTCTTGTTGTTGTTGCCAGTACAATAACTTTTTACCCAATAGCACCCTAAATAAATAGTTGAAATCAGTGATATTTTGGCTTCCAGGCAGAATAAAGCATATCAGCAGTTAAGTCAACACAGCAGTGTCTCATCAGAGATCGTATGGCACAGATCTCAGTTGCTTACCACGTTTGCATGAATCCCTTTTCCCAGGTGATGTAAACTGGGTCCGGAAGACGCAGAGACAGCACCTCCTACAACACTCAGCTTCTTGCTCCAACTGCCTGATTCCCACATTCGCAAGAACTCATGTGCTCAGCCTTTATTTCTCCCTAACAATGTTTATCTGTACATTCCCTGACAGGCAGCGTGAGAGCAAAATAAGTGCGAGCCCAAAGGTTGAAAACTTCTTGAAGAAAACATGGAGAAATGAGTTCCCTGGTGGCTCGGTGGGTTAAGGACCTGTGGCTCAGGTTGAAACTAACAGCATTAACGGCCTGAACCTAGCCAGGACACAGATTGGGATTTGAAGCCACGAGCCAGGACTCAAACCTACCCAAAATCCAGATTGGGACTTGAACCCACCTGCTAGGACTTGAACCCTGCCCAAAGCCAGATTGGGATTTAAACCCACAATTTTATTTATTTATTTTGGCTTTTTGCCTTTTCTAGGGCCTTACCTGTGACATATGGAGGTCTCCAGGCTAGGGGTCTAATCGGAGTTATAGCCGCCGGCCTTCGCCACAGCCACAGCAACGCGGGATCCAAGCCGCGTCTGCAACCTACACCACAGCTCACGGCAATGCCGGATCCTTAACCCACTGAGCGAGGCCAGGGAGCCAACCCGCAGCCTCATGATTCCTAGTCGGATTCATTAACCACTGAGCCACGACAGGAACTCCTAAACCCACAATTTTAAATTAGAATCACTCACCCTGTGTCTGGACTCACTGAGGTTCAGGTTCTTCATGGCTCTGGGCAGAAGGAATTCAGTGAGAGAGACAAAGTGACAGACAAGAAATAGAAGGACACTTGTGAGAGATACAAGAGGGCAGGCAAGGAAGCTCTGCCCGAGGAGCCAGTGGGCTACAGTTTTATCCTCCAAGGGGAGTGGGGGTTGGAAAGGCCTGCCTCTTCCTTCCTGGGAGTAGCAGCTCCTCCTTAATATCCGGTAAGGCGAGTATTCAAATCAGCTGAAGGCCGGTCCTCAAACTGTCCTAGGTCTGAAGCTGAATGCAGGCCTCATCCTACCCCCCACCCAATGACCTGAAGCAATTCTCACACCTCCACTAGTCCAGCAAGCCTGCCCTGCCTTGTTCTGACGGCTTTTTCTTTTTTTACGGCTAGGGGTCTAATCGGAGCTGTAGCCGCCAGTCTACGCCACATCCACACCAGATCAAAGCAGTGTCTACAACCTACACCACAGCTCATGGCAACGCCAGATCCTTAACCCAACACCAGATCCTTAACCCATTAACCCACTGAGCGAGGCCAGGGATCAAACCTGCAACCTCATGGTTCTTAGTCGAATTTGTTTCTGCTGCGTCACGATGGGAACTCTGTTCCAACAGCTTTCTTGAACTTACAGTGGTCTCCCAACACCCACCAGGTTTCCCTCTTTATCTCTGATGCCCTGTCGGGACTTCTACAACCACCTGCGCCTACTCCAGTCCTATCAGGATCACTGCTGCGGCTCGGGTTTGATCCCTGGCCCAGGAAATTCTGCATGCCACAAGTGTAGCAAAAGAAGGAAGGAAGAGAAGGAAGGAGGGAGGGAGGGAGAGAGGACGGAAGGACGAAAGGAAGGAAGGAAGGAAGGAAGAAAAAAAAAACATGAAGAAGAATAAACTTGCCAGGAATGGCTCCCTTCCAGCTCTCTGCCCTTGACCCCTCTTGCCTCTTTGGCAAGGTCAAAAAAGACCTTTGTTACTTTCTGTGTATAAACTAGATGTATATCCTTATTTTCATTGTTCAGTTGGTCGAGTTTTCTACCTATGAAAACTGTTGAAGTATCTCGGAGTGGGAGAAAATACATCCTGATTTTTTTCCCCACTGAAATTGCTGAGAAAAAATATGTTTTCGAATGACTTTTCCCCTAGTAGCAAAAGTGTCAGGAATGGGTTAGGTGCTTCAGTGGGGACAGGTGGGTTTAGATGTGTGAATTTCAAAACTGGGATTCTACAGCGTGACAATGACTTTGAATTGTCTACATACGTTTATCAGTCCTGGGGTCTAACAATGGGTGGAGACAGAAAAGGGAGGTCAAAGAGCAGCAGCTCCTTGGTCTACCGGGAGGTAGGAAGGAATGGAGGAAAGAAGAAATAAGATGCACAAAAGTGGGAGTTTCTGTTGTGGCTCAGCAAGTTAAGAACCCAAGTTTCCATGAGGATGCAGGTCCAATACCTGGTCTCGCTCAGTGGGTTAAGGATCCGGCGTGGCCACAAGCTGCATGGTAGGTCACAGAGGCAGCTCGGGTTCTGCACTGCTGTGGCTGTGACAGTGGTGTAGGCCTGCAGGCAGCTCTGATTTGACCCCTAGCCTGGGAACCTCCATATGCCGCAGGTTAGACCATATAAAAGACCAAAAAAAAAAAAAAAATCCAGCATGTCTCTGCAGTGGCGTGGTGAAGTGCGGTGCGTTAAGCATTCAACGTCACTGCAGCTGCTGCAGAGGTCACCCTGAGGGCCCCGCTGAAATAGATGCCACTCAGCAGGCATCTATTTGTGCCTGGCGTGAGCAGCTCCAGGAAGAGCGCCCAGGTCTGAAGCACCAGAGACCGGGGTAGGGGGGTGTTGGAGGGTGTTAGAGTGGAAAGTAAATTAAATTAAAAGCAGCCTAGGACTCTCACACTAAGTGAAGTCAGAAAGAGAGAAACAAATGCCATATGATATCACTTACATCTGGAATCTAATACGTGGCACAGATGAACCTCTCCACAGAAAGGAAGCTCGTGGACTTAGAGAACAGACTTATGGTTCAAGGGGGAGGGAGTGGGATGGACTGGGAGTCTGGGGCTGATGGATGCAAACTATTGCCTTCGGAAAGGAGAAACAGTGAGGTCCTGCTGTACAGCACAGGGAACTATATCTGCTTACTTGTGATGGGACGTGATGGAGGATAATGTGAGAAAAAGAATGAATATATGTCTGTGTGACTGGGTCACTTTGCTGTACAGTAGAAAATTGACAGAACACTGCAAACCAGTTATAATGGAAAAAATAAAAATCTAAAAAGTAAAAAAAATTTTTTAAATAAAATAAAAGCAGCCCAGGAAACAAATCCATCATTTGCATTGTATAGCCCTTACTTGGATTCTCATTTTGCTTTTTTATTTTAAATTCTGTTTTTTTACAAATTATACAAACAGAATTTTGTTTCAAGGTAACATTATAATACATACTTTATTGGAAAACACTTGGTTGCTCAATATATATATATATTACTATAAGTTCTCATTTTTAAAAATCTGTAAAAAAAAATTTAGACAGGGATTTAATGATCTTAAGGAATTGTTCATTGCCTTTGGTGTGATAATAATACGGTTTTCAGAAGAATCCTTAGTGATCGACCCTGAAGTATTTGTGGATGAAATGATACAGTGTTCTGGGTTTGCTTCAAGGCCGTGGGACGGTGGGGAGTCAGTATGAGAACAGATCAAACACAAGGGGCTGTGTGTTCGTCCTGTTAAACCCCGGAACACAAGAGTTATGATACAGCACAGTTGCGTCCACTTTTTTTTTTTTGCATGCAGAAATTCCTCAGGCCAGGAATTGAACCCGAGCCACAGCAGTGACAATGCCAGATCCTTAACCCACTGTGCCACCAGGGAACTCAAGTTTGGTCTGCTTTTGAATATCTTTGAGGTTTCCCATAATACACTGTAAGGAAAGGTAGGAAAGAGGGCAGTGGGAAGGAATGGGGCCCAGGAGTGGAAGAGATTTCCAGAGGACCAGGAGGGCCACACACACACACACACACACACACACAAAGTGCTGACTATGGCTTGTTCTGTTCAGATTTCTACTATTTACTTATGTAGGAGTCATTAGCTACCTGTTTCTAAGAAGGAATTTAAAGAGTCTGCCAGCATTCATTTGCACATTTTCTTGGCAAATTGTTTAGGTTTTGAAACATCCATAATCGTTGCAGCCCTGGAAAAACTTACTACTAATTCTGGTTTACATGACGCTGGTATGTTCCCAACACCTCAGGCTCCAGAGACTATTTTAAATAGCAAGATGTAGAGGGAAAGAAATTAAGGAAGAAATTGTTCTTCCATCTACATTTTACGTGGCCTGAAAATCTCAGGCTCGGGAACTTGAGAGTCAGAGAAAATGAGCTTGGGAAGCAGCTCTGGGACAGAGACGTCAAACACGGGCACGAAACCCAAAGAGGGACTTCTTGCAAGAAGGCGGTTCAGGGACTTCCTGTCGTGGCTCAGCGGTAACGAACCCAACTGCTATGGGACCCTGGCCTCACTCAGTGGGTTAAGGATCCAGCATTGCCATGAGGTGCGGTGTAGGCTGCAGATGAGGCTCAGATCCCTCGTTGCTGTGTCTGCAGCAGATGCAGCTCCGATTCGACCCCTAGCCTGGGAACCTCCCTATGCCGCCGGTGTGGCCCTAAAAAAAAAGAAGAAGAAGAATGGGAAGTTCAGCTTAACAAAATAATGTTGGGTGTCCACCAAAAGAGAGGCAGGCTTTGCTTTCCTCTGATACAAATTTGCCACTTGAGTGATTTTCTTCCCCTTTGAACCTGAAGAGGCGGGCACAAAGCCTTGTTGTCCCTCAGTGGGCAGATCTCAGGACAGCCCTCAGGGACCATGGCCTCCAGGGGTGTGGCAGCCTTTGTACAGGTTCGGGACTCTGGGGATCTAAAATGCAACCTGATTCTTAGAGCCTAACCCTAACGCCGTAGAGAGTCCTCCGTGGGTTTTGGATTCAGACAAAGCTGCCTGGCTGGCATGGGTTGAGGGTGGTTATTTAACCTCTATGGGTTTATGAGGATTAAATGAGAAAATTTAGCTTCAAGGTTTAGCCCAGAATTGGGCCCCTGCTACGTGCTGAGTAAATGAGCTCTGCTGTTGTTATTATTATTCATTGCTATTATTGCTAGCATTATTAGTTTACAGGCATAATGAATGAGCTGGCAGTACTAGCACAGACTCCAGCCAGCATCTGACGAGGCCAAAATAAAACCAGACCCGAAGCCCAAGGAAGCAGGCTGACAGGCCGGAAGAGTTGGCCCTCCGGCTGTGGCCGGCCAGCGTTTGATGAGAGAAGCCTTCTGGATAAAGCTCCTTGAAGCGGGCTGCTTGCTGTGTGCCCAGACCTAGGGACAGCCCCCAAAAGTGGCGTTTTCTAAGCAGTGGAAGGCCGGTCTGCAGTATCCGCGTCAGTCAAATGAGGTGTTTTTTTCTCTGGTTCCCTGCTCAAGACGGTTCAGTGTTACAAGGAGCAGGAATAGGTGGGCTTTCATTGGGGAACAAAGTGGGGGTGAGGAGTTCCCATCGTGGCTCTGCGGTTAATGAACCCAACTAGCATCCATGAGGACGTGGGTTCAATCCCTGGCCTCGCTCAATGGGTTAAGGATCCGGCGTTGCCGTGAGCTGTGGTGTAGGTCACAGGCACAGCTCAGATCCCGCGTTGCTGTGGCTGTGGCATTGGCCAGCGACTACAGCTCGGATTAGACCCCTAGCCTGGGAAACTCCATATGCCGCGGGTGCGGCCTTAAAAGGACAAAAAAAGAAAAGGCAAAGTGGGGGTGAGGTGGGGTGGGGGATTGCTTGTTTCAAGGGCGGACCAGTGAGTATGAAGCTTCCTGCCAGTGCAAGGGGGTCGGCGTGGGGGCGGGTGGTACCAATTTCTGTAAGTTTGTCACATGCTATTGTTTTGTTTTGTTTCTTTTTAGGGCCAAGGGCCGCACCCACAGCATATGGAAGTTCCCAGGTTAGGGGTCGAATTGGAGCTGCAGCTGCCGGTCTATACCACAGCCCCAGCCACGCAGGATCTGAACCACATCTGCCACCTACACCGCAGCTCATGGCAACGCCAGATCCTTAACCCACTGAGTGAGGCCAGGGAACAAACCCACGTCCTCATGGATACTAGTCAGGTTCTTCAACCCACTGAGCCACAATGGGAACTCCACACTGTTGTTTTGTAATGTATGGAAAAGGGTCAGAATCTGGTGATGTTGCTTCACTGAAGAAGACAAACCAGGGAATATGAGTTGGGGGTGGGGCAGAGGCAAAGGAGGTGCCACGGATCAATCCGGACAAACCTGGCCCCTCCTTGCTTCCCAGCGTGGGCTCAACGCCAGTGAGGACACTGACGGCCCAAGTTCCCAGCTGAGGTGCTGGGGTGGATGCGGGGTCTGCATGCAGCAGGTGAAATGCCCCACCAGGGGGTCACTGCCACCTGGTGTGGTGGGGGGGCTCCTATGTCCCTCAGGGGACAAACCCAGAGGGACCACGCGGGGCCCATGCCAAGCCGGCTGACTCTGCTCAGAGCCAGAGGGGAAGGCAAGGGGGACCCTGGCTTCTGTAACCAAGCAGGTCCCCGTGAGGCCCTCCCAGAGTGGAACCCCGCCCCGTGTCCTCCACTTGACCCTTTATCTATAGAAAAACTTGAGTCAAAGAGCCAGTTTAACCAGAGAAGGGAGAAAATACAGAGACAAAGGGAGAGCATCAAGCACAA